>CM022299.1:167430483-168087215 GCA_011799875.1 Thinopyrum elongatum
TACGGCATAGAGGTTGTACATGTGTCGCATCACTTATTACTCTACATTCATGTCGATCCATTAGGGCTATTTTGGTTCAAAGGAAAAAGTGAAGCACAAACATAGCAATAGGAAATTTTCCTATGGCACTCTACTATTCAATTATTCATGCATTTCGTTGAAAGGAATGGAGCAAAACATCCACCTGGACCTACTTTTCAAAATCCTATGCATGAAAGAAGACCAAGTGCATTAGTGGTAGAATAATATTCTAACTGTACATGCTTTCATATGGTTTCACTTTAATTTGGCCATGTTTCTTTGCATTCCTCTGCTCTTCCAATTCCTGTGAACCAAACACCCAAGTTGACAGAAATCCTGTGTTTACAAATGCTCTGTTTCCCACGTGCATTCCTATCCTATCCTGGTGTTTTTCCTATCCCTGCGTTTTTAGAATCCTGCAAGCCAAAGCAGCCCTTACAGAATTACTTCAGTTACAGATAGGTGTCGAAGAAAACTTTGCGTGGTTTGTCCTGCTCCTGTCGTGACGTCGTCCACCTCACCTGAGCTGCTCCATCGACAGAAGCATCCACCAAACCAGACATCACGACTTCTGACCATCTTTCGCCGCCTCAGATCTCCTTCCCTGCTGCCGGCACCCACCGCAACTACATCACCATCATCGACTCAGCAGATGAACCTGAGGAGTACACGGGTCCACAAGAGATGTCGCACTCTTTTGTTTCAGCTTATGTTATGCATTGCTTAATATTACCTGCTACTTTATCGTCCTGTTAACCTCTTAGACTCCAAGTCAGGTCCAAATTAATGTTCAAACTTGAGTTTTAAAATTACTTGTGGGGCACATATCAAGGCAGCAATGAATAGTATCTCTGTCTATTATCTGGTTCACCTAGGGTATGCCTATGTTGTTCATCTTGGGTGGAAAACAAATAGTAAAGCAATCATCATCTGTCTTTTTATTAAATTAAAGCTATCATCAGCCTGCTATCATTATTTTTGGATCCACCCACTGGTTATTACCATCACTCTAGATTTCTGCATGCTCTCCTTACATAATCTCACTATTTTTTTTCATATGCATGTCAGATATTGTACACAGTCATGCTGAACATGTAGAGAAAAAGAGAAGAGTTTTGCGCGGCAATACAATGTCATGTAGACATTGCTCCATGGTGGGTTCAATGGCAAACCCTCCCCCCCTCTCCAAATTTTAATCTAGAGGAAGATATCTATTCTGAGGCGGATTCAGACGCAGCTGACCACTCCTATTTACCCCCCAAGGTGTTTGCTCTAACTTTGGCATGATGATGTTGGTCATATCATGCATATGTGGCCTTGCAGTGCCTACTTTCGACATCATACATGTCATCTGCTTAGTTTAGACATGTTCTGTAATGCCACTTGTTTAGTTTCTATATCATATATGAGAATTATGCAGTCTCATCTCTTTTAGCCAGCCATAATATATGTGAAATATGCAATGCCATCCTGTTTAACCAGGCATCATATATTTGAATGATATCTTGCCAATCCTTTTCATCATTACATTTCCATTGGTCGACAATGTTTGTACATTAAACTACTCTTCCTGTGAATCATCCATTTGAGTGGGTGATGGAAAAATCTAGAGTGAAAACAAGGTCTTCAGAGAAGATAGTGCTACCTGTCGAAGCAGATCTCTTGCTAGGTCCCGATAGCTCCTCAAAGATGGATTCAGAGACAGATGACCAGTCCTATTCCCCCATCGAGGTGTATGCTCTAACTTGGCACAGTTATACTGCTCATATCATGCATATGGTGTCTTGCATTGCATAGTTTAGACATCATATACACAATATTCAACACCATGTTCTTAGTTCAGACATCATATATGCGAATGCCCTATGCTTAGTATATAAATCACATATGTGAATTAAATCATGCGATCCTGATTACTTAGATAACATGTATGTGAATTATGTCATGCGAACCTGTTTACTTAAGACATCATATAATTATCTCATGCCATCCTGTTTAGTTAGTCATCATATCTTTGAATTATGTCATGCTATGCTATCCAGTTTAGATAGACATCATATATGTGAAATATGTCATGCTATCCTTTTTAGTTAAACGATATACATGTCAACTATTTCATGCCCTCTTTTTTCCACACTATCTATTGCATCTGTCTCTCAACTATGTTTTATGTTTATCAGCCATTTGAATTGGAGCGGGTGATGGCAGTATCTAGTGGAGTAAAAACACGGTCTTCAAATAAAACAGTGCTACCTCTTGGTGGAGATAGCACCCCGGTTGTACATGCACGAGAACTAGACCTACCACACATAACCCAGACTCTCTCAGATTGTACCCCTACTGCGATGGACAGAGAACCAGCTTCACCCAATCTAACCCCAACCTCAGCAGATAGTAACCCAGTTCCTGTTGACACAGCACCATCTCCACCACAAAGCTCACAAACAAGAGCAGTTAGTAAGGCAGCTCTAGTGCCCAAAGCGGCAGTACTACCACGGTGAACCCCAACTCCACCACTTAGTACACCTATTCCTGTGGAGGAAGCACAACCAGCCATTCGTAGTTTAGCATCTATCGCATTTGATGTTGTTAAATCCTATGTGCGTATCTTCCCATCATGGAAATATTATACTGAAGATGAAGGAAAATGCCAGTTGCAGGTGTTCGTCCAGGAGTTATGTGTAAGTAATTTTATTCATGGCAATTACTTTGCTTTGTCCCATACATTCTACCTCCATGATGGTTATAATACAACAAATTTTCCCATTTTTCTCTATAGAGAAGGACCGATTTGGAAACTCAGGATGAGGTAAACTGTGCTAATACCTCTGCTATCTTCAAGAATGCTTGGTGGCAGTATCGGAATTACCTAAAGAAAATGTACTTCACTGGCAAAGAAACTCATCAAATTCCCTTACGTTCTCCTGAGACACATTTACTAGACGATGACTGGGAACGCCTTGTTCTGTACTGGTCCCGAACCAAGAATGTGAAAAGGTCTATGAGCTCATTTTGTATTTTTAAGTACTATATGCCTGCGTCTTACTGTACTCTATTCGTGTAGAACAAGTGCTTAAAACTGAAGAACAACTGTTCTCATTTAAGATTCCATTACTATTGTGCATACTGCTTTGCTCTTGTATCACCGTATTTACTTATACAAACTTATTTTTAAATTGAAGGATCCAATCGAAACTCCAATGGCACAACAGGTATGTTTAAGCATGTTTCTTTAACAGGTTTGCTCTTATAAATAGCTCTGTTGATTTCAATTTCAATTGTGTCTACAGTTAACTTCTCATATCATGCACATTACTAGCATCACAACAGAGCCAATAGTATTGTACATGTAGACCCGTGGTACCCATCTGAAATCTTGTTGTGCCGTGTAGTTTCCCATGCTTTGTATTCTTTCAATGTTGCTTTGTCTTGAACTGATATGATTTGAACCGTGTCTCTATTTTGATTTGGCAAGACAATGCAGTGACCATAGGACATAGATATTGTTCGCACACGAACACGTCACCGTGTACCCTCGACGCCGGGGGTGATGCACCACAGCTCACGTCGAAGGAGACCCGTCCGGAAGCGTGGTACACAGGCAATCTGGTGGGCGCTTTTGCAGACCCGAAGCCCCACGCGCCCGGGAGGGACCCCGTCAGGGTGCGTGGAGGCAATGGGCTGCCCTAGGTCGACCTGATCACCCCTAGGGCCTCGTGGATCGCTGCCCTCCAAGCGAAGAATGAACGAAGAACGAGGAAGAAGAAGAACAAGGGGGAGGGATAAAGATAGATGAACACGAAAAAGTAGTAGATTGATTTGTTCGATTGTGTGTTGTTCAATCGGCCGTCACCCCTTACATATATATGAGGTGGCTGGACTTCCCGTACAAGAAAATGACTCAAATCACGTCCAAATCACCAAAAGTTACCCTAACTCGGACTACGAGGGCCGGAACTTCCGGTCTGGCCCGGAACTTCCGGGCTCAAATTATATCAAGTAGCCCTCTTGTACTGAATCTGCAGGTCGCGTACGACTTCGGATCGCAATGGTCCCAAAAGCAAAGTAGTAGATCTTGCAATGGGGAAAAATTCTTCAGTTCATCACTTTTTCATCCGAGGTCATCTTGAGGTTGAATTCGGGCCCGTAAATCTGAAAATAATGTTAAAACTCCAGTTTTCAGGCACACCGCATGCAAACTTTCTGTTTAGCCCGGAACCTCCCCAGAAGTTGCCTGGAACTTCCGGGGCTGATTTCTGCAGCACACTGTTTTGCCTCTAACTTTGGCATATGAACTCCGATTGAGACGTTTTTTATATCAAAATCAACCATTTCGACGAGACACACAAATTTCGTGTTGAAACTTTTGTCATACAAGGCCATGTTAACTAGGTTCCAAGCCATTATTTAATCTGGTGTCAACATGAGCATCCCTGAACTTGTCATAACTTTTGCATCCGAGCTCCGTTTTAGACCATCTTCATATCCATCTTGATCTTCTCGAAGAGAGCCGTCCCATGGTGACTTTCAATAATAAGTTTGAATTGATCTTGACATAGCTTCAAGCTACTCTTCATGATCCAGTATCGTGTTGGTTCTAAGGATGATGTCAACACTCCATCGACCATATATATGCTTAGGGCGATAATTATATATCGGCCTTTTTTTTGGAATCCTTTATGCAAACTTGGGCGAAACCTTCTCAACTTCATTAACAATCCGATGATAAAGTTCCATAGATATGTATCATGGTCATCCTCCGAACCATATTGTTCACCCTTTTGCTAGGATTTTGCAGATAATCAAGAATGAACTTCCTCTAATCCTTGCTTCGCCTGCATAAAAGTTTCATTAGTGGCCGAGGTGGTGAGCTCCAATTCGGCCTTACCTGTGTTGGCAAGAATAAGCATCGACTATTGATAGATGTGCAATACACCATGACCAACATGGTAGCCGGATGCTTGCTATGCCAACTCTCTCCAATTGTCATGTCTAGATATATGAAGAATATTAAAACAACCCAAGGTAAATTTTACGTCTAGACATACCTCAAGATAAACCAAAAGTGATTCGTCAAAACATTGATAACCCTTGGATATTTGTTGCACTACTAATAATGAATCATCGGAAGCCTCAATATGTATAACACCTATAGCAAGGAAAAGCTCCAATCCGAATAACAATGCATATTCGGCTTTGATCATTTGTGCATAAAAAATATTCTAAGCGGCACGAGGCTTCAAAAATAGTACCATAAGGAGATATATAAACAACACCAACACTTTGGCCATTGCTACGAATTTAACCATCAATACAATCTCCATAGTACTAGAGAGACAAGGCAATATCAATATTATGCATTTCATTAATCCGATGTTCATTAATAAAATCAGCTATGATTTGGCGTCTTATAGATTTCAAAGACGCATAAGCCAAATCATATCCAAACAAAGTATAAGCCCACTAGCCAATTCTGCAACTATGAATTAGTCTATGCAACATATATTCACTGACATCAGTCATGATGTCTCAACTCCATTCAATCATAATACATGCATACATATAAATTTCCATGAGCACATACCTTGTCTCGCTCCCCAATCGAACTAAGGACAATGTTAGAATACTACACCGGCCATGCATTGTCATACTCTTAGGACGATAGATAAATATCAGCCATTACCATGAGGTCCATGTAGAATTCACCCACCAAAGTATGTATAGCCGAAATAAACAAATGAAATAGCAATAAAATATTTCGGCCCCTTTGTATTAGCAACAAAAATGTAACTAACCAAATGTATAGTGATTTGGTAATACCCTGTCATGATATAGAAAATTATGTTGCATCCATGGATCAAAATAAATCCATTGAGGGTAATTGATCATACCTATGGATGAATTCCATGGCAAAGGCATCAATGGCATGGTTGAAGAAAATGGATGATGTGCTAACCGAAGATTTTGATGTTGTGATGCACACCTTCGGCTTAATTGTTTGTTGCTTCCATTCTTCTTTTTCTTCACTTTTATTGTACTTGTTGCAATAGAAGCATGCACATCATTTTTGTTATGATTGATCCTCTTGGGAACCCATGCCATGTTCTTCTGTCTTAGCTCTTGTGCACTAAGATTTTGTAATTCCTTGTTTTGCCAATACGCTAAGCCGAGTGGGCATCTCGGTTGTGATTCTGTTTTAACCAATTGCAATTCTTTTTTGGCCTTGTTCACTCTCAACTTATTTTCTTCAGATTTGGCACTTTGACTCTCAATAATTGGTTGCTTCGTCTCATTGCCTTTGGTAGCCAATGTCAACACTTTAATTGGCTCTTTTTCATTTGAGATCAAATATGAAGTTGCACTCTTATGACCATCTCTTTTAACATGGTAAACTTGCTTGACCACCTCTTTCTTTTTCCTTGAGCTCTGGACCGATTCCTTATGATTGAAACAATCTTTAACATGTGATTGTTCAAATGTTGATCTTCTCGGAGCTACATAATATTGGTGAGATGGTCTAAAATAAGATGGAGAATGTCCCCTTGTATCATACCTGTCCCATGATGGATATGGATCTATATGAGCATAGGGAGGCATCCACGGCATTGGCATTGGCGGCCCAAAATAAGGATATGAATATGTTGCATTAAAATTCTCACTTTGCCAATACCGATCCTCACATTTGCGCCTTGGGGGTG
Organism: Thinopyrum elongatum; assembly: GCA_011799875.1. NCBI lineage: Eukaryota > Viridiplantae > Streptophyta > Magnoliopsida > Poales > Poaceae > Thinopyrum > Thinopyrum elongatum. The sequence continues at coordinate 167,437,203 of CM022299.1, forward strand.
ATCTTGGTTTCTTTGCATGATTTGGCCGATAAGCATTCTTCTCTTCACTCTTCTTTTGATATTTATCCAATAGTTCAGATAAGGTGATTTTCAATCTCTTACACTTGCGCTTATTTCGGCCTTTGTTTTCTTTTGGTTTGCTTTCATCAATCATTGGATTTGCTTGCTGCCCCCCAGTCCTTAGCGTCTCCATTGTAGCTTTGATGGAATTCTCGCCCTCAAGTTCATGTTCATTGTGTTCTTCAACAACTTCTTTACTTGAAAGCTTGATCCTGTCACCTGTAGTTATTACCTTCTCTTTAAATAGATCGGCTTGAAGCAGCTGATGCAAAAACTTCTTGCCATCAGGACCAATCAAAATAGACTGGTCATCTCGAAGTGTTTCAACAAATTGCAATCGTCCTTTTTCAATGGACGATTTAACTATTTGACGAAACTTGTTGCAATCCTCAAAATTATGCTTGAATGAATCATGCAACTTACAATACATTCGTCCTTGGATAGATACCTCTTCAAATACGTTGGGAGAGCATGATGGTGGTGTGACTTGAACAATATCTTGCTTCGTCTTTGGATGGCTCCCCAACGCCTTATCATCATCTTTTTCTTGATTCCGTGCATCATTGCTCTGAAGATCCATGTCAGCCAAACTTTGTTCGGCTACTTGTTCTTGTCCTTGAGGCTTGTCAATTTCTGTGGCACGAAACTCATAGGGCAGGAAGTAGGTTCCATTGACTTCAGAAAAATCAAGCATGGTTGTTTTGATATGCTTGCCATGCCCTTTCCCAATAAGGCTTGCCTCTTTGGATTTGATGGACACGGAATATATACTACTTGATACGGCTTTTTCAACCGAAGCACTTTCATGTTCCGAATCATCCTTCTTTTCATTGATTCTACGAATTGGCAATGCTTCTTTTATTTGAGCCAATTCTTTTTCTGTTTGTTTTTGGCGGCGAGCGGCAAAATTCGCTTTAAGTTTTTTCTCAATTTCAGCCCACTCAGGATATGATTGCCCCCCAATGCTTTTAGATTCTTTCGGCAATGACACATGGGTGTTGCCGAAAATTTGCAACTGTGTAGGGGGTGTACAATATGATGTTGTACTAGGTGAAGGCATATGCATTGTTGTAGAACAATATTTTTGCTCGCCAATTCTATCAATTGGCAAAGATTCATCTTCTCGCAGAACTCTAGCTCTTATTGCATTATAATCGGGAACTAACACTATTGGAATCTGGGTCTTTGCCATCTGCCAGCTCTTTGCCGTCTGCCAGCTGATGGCAAAGAGGCTCTTTGCCGTCTGTCTTCTCAAAGCAGACGGCAAAGAACCAGCTGATGGCAAACAGGGTCTTTGCCATCTGCCAGCTCTTTGCCGTCTGCCAGCAGACGGCAAAGAGTTCTTTGCCATCTGCCAGCAGACGGCGAAGTCCAAAGTGGACCCCACGGGGGTACTGCACTGGGTAGGTCACACGGGCCACTTCTTTGCCGTCTGCTGGCAGACGGCAAAGATTTCTTTGCCGTCTGCCAGCAGACGGCAAAGAGGTAAGAGGGGCCCACAGTTTCACGGCGGTGGCGGTCTAACGGTCATCCTCTTTGCCGTCTGCCGGCGGACGGCAAAGAATTCTTTGCCGTCCGCCAGCAGACGGCAAAGAGAAAAAAAAATAGACGGCAATGCGGGGGGTTAATTTGGCCCCCCGCGCGCGCGCCCTCCTCCACATCTCTTTCTCCCGCCTCCCCACCCTCTGCCGCTGTCCCGCGGCCTATCCTCCGCCGCCATCACCCCCCAGTCCCGTATCACTTGCCTCCCTCCTCCTCCGACCCTCCCTTTCCTTCCGCCTCCTCCTTCCAACGGGGTCCCCTCCCTCTTCCTTCCCTGTCCTCCCTCCAATTCCCCCTATCCCTCTCTCCTCCTCACCTCCCTCCGGCCTCCTCACCCTCCTCCTCCGGTCCCCCCCCGCCTCCTCCCCGCCCTGCACTGTCCCCTCTCGTCACTCCCCTCCCCCAACGGCAGCGTCCCCTGGTGGCGGGTCCCCCTCCCCCCCTGCCCCAAGTCCTATTCCCACGGCCTCCCCCCCCCTGCCCCCTGCCTCCGCGCGTCCTCGCCTCCATCCTCCCCAGGAACCCTCCTCCCCCTCCTCCAGGGGCTCCTCCCCTCTCCCTCCCTCCCCTCCATCCCCCCTCCCCCCCTCCACCCCCGTGGCCCCCTCCCCTCTCCACCACCGGCGCCCCTCCCCTCCTCCACTGCTGCGGCCCCCTCCCTCCTCCTCCCCCTCCTCCACCACCTCGCCCCCTCCTCCACACACCACCGCCGCACCAGCTCCTCCTTGCCCTCTGCCCCCTCTGCCCAGCCCACGGTGAGCACCGGTCCCCCTCTTTGTTCTTATTTTTTTTTGGCATGTATGGATTTAGGAGTTGATGGATCTGTGGATGGATGGATAGATTGATGTAAGGATGGATGGATAGATGGATGTATGTATACAGGGGCGGTGCCAGCAATCTGTGGATGGATGTATGTATATGTGATTTTGAACAATTTGTAGTTGTTATATGGATTGCTAGATGGATGTATGCTGTGTAGATGTATGGATGGAAAGATGGATGAATGCTATATAGATGTATGGGTGGATTTATGTATGGATTTTCATTTAAAAAAATAGTTTCTTTTTATTCCGTTAGGTTAGATGTTGTTGATTATATTGTTCTGCGGTGCTTATGTTGGATTGTTTTTCATGTGCAGGGATCTTCTCTTCACCTCCAGGAGCACTGTCGGTCCCGTTGCCGTTGTCATCGTCGTTCGACTACCGCCTCTACGGTCTAAGGGTGAGCTCGACTGTCATCTCCTCCCTGACCTTCCCCTATTTGCTCTGTTCCGGTCGTTGTGTCGATGGCTGGAGTTCGGTGCGGTGTAGTCGTTCATCGGTCGTCGAGGAGAGAAAAGAAGGAAAAGAATCTCTGAGGGGTCGAGGGTCGAGGGTCGTCGAGGGGTTGAGGGGTCGAGTGGTCGAGGGATGACTTTCATTCTGATGGTGCTTCCTTTTGAAAGAGATGAGAGTGAGAGATGAGATGCTCTTGAAGGAAGGATACCGGCTGTTCGTAGGTGGTCGGTCTTTCTCGTCCTCCCCCTCTGTGACCTTGGTAAAGCAGGGGGAGGACGAAAAGACCGACCGTCACCGACGGTCGAAATAACATTGAGAGATGAGAGATGTTATAAGAGGAAAGACACCGGCTGTTGTCGTAGGTGGTCGTTGCTCCTCATCTCTTGCTGTGAGACCTTGGTAACGCAGCAAGGGATGGGAGTAGCGACCGTCACCGACGGTCGAAATAAACAGGCAAGGAGTGCCCCACCATACATATATACCACCACTTGAGAGGTGAGAGTTGTTGAAGGGAGCATCGACGGAATGAAAGTCAACCTGACACCCCGACCCGACACCCCGTCATATATTTGTGAATTATGAGTTAGGTCATATATTTTCTGATTTAAATGTGCAGTTCTTTCGTTGCTGCAAGGGTCTGGTGTTCGACGACCTCCCCGTGCGTTCGACGAGCTCCGCCTCTGCGTTCGTGGGTGAGCACAAATGACATCTCCTCCTCCCCCCTTCATTTGCTCTGTTTCGGTCTTCGTGCCGATGAAACTTGCTAGCTGTAGGTGTCAATCATCAGTATGCGTGACCACTATGCGTCTCCCGTTCGAAAGGGTTACATCTATAAATATGCATTCATTTGCATATTTATAACCGTGATTCTTTCGAATTGTCCAACATTCATTTTCGAGCTAAATAGGTCATTTTGGAGCTAAATAGGTCATTTTGGAGCTTAATAGGTCATTTAGGAGAATATTAAGTCATTTTCGAGCTAAATAGGTCCAATTTGGAGCAATTTAAGCTTAATTAGCTCCAAAATGACCTATTAGCTCCAAAATGACTTAATATGCTCCAAAATGACCTATTTAGCATATTAAGTCATTTAGGAGCATATTAAGTCATTTTGGAGCTATTAAGTCATTTTGGAGCTTTAAGTCATTTTGGACTATTAATTCATTTTGGAGCTTAATAGGTCATTTAGGAGCATATTAAGTCATTTTCGAGCTAAATAGATATTTTTGGAGCTAATTAAGCTTAATATGCTCCAAAATGACCTATTTAGCTCGAAAATGACTTAATATTCTCCTAAATGACCTATTAGATCCAAAATGACCTATTTAGCTCCAAAATGATGCTTAATATGCTACTAATTGACCTATTAGCTCCAAAATGACCTATTTAGCTCCACAAATGACTTAATATGCTCCAAAATGACCTATTTAGCTCGAAAATGACCTATTTAGCTTGAAAATGAACTTAATATGCTCCTAAATGACCTATTAAGCTCCAAAATGACTAATATGCTCCAAAATGACCTATTTAGCATGTTAAGTCATTTTGGAGCATATTAAGTCATGTCCGGAGCATATTAAGTCATTTTGGAGCATATTTAGCTCCAAAATGACCTATTTAGCTCCAAAATGACCTATCTAGCTCCAAAATGTTAATATGCTCCTAAGTGACCTATTTAGCTCCAAAATGACTTAATATGCTCCAAAATGACATAATATGCTCCAAAATGACCTATTTAGCTCCGAAATGACTTAATATGCTCCAAAATGACCTATCTAGCTCCAAAATGACTTAATATGCTCCAAAATGACCTATTTAGCTCCAAAATGACTTATTTAGCTCAAAAATGATTAATATTCTCCAAAATGACCTATACTTAGCTTATTTAGTTCATTATGACATACTTAGCCTATTTAGGTAAAAATGGCCTATTTAACTAGGTTAGATCTAAAATGACACAAGTAAGCAATAAGAAGAAGAAAAGGAAAGAGAAGAAAAATTATGTTCTTTTCTTCTTCTAGTCTTCTTCTTCTTGTTCTTCTAACTTTCTTCTCTTCTCCATTTTGCAGATTTGCTTCAGATCACGGAAGCTTGCGTTGGGAAATGACTTAAACTTAGCATTTATTCCTCCAAAATGACTTAATATGCTATAAAATGAATTAATATGCTCCAAAATGACTTAATATGCTCCAAAATGACCTATTTAGCTCCAAAATGACTTAATATGCTCCTAAATGACCTATTTAGCTCCAGAATGACCTATTTAGCTCCAAAATGACTTAATATGCTCCTAAATGACCTATTAAGCTCCAAAATGATCTATTTAGCTCCAAAATGACTTAATATGCTCCTAAATGACCTATTAAGCTCCAAAATGACCTATTTAGCTCCAAAATGACTTAATATGCTCCAAAATGACCTATTTAGCATATTAAGTCATTTTGGAGCATATTAAGTCATTTTGGAGCTTATTAAGTCATTTTGGACCATATTAAGTCATTTTGGAGCTTATTAAGTCATTTTGGAGCTTAATAGGTCATTTAGGAGCATATTAAGTCATTTTCGAGCTAAATAGATCATGTTGGAGCTAATTAAGCTTAATATGCTCCAAAATGACCTATTTAGCTCGAAAATGACTTAATATTCTCCTAAATGACCTATTAAGCTCCAAAATGACCTATTTAGCTCCAAAATGACCTATTTAGCTCGAAAATGACTTAATATGCTACTACTTGACCTATTTAGCTCCAAAATGACCTATTTAGCTCCAAAATGACTTAATATGCTCCAAAATGACCTATTTAGCTTTATTTAGTTCATTTATTACATACTTAGCCTATTTAGGTCAAAAATGGCCTATTTAACTAGGTTAGATCTAAAATGACACAAGTAAGCAATAAGAAGAAGAAAAGGAAAGAGAAGAAAAATTATGCTTCTTTTTCTTCTTCTAGTCTTCTTCTTCTTGTTCTTCTAACTTTCTTCTTTCCCATTTTGCAGATTTGCTTCAGATCACGGAAGCTTGCGTTGGAGTCTACTCTTCTTGTTGTCCTTCCTTTTTGTTTTGATTTTGTAGGATGAACAATTTGAAACTTGCTACGTATATATGTATGGATGGATGGTGGCTATATTGTATATGGACCTTTTGCTTAATTGTTGAATATGTTGGACTTTTCATTTGGTGTATATATGTGTTGGATGATGATATATGTGTTGGATATGTTGGATGATCCATATGGCAGGGATATGTTGGCTATATGTACTTGTTGAAATATTTTGAAATGAATATATATATATATATCTGTGAAATTGATTGAATTTAAGAAAAAACAGGGGCTATATAGCCAATTTGCCGTCTGCTAGCAGACGGCAAAGCCCTTTGCCGTCTGCTAGCAGACGGCAAATTGGCCACGTGGCAGCACGCTGTTCACCTGGTCTGGCCTATTTGGCCTCTTTGCCGTCTGCCAGCAGACGGCAAAGAGGGCAAGGTCTTTGCCGTCTGCCAGCAGACGGCAAAGGAGCAGGGCTTTGCCATCTGCCGGCAGACGGCAAAGGAGCAGGCTCTTTGCCGTCTGCCAGCAGACGGCAAAGAAGGAAAGCTCTTTGCCATCTGCTGGCAGACGGCAAAGAGCGCTGTTAGCCCCCTAACGGGGCTGTCACCTTTTTTGTGCCGTCCACAAGCTAGCGGACGGCAAAGAACTTTCCTTCTTTGTCGTCCGCCAGCAGACGGCAAAGCGGCCTTTACCGGCATCGGCTTTGACGGAGTGTTTGCCGTCTGCTGGCGGACGGCAAAGCCTTTGCCGTCCGCCAACAGTGCCTTTGCCGTCTGCTTTGGCAGACGGCAAAGCAGCTGATTCCAGTAGTGTAACCCCTTATCATGCTCTTCAAGGCAAAGAGCACTAATCTTGTTATTTCGGGCTATATCCCTTTTTAGTATAGCCACTTCCCATTCTGTAAGGGATTGCTCCACAATACTTTTAGATTCTTTCCGCAATGAGGTGTTGCCAAAATTATGCAATTGCGTAGAGGATGCATTGTATACTACAATATTAGATGATGGCATGTGCACTCCTGCAAAATTTTCACTTATTCAGCTATGACCGTGAAGGTGCGGAGCCGAATTATAAGCATCTATAGTTGTATACGGTGCCAAATAATTACTAACATGAGGTGTAGCATATAATGGTTGAGAGTAACTGGTCGAATAGCTAGTAGTAGCATGGCCAATTCTCCCATCCATCGGCATGGTTGAACTAGTATATTGCAAATAGTTGCCGATGAATAAAAAGATGAAACACTTTCTTGTATGCTATTGGAAATTTTAACATGGGGTGTTTCAAATTGATTAACCAAACCCATCATGTTGTTCATCGGCATATGGATTTGTGGGGTTGCCATTGCATGAGAGTTAGGATACATATGGTGCATGTTACTATTATCATAAGAAGTTGAAGCATGTAAATTACTTTGTATCGGCCTATGCACGTAATTAGATGCATGATTGAACAAACTAGGGCTGGCTAATAGAGTATACTCATTGAACGATTTAGTAACACCAGATGAATTATTTGCATCTACAGTAGGGAATTGGGTATTCATATTACCTTTGTAGATTGCAAACCCTAGATGACGATCTATTCGTAGCAAGAACGGGATGGAGACCGTTCAAAGCTTCGTTCCCCAGCGGAGTCGCCAAAAAGTGTGTTCGCACACGAACACGTCACCGTGTACCCTCGGCGCCGGGGGTGATGCACCGCAGCTCACGTCGAAGGAGACCCGTCAGGAAGCGCGGTACGCTGGCAATCTGGCAGGCACTTTTGCAGACCCGAAACCCCACGCGCCCGGGAGGGACCCTGTCAGGGTGCGTGGCGGTAATGGCTGCCCTAGGTCGACCTGATCGCCCCTAGCGCCTCGTGGATCACTGCCGTCCAAGCGAAGAACGAACAAAGAACGAGGAAGAAGAAGAACAAGACAGGGGGATAAGGATAGATGAACACGAAAAAGTAGTAGATTGATTTGTTCGATTGTGTGTTGTTCAATCGGCCGTCACCCCTTACATATATATGAGGTGGCTGGACTTCCCGTACAAGAAAATGACTCAAATCACGTCCAAATCATCAAAAGTTACCCTAACTTGGACTACGAGGGCCGGAACTTCCGGTCTGGCCCGGAACTTCCGGGCTCAAATTATATCAAGTACCCCTCTTGCACTGAATCTACAGGTCGCATACCACTTCGGATCGCAATGGTCCCAAAAGCAAAGTTGTAGACCTTGCAATGGAGAAAAACTCTTCAGTTGATCAGTTTTTCATCCGAGGTAATCTTGAGTTGATTTCGGGCCTGCAAATCTGCATATAATGTTAAAACTCCAGTTTTCGGGCACACCGTGTGAAAACTTTGTGTTTAGCCCAGAACCTCCCTGGAAGTTGCCCGAAACTTCCGGGGCTGATTTCTGTAGCACACTGTTTTGCCTCTAACTTTTGCATACGAACTCTGATTGAGATGTTTTTTATATCAAAATCAACCGTTTGGACGAGACGCACAACTTATGTGTTGAAACGTTTTCCGTACGAGGCCATCTTAACTGGGTTCCAAGCCATTCTTTAATCTGGTGTCAACATGAGCATCCCTGAACTTGTCATAACTTTTGCATCCGAGCTCCGTTTTAGACCATCTTCATATCCATCTTGATCTTCTCGAAGAGAGCCATCCCATGGTGACTTTCAATAATAAGTTTGAATTAATCTTGACATAGCTTCAAGCTACTCTTCATGATCCTGTATCGTGTTGGTTCTAAGGACGATGTCAACACTCCATCGGCCATTTATATGCCTAGGGCGATAATTATATATCGGCCTGTTTTTTTGGAATTTTTTATGCAAACTTGGGCGAGGTGAGACATAATGGTAAAGGAAGTAATGCAGATAAGGTTCTGCATAGTGAGACATCCTTGTTGGTCTCCAACAAAGCTGATAAAACAGCTAAGGAAAACTATCTTGAAGACAGTGAGACAACCCCAAAGTCCTGTCTTAGTGTAGTGTTTGAGTTACTGGCCACTACCGCTGGCACAAGCTATTCGAACTCACTATCTGAATCAATTTGGTTTCTTGAGTCTCAACTACAAGCTGAAAGACATCGATCAGCTGTGCTGCGACAAGAAGCCGAAGGACTGCGGAAGTCCCTGGAGAATTCAGATGCATACTTTCTGGTGCAATAGTAAGTGTTGGAGGATTTTAGCGCGAAACAGGAGAAAGCTAATAAGCTTGCTAAGCTTATTGCCAGCATGGTAGATACCCAGGATAATGTTTCTTGAGCTCTTCTGAAGTTGCTACAATTATGGACTTGTTTTGCTGCCGCGTTTATTTGCACTGGTGGCTAATTTAGACGGCCAGTTTATGTAATATGCTGCTTTGTTCCCTATATTTGCACTGGTGGTGAACTTTGATGCCCAGTGGATGTAATATGTGTAATAGCCGTAATAGCCTAGCGTTAGTTGCTTGCTTATTTATTTTCTTATTGTCTTGTTTAGTTGTTGCTTGTAGTCACTGCAGTTCTTTCTCCGCATTTTTCTAGTGGCCACAATAACCTATTTTTATAACTAGGCCGCAATAACCATGGCAACACACGAACCGTTGTAACCATGGTCCTGCTACCTGCTGTAGTGACCATGGGCCTCCTACGGGCCGTAGGATCCATGGGCCTTCTACGGGCCGTAGGATCCATGGGCCTTCTATGGGCCGTGTTATCAATAGGCCTTCTACGGGCCATATACTCGTTGGGCCAAACATGGGCCGTACTATTTGTGGACCAATGACGATCCGCAAAATGGGCCGTAAACGGGCTAGAGTGGAAATCGTCTGTTTATGGCCCGACCATAACGGGCTATTAATAGGCCGTATTTGATGACGCTATGAAAATAGCCCAACGGGTTAACGGGCCATAAACGGGCCGACTATAACCACGGGCTGAATTTGGCCCACAAGCGGAACAGGCCAGTAATGGACCGTAAGTAACCAAATTCTGGAAATGAGCCCAAGAATAAATGGGCCCTTAGAAGGCCGAAAGTTAACACGGGCTGGAAACGGCCAACGGAATAATGGGCCATTAATGGGTATAAAGCGATACACTGTTCATTATGGGTCAGTTTCACCTCGGGCCTTTAATGGGCCCAGAGTTACAAAGGGCCTCGTATGGGCTGAAAGACGTCATGGGCCGGAAGTTACAATGGGCTGGAATCATATTGGACGGCCGAGATGACGCTACTGGGCCTAATTCGGATAGGCCGTAATGGGTCATGAGTTAGCAGGTTGTAAATGGGCTATCTGTGAACAGGACGTTAACAGGCTTTACGTGGGCCGGCCCGCTATCTTTTGACCAAGTCAAACAGGCTGGCCTTTGTAACCTAAATGTGCCAGTGTTGGGTCGTCGCACGTGTTGACATATCATAGGCGCGTATCTGATCCACTGACGAGCTGACACTTGTTTCCTCCGGCCAATGAGAATTTTACACGTGGAAAATCGTCATTGGTCGTTGCTGTTAATGGGTTATCGGATCAAACCGGACCCGATAGATTAACGGCGACCCGTTATGGTGGATGCCACGTGTCGGTTACCCTTGACGAAAGCACTTCCATGACGCGTCATTTATTGTCATGGAAATGAACAGTTCCGTGATGATAATTTTGGTATTGTCATGGAACACTTCTACGACAGCACATGTATGACTATCTTGATTCTGTCATAAAATCGTCATAAATGTACATGCATGACAGAAAACGCGACCTACTGTGACAAACACGTATCATCACGGAAGTGTATTTTTTTTGTAGTGATTGTTGGTAACAAGTAGTTTGATAGCAAGATAATTTGTAACGAGCAATTAACGGTAATGGTAAAAAAAGTGTAGCAAGGTAGCCCAGTCCTTTTGTGGCAAAGGACAGGCCAAAACAGTCTCTTATGATAAGCAAAGCATTCTTGAGGGTACACGGGAATTTCATCATATCACTTTCATCATGTTGGTTTGATTTGTGTTCGCTACTTTGATAATTTGATATGTGGGTGGACCGGTGCTTAGGTGTTGTTCTTACTTGAACAAACCTCCTACTTATGATTAACCCCCTTGCAAGCATCCGCAACTACGATAAAAGTATTAAGCTAAAATCTAACCATAGCATTAAACTTTTGGATCCAAATCTATCCCTTACGGCATAGCGCATAAACTAGGGTTTAAGCTTCTGTCACTCTAGCAACCCATCATCTAATTACTACTCCATAATGCATTCCCTTAGGCCCAAATATGGTGAAGTGCCATGTAGTCGACGTTCACATGACACCACTAAGGGAATCACAACATACATATCATCAAAATATCAAACACATATCAAGTTCACATAATTACTTGCAACATGACTTCTCCCGTGACCTCAAGAACAAAAGTAACTACTCACAAATAATGATCATGCTCAAGATCAGAGGGGTATTAAATAGCATAATGGATCTGAACATATAATCTTCCACCAAATAAACCATATAGTAATCAACTACAAGATGTAATCAACACTACTAGTCACCCACAAGTACCAATCTAAGGTTTCGGTACAAAGATTGAACACAAGAGATGATGTAGGGTTTGAGAGGAGATGGTGTTGTTGAAGATGTTGATGGAGATGGCCCTCCCAAAGATGGGAGAGTTGTTGGTGATGACGATGACAATGATTTCCCTCTCCGGGAGGGAAGTTCCCCCGGCGGAATCGCTCCGCCGGAGGGCAAAAGTGCTCCTGCCCAAGTTCCGCCTCGAGACGGTGGAGCTTCATCCCGAAAGTCCTCCCCCTATTTTTTCTAGGTTAAAATGACTTATATACCAGAAGAGGGGCACCGGAGGTGGGCCGAGGAGGGCACAACCCACCAAGGCGCGCCTGGGCTCCCTGGTGCGCCCAGGTGGGTTGTGCCCACCTGGTGGGCCCCCCTCTGGTAGTTATTTGCTCCAATAATTCTGAAATAATCCATAAAAAATCTCCTTGAAGTTTTAGCTTATTTGGAGTTGTGCAGAATAGGTAGCTCTGACATGCTTTTTCAAGTCCAGAATTCCAGCTGCCGGTATTCTCCCTCTTTGTGTAAACCTTGCATATTATGAGAGAAAAGGCATTAGAATTACTCCCAAAAGCATTACTATGCATAAAAACATTATAAATAATAGTAGGAAAACATGATGCAAAATGGACGTATCAACTCCCCCAAGCTTAGACCTCGCTTGTCCTCAAGCGAAAACCAAAATCGAAAAATATGTCCACATGCTTAGAGAGAGAGGTGTCGACAAAAATAAAATACGGACATAGAAGCATCATGCATATTATTATAACAGCAAGGAATTTTAACATAAAACATTATCAAACAAATTTTTGTCACATAACTTTTATCATATAACTTCTCATGAGCAAGTAACAATTCATCACAACATTAAAGTATAAAGCATAAACCTTATTGAAAACCAACAAACTATGTTCTCAGTCAACTTTGCAACTACAATTCATCATATTTTCAGGAAGGGTCACGTATCGGAGCCTTTAGGCAAGTCCACATACTCAACCATCATTTAATCTTCTATGATTGCAAACACTCACAGCATACCTATCAACAAAAAGTTTCAACCGGACACATAGAAAGATAGGGGCTTATAGTTTCGCCTCCCAACGTATTCACCTCAAGGGTGATGTCAACAATAATAACTCATGCCCACTCATATTCAACTAGATATATGTTCCTAGATCTTTTCTCACCACATGATGCTTGCAAAAAGAGAAAATAGAAAGGAATAGGGAAGAAAACTTTGACTCTTCATAATAGTAAATGCATAAAAGTAAAAGATAGGCCCTTCGCAGAGGGAAGCAGAGGTTGTCATGCGTTTATTTGTTTGTATGCCAAATCCCTTAATGCAAAAGAACGTCATGTTACATTGCCCCTTATGATGGCAACCTTTATTATGCAGTCTGTCGCTTTTATTATTTTGCCATCACAAGTTCGTGCAACGCTCAATTTTCTCTTACACTAAATGATCCAACACATTTAGAAGCAATTTTTATTGCCTTTTTGCACCGATGACAACTTACTTGAAGGATTTTACTCAATCCATAGGTAGGTATGGTGGACTCTTGAAGTAAGATTTGGGTTAAGGGTTTTGGATGCACAAGTAGTATCTCTACTTAGTGCGGAATTTTTGGCTAGAAAAGATGTTGAGCAAGCGCCACATGTTAAAGGATCTATGACAATATAACTTCTCTGTGAATATGAACAAACATAAATCATTACGTTGTCTTCCTTGTCCAACGTTAACTATTTTGACACAAAATATTTAATGGGGGCTCACAATCATAAAAGATGTCCAAGATAGTGTATTTGCATGTGAATCTTCTCTTGACCAATGTTATTTTGTCAATCTCCAACAAATTTTACTTCTCATACTTTTCCTTATGTGATGTCATTACTTACCATAAGATTAGCATATGATCTTTTTCATTTATTTTCCTTTCTTTTTATTGCAACATTAAAGTAAAGAAACAAAACTCAAACTACTCTTTATTATATATCTCGAACACGATTACATCGATAGATAGATCACTAAGCAAGCACTCGAAAAGAAAGGATCGAACTAAACTTTTATTCAACTAAATCATAGGAAAACTAAGGATTGAACTAAAATAGATGAAAGCAAAGATAGTGGTGGTGATATGATACCGGGACACCTCCCCCAAGCTTGGCTCAAGCCAAGGGGAGTGTCCATACCATGAACTCAAGTCTCCTTTGGTGGTGAAGAAGGTGGTGGTGGTGACGAGGTAGTAGCAATCTTATCCTTCAGGCTCAAAAGATACTCCAATCTAAAGATGACGCTTCGAAGGGCGATGATATGCTCTTGCAATAGAATATTTTCACGAGTAGGATATTTATTTTGCACATGTACCGTTTCGATGATCCGAAAAGCTTCAATCTCAGTGGGGGTAAGATGATCATAGTAAGGTTTAAGGATATCTTCTTCTTCTTCCTCAGCAGGCAAGGCTTGCTCGACCACCAGCGCTTGATCTTCAGTAGCTTCCTTGCTCTTGTCCCCCTTGAAGGCTTCTTTGGGTTCTTCTCTCTTCAATTCAATCTTCATCAACCAAGCATCCTCTTCTACGTTGTTGGAGAAGGGAGAAGACATGATGCCTGGCTTAACAGATCTGACAGAAAACAGCAAGAAAGAAGAACAGAAGATTTCTCCATGATACGGTGGTCAATAGGTTCGGGGGGTATATAAAGATTTTTTTATCTTGGGAAACAAGCAAGCGAGAGAAAAATGGAGTCCGGAAGGTACCCGAGGTGGGCACAGCCCACTTGGGCGCGCCTAGCAAGCCAGGCGCGCCCTGGTGTCTTGTGCCCACCAGGGTTGCCTTCCTGGTTGTTTCTTATTTTCCTAATTTTTGTTATATTCCAAAACTGACAGAAAATATTTTTGCGGATTTTTTGGAGTCTGTTTACTTACCGTATCACATACCTCCTCCTTTTTTAGTTATTCTGGAGTGTTCCGGAAGGTTTCTTTTATGTTTTCCTCCGGTGTCATGGTTTGAATAATATTGCTTTCAACATTAATAGGCGTACCTGAGATATAGTGTTTAATTCTTTTCCCACCGACCACCTTCGGTTTAGTACCTTCGGCATTATTTATTTTGATAGCTCCAGAAAGATAAACTTCTTCGATAACATAAGGTCCTTCCCATTTAGAGAGAAGCTTTCCTACAAAGAATCTAAAACGAGAGTTGTACAAAAGAACATATTCTCCAACTTTAAATTCCCGCTTTTGGATTCTTTTATCAGGCCATCTTTTAACTTTTTCTTTAAATAACTTAGCATTTTTGTAAGCTTGGGTTCTCCATTCATCTAATAAGCTAATATCAAATAACCTCTTTTCACCGGCAAGTTTGAAATCATAGTTGAGTTCTTTAATTTCCCAATATGCTTTATGTTCTAACTCAAGAGGCAAATGACAAGCTTTGCCATATACCATTTTATAGGGAGACATACCCATAGGATTTTTATATGCTGTTCTGTAGGCCCAAAGTGCATCATCCAATTCTTAGACCAATTCTTTCGGGACCTATTAACAGTTTTCTTTAGAATTAATTTTATTTCTCTATTGCTAAGTTCAACTTGACCACTAGACTGAGGATGATAGGGTGATGCAATTCTATGGTTAACATCATATTTAGCAAGCATTTTATGGAAAGCACCATGAATAAAGTGTGAACCACCATCAGTCATTAAATATCTAGGGACTCCAAACCTTGGGAAAATAACTTCTTTAAGCATTTTAATGGAAGTGTTGTGATCAGCACTACTAGTTGGAATAGCTTCTACCCACTTAGTAACGTAATCAACAGCAACCAAAATATGTGTATACCCATTAAAGGAAGGAAAAGGTCCCATATAATCAAAACCCCAAACATCAAATGGTTCAATAGCAAGTGAATAATTCATAGGCATTTCTTGACGCTTACCAATATTACCAATTCGTTGACATTCATCACAAGATAAAACAAACTTACGGGAATCCTTGAAGATAGTAGGCTAATAAAAACCAGATTGCAATACCTTGTGAGCAATTCTTTCTCCCGCATGATGACCTTCATAATCTTCGGAGTGACATTTCCGTAGGATTTGTTCCTGTTCATGCTCAGGTACACAACATCTAATAATTCCAGCCACTCCTTCTTTGTATAGGTGTGTGTCGTCCCAAAAGTAATGTCTTAAATCATAGAAGAATTTTTTCTTTTGTTGGTATGTGAAACTAGGTGGTATATATTTAGCAACAATATAATTAGCATAGTCAGCATACCAAGGAGTGTTATGAGAAACATTTATTGCAGCTAGTTGCTCATCAGGAAAACTATCATCAATAGGTAGTGAGTCATCAAGAATATTTTCTAACCTAGACAAGTTATCAACTACGGGATTCTCAGCTCCTTTTCTATCAGTTATATGTAAACCAAACTCTTGTAGGAAGAGAACCCACCTAATGAGTCTAGGTTTAGCATCTTTCTTTTCCATAAGATATTTTATAGCAGCATGATCAGTGTGAACAGTAACTTTAGAGTCAACAATATAGGATATGAATTTGTCACAAGCAAACACAACTGCTAAAAATTCTTTTTCAGTAGTAGCATAATTTCTTTGAGCACTGTCTAGAGTTTTACTAGCATAATGGATAACATTTAGTTTCTTATCAACTCTTTGTCCTAGAACAGCACCAATAGCATAATCACTAGCATCACACATAATTTCAAAAGGCAAGTTCCAATCAGGTGGTTGGACAATAGGTGCAGAAGTTAAGGCTTTCTTAAGTGTTTCAAAGACTTCTACACAATCATCATCAAAAACAAATGGAACATCCTTTTGTAAAAGATTTGTAAGAGGCCTAGAAATTTTAGAGAAGTCTTTAATAAACCTCCTATAGAAACCAGCATGACCGAGAAAGCTACGAATACATTTAATATCCTTTGGACATGGCATTTTCTCAATTGCATCAACTTTAGCTTTATCCACTTCAATACCTCATTCATAAATTTTGTGCCCCGAGACAATACCTTCATTAACCATAAAGTGGCACTTCTCCCAATTCAAGACAAGATTAGTTTGCTCACATCTCTGCAAAACTCGATCAAGGTTGCTTAAGCAATCATCAAAAGAAGATCCATAAACAGAAAAATCATCCATGAAAACCTCAACAATCTTTTCACAAAAATCAGAGAATATAGTAGTCATACATCTTTGAAAGGTAGCAGGTGCATTGCATAAACCAAAAGGCATACCTCTATAAGCATAAGTTCCAAAAGGGCAAGTAAAAGTGGTTTTCTCTTGATCAGGTTGTGAAACAGGTATTTGAGAAAAAACAGAATATCCATCAAGAAAACAAAAGTGTGTGTGCTTTGGTAATCTTTCTAGCATTTGATCAATAAAAGGCAAAGGGTAATGATCTTTTCTAGTTGCTTTATTTAATTTTCTAAAATCAATTACCATTCTATAGCCGGTAAAAATTCTTTATGGAATAAGTTCATTTTATCATTGGGAACAACGGTAATACCTCCTTTCTTAGGGACACAATGAACGGGACTCACCCATCTACTATCATCTATGGGATAGATTATACCTGCTTCCAGAAGCTTTAGTATTCCAGTTCTTACCATTTCTTTCATCTTAGGATTCAAACGTCGTTGATGATCAACAACGGGTTTAGCATCAGGTTCCATATTAATTTTGTGCTGGCAGAGAGTGGGACTAATGCCCTTAAGATCATCAAGAGTATATCCAATAGCAGCTCAGTGCTTCTTTAGAATTTTCAATAATCTTTCTTCTTCATGTTCTGAAAGGTTAGCACTAATAAAAACAGGATATATCTTTTTCTCATCAAGATAAGCATATTTCAAAGTGTCAGGCAATTGTTTTAATTCAAACACGGGATCACCTTTAGGCGGAGGAGGGCCTCCTAGAATTTCAATAGGCAAATTATGTTTGAGCAGAGGTCGTTGTTCAAAGAAATTTTTATCTATCTCATTTCTTTCATGCATATGCATATCATTTTCATGGTCTAGCAAATATTGTTCTAGTGGATCAGTAGGAGGCACGGCAATAGAAGAAAGACCAATTATTTCATCCATACTAGGTAATTCTTTGTTGTGAGGTTGTCTATTAATCTTGGAAAAATTAAACTCATGAGACTCATCACCAAAGCTAACACTGACAGTTTGTTTAATACAATCTATAGTAGCATAGACAGTGTTCAAGAAAGGTCTACCAAAGATAATGGGACAAAAGTCATCTTGTGGGGAACCAAGAACTAGAAAATCAGTAGGGTATTTTATTTTCCCACACAAGACTTCAACATCTCTAACAATCCCAAGTGGTGTGATTGTGTCTCTATTAGCAAGTTTAATAGTAACATTTATGTCTTCTATTTCAGCGGGTGCTATGTCATTCATAATTTATTGGTATAAGGTAAAAGGAATAGCACTCACGCTAGCACCTAAGTCACATAAACCATGATAACGGTGATCTCCTATTTTAACAGAGACAACAGGCATGCCAACAACAGGTCTATGTTTATCTTTTTCATCGGGTTTAGCAATTCTAGCAGCCTCATCACAGAAGTAAATAACATGCCCATCAATATTTTCCACCAAGAGATCCTTAACCATAGCAACACTAGGTTCTACTTTATTTGTTCAGCAGGTTTAGGTGCTCTAATATTACTTTTATTGACCACAGTTGAGACATTAGCATGTTCCTTTATCCTAACCGGGAAAGGTGGTTTTTCAATATAAGCAGTAGGAACAACTGGGTTAACATTGAAAATAATAGTTTCATCTTTAACCACAACCGGTTCTTTAATTTCTTCTTTAATAGGTGGATGATATTTAAACCACTTCTGCTTGGGGAGATCAACATGAGTAGCAAATGATTCACAAAAGGAGGCTACTATCTCAGAGTCAAGTCCATATTTAGTGCTAAACTTGTGGAAAGCATCGGTATTCATAAAAGATTTAACACAATCAAATTCAAGCTTAATACCTGACTCTTTACCTTTGTCGAGTTCCCAATCTTCGGAGTTTTGTTTAATTCTTTCTAAAAGATCCCACCTGAATTCAATAGTCTTCTTCATAAAAGAACATTTACAAGAAGTATCTAGCATGGATTGATCATCACGAGAAAGTCGAGCATAAAAATTCTGAATAATAATTTCTCTTGAGAGCTCATGGTTGGGGCATGAATATAACATTGAATTAAGCCTCCCCCAAGTTAGAGCGATACTTTCTCCTTCACGAGGCCAAAAATTATATATGTAATTCTGATCACGATGAACTAGATGCATAGGATAAAATTTTTGGTGAAATTCCAATTTCAATCGATTCCAGTTCCAAGATCCAATATCATCGCACAGCCTATACCATGCCAATGCTTTTCCTTTCAAAGATAAAGGGAAAACCTTCTTCTTTGCTTCATCTCCGGGTAAACCTGCAAGCTTAAATAATCCACAAATTTCATCTACATATATCAAGTGCAAATCAGGATGTTCGGTTCCATCTCCTGCATAAGGATTAGCTAGCAGTTGTTCTATCATACCCGAAGGAATTTCATAACCAATATTTTCAGTAGGTGCAGTAAGTTGAGGGATAACTAATTGTGGTTCCGGTCAAGGTGAAGATACCCCAAACAAACCCCTCAAAGGATGATTCTCCATAGTAACAAGTGACAATAAATTTTAGCACGTAATAATAATTTTTCCTTACCAATTTCCACTTACCAAGAGCGCTTCACTCCCCGGCAACAGCACCAGAAAAGAGCCTTGATGACCCACAAGTATAGGGGATCAATCGTAGTCCTTTTGGTAAGTAAGAGTGTCGAACCCAACGAGGAGCAGAAGGAAATGACAAGTGGTTTTTAGCAAGGTATTCTCTGCAAGCACTGAAATTGTCGGTAACAAGTAGTTTGATAGGAAGATAATTTGTAACGAGCAAGTAACAGGAATGGTAAATAAAGTGCAGCAAGGTAGCCTAATCCTTTTGTGGCAAAGGACAGGCCAAAATAGTCTCTTATGATAAGCAAAGCGTTCTTGAGGGTACATGGGAATTTCATCATATCACTTTCATCATGTTGGTTTGATTTGTGTTCGCTATTTTGATAATTTGATATGTGGGTGGACCGGTGCTTAGGTGCTGTTCTTACTTGAACAAACCTCCTACTTATGATTGACCCCCTCGCAAGCATCCACAACTACGAGAAAAGTATTAAGATAAAATCTAACCATAGCATTAAACTTTTGGATCCAAACCGGTCCCTTACGGAATAGCGCATAAACTAGGGTTTAAGCTTCTGTCACTCTAGCAACCCATCATCTAATTACTACTCCACAATGCATTCCCTTAGGCCCAAATATGGTGAAGTGCCATGTAGTCGACGTTCACATGACACCACTAAGGGAATCACAACATACATATCATCAAAATATCAAACACATATCAAGTTCACATGATTACTTGCAACATGACTTCTACCGTGACCTCAAGAACAAAAGTAACTACTCACAAATAATAATCATGCTCAAGATCAGAGGGGTATTAAATAGCATAATGGATCTGAACATATAATCTTCCACCAAATAAACCATATAGTAATCAACTACAAGATGTAATCACCACTACTAGTCACCCACAAGTACCAATCTAAGGTTCCGGTACAAAGATTGAACATAAGAGATGAAGTAGGGTTTGAGAGGAGATGGTGCTGTTGAAGATGTTGATGGAGATGGCCCTCCCAAAGATGGGAGAGTTGTTGGTGATGACGATGACGATGATTTCCCCCTCCGGGAGGGAAGTTCCCCCGGCGGAATCGCTCCGCTGGAGGGCAAAAGTGCTCCTGCCCAAGTTCCGCCTTGAGACGGCGGCGCTTCGTCCCGAAAGTCCTCCCCCTATTTTTTCTAGGTCAACTAACTTATATATCAGTAGAGGGGCACTGGAGGTGGGCCGAGGAGGGCACAACCCACCAGGGCGCTCCTGGGCTCCCTGGCGCACCCAGGTGGGTTGTGCCCACCTGGTGGGCCCCCTCTGGTAGTTATTTGCTCCAATAATTCTTAAATAATCCATAAAAAATCTTCGTGAAGTTTCAGCTTATTTGGAGTTGTGCTGAATAGGTAACTCTGACATGCTTTTTCAGGTCCAGAATTCCAGCTACCGGTATTCTCCCTTTTTGTGTAAACCTTGCATATTATGAGAGAAAAGGCATTAGAATTACTCCCAAAAGCATTATTATGCATAAAATCATTATAAATAACAGTAGGAAAACATGATGCAAAATGGACGTATCAGCAAGCAATGAGTTCATGAAGATAAACAGTAAGTAAAGGGGAAAGTGAAAGAACTAGTAGCTTGATGAAGACAAAGGATTTTGTAGACCAGTTCCAGTTGCTGTGACAACTGTACGTCTAGTTAGGGAGACTGATATTGAACTCAGAAGACCACGTCTTCACCTTATTCCCCTTGAGCTAAGAACACTTAGTCCTCACCCAATCACTCAGGTAAGTCTTCAAGGTAGACTTCCAAACCTTCACAGACTTCGATCACCGGCGATCCACAATGACTCTTGGATCATCAGAATGCGACGCCTAACAAGCTGGAGGATACACAGTCCTCAAGTGTAATAAGTCTTCAGATCACGCGAACAGAAAGACTTCAGTGATGCCAACACTCTTTGGGCTTTGGGTGTTTTGGGTTTTTTCCTCGCAAGGATTATCTCTCTAAGGTTTCCGAGGTGGGTTGCTCTCAAACGACAAATCCGTGCACTAACTCTGAGCAACCACCGATTTATGGTGGAGGGGATGGGCTATTTATAGCCAGGAGGCAACCCGACATGATATGTCCGAAATGACCCTGGGTCGCTATGGAACCGACACATGTCCAACAATCGGATTTTAAACACACACGGCAGCTTGACTTGGGCTAAAAGCAAAGTTGAGTCATCCAACTCTGGATAAGATTTTCTCTCATTGTCTTCACTCGAACACATAGGATTTGGGTTGAGCATCACGTCAGTTTCTCTGACTTTGTTCACTTGGACCCCACTTAATAGTTCGGTGGTTCCTATGACTCAAGAAATAAGAAAATGAACCTACGAAAGAAACTATGTCTTCGCACTCCATTGTCTTCAAGTGAATGTCTTCACACGTCATTATCTTCAACGTGAATGTCTTCACGAACCACCATTATCTTCAATGTCTTCATACATTTTTAGGGGTCATCTCTGATAGGTAAACCGAATCAATGAGGGACTTCTACCTGTGTTCTCCTGCAATTCTCACAAACACATTAGTCCCTCAACTACGTTTGTCGTCAATACTTCAAAACCAACTAGGGGAAGCACTAGATGCACTTACACTATCAAATACATACAATCCATTAAATTGCCGTATTCTAATTGGTAGTTAAATGGTGATCAAATGCAGTGAAAATGTGTGCGGAGCTCGAAAATTATATAGTATATCTTCCCTCTTTTTTAACCTCCCTCTGTTCCTTCCCTCCATGAATTTTAGTTTTTGTTCGTCCTTTATGTGCAAATGAATACCCCATTATTTATCCCTATGTGTAAGATGAGTGAGTTATCTATCAGATTTAGATTTTGCATATATTTTGGATTGGAATCATATAAGAGCATCTCCAACATTGTCCCCTAAAACGGACATAGTATTCATCCGTGGACTGTCCGGGCTCGTCCACGAATACTGATGCGGGAGCCGACAATCCAATCCTATCCATCAAAAGAACGAAATTTGCACAAACTAGAAATATTTCGTGCAAGCCAGACAATTTTCATTTAAATCGCACTAAATTCATGACATTCGACATATTTCGTTAAACAAAAGCGAACATGACATTCTTCTTAATATAGCAAAAGTTAACCTAGCCTAAATCTTCACCGCCCATTCCTGTTCTCCCCCTCGTGTAGTGAGATCAACAGTCACGATCCCCGGGAAGTGAAGTTGTGGGTCACAGGATCAAAGAGGCCCACATGGAACACGAGATGTCACATGTGCTACTCGTCCTTGCAGGAGTCCACTGTGAGGTGAGGTCCACGATCGACGTAGACGTTTTATGCTCGTGATCGTTGCGGCCCGGCGTGAACCGTACATGCGGGGCGAATGACGTGCTGTTGTCGACGTTCTTGTCGGCTATCACCTTCGTGTCCACCACTGCCTCGATCACGTTGTCACCAACGTGAAAACTGTGCGCGGCCTCATAGAGTGCCCCTGCTGGTCGACGAAGTTCGGGTCCTCCGTGCCCATAGCCACCGCGACCTCCTCGCTCATGAACTCACCATATATTTGGCCCTCCACCAGCCGGTGATGCACGAGGAGGGTGAGGTTGTAGCATTGGTCCTCCTACGCTAGCCGAAACACCAACACCGGTGGCGCTAGCTGCTCCTTCGCCACGACGATGTTGAAGTGTGCACTACGCCTATTCCATGGTGAAGACGATATGGACCGGCGTGGGCATGGGCACCGGCTCATCGTCGGACGCCTTCTCCATCATAGGGTCATTATCTCTCACATCAGACGAACTCGCCGGCAAGCCAGCCGCAAGACTGGCCAACTCGTACTTCTGCTCCATCGAGAGGGTCTCCCACAACGAGCTAGAGCTCGCCGTCATGGCGGAGGTGGTGCACGAGGGGGAACAAAAGCGATCGTGGAGTGCACAATCCCGTGCGGCGTGTTGTTTCAATGTGGGCGTCAGAGTGGGTTTCCCAATCTCCGCGACAGTTTAATGTCGGTGGGCGGATGGACGGGCAGCCGACTTCAATGCGTAGATAGTCGTCCCGTCGCCCCGTGCGATCATGTTCCTCCGGCATGGAACATGCGCAGAGACCGGGACGCGACGCGAGCAGCGCTCTCGGCTGGCGTGCCACTTCAATTCCGGCTCCAGTGATAGGTCGTGTCCGTGCTGGGACAGCATGAATGTGGCACGACTAGCGGAGGGTGGTTGCGTGTGAGAGGGCAAGGGCGCCAGAATTATTTTTCGGTGAGACCGGGGTGTCAGACGCGTATGTGGGATCAGTCGGGACGCCCACAAACTATCCGCTTTGTGGAAAATGGACACACGGACGTGCCCACATATAAATAGGGGTTCATGTTGGATGACAAATTACATCTGGACATCATGGTTCGGATGTGCATTTTAAGTGTCCGCTTTGAAGATATCCTAAATATTTACTTCCTCTATATCTAAATATAAGATGGTTTTGTCGTTCAAAACTTAAAAAACGTCTTATAGGGACAGTATTTTGTTAAATTTGATGAGATGAACAAAGTAAGTAGTATATCTAAGAATTTTCGAACCAACCAGATTAGTCAAAATTAATAATAATGTAACGTGGTAACCCAACAGCGAAAAACATCGTGCAATATATCAAAACTATGAGCGCACGAAGCGAGATGTTTTTGGACGTGCGTGGCGGGATCTAGGAAATTTCAGGCGACCATATATTACTCTAGCTCTTAAGAAATTTTATCTCCCTCGAACCCACTACCGCAACGCCTCCGCAACGCCGCCGGCTTTCTCGCTGCAATCGCCCCCTATACTAGCGTCGCCGCTCTCATCTAACCCATTGTGGCTCGCGCCTTCAAGGCTCGCCTCCCCGCCGGATCTAGCCTCTCCTGTGTTTTTCCTCTCCATCCGGTTAACCCCTCCCTGTCGTTCTCTCGCCACTCGTTTACCTTGCGCCGCTGAGGCAAAGAGGAGCACCGTGGGGAAGTCGGTCGCCACCCATTCCCACACTGCCTCAGTCGTTCTCATCCACCCCCTCCTTTCTCCTGGATCATGCGGCAACGGCAAGGTCCGCGGCACTGGGCCACCTCTGATGCAAGACGGCGTAAGTTCGGGCTCCATCCGTATCGCCTCCTCAATGGTCTTCGGCCAGCAGCCCCGCTCGTGGCACATCCATTCGCCTCAGGTATCTCCATCTCGCCAATGCCTCCTCGTAGTCGCTTCGCCTATTTCCTGCCGCGGCAGCACCGCCGGCATGGTACATGCACCTTCAAGGCTGCTGTATGGCTCAACCCGCAGTAGTCCAGATGCTTACTCCCCCCGTCGCCCGCTTGTTTGATTGCTTGCTAACAACTTAAACTAATTCACCAATGGATTTTGAACTCACCTTTGTTAACTGCTCCACACTGATATGCAATTTCCTCGTCCATACCTAGCATCCTCATACTTTTGCTAACTTCATGGATCTGCTTAATTGCCAACTCAGTTACTACTAATAGGCATCCCCTGCGGCAGTATTGTCCTCTACTCAAGTAGCAACTAATTAGTACTGATTGCAAGCAAGCTTGCAGTTCACTAACCATTTTATGTGATCTAATCTGCTCTGTTCTCCTTCGCAGGTTAAATGAGGTGTGAGATCCATAATGCTAGCTTCATCAAAGGTCATCCAAATTTGGCTAGAGGAACCGCTCAGGATATTTTACAAATTACTATTGCAGTTCCACTCCGGTGAGATGGCTGAATTATTGTACTCTCAGGATACTCATCAGGTACTAATAAGTAGTAGTACTTCTCCACAAGTATATGTTGTAGACTCTAGCTAGTCTGCCTGATTGATTTATGCGTCTCAAATCCTAGCTAGGGACAAGGTGCATGCATATCTGAATAATTTCGCAATGGCAAATGTAAGTGTCGAAATATGTATTATTCTCCCAACTATGCTACCACACCCATGAGGGAATCCCCAGCTAATCTGGTTGATTTCTAAATGTATACATGCCCAGTTTGGCATATTTTCAAGTAGTAGCTTTGGATTACCATTCAGAGCTAACATGTTACGAACTGATTAGTTACTACAGTAGCAACACTGCATTATACATGACAAAGGCACCATTGATACAATTGCAGATTATGGAGCATGAGCTGTTATCTCCAGAGACAGCAAAAAAACCTTGTGACAAGATGACATAACAAATCACACAATATTGAGTGTGGAAGGACAAGGGAAGAGTCAATTACAGCGAAAACTACAACGATGGCAGAATTCATTGTAGAACTCAATCAACAATGATCACCTCATTTGCAACAATAATGAATTCGTTGTCCTGACTAAGTATGTGTGTAAACAAATATAAGAGCATTTAGATTACTATTTTAGTGATCTAAATGCTCTTATATTTCTTTACGGAGGGAGTACATGTTGATAAATCTTTTGGTTGGTCTTTGGGGGGCCAAGCTATGGTTATCGAGGCAGAGTGATGCTTGCTTTTGAACAAATGGGTATTAAAAAATTGGAGCCTAATTTGACAAGCAAATCCCTGATGGTAATGATCTTGGTGGTTTGTGTGAGGAAGATCATGGCTTCTTCTGTTCCGATTAGCTGATAAAGTGATATCTGGAGCCACTAACTTTATTTATCATTTTCATTCGGATATGGTTCTCTTATTAGCACATGTAAAATGTCATCATGAACATTATGAAAAGTAGTGTTTTGCTAGGTAATATTTATATAAGCTACAGTAAGGAGAACATGGTTAATTCTAAACTCAGAATTTTGTTGCAATGGTAGATATAATTTTGTAACTCATGCTTACTGATATGTTTACATCTTTGTTGCAGATTCAGCCCTATTCTTTTGATGGGATGATATGCAGCTCATCTTTCAAGAAGTTGGGATGGACAAATAAAGACCAAATCAACCCTAGCTGCCTTCAAGATGCCATGAGAAAGGGCCTCCAGCAAATGTAACTTTGAAGAGGAGAGCTATAAAATTGTGTTTGAGAGTCAAGAGAACACTTATTTGTTAGTATATTTCTTAGTGTCTGTTGATGCTACATGTTGTATAAGGTTGATATATAGGTTGTGTTATTTTGGCTTATGGGGAATGTGAACTATGAAACGTGATGTGGAATTGGCATTGATATTTATCGAGTAATTATTTGTCATGTGATGTGAACATACCCTGTGTTGGGTAATTGACTTGGTCAATGGAAAAAGTAGCCTCTATGGAATTGGGCCAGCTAATAATTGTAGAGATTTTTTCCAATAGAAAATAGCAGAGATCGTAACAGCCTAATAGAATTGTTGACTGATCAACCCCTATTGGGCTGGATGGCAATATTATATATAAGCCCAACCCATATTGGGCTGGATTGGGTTGGATGTCCATTTGAAAAGCCTTTGTGCACGGTGACCAGCAACGCATATGTAGTGTTGTTAGACTCTAACCCTATACGTTGCTAGATAGCAACGTTTCTAGACGTTGTTTACCAACGAACGCATATACGTTGTTGTAGACCCTTGCAATGCCACCAATGGCAACGCATATTAATCCGTTGGTGTAGACCATTGCAACAGTTATACGAACATACAACAACGCATCGATGCGTTGCTGTAGGGAGGTCCCTGTTGTAGAGATGAGGGCGTGTGCGATATACGGCATACAGTTCACTCGGATGAACTGTTTGTGATTAGGCAGCACAATAGAAACGGTCAGCCAGATCAAGGTGTGTGCAATGGAGGGCATACAGTTCACTCTGGTGAACTGTTTGCGATGAGCCAAGACAACATAAACAGTTCAGCTGAACAAGATGTCTGTGATACGCGGTAAACATGTCCGTATTCAGAAATGTGGCACTGGTGATATATTCTTTGGTGACATGCATTCGTATTTTATTAGTTAAATCTCTAGTCAAAATTTGACACAAAAATACAAAGAGGACATATAAACCAGGACGAAGGTAGTAGGTAATTAAATCGCAAATGTTTTTTATTAACCGTATGTGTACATGTCGTTTCTTCCTCCTCTCGCATGTCTTGTCACCCCGCTGCCGTAGACGGCTTCGAGCGCAAGCTTGAGCACCGCGTGGGCGTTCTTTTGGCCAAACGGTGGCTCGAAGTGGTGCCAATGAATAGTCGATGAGCCCGTTCCCGCGCAGGTTCCCGCGCATAGCTGCGCAAGCTTCCCACCCGACTTGGCGAAATCCCCCAAAATCCTAATGCTAACCAGCCTGCTATATAAACCCTAACGGCCGGTGAGTCCTGCGTCGCATTTTCCCCTCCCTCCCTGTAGCTTATCTCGTCTACTTCTCCCACAGTCGCCAATGGCACCGGTCCATCATCGGCGCTCAGCCACTCCGCCGTCATCAGAGGATAGCTCCAGCTGGGAGGCTACACCGCGGCGGCGGCACAGTCCCCGGCGTAATACAGTGCGTGTGGCGTCCCTGTTGGGTGTGCGCGCAACACCCACCACATGCTCCGCCGCCGCTGCCCGTTGGCAGCTATTTCCGGCCGCCGTTGCCGCTACCCCACCGTCTACCGCCGTGGCCGCCACACCACCGTCGAAAGCCAGGGCCATCGCCTGCTTCGCCACCCGGCCCGAAGGCGGGAGGTGGCCGTCGTGGCCGCCACCCCACTGTCGGCCATCATGGCCATCACCCGCTCCGCCACCGCGGCCCGAAGGTGGGAGCTGGCCGTCGTGGCCGCCACCCCACCGTCGACCGCCGGGGTCATCACCCGCTCCACCACCGCCATCCGAAGGAAAAAGGTGGACGTGGAGCCCCGCATGTGCGTCAGCGACCTTGCGCGCTACATCGAGTTCCTACAGGAGGAGGTGGAGCGCCTGGTCGAGCATGCAAAGAGTCTTACCGCCCCCGTGGCCACAGCACACACCGTCCCAGAGGCACGGAATGAGGAGATCAATGAGGAGTCCCGTCGCTTCGAGAGGGGTCGTTTGGAGCGGCAGAGGGCGTTCGAGGTGAGTGTCGCTAAAGGTGCAGCAGCGGCAGGCACCGGATTCCACTTGTTCAGCTCGTCGGTAGGCTCCTCCTCCACTGCCTCTTACTGAGCGTGCTCGGCAGAGGAGAGGTTGCTGGAAGTAGTACAAAGCCCCTCTGTAGTAGTATTTAGGGGCTATTTTGTTCAGTTCATCCGACTATAGATGTGGTTGAACTATACTACATACTTAAAATTAGCTAGTATATATAATTGAACTAGCTATTTCAGTACGTGGTTGGCAACAATTGGGGAAAAGTTTGGTCGATTCAGCTACCGAGTTGAACTGTTTGTATAAAGAACAACTGCTTAATCTATGAATGGAATCTATGCTTACTGAATTTCATATGCAAAATTAGATAGTGCTAGTGTTTTTTAGCTGCAAATTTTGACAAATGGTAGTGTTACAAGGTTGACAAAGGGCAACGTCACTAGATCGGCAAATGTCAATCTTTCCAGTTTGATAAATGGCAATATATACGCAATATGACAGATGCAAATCTTACCAATTTGTCTATACGTGGTTGCACATGGGTCACCAGAAAAAAAGTTTGCGTTGAAGGGATGGACAAATCCTGCGCGCCAGATTTTCTCTTGGCTTAGTGACGAAGGAACCATAGCTCTCGTTTTGCATACCG
The DNA here is from genome assembly GCA_011799875.1 of Thinopyrum elongatum. Classification (NCBI taxonomy): domain Eukaryota; kingdom Viridiplantae; phylum Streptophyta; class Magnoliopsida; order Poales; family Poaceae; genus Thinopyrum; species Thinopyrum elongatum. The sequence goes on from CM022299.1 coordinate 167,466,042, forward strand.
TGTTCAATCTGAACTATTTGCTGCACAAATCCTATGCGTCAAAATTTCCCTTGGCTTACTGGAAGGACCATAGCTCTCGCTTTGCTTATGGGTGTTCTATCTAAAACGTTTGCGATGAAGAGATGCACAAATCCTGCGTGGCACATTTTCCCTTGGCTTACTGGGGAAGCTGTTGGTTTGCATACAGGTGTTCTATCTAAAACCTTTGCAATGAGTGTTTTAAATTTAAAAAACATTGATGTTGTTTTAAAAGAATCGTTTGATAACTCTGTACATTCAGAGAGAAAAATGCAAGTTTGTTCAAACCATAGATTCTATTCAGTCACACTGTGACTTTATATTCATACGATTGAGATACAGTATTAATAAACCCAAAAAATCTAATTCTGCATCGGCGGAGGCGGCGTGCCGTGCCGATGTTGTCGTTGTCATCCCCCGGGACGTCATTGTTGAAGTCTTCAAGGCAGCACAAAATGTTCTTCACTTGGAAATCAAACACCCTGTCGTCGCGCGATCGACGTGCGAGGCGCGGGAGGATGGCAACTCGCGGCGCTGTGAGGTAGCGGTCGACGGCGGTGTCCCGTGTCGCTGAGGGGGGCACCATTAATGGAGAGGATGGGAGCGAGGCGGGTGGCCATGGAAGTTAAAGGGCTCGCTTCCAGGTGAGCCTGCACAACGTATAGCTCGCACGCTTCCTGATGAGCCTGCACATTGGAGGACAGCTTGCACGCCTCCGGGTCATCAGCCTGCGCAGCGGACTGCACTCGCATGCCTCATGTCTACTCAAGCAGTTGTCCGCATGACACCTCCTAGCCATTAAAAGTGTGACGTGTGACGTCACATGATTAACAGAACACCCACGATTAAAATTGTAGAAACGTTTGAGATGATAAGGTGGCAGCTATTTGTTTCAAAATGCATTTGTTGGCTGTTGATTCGTGCGCCTTCTATCAAATTGGACACGAAAAATACCAGAGCATGTTGGTGCCATTCCATGATAGCATGCCAAGTTTCATGAATTTCAGACGACTTTTGGATTTACTAGAATTTTAAAACCAAGTATCTAAATGTTTGCGGCCGAGGCACGATGCTGAGGTGTTTGAAGTTCATTCCCATTTCTTGCATGGGACCTAAGCATGCACGCAAGGACACACATATGATTTTTCAACCCAATTTGCTACACTTGAGCATGTGCATGTTGTTCAAATTTGAATTATGCGCACAAAATGCCTAGAAAACTTAGTTAATGCATAAAAATGTCCAAAAGAACCCCGAATAATTACAAAATTTAACATAAAACTCATATTGCTCTAAGTTGTATCTAGAAAAAAAATCAAGGCTAGAAGAGGCAACGAATGTCGTTTCGGCCAGAAAGGTGACATACGTTCCCTACCGGAACCGTGAGGCTTTTTAGGATAAGCTCTGGTTTGTGAGGAGCGTATACCAAAACCTGCCCCAAATAGGACAATTTTTTACCACAACATGTTGGTGTCATTCCATGATAGCATGCCACTTTCATTAAATTCAGACGAGTATTGGATTTACTAGAATTTAAAAACAAAGTATCTCAACATTTTGCCGGCAAGCAACGGTGCCCTAGTGTTTGAAATTCATTCCCATTTCTTGCATGGGACCTACGCATGCACTCAAGGACACACATTTGATTTTTCAACCCATTTTTCTGCACTGGAGCATGTGCATGTAGTTCAAATTTGAATTATGCACATATAATGCCTAGAAAACTCAGTTAATATATAAAAATGTCCAAATGAACCTAGAAAATTTCCAAATTTTAACATGACACTCCTGTTGCTCTATGTTGCGACTAGACAAAAAATTGAAAGCAAGAAGAGGAAACAAATATCGTTTCATCCATGAAGGTGACATGTTCCCTATCGGGACCATGAGGCTTGTTGTGAGAAGCTCTGGTTTGTAAGAAGCTTATACCCAAACCTGCTCCAAATGGGACAATTTTTTTACCACGGCATGTTGATGTCGTTCCATGATAGCATGCTAAGTTTCATGAATTTCAGACGAGTTTTGGATTTACTAGAATTTAAAAACCATGTATCTCAATGTTTGCGGCCGAGCGACGATGCCGAGGTGTTTGACATTCATTCCTAGTTCTTGCATGGGACCTAAGCATGCAACCAAGGACACACATTTGTTTTTTAATTCATTTTTATGCATTGGAGAATGTGTCTGTAGTTAATATTTGAATTGTGCACATAAATGCCTAGAAAACTCATTTAGTATAATAAAAATGTCCAAACAAACCCCGAAAAATTCCAAAATTGAACACGACACTCCTGTTGTTCTATGTTGACACTAGAAAAAATTTGAAAGCAAGAAGAGGCAACGAATATCGTTTCGTCCACAAAGGTGACATGTTCCCTACCAGAACCATGAGGCTTCTTGTGAGAAGCTCTGGTTTGTCAGAAGCTTATATGAAAACCTGCCCCAAATGGGACAATTTTTTTACCACATCATGTTGGTGCCATTCCATTATAGCATGCCAAGGTTCATGAATTTCAGACGAGTTTTGGATTTATTAGAATTTCAAAACCAAGTATCTCAACGTTTGCCGGCGAGCCACGGTGCCGAGGTGTTTGAAATTCATCCCCATTTCTTCCATGGGACATAAGCATCGACCCATGGACACATATATGATTTTACAACCCACTTTGGTGCACTGGAGCATGTGCCTGCAGTTTAATTTTGAATTGTGCACCTGAAATGCCTAGAAAACCAAGTTAATGTATAAAAATGTCCAAACGAACCATGAATAATTCCAAAAATTTTGACAACACACCTATATTTGCATGTTCACTACAGATAAAAGTTCTAGTAATTCAAACACCCTCCTTTGCCGTTGTGACCCCATTATGTATTTCAAATTAAGATGAAAAATCAAGTAGATCACACACAGTTTATTATCACCAACTGTGTGAGATGTTGTACAAAATATCTTGGAGCACCATCGTAGTAGTATATGGCTTACGCTAGAAGGTGCGTCGGCTACAGTCCATAGCCGGCGCATCAAGCACACTAGCTCGCTCCCCAAATATAATTTCACTATTCAATCATTACCGGTGAAAGATGGGGACATGGACCCGCGTCATTAGGGCAACTTCGGCGGCCCACTCCGGCAAGAGCGTGGCAGCAGCCGCCATGCGCGTGCTAACAACCTGCGTGAGCGCGGCCGCAATCTACGACCGGGCGGCCAAGGCAGCCCGAACGGGCCGCTATTGCTGCTCAGGTGGTGGCAGCAACATCTACGATGGGGATAGCAACTGGCAAGAGCGGCACAGCAGCTGTTCGTTCCGCAGCAGCGACCTTAGCCTTAATGGAGGCCGCCCACGACCATATCGAGGCTGCCCATGCCCAGCTCCTGGAGGTCACCGCACAAATCGCACGAAGCTTCTCCGACAATGGTCGGCAACCCACAGTCGAAGAGTTGACAATTGCCGAGAGCATTCGAGCAGCCGTTCGTTCCTTCGCGGCATACCTTTCCACAATGTAGCCCGTCCAAGCCCAGACCGCGGCCGCCCACGCCTAGCTCGCAGCGGCCTTTTCCAAAGAGATGGCAGACGCAGATGGCGAGATGCTTGCCGAGTATGGTGTGATGGATGCCATGGAGCCCCTTCCCCAAGAGATCGTCGGGCGCGAGCTGGACATGGAGAAGGCGGCAGAGATCGACGAGCGCCAGCCGTACTAGTACTCTTTGTTTAATTTAGAGTGCAGGTCTTTAATTTTGTAGAGTAATGTTTAGGTCGGCTAGCTCTGTTTAATTGCTGAACTTGCTTGATTAAGAAGTGTGGGTGTGCTGTAGGTTCTTTTGTGTACCCAAATTATGCAATGACGTGGATAACCACCATAACCAGGGAAATTCGGACCAAACTTTGCATGTTCAAACTCATCACACACGGGGTAAGCTATATGAATCATTTGTGATGTTCACATATCATACACAGTGCTGAATAAGGGACCGTGTTTGATGATACTTTGCGCGCCAGTTTTTCGCTGCACCGAGCCAAAATTTTCGGCTTCCTCGAAAATATCTACCTCCCCCGCCCCCTCCCCCTGACCAAAAGCCACATTTCCCATGTTTCTGCCTTCCTTTCCAAGTTCAAACCTTCACTCCTTGCTTGCAGCGCCGCCTCCTCGCCGGCGACCCTCCTTCACACTGGCCGGCCTCGTCGATCTAGGCAGGTAATCCACACCCAACCCCCATCCTCCTCCTCCTTCTACATCCCACATGCCTCGACCGGCGGCGTGACACCTTGCACCCAAACCACCAACCCATCCACCAAATAAGCACCGCCCTAAGCCATAGTGCATGCAGTATAGCCAGGAGCTCAAGGAGCATTTGGCAACGGAGAAGCAAATCACGGCCGCACACGCGGATGAGGTCGCGATGGCTGCCATTTGCGCCAACCCCCAGATCTTGGAGGAGCACCTCGCCGTCGAGGCCACCGTTGACGCCTCGCGCACCGATGCCACCATGCGGTTGGCTGCTTTAAATGACACTTCACAGCATTTTCTCGAGGCCACTGTCGGTGCCTTCGACGAAGACTACGAGGTGTTTTCTAAGCGTGCCCGTGCTTACCTCAACTCGAGAGCCAACAGGTTGATGCCCGGAGCGGCCCAGGTAACTCACTACTACGAGGAGGGCACCCATGATGTGGAGGCCTCGCCCTCTTCCAAGTCCAAGGAGCCAATCGTCATCGATATCTTGGACGATGAGCAGTAGCTTGTCTTATTAGCTCACTATAAGGACCAATGTTCAATTAGCTAGCTACGCCAGTTAAGTGTGCTCAGTTTACCTGTTGCATGTGCTGCTCCTGCCTTTCCTTAAAAATTCTAGTGAATTGTCCTATGCAATTTTACCATGCAATCTGATTCTCTAGTATATATGTTCTATATGTCGTGCAATGTGGTGCTCACTTATTAACTATTTGGTTAATTTGTTGTCATGTTCAGTTAACTGTTTGGTTCAATTCTGCAATGTGATGTTCAATTCTTCTGGGTGCAATTTTGTATTGTCTTCCATGTGAGAAATAATTCGAATTTGGTTGTACAAAATACATGAGAAACAAATACAATTGCTATATTTCCAAGTTGTCAAGCATGCTTGGTTTGGTTAACTGTCTGATATTCTAGTATGTTATATATTGTGTAATGTTGTGCTCAGTTAATGTTTGGTTCATTTGTTGTGGTGTTTAGTTAACTGTTTGGTTCAATTCTGCAATGCGATGTTCAATTGTTGTGGGTGCATTTTTTATTGTCTACCATGTGAGAAATAAATCGAATTTGGTTGTACTAAATACATGAGAAACAAATACAATTGCTATATTTCCAAGTTGTTAAGCATGCTTGGTTTGGTTAACTATTTGATCTTCTATTAGGAGTATGTTATATTGTGCAATGTGGTGCTCACTTAATGTTTGGTTCATTTGTTGTGGTGTTTAGTTAACTGTTTGGTTCAATTCTGCAATGCGATGTTCAATTGTGTGGGTACAATTTTGTATTATTATGCATCTGAGGAATAAATCAAATTTGGCTATACTAAATACATGAGAAACATATACAATTGCTATATTTCCTAGTTCTTAATCATGCTTGGTTTGGATAAATGGCTTTTCCATGTGGCGCAAATTAATCTGCTGAATCTGAATGTGTTTATTTTTCATCAACATATTTTATTGATAGTATGTTAACCCTCACTTAACCTAATCAATAACTACCTTATATGTGTTGCAGGGAAACAATGGGAAGCACTGATGTTTACAATCGAGGTTTGCACATGCATGGTCCTTTGTCTAATAGCACATAATTGTGCAATTGCAGGAACCATTCTAATATTTAAGTTTTTAACAATTTGGTCATGCACATGTAGGTCCTGCTGTCAGAGGTTTTGACCCACTGTTCGACCCATTTTTCATATGGGGAAATGAGTTGTCCATGAATATCAGTCAAGTCAAGAAACTCAGAAAGATTGTTACGATAAAGAAACTAGCGACGAAAAACAACAAGATCTTTGTCTGCACAATGAAGAAGACATCAGTGCACTATAGGATGGTACTAACTATTATACCTTGTCTTTTTTATTACTTTGCGCCATTTCAAAATTTAGAAAAGTTATTTATGAATATCTTTGTTTTCTAGCCTTTCCAAAGCAGTTCACTGATGCTTACCTCTCAAACCACATGTATGGTTAAGAGGCGAGGAAGGTATTCATACAACACCCAGGTACAATATTGAAGTCTTCCTCAAGAGGACGAAAGATGGATGGTTAATCATCCACAGGCACTGGCCTAAAGTTGCAAGGAGCTTCAACATCAATGAATGCTCAATATTCACCTTCCGCTTCAGCAGTTTTCCAGATGAGATTCATCTGTCTATCTACTATCTATGATGCTAATTTCCAAAGGTTATAGATGTTGCATGTGAAACTAGGTGCTGGTGCAGTTGTGTAATGGGGTAGCTAGCTATATGCCTATATGGTGTAACTGAGTGCTGAAGCTATATGATGTTGTACTCTGATGTATTTCAATTATGAAATCCTGGTTCCGTAATACAAAAATGAAATATATTGTGTGCTTAATATGGAATGGCAATTTGATTAATAAATGATTATTAATAATAGGCCAATTAGCCCGCTTATTGGCTTTTCCTATTGTGAACGGTTATTGAGACAATACCGTGGGCGATGACCTCAGACAACCCACACAGTTTCTAGGAAGAAAACGTGTTGGATCAATAAACAATCACACATGACTTCCTCTTGAAAACTATTTGCGTTAGGCCACCTTGCGCAAACTTTTTCCACATAAAAAGTGTGTGTGATGGACAGCCTATGCCACACAGTTTCTTCTACGCACGTGTGCATGATGCATTCAATAACGCAAACGATAAAATTGTTAATATCGTCTACAATGGCAACGCTATCACAGATGATTTGATGGGGAAAATTGTGTGTGATGCACGTGCAAACATAAATGTTTGTCTGGGATTCATCGTGTGGGATGTACATATGAACGGAAACATTCTTCTTGGATTGACTATGTGGGATCTACATACAAATAGAAACATATTACTTGGATTGACTGTGTGGGATGTACATACGAAGGGAAACATTTCTCTGGGATTCATTGTGTGGGATGTACTTACGAACGGAAATGATGGCTAGCCCGATCGCACACGAGCTCATTCTGCGCAGCGTGTGCGACTGGAGGGCGAATCCCCGACGGTTTCTGGGTCGTGTGGGAAGGACTCCTCTATCGCCCACACTAGCAAGGCGACGGTTTAAAATGCTGTCGCGGAAAGGGGTTCAAAACCGTTCATATAGCAGCTCGCTGTACCAGTGACTCCTAAGTCAATATACTCATATATAGATGACATAGTCATCGCCAATTGCTTGATATATGCTAGAACTAGTTGTGCATGTTTGACACATATTTCACTTCCTATTTTATTGTGTGAGCATGTTGGTTTGCATATTTTCTCCATTCAAGGACATCCATTTGTTGTTTTGATTGTCTTGGTTTTTTTGGCCAAGTGGATGTACAAGAATGCTTAAGAACCTTCTCTAGCTATTTATGCTTTCTTGTCTCAAATTCTCTTCTTGCTACATCACAAAAATTGAACAAGTATGTTTCGAACCCTCCAGGTGAGGCGCACTCGGAGCCACCAATGTGAAAGGGCTAACCTCCAAAACCTTCAAATCTGCTTTCGGTGTGACCAATCCACTCCTACTCGGACTCACTGAAACGGTTGATTGATCTAGGTTTTCAATCTCGGTGCTACCGATTAGACCAACTCGGCGTCACCGATTTGCTGTAACTGCGCGTAGTTACACGTCTCAGTGCCACTGATTTGTTCCATTCGGTGCCACCAATAGCAGCTGGGTATATATACTCTGTCGTCCCCATACGGTTGAAAATTCTCAAACGTCACGTTCCCGCACCCCCTCTGCTATCGTCGCCCTCATCTTCGGACTTCACCATCGCGTCTAGCATGCCCTCGCTATTGGACTCCGCCACCGTCAACGGGTCTCTCTCCCGCTGTTGCCGCTGTAGGGGATTTGCGCCAAGTTAGGGTAAAAATACCACCCCCTTGTGCTTCAATTTTTTTGATTCAATGTACTAGGGATTTGCCATGTATCTCGCTATGTATGAAACACTTCTATCCACCAGATCAATTTCGTAGATTAGATGTGAGTTAAAATTTTAGGTTTAGGTTTCCGCCGAAAGCATCTCGGACCGACCGAATTGGAATTTTCGGTGCCACCGATTTGGCCCTGGCCATTGCACAAGTACGAATCAGTGAGACTGAAAGTAACATTTCTGTGAAACCCTAGCAACTTGGAGACTCTGAATCACATCTCGGTCTGACCGAAATGATGTGTTTAGGTTCTATTGAGTGCTTTGGTATCACCGAGACTACCAACTCTGTGGATCCGAAATGCATTCTTTGAAAACTTGACACTAAGATTTGAACTCAATTTTCATGAAAACTATCTGCTTTTTGTGATGACTCATATACTCTGCCCATACCTATCTATTCACAAGGTCTGTTTGCAGGATGTCTAGTGCTAGTGACAGCCAGAACATGTCAGAGCAGCATGAGGATCTCAGTGAGGGATCCAGTCCAGAGGGTAGCTATTATGAAGGAGAAAGGAGCTCACAAGAACTGCCCAAGTCTGCCACAAGGACCAGGAAGAAAAAAACTCATATGATGAGGATGAGGACTTTGTGGCTAGTGAGGCCACATCCAAGAAGAAGAAGGTGCTTGCTAAGGAGTATGGCACAGCAACCAGCATAAGACATTCAGGCAGCTGCAGCAGCAAAAGAAGCACATAAGGCCTCTGCTCCCAATGCATCCATTGCCAACCTCAAGTCCAAGAATGACTAGATGACTTATCTGCTAGAAGCTACCCTGAGGATTGAGCAAAGTCTGGCCAACCTAGCCAAGAACTAGGAGAGCCTAGAGCAGATAGTCGAAACTAAGGTTCATGATCTTGATGTGAAGATCACTGAGGTACAGACCATTGTGGAGAAGCTCAAAGATGATGTTGACACAGTCAGAGCTTATGACAGTGGAGATGAGAGAGCCACAACTGAGAGATACCAGGTAGTAACCAGGGCACCCAGATCTACTGCTGTGCGAGCTGCAGACAAGAGGACTACTCACTCTGCACCTGCTACCACTACTATTGTGCCACCTCCAATCTCTACACCACCAGCTCAGCGGACGTCAGATGAAGCCTTCGCGGATGCACTTCTCACCATGCCATCTACGCACACGGGAGCCACCAGCCAGAAGTCACCTTCAGGAGCTGCCAAGGACCATGCCTAGAGAGACGTATAGCTCTATACCTATTCAAACTTTTTGGTACTTGTTGCCAAAGGGGGAGAATTTGTATAGATCATTAGGCTTCGAGAGAGAATGTCTTGCTTTTGCTTGTTGGTTTTTCTTGAGTTCTTGCTACTATTTCCATTTGATTTGTGCTACTTTGTTCGTTATGTGTGTGAGATACTATGTTGGTTATGTGTGATTGATCATACTATGCTTCATGTGATGCTTATTGCTTATCTCTATCATTATTTGTGTATGATCATTCACTTATGTTTTTCGTGATGCGTCCTTACTATTCCATTCATATCATTTTGTGCGCTCCACCAAGTTGTATGTGACATGGAAGAGTGACCCATGATCCTAATCGATTATGCATTTGCATTCAAACGTAAATTTTTTATAATGCACAAATTTAGGGGGAGCTCTTGCTTATCACATACTTCTCAAAGCGATGATGTATTCCATTCATTTAATCAATTGTCGAAGCTTTGATCTATATGTTGTCATATCAATTACCAAAAAGGGGAAGATTGGAAGTGCAACTAATCCCTGGGTGGTTTTGGTAATTCATAACAACATATACCTCATTGAACTAATGTACATTCAAGATAAATATTCCAGGATGTTCAATGATTGGCATGCAAGGACTATAGATGTGGACCCCTCAAAATGCTAAGGACAAGGATTGGCAAAAGCTCAAGACTCTACATTTTTATTAAGTGATCCAAGATCACATTGAGTCCATAGGAAAGCCAATACTATTAAAAGAGGATGAGGTGTTGCTTAATGATCTATTTGCTCAAGTGCTTAGTGATATTGCTCCAAAACCCTCAGCCACTTTCTCCATCCAAATATGTCCAAACTCTAAAATCCAACTCAGCCCCACCGACATTTCCTAACCGAAGCCACCGAGTTCATCTGGACTTAGCCACTGCCAAAACCCTAATATTCGGATCCACCGATATGGATCTCGGTCCCACCAAGATGGCCTTGCCAGCTCTCTGTTGCTTATTGCAATTATTTCGGTCCCACCGAGATGGCTTGACTAACTCTCTGTTGCCTTATTGCTTCACTTCGGTCCCATCGAGATGATGCAATTGGTGCCACCGAGACGAGGTTTTCCCTAAGCCCTTGCACATTGGTCCCTCCGAGTTGTTCCCGTCGGTCCCACCAAGATTCCTAACATTCATATTTTTACACAAATCGGTGAAATCGAGTTTTCTGATCGGTGCCGCCGAGATGGGTCGAAAGTGTGTAATGATTGGATTTTGTGTGGAGGCTATACTGTAACACCCCAAAAATATTTCTTTTGGATTTTCAAAATCTTTCCCTTAAAATAAAATATTTTTGAATTATTCTTGTCATTATTCTCTTTATAGCTCTTTTATTCTGAAAATTATTTTCAATTTTAATGGGATTTCAAATTTTCTTTAGTAGTTCTGTTTTGTGAGGTTTAAAACTTATTTGGATAATTAATTTGGAGGTTTCGAATAGTTTCATTTAGAAAAGTTTATGGGAGTGATTTAAAATTCTTTTCAAAGGAAATGGCCCTTTTTATTTCTCTCTCTAACCCTTCTAAAATTCATCCAACAATTTTCCTTCCACTCCAAATTCATCCCACAAGTCACTCACAACTTCTAGGGCAGTATCCAACTCCTTTCCACCTCACTAAAATATTCTCTCAATATTTTATAAATTCCAAGGTTGGGATTTATATTATCCATCATTCCTATGGTTTACAAAGGAACCACCATTTCTACAAGGATTCCACCTCCACCAAAATTATCCCAACAAATACATGGTACCCACAACCCATTTCTCCAAAAACATGGGATGCCACAGTTCAGATTTTTCAAAATTCACACAGTTCAAATTTGGACCAGAAACCAATTTCTTCCTCAAAACCAAATCTAAATTTCTCCAAAAATTCTGAAACTTTGTCAAACTCATTTTTGAGCATCAACACATCACCACAAAAATTTACAGAAATTCCTAAAATGCCTAGCACCTCCTGGCATTCTATCATACACCTTATATGTATACTGTAGCACTGTCGGAGAAATTCAGTTAACTGAATTTGTCTTCAGTGGCAGAGGCTATCGCCGCCGTGCACTCCACTCCACCTCATTCCCTCCTCGTCCACGCCTCCTCGTCCATAAATGTGCAACCGCGGGGCCTCCTCGTCAGCCCCTCGCCGTCAACGAGCCGGAGGCTGGTCGGTGCAACAGCCACCATGCTCGGCCACGGCAGGCCGAGCGGATCAGCTCGACCACCGGCCACCATCACTGTCGTCAACGCCCTCTCCATCTACCAGCTCCACGCGTCGCTCCTCTCTGCGCCATCGCCGCACTGCCCAAGTCCCTGGACCCCTCCTGGCAGTCGCCATAGTTTGTCCTCGTCGTCGCACCCGTACGGGACTCGTCCCGTGGATGAGGCCGAAGCGCTCAACCTCGATCGCGCTGGCGTCTCCAGAAGACTCCACCGCCCTCATTAACCCTCACCATCCCTGACCACCGCCCCAAACCTACCTCGCCGACCGTCGTAACTCCGGCGTGATCTGAACCTCGCCGGACCGCCTATAAAAGGCCCTCCCGAGCTCCACTCGCTCCATCCATTGCCTCCACCACCTCCCAATCGCCCTCCCATGCACTCATCCGACCTCGGGGAGGTCTTCTTCTTCTCCTCCGGCCACCGCTCCGCCGCCTCTGTCTTCGATCGGTTCAACACCATTACGCCACCACCACCACTCAAATCTTGCCAGTAGCCATATTATCCACCAAACCATCAATTCCGTGCTCTAATTTCACTGCCCGAGCCCTCTCCGGCGAGTTCCAAAGTCACCCGAGCCACCGTCCACCACCGTCGACCTCGCCGGTGTTCAGGTGCTCTCCGGCGACCACCACCACCTTCCTTCGACGCGGCACTCCGCCCTGGTCACGTTCCGACCATCGCCAGCCGCAGGAACCCCGGCGATCGCCGCCGGCGACCGCCGTCACTTCTCTGCCTAGCGCGCGGTCAGGTTCAAATTTGAACCTGACGGGTGGGCCCCCACCCCACGCGGTCCTTTTATTTTTTTTCTCTGTTTAAGGCGAAGGCGTATTTTGATTTTTCTGCCTTCTCCGTTGGAAAACGTATTTCAGCCAAAGTGTTTTCTGTTTTAACTGCACAGGGACTGCTGTTTTACAGAAAAGCCCCTGGATTTGAAAGTTTAATAACTTTTAAACCACAACTCTGTTTGAGTTGAACTTTTTTTTGAAATTCTTATTTTTCTCTCTAGTTTTTTTAGTATTTATTTAAAAATGTTTTGAGACAACTTTTTGTGCTGTTGTCAAAGTTTTTAATTTAAGTTGAATTTGAATTTTCAGAAAAAGAAGAGGGAAACTTTGCCGAGAATTTTGAAGGGTTTTCACCTGACTACTTTGGACAAGGCAAGCATTATTGAACTTGGGATATGGTGATTGCATTTTGCATGTTTGCATCCATTGGTATTGCAGCGCATATATCACAAGTGCATGCATGTTCGGTCATATCACTTTCTTGCTCATGTCTTGCACTTCACTCAAGTAACGAATCTTTCTAACATGGTAAAGCTGTGAGTATTCAGGAGAGTGTCTCCTGCCTTGGACGTGCCGGTGGGCATGGGCCATTATGTTTGACACGGTGGTGTCATGTGACTTAAGTGGAATATTCTGGTGATGTTAATTAACACCTCCTGAGTCGGCCTAGATCGAGTCTTGTTCCGTTACACCTACCTGGATACCGTGCTACCACGGGTCCTTCCACAAGGAAGGTGCGGCTGAGTAAGTTGTTAACCCCTGTCCAGGTACACACCGTACAGAGGGCCACGATGAGGGTTTCCAAAGGCCTTGGACTAAATCCTGTCATCGGGTCAGGGGCATGGGTGTTTCCGGTTGTGACTGAGAGGGGGGCACCCCTTGGAATCCGCGCGTATTAATAGTGATCCCATGCAGGACGTTGGTCTCTCCGTCTTAGAGTTTTTCTTGAACGATGCTTTGGGTGATTCCTGGCATCCAGAAAGTTAATCTGGTGTGTGCTGGTCAGGTGTGTTTTCAACCCAAGGACCGTAATGGGAATTAGTCAGTGTCACGGACTGACTAAAGAAATCCTTTACTTGTGGGTAAAGAGTACACACTCTGCAGAGTTAAACCTATTCAAACAGCCGTGTCCTCGGTCAAAGGGCGTAGCTGGGTGGGTCAAGTGTCGGTCCCGGTGTCGGTCTCCGGAGGAAATAATTAAAATGTGTCTGACTTATTTTTGTAGGATAATTATTGATACCCTGTTGCTACCATGAATATTTTATGCTTATTAAATATTAGTATGGCTATGCATAATATTGAGGACTAACCCGTTTCTCTCATTTTGTATTCTTCCTGAGTGTCTCAGGGGCTGGCTAGACTACCCCGGGCACTCAATTTTTATTTTCAAGACCTTTCGTGGCGTCTCTCGAGTTAACATGCGGTTTATCTCGCCACTACTCTTGTAGACACCCGATTGGCATTTCTCTTCAAGTCCGACCGTGGCGTCACTTGACGCCCGACAGGCATTTCTTTTCAAGACCTCTCGTGGCGTCTCTCAAGTTAACAGGCGGTTTATCTCGCCACTACTCTTGTAGACACCCGATTGGCATTTCTCTTCAAGTCCGACCGTGGCGTCGCTTGACGCCCGACAGGCATTTCTTTTCAAGACCTCTCGTGGCGTCTCTCGAGTTAACAGGTGGTTTGTCTCGCCACTACTCTTGTAGACACCCGACTGGCATTTCTCTTATTTTTTCTGAATGTCACTTGGGCTGGCTAGACTACCCGTGGCATTCACTTGCTTTTATTTTCAAAAGACTGGTTATGGCTAACATGTTTTATTTACTCCCGCATCATTTTATAATTATGTCATGACCAAGATTATAGTCAGCATGAGCATGTTAACATGATCCTACTTGAGCATATGCACTCATTTTATCTTTTGTTCATAATGTTTGCGAGTACATTCCAACGTACTCACTGGCTTGTCCCTGGCTATTTACTTGGCCAGACTTGGAGGAGGACGAGCTTGTGGAGCAGGATTGCGCTAGCGAGCCCGACGCTTAGACGAGTCCCAGTCAGTCAACCTGTGAGATAGGAGTCTACCACATGTATCATCCGTTGAGCTTCCGCTACACAAATAAAATAGTCAAGCCTCACTCTGACGCTTGGCTTTACGTTATTGTATCAGAGATGTATCACCACCACACCACTGTCATATTCCGCCACTGCCATATATTTGGCGAGTTTGTAATAATTTTGTTGAGCCTTCAGACTCAACCCTGTGTAATATTATTTGTACTGGTTATCTGTATCAAGGAAGTCCACCAGTTGTGTTGATCTTGGGGCTGATGTGACTTAGGGCCTTTCTGAGATTTATTCCCAGAAAGGGGCCCGACATATACATACCCCTCCACCCCTTCTTCCTCATAGAGGAGAGCCATCAGAATGTGCCTACACTTAAACCATTCATTTTCTGAGAGAGAATGACCTACTCATGTGTTGAGATCAAGAGTTTTCATTCCTACCATTTGAACCTTGATTTCTAGCCTTCCCCAAGTTGCTTTCCACTCAAATCCTTCTTCCACCATAGCCAAATCTATGTGAGAGAGAGTTGAGTGTTGGGGAGACTATAATTTGAAGCACAAGAGCAAGGACTTCATCATCAACACACCATCTATTACCTTTTGGAGAGTGGTGTCTCCTAGATTAGTTAGGTGTTGCTTGGGAGCCTTCGACATGATGTGAAGTTGAACCAAGAAGTTTGTAAGGGCAAGGAGATTGCCTACTTCGTGAAGATCTACCCGAGTGAGGCAAGTCCTTCATGGGCGATGGCCATGGTGGGATAGACAAGGTTTCTTCTTCATGGACCCTTTGTGGGTGGAGCCCTTTGTTGGCTCGCGCAGCCGTTACCCTTCATGGGTTGAAGTCTCCATCAAAGTGGACATACGATAGCACCACCTATCGGAACCACGCCAAAAATCTTCGTGTCCCCATTGTGTTTGCCTTCTCCAAACCCTTCCCTTTACTTACATCTGCAATGTTCCACACTCCGCTGCTATACTCTTAGACTTGCATGTGTAGGGTGTTACTTGACTTGTCATAATGGCTAAAACTGCCCACAACTAAAATTGGAAAAGGATAGTTTTTTATTTGGTCAAGTAGTCTAATCACGCCCCCTCTAGACATACTTTCGATCCTACAAAAACCCTACTCCTGCTTGGTGGGATTGCTTGTGGACAGTGTTCTTGGAGCTACAAGGTACACTGGTACAGTGAGGTGCTATACAAACGGTTTTTAACCCCTTTCCGTGACGGCATTTTGAACCGTCACCAAGTGAGTGACTGCGATAGGGGGGGTCCTTCCCACACGACCCAAAAACCGTCTGGGATAGGGAGCCATGATGCATACAGTTGTCCCTACAAAACTGTTTATGATATCTCGAATATCCCAAACGCTCCATCCTTGCTACTAGTTTGTGCTTGCATTGCCATCGCAGTCTATATTCTATGGTGCTATGTTTACGATGCACGACCCATCACAAACAGTTCACAATTATAGAACATGTACGATAAGCAGACAATCACACACATTTACTTTTCCTTGACTGTACATGATTCGATGTAAGAGTACATATAGTTGTCCCTATAAACTGTATGCGCAGCTTGAACATATCCCACACGATTCATCCGTCGCACGCGTTCTTCTATGACCAAACATTTGTGATGCACACATCATCATAAACAGTCCATAATTGCCAAGCATGTGTGATACGGTGACTTTCGCAAACATTTAATAAGAAGGAACTATGTGCGATGCTGTTGTTAATCCCACACGTTTTTTCTTGGCTGATCGTGTGTGTAGTAGAGATTGATCGCACACGTAGTGGATCCGAGAAATGTGTCTGATCTCCACATTTATCACAGACTTTTGCTTTCGCAAACCATGTGCAGTGTAATCCCTAATTTAATCCCTGCATTTAAAATCACAGATTTTGAATTTGAAAGTAGGCAATCACTTATTTCATATCGAACCATGTTTTATTACAAATATAGGTTCAACCACGAATGCATAATTCGATGCACAGGTACATATACTGAAGAACTACAGAAGCACCAAGTAAAGAATGATGAACCACAGTTGTACTAAAGACTATAAAGAGAGAGGCGAAAGACATTCTGGTTGCTAGAGAAGGTGAAGCAGAATGCCCATATTGTGCCCTCCTCCATGCGTAATGCGTGCACGACTCTAGGACAACCCCTTGTGATGGCTGCCCGTCCATCCTTCACTGTCTTCATTAGGACTTCTCGATGCTCATTGTAGTCTGGATGAAATACTTTAACCTTCATTGCGTGTCCACCAATCATGTACTTTGCGAGGTAATCTTGAGTAAACTGCTTTGGGAACCACTGCAAACGAAAAAGATTCAGACATTGTTGTCTACCACCTCATTATGGGCAGTAAAAAGAGAAGGCTGCAGAGTTTGGAGTTACCATCTACAGCTCACTGTTGTGTTGGATAGAGCGTAAACAAATAATTTTCTTGCCACCGGTCGTATATTTTTGCTAATAATCCTTATCAGTTTCCTCACTTGATGCTTGTTCATGAATATCTCATTGCCCCATACACAAAAAGGGTCAATTCGTGGATCTTTGCCAAGGGCATATGTACCTACAAGCAACAAGTCAATATTAGAAGCTAACAAGTGTCCAGGCCTGGATCTATATGCACTACATTATAGAATGACGGGGGGAGTACAAGCTGAGGGATGAAACTAACCTCGGCGGAAAATGCTGGCCACTCCCGTTGTTGTCCTGCATAAGTAGTGGAAAGGCATGATAAGTACAGCAACCTTAACATCAAACAAACATAGCCAAGGTAAACAACATCATCTCCAAATGATAGCTTGAATGTGTTGGTTTCAGCATGCTGTTAATGTGGATATAAAATGGAAGGGAATTTTACCTGCAACAGGCTTAACAACCATCAAATATTGCAATTCAAATTGGTATTGTTGAAAATGAATAGAATGTAGCTCATGCTTAAACATCACACTGGATAAATGTGTAAAACTGAAATAAAGGGCATGTGTTAACTACACCAGGCATAACTGGAACCAAATATAGCCGTTCAAACTGGTATTGATGAAATCAAGCGGCACAGTTTCGACTTGCACGAAATGAACATCACATTGTGAATGACTGAAATAAACAAGGCATAAATGATCAGTATAACAACCAAATATAGCCATTGAAAACTGGACAGAGTCTCACTACAACCAACCTAACAAGCAAATACAATAAATAAGGCATATGCTTGAAAACTGGACAAATGCTCACTACAACCAACCTAACAAGCAAATACAGATAAATAAGGCATCTGCTTGAAAACTGGACAAATACTCACTTCAACCAACCTAACAACCAAATACAGATAAACGAGGCATCTGCTTGAAAACTGGACAAATGCTCACTGCAACCAACCTAACAACCAAATACAGATAAACAAGGCATCTGCTTGAAAACTGGACAAATGCTCACTGCAACCAACCTAACAACCAATTACAGATAAACAAGGCATCTGCTTGATAACTAGACAAATGCTTACTGCAACCAACCTAACAACCAAATACAGATAAACAAGGCATCTACTCACTATAAACAACCAAATATAGCCATTCGTGAAACTGAAGTGGACAATTGATACTTAAACATCACATAGCCCTATTAAACATTACATTATTGCATAACTGAAATAATTAAACACGACACAGTTAAAACACCGCATGGCAAAAGCTACTACAATAAAGGGTACGGGTTGGCAAGCTAGAAAAGGTAAGATTTGCTCATAGGATGTTGCCTCACATGTCATGGACGGGATCCTTCTAGTTGGAAGAGCACAGACCCATGGTGCCCTCTCTGATGTTGTAGATGGGTTGTTTCACCTTGGAAGAACCTTTGTGGGTGCCCTCCTCGTGGTCGTCGTCGATGAGATCTGACTTGGCAATTGAGGATCCCAAGCCCCCGCCGTAGAACGTGTCCTTCAGAAATAACAAAATGGGCTCGATCGCATACAAGGATCGCAAATCCTTGACCGCATGGCAGAGGATATCAGCGGCAGGGCCGTCGAAGAGATCGACGGTGGTTGAACTAGAGGGGTTGGGGATGGATCAGTTAACCTGTAACATGGCCCGCGTGAAGCCGTCACTGTCGATGAGCTTGATGTCGTAGCTAGCTTTCCTGAGATACAGTAATACGCTAGCCCGCTGACATGAAGTCTTCGGCATGGCAACGTAGTCAACGTCCTCGCCGGCTTCCGCGGTGAGGTGTTGCTCCAGGATTGACAGGTCAGGATGAACACCTCACCAACATCCGCAAGAGAGGCCTTGATAAACCTCTTCTTTGCCGAACACTCGTCGGGCTCCTCGAGATATGTGGTCGGGCTTTGGCTGCGACTCTCTGGAGCAGGGGATGTGGATCTGGCGGGGAGGGACACCGCATGCCTCATCTAAAAACTCAGGGAGGTGGGGCAACAGTATGGGAATCGCTGGGTAACCAGAACTTTATTATCTAAGCTAGGAGGAATGGGCAGACCGGCAGGGGTTGGCGGCGGCGGTGGCGAGCTAGGGTTCGAGGGGGGAGGGGCGGGTGGGGGGACTGTGGAGGGGGTGGTGTTTGAGGATACGCCGCGGCTACTGAAAATTTTAGTAATGGTGGGTGGAGATGGTGGTGGACGAGGGAGGGCGACGGTTCAAATGCCTCGGCTACTGCAATTTTACTATAAGGTCGGTGCTGGAGGAGTGGGGGTGACGGTTGAAGTATCGCGGCTACTAAAATTTGGGTAAAGGAATTGATGCGGGGCGGGAGCACCCAAGATCGCACACGGTCCAATAAGAATATGCGTGTATGATAATAAGGAAAAGCGGCGGGACCGCCAATTTTTGAAACGCTCAAGGCGGGTAGTTTGTTTTTAGATTTCTGGCTAGCTGGTCTATCACACACGGTTAGTCCTAATTTTTAGACGCAGACGTGGAATTCAATCTAAATAAACTACCCGCCTTTAGCTTGCACAGGTGGTGATTTTACAGCGCACTAGCATCACACACGGTTAAGCCAGTACCTCCACCCTTGCTCGCGCTTGCGCAGTCATGGTGATCTCACAACGCACTTGCATCGCACACGGTTAAGCCACTACCTCCACCCTTGCTCGCGCTTGCGCAGTCGTGGTGATTCACAGCGCACTTGCATCACACACGGTTAAGCCACTACCTCCACCCTGCTCGCGCTTGCGCAGTCGTCGTGATTTCACAGCCCACTAGCATCACACACGGTTAATCCACTACCTACACCCTTGATCGTGCTTGCGCAGTCGTGGTGATTTTACAGCGCACTTGCATCGCACACGGTTAAGCCAGTACACCCGTGTCCGTTGAGAGTCATCTGAGTCTTCGCAGCAAAAAAACGTCACAGAGGGTCAGAAGACAGCCACACCAGCATGTGGCCCAAATATATATGAATGAAAAGGGTGGTCTGTGATGTTCAAAATTCCAATGCACAACTTTGACCGCGCGGGCCCACGGTTGGGCGCATCGTCGAAGATCGATGAGAGGGGCCAGAAGTAAAGAACCACTTGGAAGTGGCCAAATATATGTAGGAATATAGGGTGTGATGTTTAAAACTTTAAATACACAATGGACAACTTTGGTGGCACCTGCCTCGCAAACCCGAAAGCACCCTTGGATATATCTATAATGACATAATGTCATAGCTACCTATCTAGGGTGCTTGACCCACCTCCCACTTCGTGTCGGCGGGGCGGATGCACGTACTGATACCTTGGTCATACATGCATGTCGCAATGACCTACCATAAGACGGACCAGTGAATCTATCGCTTGGTCAAACGACAACTGTTGTTGTCGATAAAAAATGGAGAGAATATATATATATATATATATATATATATATATATATATATATATATAAACCGTTCGGGCCAATAGATTAAACCACCATAAAAAATCGCACGAGAGGGACCACAAAACTAGCACCGCCTGCATGCGGCCCAAAATGATGTACGTTGGAAGGGGTGACATGTGTTTTCAATATCGAATAATGTACAATTTAGATGTGGTACCTGCCTCTCGATACAGACAACCACCATGAAAGCTAGGTAATTAAGGACGAGATACGCAGGGTATGGTGTCGGTCCAACCCACCAATCCGAGCGTGTGGGAGGGAATCCTGACAACGCATGAGCTCAAACTTTGCTTGAACGACATGTGAAAGTGACCGGCCCTAACATGAACTAGGAGGAATCCATTCATGGATAACACATACCCCTCATTATCGGTCAAAGGGATTATATATATATATACACCCGGGGAGCCCACAGATATGTGTGTCATCACAAAAAACCGCACAAGGGAGACGTGGTCGGTCGAAGACCCCCTATACACTGCATGCAGCCCGAAAATATGTATGGGTGGTGTGTGATGTGTTCAAATCCCCAATGCACAACTTCGATGGGGCACCAACTACATTACAAACCGAACACCGTACCCGACCCCAAGCCAGGTTTAATACATATGATGTCGGTTCCCCAAAACTTCGAGGCGGGGGGGGGGGGGGTGTCGTCCAACGCAAGCGCTCAAACTTTATTTGGTCTAACATGGAACACATAGCAATAGGAAACCATCATGGTCAAACCCTTCTCGTATGTTGGGTCAAAGGGATAGATTGTGTGGGGCCCCCCCATTATCGGTCAAGGATGATATATATATAGACCTCGGGGAGCCCATAGATATGTGCGGCATCTATAAACCGCACAAGGGAGACGTGCTTGATCAGAACACCCCCAATACCCTGCATGTGGCCCGAAAAAAATGTATGGGTCTGGTGTGTAATTTGTTCAAATCCGAATGCACAAATTCGATGGGGCACCTACTACACTAGTAACATTACAAACTGAACATCGCACCCCCCCCCCCAGCCAGGTTAATTAAAGATGTACGATGTCAGTTTCGCAACTTCAAGGCGGGTGGGGGGTAGGGGGTGTCGTCCAACACATGTGTTGAAACTTGATTTGCTCTAACATATCACACAGAGCAAAGAGGAAACCCTTCTCATGTGTTGGGTCAAAGGGATAGTTTATGTGGGCCTACAGATGTCGATCATTCTTCGATTTCTGAGAACAAAAAATAATCAATAAAAAACATATTCTACAAATTACCAAAATGAGGATCCCAAGGTTTATATAATCGTCATGGAATGTCATTATAGATACATTTAGAGAGGAAACCCTTCTCGTGCGTTGGGTCGAAGGGATAGTTTGTGTAGGCCGACAGACGTCGATCATTCTTAGATTTTTTAGAACAAGAAATAACCAATAAAAACATATTCTACAAATTACCAAAACAAGGATCCCAAGGTTTATATAATCATCATGACAGGTCACTACAGATACATTTAGATGATAAATGTCTGTAATGACCGTATCATGGCGCTTTAATGAAGCTTGAGATATGCAACTTCCCACCGGGTCACCCATCCTTAGACTACTCCAGCCCTAGCATGCCCAAAATGATAAAGCCGCCCCTTGCTGATAAGAATTGCCTCCTTGCCTTTAAGGCATTTCACGCTGGTCACCCTATGGGACCTACTCCC
Source organism: Thinopyrum elongatum (assembly GCA_011799875.1). NCBI lineage: Eukaryota > Viridiplantae > Streptophyta > Magnoliopsida > Poales > Poaceae > Thinopyrum > Thinopyrum elongatum. The sequence goes on from CM022299.1 coordinate 167,488,101, forward strand.
TACAATCACACACGTTTGTGCTTTTAGAAGCTGTGTGCAAATATTTACATGGCCGGTGTGTCGCCGCCTAGCCTTCTATGAGCACTGACACTGGTAGCGGGAAACCGATGGGAGAAGAGGCGGGAAACCAATGGGAGGAGTGGCGGGAAACGGTAGCGTGTTTGGATATATAACAACATTAATATGGAAAACTTAGTAAAGAAGGAAGCGTGAGCTAGCACGACGCATGCGCACAGTGCTTACCCACAGGTGACAGATGGTTGACCAGAACTGCTTTAAATATTCAGGGTTTGTTTGGCCTTTTTATACATTATAATTAAGTTCTATAAGCATTCATTTAATGTGCATAATTCAAATTAGTGCACCAAAATGGGTACAAAAATCATACATGTGTCCTTGGATGCATGTTTAGGTCCCATGCAAAGAATGGGAATGAATTACAACTGTCTCGGCGTCTGACTCGGCCTCGGACATTGAGAATCTCGGTTTTTAAATCCTCCTAAATCCAAAACTCACCCAAAAATCGTGAAACTTGGCATGGTGTCACAACATGGCACATATATGTCGTGGAAAAAAATTGTCCATTTTGGGGCAAGGTTTATTACAAGCCTCTTACAAATCGGAGCTTCTCTCAAGAAGCCTCGTGGTTCTGATAGGGAAATGTGTCCCCCTTGTGGGCGAAACGATAATCGCTGCCTCTTTTCGCCTTGTATTTTTTTCTACAGGCAACATGGAATGACAGGATATTCGTGCTGAAATTTAAAATTATTCAGGGTTAGTTTGGCCTTTTTATACATTAATTAAGTTTTCTAGGCATTTAATGTCCATAATTTAAATCTGAACAACAAATGCATGCTCCAGTACACCAAAATGGCTAGAAAAATCATACATGTGTCCTTGGGTGCATGTTTAGGTCCCATGCAAGGAATGTGAATGAATTACAACCGTATCAGCGTCCTTGCTCGTCCTCAAACATTTGGAGTCTTGATTTTTAAATCCCCGTAAATCCAAAACTCACCAGAAAATCATGAAAGTTGGCATGGTGTCACGTCAAGGCACATATATGTCATGGTAAAAAAATTCTCCAATTTGGGCCAAGCTTTATTACAAACCTCGTACAAACTAGAGCCTCTCACAAGAACCCTCATGGTTTCGATAGGGAAACGTGTCCCCTTGTTGGAGAAACGATGATCGCTCCCTCTTCTCGCCTTGTATTTTCTTCTACACGCAACATGGAACAATGGAAGATTCACGCTGAATTTTGGAATTATTCAGGGTTCGTTTGACCTTTTTTATACATTAATTGAGTTTTCTAGGCATTCAATGTTCATAATTCAAATCCGAACTACAAATACATGCTCCAGTGCACCAAAATGGCTAGAAAAATCGTACATGTGTTCTTGGGGTGCATGTTTAGGTCCCATGGAAGGAATGGGAATGAATTCAACCATCTCGGCGTCCTGGCTCGGCCTCAAACAGTGCGAATCTCAGTTTTTAAATCTCCGTAAATCCAAAACTCACCAGAAAATCAAGAAACTTGGCATGGTGTCATGACATGGCACCTATATGTCGTGGTAAAAAAATTGTCCAATTTGGGTCAAGCTATATTACAAGCCTCTTACAAACTAAAGCTTCTCGCAACCCTCGTGGTCCCGGTAGGGAAAGATGCCCCTCTTGTGAGCGAAACGATAATCGCCGCCTCTTCTCTCCTTGTATTTTGTTTTCTACAGGCAACATAGAATAACAGGAGCATCGTGCTAAAATTTGAAACTGTTCAGGGTTCGTTTGGCTATTTTATATATTAATTGAGTTTTCTAGGCATTTAATGTAGTCCATAATTCAAATTTGAACTATAAGCACATGCTCCAGTGAAGTAAAATGGGTGGAAAATCGTACATGTGTCATTGGGTGCATGTTTAGGTCTCATTGAAGGAATGGGAATGAATTACAAACGTCTCGTCGTCCTGAAACATTGAGAATCTCTGTTTTTAAATCCTAGTAAATCGAAAACTCACCCAAAAAACGTGAAAATTGGCATGGTTTCATGACATGGCACATATATGCCGTGGTAAAAAAATCGTCCAGTTTGAGACAAGGCGCACACATTAATAGCCAACGAAGTCCTTTTGAAACAAATAGCTAACACATTAATACCACAAACGGTTGTATTATATGAACCGTGTGTGTTTCCGTAACCATTTAAGTGCGGCCACGCGTCCCTCTTTTCTTATGGGATAGTACTACCTCGGCCATCATTCATTGGTCATCTTTGTATTTTGTGCCAAAATTTAACCATACTCGATGGCGTGCGTGTAGCTGTTTGATTAGACGGGACGAGCGCGAGAACTCTGCCGTACAGGCTCGACAGGACGCGTGCGACCTGTCCACCTCGTAGGTTCGACGGGTCACGTGCGAGCAGCCAAGGCCGCGCATGCTCCCTAGGAAGCGAGCTCTTTGACCTCCATCCACCAGCCGCTCGCCTCACTCACAATTTCCCCATTAATGGCGGCCGAGCAGCTGTTTAACACGCGGTTAATTAAAGCACCTGGACGGAGGGTGTTTGCTTGTGATCCCATGGCCCCGCTCAACATTAGCATTTGCTTTGTTCGTGCTTTCAACTCGTATTCCGGATAATTTAAAATGCCGCATAGGGCAACGGATAATATGACGGCAAATAAAATGGCAACGGAGAATATGACAAAAAAATTACAATGGCGCGGATAATAATTGTCTTATATATTCCGGATAATTTAAAATTCCACATGCGGCAAAGCCTGGAAGACACGGGAGCAAGAGAAGAAGGAAATCGCAGACAATGATCTGGCTTGCTACTGTCTCTACTCCTCGATGGATCGCTGGGCGACGAGATCCTCCAGCTCCTTCAATTCCTCACGACTTTGCTTGACAGCAGCCACGGATTCCTCCACCTCCTGCTCGCGCTCGATCCAGAGCTTCCTCAAGTCACCCATCAGTTCCTCGATGACCACCTTCAGCGTCATCCCCGAGGCACTGCTCTACTCATGCAGCTTCTTCCAGCCGGCGGCCTCCTCCTTCGTCTCGGCGAGCGCCTTGAGGAGCTTTGCATCGCTAACCTTGAGCAGCTTCATCAAGCCGTCGACCAGCTCCTGCTGCTTAATTAGGCCAGCGAGAATGTCATCGTTATTGGCCAAGGACTTCAGCACCGCCAGCTCGTCGCGATCGCCGATGCGGCGAGTGCGCTTGTGAGAGCCCTCGCGTGCTAGTGAGAGCTCATTCGAGGGCTCCGTGGCACGCCAGGACATCTCTGTTGCGGCTGTCGCATAGCAGCGGGACCTCTCTAATGCTTCCGTGGCCTTGGTCTTTGCTCCCTGGTTATATGTCGACCCGAAACTCCTCCTATCGGTCATGGCGGGTCGACTTCATAGGAAAGACCTGTTTTGTGGGTGATGAGGAGAGGAACTGTGAAGTAATTTTCGAGTGGGTAGTTTTTATAGCCCGGTGCTAAGTGTGAACACATTTAGGTTTGATCGGTGTGAACAGATTTGCAATTACTTATTGTGTTGTAATATGGAATGTGACGAGAAACAAGGTCAAAATTTGTTGATGGTTCTGGGCTCGAATCCCGAAACACACCTTCATATGGCTGCTCGTCGTTGAGGCGGCCGCGGCGCGCTCGGCTCGTGTCCGTCCGCGCGTTTTGCTCGCCATTGAGGCGGCCACGATGTGCTTTGCTCTGGCGTCCCTACGCGCGCTCTGCTCGCCATTGAGGCAAATTTGCAATGGCAACGGTTAATAATTGTCTTACATATTCAGAATAATTTAAAATGCCACATGCGGCAACGCCCAAAACACTCACGACCTACATATGCTTAGTGAATTAAAATATCAATATGCGACATTTGCATACAATTATAATAAAATATAGGCTAAAAGGCTGAGCTGGCGGCCTTCCGATGACGGTCTTTCAGACTCCATGATCAGCATAGCACCCTAGTGGCGGTTCATTCCAAGTGTTTCGACCCGCCTCTTCCTACGGAGCTGCAGGCGTTGGGAGGCTCTTGGGGCTGCTGGGCCTCTTCCAGTAGAGCTTGACAGTGTGCAATCGCGCGCATGACATGCCCGCGGAACCGCTCCATTTCCATGTCTCTACCCTGGTAGCAAATTCCATCCATCACCTGCATCCTCAAGATACCACATTGGTTATGTTCTACTTTGTCGGTGACATCAACTCCGCCAAGGGTGCGCTCGAGCCTGGCCACCACATCGTCGGGATCGAGGTTGACATGGCCGCCGCCGGCAATGATGAAGCCGCAGACCGGCTGTCTCATAACTGAATGGCACAGGTCACGTGCCCATTCCTGGTGGGGCATCAGGCTCTCGATGAGCACCGGTGACGGCGGCTCTTCGGGTGGGTAGTCGATCATGCCGCCTAGCAGCTCTGGATCTTGTACATGGTGGATGGCAAACTGCTCATCACACTTCCTCTGCAATATGTCAATTGTGCGCCCAAGGACTGTCACGACGATATCGCTGCCGATGGGCCATGGTGCCTGCACCGGCCGATGAAGCTCTTGCTCCCCGACATGCTCCGGCTCGTTCTCCTCGCCGAAGATGTAACGTAGGTAGGGGTCGATGTTGAAGCTTTGGTCATTGCCTGGCATGCTTGGAATAACTAATGGTAGATGGGTGAGGACTAGATCTGCGCACAGTGTCGCGACGGTGTGTTGTTGCCTGGGTCATATGCAGCAATCCATTAGCTGGTGGTGAGAATCCGATGAGGGAAGAGGCAAGGATTTTACAATTCACCCATGTGGAGCACGGGAAGCATTCGCTAGAGCACGGAAGCCTTCCCCGGAGCGCGGGAAGACTAAGTGGAGCACACAACCCGACTACCGTATGCGGTGTCACGTGTTATCTATCACACACGTGTTAACATAAGGAAACATATGTGTAACTTACTAATCATCGCACACGAGTACTCGCAGACGCATCGTGTGCGATACTCCTAGCCACCGCAGGCAACTAGTTTGCATTTTTTTAATTTTTTTGTACACACAGAATCACACACAAATTAATTGTAGTAACCGTCTGTGTTATATTTTCTCATCGCAAACAGTTCATCTGAGTGGGCTGTTTGCCGCGTATCACACACATCTTGTTTACACGAATCATTTGTGTTCTTTTGGCTCATTGCAAACAGTTCATCTATGTGAACTGTATGCCGCATATCACACACATCTTGTTAAGTTGAACCGTTTGTGTTGTGTTCCCTAATCGAAAATAGTTCGTCCGAGTGAACCGTATGCCGTATATCACACACAACTTGATCTGGCTAACCGTTTCTGTTGCATTCCCTAATAGCAAACAGTTCATCAGAGTGAACTGTATGTCATATATCACACACACCTTGATATGGCTGCCCATTTCTGTTGTTCTGTCTCATCGCAAATAGTTTGTATGGATCCACCGTATGCCCCGCATCGCACACGCAACTAAAATCTGAACTGTGTTTGATGTACGCCATCGCAAATGTTTTGCATCTTTTTTGACGGTTTTTTACATCACCATTTGCGATTAATGCATCACACACAGTTTCATCGAAGGGTCTCTGATTGTAGTGTTGTGTTAGCAGCATCCTGGAGTAGTGGTAGGTGGAAGGTCTCGGGGGTGCAATGGTGCGACCCCTTCTACGGTGGTAGCACTTCCCTTTTTATAGGTGCCTTGGCCCTCTTCCCCCGAAAATATTGACGGGAAGGGCTACCACAGGGAAGCAATTCAAAGGGGGACAGGCGCCTGAGCCTATCCTGACAAAAGGCAGTCTTCGCCTACTAAAGCTCTTATCCATGACGCGCAGGAGTTCCACGATGACCTCCGTCCTCACGCGCTTGGTCTTGATCTTCTTACACCAAAGCGGAAGGCTTTGGGACTTGCTTTGGGGGGAGGCAAACGCAGCTGCTCCCTTATCACCAAAGGGGAAACTGCCCTGGCCGCGCATGCTAGCACGACCCCGCTGATGTCACCTGCCGCAGCAACGTCACCCATGTGATGGGCACACGACCCATGTCATACGGCCTCCTCATGAGGCCTCACGGGAGGGCGCCTTGCGAGGGGGCCTTGTGAGGTGGCTTGCTTCTGATGGTTTTCGGTGAAGTGCTTCCTTCGTGATGAGGGCCCTCGCGAGGCGCCTAGAAATGCAGGGCCCACTACTAGGCCGCCTCCTGAGTTGGGCGAGGGATCGCTTCCTGGGCCATAGGTAGATGGCCCGTGGTACACCGGTTCCTACTGGGCCGACAGTAGCCCCTGGGCCCACGGCACGCATGTTCCGCCCGTTAGGAATGAAACGACGCGGGGCCTAAGACTATCGGGGCCAGGCAGGGACGCGTGGTACCACGATGGGACGGGGACACCCCCAGTTCCCCCATGACACCTCAGCAACCGTTGGCTCTGCCATAAAATTGACCGCGTGGGGTGCGGGCACCATCATTGTCTTCTCGCACGCCTCGCCTCCCTTGCGTGCTGCTTGCTATCTCTTCCTCCTGCTTCCAATCCACCTCCACTGCCATGGCACCCAAGAAGAATGCCGCTTTGAAGGGCAAGGAGCTGGTGAAGCCACGGCTAGAGCCGGCCCTGCTACGGTCCACCATCCTTAACGAGGAAGTGCTGGCCAAAGTGCGTCACATGGTTGCCTGCAACCACAATGAGTGGGGGGCCACACGGATCTGGCCGGCCTCACGGCCAGCGACAGAGCTGGAGGCGACGACGACCCCCATCTTCTTCCACTCCCTCTTCGCGGGCCTGGTGCCGCCCTTCTCTGAATTCCTCTGCACCATCCTCGACCATTACCAGATCCATGTGCTGCATCTTCAACCCAACTCCATTCTCCTCCTTGCCATCTTCTCCTACCTCTGCGAGGGCTTCCTAGGGGTGCTGCCATCGGCGGCACTCTTGAAGACCTTCTCCAGCCTGCAGATCTCTACGGGGAACCAGCACACGGGGTGCGCCTCATTTCGCATCCCCGGCAGAATGGCCGGCAGCATCATCGACATGAGGATCTTCGCGAAGGTGGAGGGCTACAGATCACGCTGGGTCTACGTGTACGCCAAGCACTATAGCCCCCTCCTCATAATCCCGACAAAGCCAGCCATGAAGAGCTCCAGGTGGGAGCACTCCAAGATCATCGACGAGAGGCTAGGGCCGCTCGTGGGAAGGATGGCGGAGCTGCGGGCCACCAAGCTGATGGCGGCGATGGTCACCAAGGAGTTCCTGCGCCGGTGCATGTCGCCCCTCCAGAAGTGCACGCGCCTAGTGTGGGAGATCACCGGTGTCTAGGACACGATGCGGTTGAGCGTCGACAACCTCCACTTGGAGGTGCTGCATGAGATCGTGAGGATCCTGTTCCCCACAGACGTCTAGAGCCTGCCCAAGGACACGTACCCGGTGTATCGCTACAAGAATAGAAATGAGCTTGTCGCAGACATGCCATGGTTCAATCAGTGGGGACTTGTCCCACCGGCCCACGAGGGGCCTCGCGAGAACCCCCTCATGGTGGTTCCCAACTCGGGAGGCAGTGACGAGCCTGAGGCCTCAGTGCGCCAAGATGAGGAGGAGAGCAACGAAGGGACACCCCCACCAACTCGTCGGAAGCTACTGATGGACGCCACTGACGACGACGACGATGACCAATTCATGGTCGTGCCCACCCAGCGCACGAGCGCGGGGGTGAACGGAGCGTGGCCACGGGGGCCAGCGAGCCTCGCGAGGAGGAGACTCGCACGACACTGGCAGCTGACGGTGCCTATAGGCCTTGCGCCGAGACTTCCGGAGGGAGCTTGAGCGAGCCTCGCGAGGGCGATGGCGGCGGCCGCCCGAAGATGAAGAAGAGACACTGGGCTCCCACTGATGAGTAAGTCTCCGCACTGTTCCTTCATCTTTGGTTCTACTTTTTGCCCCCTGAGGCCCGGGCTCATCTAACGCCCCATGCAGGGAGTCCGAGAATAAGACTAAGAAGAAGAAGAGTGAGGCCCCTGCCGCAAAGGGGGCCACAACGCCGGCGGCGCCCCTACAGGCGACGCAGGACGAGGTCCGCATGGCCACCAAATGCCGCCCCGAAGCAGAGACGGGGTGTGAGGTGGTAGAGGGCGAGCAGGTGATACCTCCCGAGGTGCATGTGGACCTGCCTTCCTCGGCAAGAGGGAGCGAGCCTCGAGAGGGGGGGGCCACTAACGAGGTGGTGCTTCCCGAGGCGCCCAATGCGGGAGGTGAGGCGACAGAGGGGACAGGAGAGCCAACCTCATAACTGCGCTCCACGCCTGCAGAGGGGACCAATACCGACGAGGATGCCGCGGCCAGCCCCCGACGCTTGCCCGTGCGTTAGGCCCCTAATGCATCTGCGGCGAGCCCGGGGCGCACGCCAACGCTGTCAGCCGAGGAGGAGGATGCTGCGAAGAGCCCACTGCACCTGACGGAGGAGGCAGCCCCTGCTAGGAACGAAGGCGCAGAGCCCGCACGAGGGCTCGACCCTAGTTCTTCACGCGCCATGACGGTGGAGGGCGGCGCGGAGGCGCAGCCCGGCCGGGCCCTGGCTTTGGTGAGCGACAGCACCGTGCTCAAGCACGGTGCCATCAATAGCGCCCGGGCGGCCCTCGACACGCTCGAGGGGGACCTTGTGGCGGAGGAGGCATGCATCATGGACAAGCGCTTGCGCCAGCTGCACGTGGCCGTGAAGCTGGGACGCCGGCAGGACGAGAACATGTGGGAGAAGCGTGATAAGATGTTGAAGGATGCCAAGGAGCTCTTCACGAGGGCCCTTGAGGAGGCCGCGGAGGCAGAGCAGCGGCGCGACGACGCCGAGGCCCGTGAGAAGGTACTCCAAGAGAAGGCGGAGCCCACGGAGCTGGGGCTCCAGACGCGGGAGGAGGCTACAGAGGCCTGCGAAGGCCAACTCACTTCCCATGAGGAGGAGCTCACCAAAGCATGAGGAGGCCCTTGCGGCTCGTGAGGGGGACCTCGGGATCCAGGAGTGGGAGCTCGCGAGGACTACCTCGGAGCAGGAGGCCGAGCACGAGCGCTTGGCGATGCTGGACCGCCAGGTGGCGGCTGCCCAGGCCTCCTACGACTCCCGCATGGCCAAAGCAAATGCCCAGCTTGAAGAGCGGAAGAAGAAGTACAAGGAGGCCACTGACACCATGTCCAAGAACGAGTGTGACGCTCTCGTCAAGGAGCACAGCCGAAAGTTGAAACTCCAACTGGATCACTTCGTCCAGAAGCAGAGTGAGCTTAAGGCCGAGATCGACAGCCTCAAGGGGCAGCTAAAGGATGCCGAGGCTGCGAAGCTGCACGCGATGACGGTGATGGCGGACGCCGAGGAGGAGCTGGCGTCCTTCCAAACGCAGGTGGGTGGTGTCTCCGAGGTCGTCAAGCGGGCCAGGAACATGCGCGTGCGGGAGCTGGGACATAGCACGTGTGTAACAAGATGTTTCGCGCCCTCATGCAGTGCGCGCATGGCTGCTGCGCGCTTCACCGACAAGAAGACCTCGGAGCCCCTTGACGACAACGACACCAGCTACCTTGACTTCTTCACCAGGCTCGTGGTGAAGATGGAGGAGGGGGCCGCGAAGGTGAACGGGGCGCACGAGAAGGAGAGTCGTGACCTTCTGAGACAGGTGACAACGCGGATCTTCAGCAACCTCTTCCGTGGCAGCACCGACTTCGACTTCGAGAGGGTGATGGCCCCCATCCCATCAGAGCTGCACCACGGACTCGAGAAGGAGGTGCGGGACCACGTGCCAGCCTATATCTAGCGTTGCGCGCCCGTCGACAATGACTTTGAGGCAGACGTCGATGTCGTTTGTGATGATGGTGACAACGCCTTGTCCGCCTAGGCCTCCCTCCTTTTATTCTTTTGGTCAAGTAGATGTGGCCCTGTGCGGGCATGAAGACATTGTTTTGTTTTGTAATAACATTACAATTTTGTGTTTCCTACAATCTTCGTTTTCTCGTGAGGCCCATTTTCCTTTTCACATGCCTTTGTGCTCTACGTCACTTGGACCCAGCCCCCGAGCATGCTACGACCGTCGTTGGTATTTTAGAGCGTGCACTTAACAAGGCCAGATGGTGTAGGGCTCCGCGAGGTGGTAAGGGCTCCCGAGGTGCGATGCTCAGGGAGCCCCCCTTTGATGCGCAAGCGGCTCGTGTCCAGGAAAGACTGGAGGCACTCAGCGAGATCACGAGGGAAGAGGTGTTCGAGAAGAGCTAAGAAAGCTCATGAGGCGATTATGACTTAGCTTTCTCGAAGTAGACTGCTACTTGTGAGCTGCGTTGGGATTTCCTTGAAGAGGAAAGGATGATGCAGTACAGTAGAGATAAGTATTTCCCTTAGTTAAGAACCAAGGTTATCAATCCAGTAGGAGAACCACGCAACACCTCGTTAATAGTACCTACACACAAAATAACAAATACTTGCACCCAACGCAAACAAGAGGTTGTCAATCCCTTGGCGGTTAAATGCAAGGATCAAATCTCGTAGTGATAGATAGATAAACAAAAACACACAAAAAATAAAGTAAATAAAATTGCAGCAAGGTATTTTTGGATTTTAATATATGATAAAGATAGACCCGGGGTCATAGTTTTCACTAGAGGCTTTTCTCTTGAGCAAAACATACGGTGGGTAAACAAATTACTGTTGGGTAATTGACAGAAAAATGAATAATCATGACGATATCCAAGGCAATGATCATGTACATAGGCATCACGTCCGAGATAAGTAGACCGACTCCTGTCTGCATCTACTACTATTACCGCTATCCAGCATGCATCTAGAGTATTAAGTTCATAAAGAACGGAGTAACACCTTAAGCAAGACGACATGATGTAGACAAAGTAAACTCAATCAATATGAATAAACCCCATCATTTTATCCTTAATGGCAATGATACAAATATGTGTCATGTCCCCTTCTGTCACTGGGATTGAGCACCGCAAGATCGAGCCCATCACAAAGCACCTCTCCCATTGCAAGATAAATCAATCTAGTTGGCCAAACCAAATCAATAGATCAGAGAGAAATACAAAGCTATAATAATCACACATAAAAGAGTTCAGAGAAGACTCAAATAATATTCCTGGATAATCTGATCATAAACCCACAATTCATCGGATCCCAACAAACACACCACCAAAAAGGGAGAGAAGAAGCCATCTAGCTACTAGCTATGCACCCGTAGGTCTATGGTAAACTACTCACACATCATCGGAGGGGCAGCAAGGTTGATGTAGAAGCCCTCCATGAACGATTCCCCCTCCTGTAGAGTGCCGAAAAAGGCCTCCAGATGGGATCTCGCAAGAACAGAAGCTTGTGACAGCGAAAAAAGTGTTTTGGGTGGCTCCCTATTGGTTTCTCAATTTTAGAGAATTTATAGAGGCGGAATTAGGTCAAATGGAGCAAAAGTGGGCCCACGAGGCACCAGGGCGCGCCCTGGTGCCTCGTGGCCACCTCCTTCATCTTATGACTTCCTCCCGAAGCTTCTAGGGTCTCTTATGTCCAGAAAAAATCTTCAAAAGTTTTGTGGCATTTGGACTTCGTTTGGTACTGATTTCCTGGAAATCCAAAAACAGGCAAAAAAACATCAACTGGTACTTGGCACTAAGTTAATAGGTTAGTCCCCAAAAATGATATATAATTTCATATAATTGCATATAAAACATCCAAGATTGATTCTATAATGGCTTGGAACAATCAAAAATTATATATACGTTGGAGATGTATCACAGATGACTTGGCGTGGCGTCAACCGCAGGATATGCCTCGCGAGGGGTGTCTGCTCGTGAAGCCCCTTGTGGGAACTTGGTGGATACAGCATAATGTGCTACCTCATGAGGTAGCGCTCACGAGGCCTCCCAAGGAGGAGTGCTCATGGAGCCTCCTGTGCCCTGCATCAGTGAGATTGCCAACAGTTTTGCAAGTAAAGCAGCGGAGCACGCTCATGATGTCGCTTGTGGGTGTCACGTGAGGAGACAAAAGTACCAAGGACCTTGGTGAGGTGACGTGCACGGGAGCAGGCCCGCAAGCCAGAGCTCAGTCACTTGGGTTCAGTGACACTGTCGGGACTGACCCAGGCGCAGGCATCGTGTCCAGCCCCCGCTCGCGTGATACGCACGAGGTAGATCATGGGCGCGCGCGCCTCATGAAGCGAATTGTTGACCAAGTACGCAATACTTAGGAAATAGAGTTTTAGTGATGCCTGAAGAGGATTCTCATTATGTAATGAAAGATACATGCTGCCGTTATGCACACGGGTTAGCTTGAGGACGCAATGGCTAGGCGGCTCCTCAGGTAATCAGTTCGCCATGTCTGAGCATGGGGCTTCCACTGGGTTGTGGGCGGGAGCTGTTGCGGCCACCGGCAATGCAGAAAGAGAGGTTCCAGAGCATGTACAGCTCCACTTCTTCTGTACCAGTGAGGTCACAGGTAGAACTTGCGGAGGTGTTGGATGTTCCATGTGTTTTGTACTGGAACACCCTCCTCTGTTTCCAGCCGCGCCACGCCAGGTCAGGAAACATGCACCACTCTGAAAGGGCCTTCCCACATGGGCGAGAGCTTGTGGAGTCCTTCTCTGGAGAGGATCCATTGCAAGACAAGGTCGCCAGCTTCAAGCGTGCGGGGGCGTATGTTGCTGTTGTGATAGTGATGCAGCGCCTGATGATATTGTGCTGCTCGGATGGCAGCCTGGCGGTGTGCCTCCTCGAGGAGGAGCAGATCAGCTTCCCATAGGCCTTCCTGTCGAGCCTCATCGAAGGCCAGGACTCGCGGGGACCCATGCTTGAGCTCGATGGGGAGGACCGCTTCCGCCCCATAGACGAGGAAGAAGGGTGTTTCGCTGGTAGGCTTGGTGGCTATCATGCAAATTGACTACAACACGGAGGGGAGCTCGTTGAGCCAGCCCTTGCCGCAGGCCGTGGGTTTTTTCTTGAAGCTTCTCGTCTTGAGGCTCTTAAGGACCTCAGCGTTGGCACGCTCGGCCTGACCGTTGCTTCTTGGATGCGCCACTGAGGCGTAGCAGATCCATGTGCCAATGCTGGCACAGTACGACTTGAAGAGGACGCTGGTGAACTGCGAGCCATCGTCTGTGATGATGTTGTTGGGGACGCCGAAGCGGCACACCAAGCTCTTGATGAATTTGACGGCTGAGCCTGCCGGGATGGTGCGGATGGGATCCACTTTAGCCCACTTGGTGAACTTGTCGATGGAGACGTAGAGGAAGCGGTAGTCGCCAGTTGCATGAGGGAAGGGGCCTAGGATGTCCAGCCCCCAGACCATGAAGGGCCACGAGAGAGGGATGGTCTGGAGCCCTTGTGCTGCTGGTGGATCTACTTGGCGTGGAACTAGCAGGCCTTGCTGGACTGGACCAGCTCTTCAGCGTCACGCAACATAGTGGGCCAGTAGAAGCCGCGGCGAAAGACCTTGCCGGTGAGGGTGTGCGATGAAGAGTGGTGGCCGCAAACTCCTCCATGTATGTCAGCAAGCAGCTCGCGCCCTTGTTCCACCAGGATGCAGCACAACGCGACTCCGTTGGGCGCTTGCGGTAGAGGTCGATGTCCCTCAAGCAGTAAGGCCCAGCCTGGCGAGCCACGCGCTCCGCTTCTACGTCATCCTCAGGGAGGGTGCTACTCTCCAAGTAGGCCTTGATCTCCACAGCCCAGCTCTCAGTTTGTGGCTCGAGCGCCATCAGCAGGCGAGCGCATGAAGGTGGGGCACAGTTTGGTGTGCATGAGGTGGGTGCGGGTGGGAGTTCTTCATGAGGCCTCATGACACTAGCTTCAGGAGGTGTTCCAGACGAGCTCAGGAGCCGCTCCTCGAAGACGCCAGGCTTCTGGGGCTCGCAACGGGATGCGTGCTTAGCAATGTTGTCAGCTTCCTTGTTGTCACCGCGAGGGATGTGCTGGAGCTCCATGCCCAGGAAGCGCTTCTCGAGCTTGCGCACCTCCTCGAGGTAGGCGGCCATGTGCTCGTCCTTCGGCTTGTCGCTCTTGTTGGATAAGTTGACAAGGATCTATGAGTCTCCCTTGATGGTGATGCACGTGATGCCAAGGGCGATGGCGGCCCTGAGCCCGGCGAAGAGGCCCCTGTACTTTGCAATGTTGTTGGAGACCTTGTCACCATGCTTGAAGTAGAGTTGCATAGCGTAGTGCAGTTTGTCTCCTGTCGGTGAAGTGATCATGACGCCAGCCCCCGCGCCCTGCCATGAGAAGGCGTCATCGAAGTGCAAAGTCCAGCTGCCAGGGGCGTTCCTCCCAGGTAGAAGAGATTCTTCCTCGCGAGGCTCGTCTTGATGCAGATCCATCCATTCCACCGTGAAGTCTGCCAATGCTCCGCCCTTGATCGTCCTTATGGTGAGGAATGATGTCTACTACACAACTTATTCTTGTAGACTCGTGTTGGGCCTCCAAGCGCAGAGTTTTGTAGGACAGTAGCAATTTTCCCTCAAGTGGATGACCTAAGGTTTATCAATCCATGGGGGGCATAGGATGAAGATGGTCTCTCTCAGACAACCCTGCAATCAAATACAAGAGATCTCTTGTGTCCCCAACACACCCAATACAATGGTAGATTGTATAGGTGCACTAGTTCAGCAAAGAGATGGTGATACAAGTGTAGTATGGATAGTAGATATAGGTTTTCGTAATCTGAAAATAAAAAACAGCAAGTTAGCAAGTGATAAAATGGAGCACAAATGGTATTTCAATGCTTGAAAACAAGGCCTAGGGTTCATACTTTCACTAGTGCACTCTCCCAACAGTGCTAACATAACTGAATCATATAACCATCCCTCAACGTGAGACAAAGAATCACTCCAAAGTTCTTATCTAGCAGAGAACATAAGATGAAATTTTTGTAGGGTACGGAACCACCTCAAAGTTATCTTTTCCGATCAATCTATTGAGCCATCCCTATAAGTGTCACAAACAGCCCTAGAGTTCGTACTAAAATAACACCATATGATACACATCAACCAACTCTAATGTCACCTAGATACTCCAATGTCGCCAAAAGTATCCATGAGTTGATTATTCGATATGCATCAAACAACTTCATATTCATAATATTCAATCCAACACAAAGAACTTCAAAGAGTGCCCCAAAGTTTCTACCGGAGAAAGTAGGACGAAAACATGCATCAACCCCTATGCATAGATTACCCCAATGTCACCTCGGGAATCCACGAGTTGAGTACCAAAACATACATCAAGTGACTCAATAGAATACCCCATTGTCACCACGGGTATCCACATGCAAAACATACATCAAGTGTTCTCAAATCCAAAAGTATTCAATCCGATAATAGTGAAACCTCAAAGGTAAAAAACTCAATTCATCACAACCAGATAGAGAGGGAGAAACACCATATGATCCAACTATATTAACAAAGCTCGCGGTACATCAAGATCGTGCCAAATCAAGAACACGAGAGAGCGATCAAACACATAGCTACTAGTACATACCCTTAGCCCTGAGGGTGAACTACTCCCTCCTCGTCATGGAGACCACTTGGATGATGAAGATGGCCTATGGTGATGATTTACCCCTCCGACAGGGTTTCAGAGAAGACCTCCAGATGAGATCGCTTCGGTACAGAGGCTTGCGACGGTGGAGCGGAAGTTCTCAGTTTCTTTCTGGGGTTTTCTATATTTATAGGAATTTTTTCCATTGGTTTCACGTCAAGGGGGCCCACGAGGGAGCGATAAGCCTGCCCAGCGCACCCTGGGGGGAGGGCGCGCCCCCCAGGCTTGTCGCTTCCTCGTGAGGCTTCTGGTCCTTCCTCAAAGCTTTGGGTGTCTCTTTTGGTCCATAAAAAATCACCGTAAATTTTCAGCCCATTCCGAGAACTTTTATTTCTGCACAAAAAACAACACCACGGTAGTTCAGCTAAAAATAGTGTCTGTCCGGGTTAGTTCCATTCAAATCATACCAAAACCATAAAAAAATTGTTGTAAACATGGCATGAATACTTCATAAATTATAGATACGTTGGAGATGTATCAGCATCCCCAAGCTTATTTCCTGCTCATCCTCGAGTAGGTAAATGATAAAAGAAATAATTTATGAAGTGTGAGTGCTAGCATAGTGCATAAGTTTGATCAATGATAATTTCAATCACTTTTCCTAGCATCATAACAACTCTTTCTCATAAAACTCATCTCGATAAAGTAGCAATCAATTCGCATGTTATGGTTCAAACAATGCATTCTCTTGAAACTTAACAACCTATGTTCTTAGTCAGTAAACAATTGCAATTCAACTTATCTTTAACAAAGTCTAAGTGAGAGCTCCACATACTCAATTATCACATAGTCTTCTATGATTGCTAGTACTCAAAGCATATTTTTACAACAAATAGTATTCGTCAAACACAAAGAAAGATAGGGGCTTAATGTTTCGCCTCCCAACTCATTTATCATAGAGATAATTATCAACAATAATAATTCATGATCAAATATATTTGACTGGCCATATGTGCCTGGATATTTCCCCACCACATGATGCTTGCCAACTAAAGAATAATTGAGGTTGAAATGAGAATGAACACTTGTTGACTCTTGCATAAAAGTAAAAGCTAAAAATTAAAAGATAGACCCTTCACAGAGGGAAGCAGAGGTTGTCATGCACTTTTTATTTTTGGATGTGCAAGACCTTATGACGGTGTCTTGGACTAGGGGGTACTAACCTAGTTGTCCCATATTCCTCGGATTGGGCCGATGGGCCCTCATTCATTCTCAAGAAGGATTCTGGAGGCTGTACGCATGGGGCATGATCGAGACTACATCTACAGAAGACTTGTCGTATACTCCAGGACTTCTCCTGTCGCCTTATGATACCGACCTTGTAACCCTAGATACCCAACCTAGCGTGTATATAACCCAAGGGTCTTAGCCCATAGAGGGGACATCAATGCAATATTGTTCACCTAGCCCTAGAGTTAGACCACATCTTACGATCTTGAGGTAGATTAACTATGTACTTGATACATATATATCAATATAAACAAGAGCAGGACGTAGGGTTTTACCTCCATTAAGAGGGCCCAACCCTAGTTAAAACATTGTCTCCCTATTCCTGTTACCATCTGTTCGAGATCCCCAACTCAGCACCCCCTACCCCGAGGTCTGTCGGTTTTGACATCGACACTGGTGCTTTCATTGAGAGTTCCGCTGTGGGATCAATTGAAGGATCGATGGCTCATCTGCAGATCAACTACGGCAACGACTGCAGGAGCGTTTACGCCCCGGGCCATCTTTTCATGTTCGGAGCATGATATTCTGCGCCGATTGTACTGGCCATCTGGCCTCCATTGAAAACTACGCCCCAGGTCGTATTGTAACCTTTGGCAGCCTCGAATACACCACGGATTCCTGCGGCGAACTCGTCCTATGAGGCTGGACGCCCGCCGGATTCAGGACCTACCCGGCTCCGAGGGCTCAACTCCGGAACCGATCTCTCCAGAGGACATCAGGCTAGGACCCATGGCGCCTCCAGGGAACCCCAACATGATAGCTCCGGACGGTCCTCCCCCAGTCTCCGGCCTGGACGTATATCCGACCTCCACTTCTGAAGCTACATCAGGCTTAGAGCCGACCAAGGCGCAGGATCTAGGATCACTGTCGTATCCCCTTCATGCAAAAACCACACCAATCTATATGGCGGGCACACTTCGAGTTAGCCCCGCCTATAGCCAAGCCATGAATTCCAAAGAATTGTCCCACCTCAATGAGATGCTTGACCGAATCCAGAGCATGTCTATCTCGGACGGCAAGACTTTGCTTTATAACCAGATCGGACTTAAAGCCGACAATCGGGGAATTTACATCCCACCCACCACCCACTTAGTCACCACGGTCGATGATTTGACCGACGTGCTGGACTACAACGAATCCACGGACATGGATGAAGACGCCGATGGCCCCATAGACACTTCGCCCCTGGTGAACAAGGGCAGGTGGAGTGCGACATCCACCTATGATGTCTACATGGTTGACACCCCCAATTCCCCTCCGAGGCATCAACGTAGACGCAGAAGGGATAACAACGGGGAACTCAACAACAACAACAACAATGCAACCGCCGATAACGGCCGGCGACGCCGATAACACCGGAGAGGACTTTCAAGCCTCCCCAGTACAGAACGCCATTCCTTAAGGAAACCCCGAGGACTTACATCCCGACGACCTCTTTCAAGGGGCCAATGAAAATTACATGCCGAAGTTTGAGGAGGATGAGATCCTCGGCACCGAGGACTACATCGTCCCCGAAGACCCTTTCAAACAAGAACTCTTCCGACAGTGCCTCGTCGCCACTGCTCGGAGCATGAAATGCAAGCAGCTGCTGCTGCAGGCTAACACAAAAGCAATGAATAAAAAGTGGGTTGAAGTGCTCTCGGCCGAACAAGATCTAGAAGACCGGCGCCGTAGCGCGCCAAAATCATACCCACGTAGGCGTCTGCTATAGGAGTTCGATGAAGAACTAGCCGTCGATGAGCCTGACCGGCCCCCTAGAGGTCGAGACGGGCCAATGCGGGAAAATGTCAACTCTAGACCAGCGCCACGCCGTTATGGCAAGGACACCGTGGATTACTTAGACCCTCATGATGTTCGATGTCATAATGAGGCAAATAGGTCACCTCCTCGATCCATCTATGGCTCAAGAGGACGCGCACCCACCGGGACGGATGGCTATGATGCCTGGATGGACAGGAACGGCCGCGCCCGAGATCAAGCCTACACACGGATCTCCCCTGACCTCCGACAGGATACCTTCTGATTCCGAGGTCCAGCCCACCCAATCTGTTTTATAGATAGGGTCATGGAACACCAGTTTCCAGAAGGGTTTAAACCCATCAATATAGAATCATACGATGGCACCACGGACCCAGCAGTGTGGATTGAAGATTTCCTTCTCCACATACATATGGCCAGTGAGGATGACCTCCATGCCATCAAATACTTGCCGCTCAAACTAAAGGGGCCGGCTAGGCAATGGCTTAACATCTGGCCTCCTCATTCTATTGGTAGCTGGGAAGCCCTTGAAGACGCTTCGGGTAAATTTTTAGGGCACTTACGTCTGGCCTCCGGACGCTGATGACCTCAGCCGTGTCACTCAGCAACTAGGCAAATAAGCTAGGAAGTTTTGTAACAGGTTCCTTACTAAAAAGAACCAGATCATAGACTGCTCCGATGCCGAAGCCATCGCGGCTTTCAAGAATAACATCCAAGATGAATGGCTTGCCCGCAAACTCGGCCAAAACAAGCCAAGGACCATGGTAGCCCTCATGTCACTAATGACCCACTTTTGTGCGGGAGAAGACAGCTGGCTCGCCCAAAGCACCCATAACGGCGAAGTAGGCACATCAGAAACGCGTGATGCCAATGGAAAGCCTAAATGCAATAAAAATAAGTGTAGGCATAAAATGGCGGGAGCGACACATAGAACACTGCAGTTAATGCGGGGTTCACCAGACCTAGGTTCGGACAGAAAAGGAAGCCCTTTAAAGGGAATAAGCATGGACCTAGCCAGCAAGATCGGATCCTGGATCGGCCATGCAAAATTCACGGCACTCAGGACAAACCAGCAACCCGCACCAATAGGAATTGTTGGGTCTTTAAGCAGGCTGGCAAGGTAGCGACAAAGGGTCAAAGTAAAACCCAAAGTCACGGTGAAGACGAGGATGAACCTCACGGCCCAACAACGGAGGCCAAAAGAAGTTTCCTAATGAGGTAATGGAGTTCAATATGATCTATGTCACCCACATCCCCAAAAGGGAGAGGAAGCATGTACTTCGGGACACCTATGCAATAGAGCCAGTCGCCCTGGAGTCTAACCCGTGGTTGGCTTGTCTGATCACATCCAACAAGCATGACCATCTAACCAGCATCAGGCATGGCGGATCGGCGGCGCTCGTCCTGGACCCAATTGTCGATGGCTATCATCTGACATGCGTCCTTATGGACAGAGGAAGCAGCCTCAACTTAATCTATGAGGACACCGTTAGGAAGATGGGCATCGACTCATCTCATATCAAGCTGTCGGGGGTACACAAACAAGGGTGTTTATTCCCCCTGACTTGTGCACGGACGAAAAGCCTCCATCCCAATGGCTAGGGCCTACCGGAGGAGTTGCTACCTCAACATTGAACCCGTCAAGTACAAGCCAAGGTCCCGGCCAAACAAGGCTGGACCAAGGAAGCCGCTCTTCGTGAGATCAAGGAGCGCATCAAGAATGTCAAAACAGTAAGATATCACCTTGCGAAGGGCTCCCTTGCCGGGCAGGAGAGCCAGGCCAGGTCGAGACCGCCCCAAGGACAAGTCCAGAATCGCCCCGGCAAGCTTGCTGGGGCCGCCAAGACCAGATCCCCCGCCAAGGCGCCACCGCTCCACCGCACAGCAACGCCAGCACTTATCAACATAGTGTCGAGCCCCCAGGCGATTAAGTGGCTTCCACTAAGCACGTGGCATCCCGTTGGAAGACAGATCACACCCATTTGACACCCGTCCAGAGGCATGTCAAGATGATAAGCAGAAGATGAAATTTAAAAACTTAAGGAGAGCACTGAAGCAATGGGCTAGATCTCTTTCATGTCTTAAAACATAGATTGCTGCAATTAATGAGGTGATCTTTCTACTGGACTTTTTTGAAGAGTATAGAGAGCTGGGTATCTATGAATGGAATTGCAGGATAATTCTTAAGGAACATTTGCTAATCCTTTTGAGAAATCAGAATATCTACTGGAAACAAAGGGGGTAAAATTTGGAGATGAAAATACCAAATTCTTTCACACAAAGGCTTCAATCAATTATAGGCATAACCACATTGCTGTCCTCCAAAATAATGATCAAATGAGCATTTCTAACCATGCTAGAAAAGCTGCAATCCTCTGGGAAGCCTATAAAAAAAGAATGGGGACTTCTGAAAGAATGACTATGCATTTTGATTTGGAATCTTTATATGACCAGCAACCAGATGCATCAATTTTTGAAACCTTGGAGCTGCCTTTCACGGAGGAAGAGGTCAATGAAGTGGTAAAAGAGCTCCCAATGGACAAATCTCCAGGTCCTGATGGCTTCAACAATGAATTCATTAAATCATGTTGGGACATTATAAAAGTGGATGTACTCAGGCTAATATATGATTTCCATGCTGGACAACTCTCTCTTGAAAGTATAAATACATCATACATCACTCTTATACCCAAAGGAAGCACTCCTCTGACAGCAAATGACTATAGACCAATTTCACTCCTCAACTGTTGTCTCAAACTCATCACCAAGCTGTTGGCAAATAGACTGCAGAAAGTAATACTCAAATTGGTGCACATAAACCAATATGGTTTCCTTAAAGAAAGAGCCATACATGATTGTTTGGGCTGGGCCTATGAATACTTGCATCAATGCCATAATTCCAAGGAAGAGATCATTGTACTAAAGCTAGATTTTGAAAAGGCTTTTGACATCATTGAACACCAAGCAATACTGGATATTTTGAAAGCAAAAGGTTTTGGGGAGAGATGGATAAACTGGATTAAAATGTTGTTCTCTTCTGCTTCCTCGGCTATTATGTTGAATGGTGTGCCTGGGAAAAAATTTACTGCTTAAGAGGATTTAGGCAAGGAGACCCACTGTCACCTCTCCTCTTTGTACTAGCAGCTAATCTACTTCAATCAATCTTAAACAGGGCTATGCAACTAGGTCTGCTTTCATCACCTCTGCAAGTGGAATCTTGCCCTGATTTTCCCATAGTTCAATATGCAGATGATACTCTGGTCTTATTACAAGCAGATGCAAAACAACTTCATTGCCTCAAAGCTCTTCTCAATACTTTTGCTAAAGCCACTGGTCTTAAGGTGAATTACAAAAAATCTAGCCTCATTCCAATTAATGTGCCTGAGAACAAAGTTGAGATATTGATAAACACATTTCAATGCAAAAGGGAATCTTTTACTTTTCAATACTTGGGGTGCCATTAGGTCTTCATAAACCTTCAGTTGAGCAGTGCCTTCCACTAGTAACAAGACTGGAAAAGAAGCTTGTGGGATTGTCCTCTTTCATGACACTGGCTGGTAGATTGTTACTAGTTAAATCAGTATTGAACTCCTTGCTCATTTACTTCATGGGATGCCTTGATGTGCCTGTCACAATTAAAACCCAGGTCATTAAATATTTGAGGCATTGCCTCTGGAGAGGCCCAGATTTGGAAGATCATAAACCTGCAATGGTGGCTTGGACTATTGTTTGCAGACCAAAGGATCAAGGGGGATTGGGAGTGTTGGACATATTTGTACAGAACAAAGCACTACTGCTCAAGAATCTTCACAAGTTCTATAATAGGCACAACATACCTTGGGTCAATTTAATTTGGGAGTCCTATTACAATAATGGAACACTGCCAGGCAGCAGTTGAATAGGATCATTCTGGTGGAAAGCCAACCTCAAGCTTATTGATAATTACAAATCCTTGGCCAAATGTAATATAGGTGATGGAAGAAGTGCACTATTTTGGTCTGACCTGTGGCACTCAGCTTGCCTGCAAGATATTTTCCCACACCTTTTTTCCTTTGTGAAAAATAAGGAAACAACTGTGCACTCAGTCCTGCATACTGAATATCTGGAAGATCTATTTCATTTGCCTTTGATTGTTCAAGCCTTTGAAGAATTTGAAAATATGGAGGACATTTGTGTATCATTAAGAGCTTCTGAATATATTGATTGCACTGACACTTGGAGTTATATCTGGGGCAATGAACAATTTTCAGTGGCTAAGGCTCATAGAATCATGATGGGAGTTAAAATAGTGCCTGAGCAATTTCAATGGATCTGGAACAGCTCTTGCCAGCCCAAGCACAAGGTGTTCTTCTGGAGGCTTCTTCATGATAGGCTAAACACAAGGAATTTATTAAGGAGGAAAACTTTTCATCTGGACAGTTACAATTGTGCTTTGAATAATTGCCAGCAAGAGGAAACACTTCAACACCTTTTTTGGACCTGCCCCTTTGCATCTCAGTGTTGGGATTTAATCTGCCCTTCAAGACAGGCCAATGTCTCAGTTTTAGAAGCTTTTGCTGACCTCAAGCAGCAATTGCATGTGCCCTTCTTCATGGAAATTAGCATACTAGCTTCCTGGGCCATATGGATTTCAAGAAACAATCTCATCTTCCAAGCTATCCAACCTAGTATGCAGAGGTGGAAAGACATTTTCTTGGAGGAGCTCAATCTGCTAAGATTCAGGATCAAGAAGAGCTATGCTAGGGCTTTCTGCTCCTGGCTTGATAATCTTGCTTTGTAACTTCTCTCGTAGTTAGCCCTTTTCTGTTTTCTTCTTTCTTCTTTCTTTTTAGCCTAGTCTCTTAGAAGGCTCATCTCAAGCCTTATGTAACTTTAGACTTTCTTTGTATTCTTTCAGCTTTTAATGAAATAAAAAAAATTGCAGTGGGGTTTTTGCCCTACTGCGTACAGTAAAAAAAAGCAGAAGATGATTAAGCGGCTCGGCAGGCTTGCCGGGTTTCACCCTCAGCATGACACCTAGCAGTGCATTCAATGCACTTTGTCCTAACTGTTAGAGTTAGGTATGATAGCACTGTTAGCTATATAATCACAGGATAATGACTGTTTTGCCACTGTGGTTACTCCTTGGGCTATAAAAGGAGGTCCAAGGCAACCTATAGAGAGATTCGGACCCTTGTACACTCGTACGCGCGTAGCAGCTCTCCCCGAGGCCACCTTGCCGGGCTTGAGCACCACGTGTTCTCTGTGTTCTTCCATCCAATCCACCAAAGCAGGAGTAGGGTTTTACGCTTCCCAGTGGCCCGAACCTAGGTAAAAACCACCAAAGTCCCATCGCGTGCTGCATCATGGCCTCCGCTCTTTGTGCAACATGATCTCCCCCTTTGCTGAACCACAAAGGGGCCAGCGGCCCCATAGGTGATCGTGTTCTCCCACGACATCTTTGGCGCGCCAGGTAGGGGGATCGCTTGCGCAAACCCAAGGTTGTAATCAGCGTGTCGATCTTCATCACCACCCATCTTTGTCTGCGACTTCGAGGGAGAAGAGCAATGCTGCCTCCGGCCCCCTCCTCTCAAGATTCCGTCACACATTTCTGCCGCAGCAACGGTGGCGGCGAAGACGGAGGATGAAGGTGACGCGGTTGGCGCGGCTGGTGCAGATAGCATGACCGCCAAGCCGCCCACGGTCAGAAGAGGAGGTGGACCGGGCAGCGACGCCATCACCCTCGCAGTCCTCCATCGAGCGCACACTGCCCCAGGAAGTGCCGCTTGGTCCGACGGGCAAGAGAACAATGCGTTCTTGGCCTCTTCTTTCCTGCCTTCCCCGCCGATGGACTGATTGCACGATGGCGATGCCGCCGATGTCGATGAGCCGCATGAAAGCTCGGTCCAGCATTTGTCCCGCCAAGGGTAAATCCTAAGCTTAATGCTGGAAGCGAATCCGTCGGTTGGCATCCCTGGCAGGCGGTCCCCGGCAAGATCTCGCGCACCAGCGTGTCAATCACATCGGCCGCTGACGGGTCATTGGGAGCCAGGGAAGGAAGGGTGGGACCAGTTTTCCCTCCTTTCATGATATTCCCTCACTTGCGAATATTTGCGTCAGCCCCTCGGCTCGTGCCAAGAGTGAACACGTAGCTAATAAATTTCCAAGTACCTCCTTTTTGTCCTCTCTTGTTTTCCCCTCTTTTTAGGGTGAAAGTGGACACATGTGCGTGATTTCGCCAGGAGAGTGCAAAGAAGAAAGATGACCACGTGCGAAGGGGGAGATGATGTGGATAAGCGAATATGTATCCCCGACAAGAGGGGAACTTAAGCAAAAGCTAAGTTGGCATGCTTGTGAACTTTCTTTATAACTCACGCATGTCCATCCCTCGAACAACCAAGGTTTCGTATGGCAAGTCTTCCACACAATGGAACCTTACCATATTTGTTTGCGCCCTTGCTTTGTTTCAAGCCTTCTCAATGAAGCGGGTGGCTGCATCAAAGACTACTAAGGAAAAACCCACCAGCAACGTGTCCTTACTAGCTGAATGCTAAGGACCCGCTCCTCGCAGCAATCACGGTAACATGCTGTTGGCGGGCATCCAAAATGCGCAAAGAAACTAGCCATACGAATATCAATGGAGAAGAGAAGGGGATGGCATACACATGCACATAGAACATCTGTTCAACAAGCATTAAAACGAAAATAGTGCGGAACCTAATACGGGATACACATTGTGTCTTAGTACAGGGCAGCACAACAGCAAGAATGGCCTAATGATGAGTCCGGCGGCCTCCCGAGATCCTTGGAACTGAAAGGACCTTATCGGCAAGGGGCCGGCCTTCTTCGCGGCAGCAGAGACGTCGGCACCTGGCGGCAGCTTCTTGAAGCCATCGAAAAGGTTGAGGTCCAGATGTAAGAAGGCGAGATTGCTCAAGACCACGAAGAGGGCGTCGCGAGCGAGCTTCCGGGATTCGTCGACAAAGCAAGCGGCCCGGTCGTCTTCATACATCCTCAGCCCTTTGATCAAGCCTTCAAAGAAGAGTGTCAGCTTGACACTTGGAACCTCATGCTTGCCGACGGAGAAGGCCCAGCTTTTCATGTCCATGTTCGCAATCTGGGCAGTAAGGCGCTAGGTGATGTCAACCATGTTCTTGGTCCAGAGGTCGCGCTGCTGGATTTGGTTCTCCAGCTTGTCCTCTGCATCTTTTTGGAGAGTTCTTGCGTTGGTCAAGTCCTTCATCAACAGCTTCTCAAGACAACCGGCAGATTCAAGATCCTTCTCCAGGGAGGCAAGCCTGGCTTTCATGTTGGAGATAACGCCATTGGCAGTATCAAGATCATGGCTCTTAGTGGAAAGCTGCGACTGTGCGCCCTCCAGAGTGGCCTCTGCTTTTTGTGCTTCCTCTTTGAGGGCCAGGATCTCCTTGTTACTCCCGTTAAGGTCTTCTGTCAGCTTGCTCACTTGGTTTTCAAGTTCAGTTTTGGCAGCGGATGCGGTAGCTAGCTCGTCGGTAAGCTTCTTCAGTTGGACAAAGGATCCAAGAGAGAGTGTGTTGAGGGCGGCTTTGTGGCCATCCTCCAAGTCCTTGGTGCACTGCTGGACAAGGGCTTCCAGCTCCTCGTCCTTGCCGCGGAGAGTTGCTTCGAGCATCCCCTCTCGGGCGGAGATATCCTTCTCCTTGGTGTTTAGAAGCGCTTCATGCTCCGCCAATCGAGCTTCCTGGGCGGCAATGTCCTCCTTAGCCATGGTCAGCACCTCTTCTTGCCACACAAGGGAATGGGACTGCTTCTTGCACCACTCGTGCAGTTCGTTGCCTTTGTCCTTCAGCTTCTGGTCCATAAGATCAACAGAGTGGCGCTGCTCCTTGATCGCATGCCACTTGAGGTTGTAACTATTCTGCATGTCCTTGAAACCTGCCGCCATGGATTCCAGGAAGGCTAGATCCTTGGTGCTGTCAGCTGAATCACCAGCTTCTTCAACTCTCTGAGACAACGGAGCTAGTATGCGTTTGATTTCCTCATCGAAATCCGTGCCCACTGAAACAGATGAGCAGGGAGTGGCCGGCCCAGGTCGTGCGAGGATTAGTGCCAGCTTGCTTGGGGAAGGTTGTGGAACTGCGGCATGTGGACAGTGCAGGGGAAGGGGTCCCATGGATTGAAGAGGGGTTTTCTCCTCTACAACTGTGTCCGGGCCAGATACGCTATCGGGCGCTTTCTCTGCTTCCTTTGTGAATTCTTGGATATCCCCGGCAGTGTGCTCGTGGCCTTCCGCGGCAGCAGTCCTACTGCTTCCACGGCAATGCTTTCCCCAATGTTGGCCACCTCCTCCAAGAGCTCAGGTTCCTCAGCCAAAGAGCATGCTGATAAATCAAGCGGATAGGATAATAAGAAGCCAGACACTACTCGATCAAAGCCAGGAAGATAAGCAATTTGAGCAGGTAGGAGCAAAGACAAGTGGATTACCCGGTGGTGGTGGCTGTTGTAAGGTGGCATCTCCTTGCCCGGTAGCATCGGTTGCCGGCACATGGTCCACGACCACCCCTTCGGTGGTTGAGGCCTCGACACGAGCAGACCCCCGGTGGAGGCCCTTGCCGGAGATTCCTTTGCTTGAACTCTGGCCAGCAAGGGCCCTTGGGAAGTGGACCCCTCTTGATGGGCACGTCCTTGCTGGCTTTCACCCAACCCCTTGCCGGGGAATGAATAACTCTCCTCCACGTCTTCGCGGGCAGGCGAAGTGTGCCTGTGCCTTCGCGCCAGGGGCTAGACTGGGGGCTAGGCACGGGATCCCCTGCCTTATCCCCTGCCAGACCTGCGCTTGCTGAATGGCTCGGCACCACCACACGCTTGGCCCGTTTGGCCCGCTGAGCAAGGGGCTCTTCATCCCTGTCAAATCAACAAGACGAGATTAAATCAGCAGTTAAATGCAGAGTACTTCAACAAAGAGTTCGGTGTTTCTGCTTACTCTGGGTCCATGAGCATGGCGCCCAGTGCGTACCCCGCAGGTGGCGGGGTCGCTCTGCCCCTTTTCAGGGTTGGAGGAGCATAACTTCCCGGCAGCTTTGAACTCATTGGTGGGGCCGAAGTCTCTGGCGGGACTGAGCTTTACGAAGAAGCTGGGCTGGACTGGGTGCTAGGATCAACCCCCGTGACCACACGTCACTTAGTGGGTGGTGTTTTGGCCCCAGAAAGGCAGATGGATTGGCGGCGTACCACCTCCAGTTTGTCACCCTTGGAGGTGGTCTTCTTCACCCTCTTGCTGGCTGGCGGAGCAGCGGGGGCCGCTGGTCCCCGTCCAGCCCGCTTGTGAAGGCGTCGACTTGGCCCTGGCCCTGGGGCTTGAGGACCCATTTCAAACCCTTCCTCCTCCACCTTAGGCTGCTTTGCCTCCTCAGCCCCGCCCTCTTCTTGGGCCCCTGCTGCCGTGGCATGGGGAATTCCAACCCCGGTAGGATCAAGCCTGGCAGCCTCCTTCGCGGCATGCTCTTCACTACCCTCATCAGAAGAGCCCTCACCTTCAGCATCCTCCTCCTCCTCCTCTTCCTCTTCGGGCCTCGTTCCTCTAGCAGCCCGGAGCGCTTTGTCCTCTGCGGTCCGTTTCGCAATAAACATTGCCTCTGCCTTAGAGGTGCGCTTGACAAGGTTGTGCTCCACCCTGGAAGCTCTTTCTTCCAAGCGAGAGACCCAATCCATTTCTGCATCCAGTTCAGGCAATTGCCAATCAGCCTCGACTCCATAGGCATTGCAATCAGGCAACCATTGCAGGATCTGGCTCAAGGCAGAGTTGAGATGCAGAGGAACAACCTTCACTGGCAGATGGAACAGCCCAAGGCTGCCGAATAGCTGTTTGCACAACCAGCAATGGCCATATATCGACAGATTGTTGGCGAGGCCTGGGTATAGACGCATTCTGTCAGCAGAGTTCCTGTATTCCCAGGAAAACATGTCCCTTTTCTGCAGCGGCGTGATGCCGCGCTGGAGGAAATTAGCCCCCACATGCTCGACGGTTAGCCCGGCGGCTTTGAGGCGGGTAATCCTGTTCAGCGCTGGGCGAACCTGTCATCGGTGAGGCCCAACTTACTCCAGTCGCTCCCACGCGTGACACATCCAGTCCGCGCCGAGAAGAACTCAGGAGCATCCTTGTCTTGGATCCAGCACCAATCCACCCTCCATTCCTCCCACCTGTTGTGATGTTGGCCAGGGAGATAATCCCATTATGTCGGCATTCTGGGATCGGGGGTACCCAGACCTGCCTGCCTGTGACCCAGCGCATGGGCCCATCGATGCCCTGGTACGGCCCTGCTAAAGTGCGCCAAACGTAAGACCCTTGTGAGGGCCCCTCGGCCTCGCGAGGGAGGCGGCGTCAAGACCTCCTAAGGAGCAGCCCCCTGAGCTTGCCTCCCGAGGAACAGAGAATCCTATGCAGGTACCTAGCCTCATGAGGTTGGGATGACATGAGCCACAACGACCAAGGCCAGGCGGGCGCCAGCAGGTGTAGAGGAGACAGTTTCCCCTTTGGTGCTAAGGGATCAAGGGCAGGCGCAGGTTCCCAAAGAATCCCCCAAAGGTTTCTGTTCTGGTGCAACAAGGCCAAGGCCACGAGCCCGGCAGGGGGGATGTCATCACCGAGCCCACCTCTGCGTCACGCCCAGGAACTTTGCAAGCGAAGACCACCTTTCGTCAGGATAAGATGTACTCCTTGTCCCCTTTCAAAATTGGCCGTTGTGGGATCCCTTCCCGCCACTTATGAAGAAAGAGGACCGAGGCCACTATAAATATAGATTAGACTCCACTTGGGAAGGGGATCGGATCCATTACACCCCCACCACTAGAGCCCTCGCGAGGTCGCTCAACCATTGTACTAGTTCACCCACCACCTCCTCGTGAGGCCAATCCACCAAAAGCAGGAGTAGGGTTTTACACCGCAAGGTGGCCCGAACCTGGGTAAACTGTCATGTTCGTCTTCTTCCCTGCTGGTGTGAATTCATCTAGGCTTGTCCATAGGGCGGCAAGCACGAGGGTTGGGTTGGTTGAGATCTTCGCACACGCCCCAGAGTTCGAACCTTCTTGGGTCTGCGGAGCCCTGAATCCGACACATTCATTCTTCTTACCCCGGGGAATCCAACTTATGTTTCCCGAGCGATGAGATTTATCTTCTACCCGTGGGATGAAGAAGTGCCTGAACAGGTCCACATTGGGGGCGACTCCAGCAAAGTTCTCGCAGAACTGAGCAAAGATTGCCATGCACGCCACTGCATTGGGCGTGAAATCCAGAATGTGGAATCCGTACACCGTCATCATGGCACAGAAGAAATCAGAGAAGGGGAGGCGAGGCCGTAGAGGAAGTACGCCAGAAGAAGCGGTACGAATCCGACGGGACCTTGACCCCCTCCGGCAGAACCACGAGCGCTCCATGCCCTTTTGGAACTTCTCTTCCCCAAATATAGGCATACTTCGCAATCAAGGTCTTGCCATCCAGATTCGACGGGAAGAAAACGACATCCTCTCGTCGTTGCTTATCCAGCTCATCGGCTTTCTTCTTCTTCCCCTCCGCCGTGGCAGCTTTAGCAGTGGCCGCCTGCTTCCCCTTTGTCGGTGTTAAAACTGGCGGATCTCGGGTAGGGGGTCCCGAACTGTACGTCTAAGGTCGATGGTAACAGGAGACGGGGGACACGATGTTTACCCAGGTTCGGGCCCTCTCTATGGAGGTAATACCCTACGTCCTGCTTGATTGATCTTGATGAATATGAGTATTACAAGAGTTGATCTACCACGAGATCGTAATGGCTAAAACCCTAGAAGTCTAGAGTGTCTGATTATGATTGCCCCTACGGACTAAAACCCTCCGGTTTATATAGACACCGGAGGGGGCTAGGGTTGTACAAAGTCGGTTACAGAGAAAGGAATCTTCATATCGAACGCCAAGCTTGCCATCCACGCCAAGGAGAGTCCCATCCGAACACGGGAGAGAGTCTTCTGTTTGGTATCTTCATGGCCCATCAGTCCGGCCCACGTTACGTAGCCTGGACGCCCGAGGACCCCTTAATCCAGGACTCCCTCACACTTCACGGCGCCCGTCTTTTGCCCCGTCTCTTGGACTCACAAGAGAAAATCCAGCAGAGCTTTGGGAGCGGGTGATGGCGGTGGATGAAGTTTCTTGGCTTGAGGAAGAAGAGACAGATGCGAATGAGCAGCACCCATTCATGTTTCCTTCTTATTCGAAACGTACGCGGGGGCTGGCTCTTCGCTATCTTTTTTTTAGGAAGTTACGATTTTTGCAGGTGCATTACCCACTAACGGTTACTGTTCCACGACCCCACGACATGCGGTAATTACGCGGAGTGGACGTTGGATTGACTGGTCATCATGTCGAAAGCTGTGTGGGCAGCACTTCTCCGACACGTGTCTGTGCACTGTTTGGGGCCTAACCCAACATGCCCAGTGACACGTATGGCTGAGGCACGGGGGCTTCTGTCGGGGTACACAAACAGGGGTGTTTATTCCCCCTGACTTGTGCACAGACGAAAAGCCTCCGCCCCAACGTCCAGGGCCTGCCGGAGGAGTTGCTACCTCAACATCAAACCCGTCAAGTACAAGCCCAGGTCCCGGCCAAACAAGGTTGGACCAGGGAAGCCACTCTTCGTGAGATCAAGGAGCGCATCAAGAATGTCAAAACAGTAAGATATCACCTTGGGAAGGGCTCCCTTGCCGCGCAGGAGAGCCAGGCCAGGTCGAGACCGCCCCAAGGGCAAGTCCAGAATTGCCTTGGCAAGCTTGCCGGTGCCGCCAAGACCAGATCCCCCGCCAAGGCGCCACCGCTCCACCGCACAGCAACGCGAGTCACTTATCAACACGGTGTCGAGCCCCCAGGCGATTAAGTTACTTCCACTAAGCATGTGGCAACTGTTGGAAGACAGATCACACCCATTTGACACCTGTCCAGAGGCGTGTCAAGATGATAAGCAGAAGATGATTAAGCGGCTCGGCCGGCTTGCCGAGTTTCACCCTCAGCATGACACCTAGCAGTGCATTTAATGCACTTTATCCTAACTGCCAAAGTTAGGTATGATAGCACTGTTCGCTATGTAATCATAGGATAATGACTGTTTTGCCACTGTGGTTACCCCTTGGGCTATAAAAGGAGGTCCAAGGCAACCTAGAGAGAGATCTAGACCCTTGTACACTCGTACACGCGTAGCAGCTCTCCCCGAGGCCACCTTGCCGGGCTTGAGCGACGTGTGTTCTCTGTGTTCTTCCATCCAATCCACCAAAGCAGGAGTAGGGTTTTACGCTTCCCAGCGGCCCGAACCTGGGTAAAAACCACCAGAGTCCCATCGCCGTGCTGCATCATGGCCTCCGCTCTTTGTGCAACATGATCTTCCCCTTTCTTGAACCACAAAGGGGCCAGTGGCCCCATAGGTGATCGTGTTCTCCCACGACACAAGCCGAGCACCACCACCTTTAAAGGTGTCATTCTAGGCGTTGACGGCCGCTGTACCGGAACGGTCACTCTGGAGGTAGTCTTTGGGTCACCCGAGAACTTTAGAAGCGAGGAGTTGTTCTTCGACATCGTCCCCTTCCGAAATGGATACCACGTGCTCTTAGGGCGCATAGCGTTTGCCCACTTCAACACAGTCCCGCATTATGCTTCCCTCAAGCTCAAAATGCCAGGACCTAACGGTGTTATTACAGTCAATGCTAACACCAAACGCTCTCTCCGTACGGAGGAGTAGATCGCGGCCTTCGCATACAAGGTACAAGCATCCGAGGAGGTAGCCCGCAGCAGTAAACGCACCACCAACTCCTCGAAGCGCACGCGGGCCGCACCAGTCAACCTCGGCCTCGTACCCCCACACCCTAAATAGGGGTACGGGATCCTCGCGTGCACCCCCTGGATGGGGCATTATGTCCCCAGGGTGCATAACTTTGCACTCAAAATTCCTTGGGGTGCCGGGGAGCCAATATCTATCGAAACGTCGGATCGGCTTGACCGGGGAATAACACAGCTTCGAGCTCCCACATCGGCAAGTTTCTGTCAAAAAACCAGCCAGCAAAACTACATCAACGTGGCATAAACCACACAACGGACATCCACAAGACCTCTCTCAAAGGACTCAGCCAGCAAACGCCTCTTACAGGTGCAGGGCCGAGGTGGTATAGAGTCCGTCGTAGTCCTCATGTCTAGCGAGGACGAGTTGGTCAACAGCATGAAGACGCAGACGTACGATAGGAAGCGGCCCGGGCTCCTAGACCCGATGTCAAGATCCGCCCTGTTCTTTACTCCTCCCTTTACCATTAATTTGCATTGTATCTTTCTAGTTACAGCTCAGCATGTAAAAGCTCGAATTTGTCAAATAAAGAAATCATGCCCTTTAAGGGTCCACACTATGTTTCTTTGCATGCATTGCCTTTGAGCTACAAGAACGCATGTAAGATACAATTGCTAAAGGGCTTTGTTTCCCTGTTTTACAAAACAAGTTCGAAGTAATCGGCGTCGCGGATGTTGCCTTATATGCATCAGTTTCGAACCTAGATTTTGGTCAATAGTTGAGTTGCCCGGCTCCTATGTGTACCCCTTATGTTTCCAACAAATTCGGCTAAGGGTGTAATGGGAGAACCGCTGTGATAGTGCCGCCGGTTCAATTGGCAAAGTACCTCAGTGGAAAAAGCCGAAAACTTACTATCTAAGTAAGTGCAAACTGGTCGGTCATACGAAGACTGCGTCAGGCGATGTGATGATAGAGATCACCCGTGTTAAATGAAGGGCTTATTTTTTACATTAGCCGGAGTGAGTAAAGGCGTCGACCTTGGCTTACTATAGCCGACCACTTCACACACCGGGGGCTCGTCATCAGCCCCCACAGTCAAACTCCTATGACTAAGTGAAAGTTATAAAGCTATTAAGGTCTGATTGCCTAGTTCCTATGAGCATAGACCGCCTCCTAGTGCCAAGACGTCGGCTAAGGGTTAGAGATGCCTCAAGGAACACCCTCTGTATATTCTACATTGGGTCAGAAGCCGACGACTGGCCACTTTCAGTTACACACGGTCGCACAGGAGGACAAATGAATTAAACAAACACAATTAAATGAGGGAATTTCAAGCCATACTTATTCCAACAAAAGACAGTCTTTTACATCCCAAACACCTCGATTTTCCGAGGTGCCAACTAGAAATACAAAGTGCCCATTGGACACATGACTTCGGTCGTTCGAGCACCCTCCTCTACCTCGTCAAAAAATTCTTCCATTGTGCGATGCTTCTGACGGTGACCTGGACTAGAGAGTACTCACCACGTCGTCTCCCGACCAGGTGGATCAGACCGAGGACCCCATGGCGGTTCACTATTGGGCCGGTTCGGATAGCCGATGACATATACGAGGAAGATTTCACAAGACTTGGTGATCAAGACAAGGACTCCTCTCCACTGACGTATTCGACTAGGACTCTTGTTATCCTAGGCCTCTAGTACATTATATAAGCCCAGGCTAGGCTAGTCGATAGGAATATGACATTCATCATCATACACCTAGGGTTTGGACCACAACATATAATCTCGAGGTAGATCAACTCTGTACTTGATACTTCATCAATATAAACAAGAGTAGGACGTAGGGTTTACCTCCATCAAGAGGGCCCGAACCTGGGTAAAAGAACATCTCCTTCATTCCTGTTACCATTGATCTGAGAATCCACAACTCGGGACCCCCTACCCCGAGATCTGCCGGTTTTGACACCGACAATGGTGCTTTCATTAAGAGTTCCGCTCTGAGATCGATGAAGGATCAATGGCTCGCCTGCAGATCAACTTCAACGTCGGCATCTTTGTCGTCGGCTCGACTAGTCACCTTGGCTCGACTGAGGACTGCGCTCCATCTTAGATCATCATGTTCGGACGAGGGCCTTCATCAACATCAACTCCAATCTCTATCAAGATCATGGAGGAATCACCCATGGAGCTCGGGGGCTCAACGTCAACATTGCCCTCGAGCGACCGTGCTGTTTTTCTAGACAGCAAACTTGTATCCACTGCCACCACCTCCTCGAGCATTTCTTTGATGATTGCTTTAGTGGAATTGTGCGGAATTGAGTCTACAACAACCCTGTAAAATTTCATCGTGTTATGATGAAGGAATCTCCGGCGATCTTCGATATACCGGAGCCCTGTCGAATCTGCACGGGAATCTAAACAAGTTCAGAGCGAGGAGTCCAGCGTCCAGCTCAGAAATCCTTTGGAAGATCCAACCGTTGATCGGCTGCGGAATTCCTATACCTACCACCCCTCAAAATTTTAGCTCGATCCGACCATTCAAACTCCAGGAAACCTCCGATGAGCACATCGATTTTCGGATCTGTTTCCTGCATGAAAACGAATCCGACCCGAATTCATCTTTCTTCATGAACGGGATATTGGACATCCTTTCTGGAGAAATATATTTCTAGGGTATTATGTTTTGTTTCCAAACACATGCTCACAAACTTTGGTCCTTTTCGGAGCAAATCTTCACCGTCGCGCCGGTGTCAAACCAGCCCGACCACGTGACTCCACGGCTGCTGACCTGTGCTAGACATATCGTCGCTTCATCAAGCCGAGCTCAACCTTATCGGATTATCATTGCGGTAAGCCGACCAAAAGTTCGGCATCGCGAAGGCTAAATCATCACCAACATCGTCGCCCCACTGATTATACGAAGCGGGCACACCGGCACCGCCGCACTGTCACTTCATCAAGCCGGCGTCAACCGCGTCACAAGATCCGACCTGCGTCGGCATCGCTGCGCTATTGCTTCTTCAAGCCGATGTCCATCACGTCGACCTGCTTTGACACCTCGTCTAGTATGGGGACTGCAATGTCACCTTACCGACCTGCTCCGTCACCTCGGCTAGACCTAGGGCTTCGTCATCAACCTACTTCAAAGACTTCGGCGTCACCAGCTGACCAGCTTTGTCACGATTAGCTGGACCAGGGGCTTCACCTCGCCACATCGACCGTGTTGCGTTCCCACTTCGTTAAGCCAAGCTCTTCGCTCGGTCACCTCAGGCTTGGGGAGTGGGACCCCGGCCAGGTCGAGGACTACGTCTTCGTCCCGCCACAAGCCCAGACCTCTTCATCAACACCGAGCACGCTAACCAACTAAGTTGCTTCCATGCTCAAATTTGCTCAATTCTTAATATTTTTGTTCGGTTCGACCAAGCATTATATTTATGTTAAAATTTATTTGTTAAAAGTCTTGTTTGTTCTTTTCCTAGGTTAACTGGGGGCTCTTAAAATTTATATAAACCATTTTATAATAATTGTTTTCTTCTTAGTCGTTGCATAGTCTTTTTCTATCACTCCTTTCTCGACTCGAGTGTGTGGTTAATAGCCGGATAGCCTGGCTTCTCTCTAAAGTCGCTCGAGTTTAGTTCGCTAAACTAGCCTCGTAGAAGCACTCCGCCTTCGGGATAAGGAGGTTGAAGCCAAGGGCTGACCTACTTGAAGTTTAGAGATCGGATGTGTCATGTTAAAGCATGACAGAATCAAAAAAACTTTAAGACCGATTTCGGATTGGCACAAAAACTTGATTTAGTTCGGACGTAAATTTTTTACTGAAGTTTTTTGGCTTTCTAAGCTTATGGCACTTTTAACCTATTTGTGTGTTTCCATCATAATTCTCGCAGTACAACGCCCGACACCCTTAAAGCTTCAGCAATATCAACGCGGGGCTGCGACCAGAGTCGAACCCACCAAAAGCCAAGGTATTCCGAGGAGTCCTTGGCAAGACATTGTCGGATATTGCTTTATATGCATCAGTTTCGAATTGTGTCTTTGGTCAATAGTTGGGTCGCCCGGCTCCTATGCTTGCCTCCTACCTTCCGCTATGTTCGGCTAGGTGTGTAAAGGGAGAACCATTGCGATTGTGCTTCTAGCTCTAATGGTTAAGCACCTCAGTGGAGAAAGTCGAAAACTGACTGTCACAATGAGCGTAAACTGGTCAGCGATCCGATGACTATGTCAAACTATAGATTGATAGAGGTCACGCCGTGTTAAACGATGGGCCTTTCATAAAATTGGGCGAAGTGTTAATGGCTTGACTTCGGCTGACGCCGAACACTAACCGGGGGCTAGTAACTGGCCTTCCAACTTTAAGCTCCTATGACTAAGTGAAAGTTATAAAGCCTGCATATCTGATTGCCTCATTTCTGCTAAATGCAACTGCCTCCGGTCACCGAGACGTCGGCTAAGGGTTGTCTCGTCACTGCAGAAACATCCTGCGTAGCATCTACATAAAGGGGTAGAAGACGACGATGGGCCACTTTCAAATGATAAACGGTCGCAACAGAGTCAAAATAAACATATATCATAAGCGTTTGTATTTAGTATACAAGCGCTGCCTTCCGTAATTATCGTTATAAAGCCATAAATATGCATCAATTTGACTTAAGATTTTGGCCAAGCTGGGTTGCCTGGCTCCTGTGTTTACACCCTACATTCCAGATTGTTCGGCTAGGGGGTAAAGGGAGCACCTCTCTGATTGTTACTACCGGGTCATTCGGGTTAGTACCTCAGACTGGGTGAAGCCGAAAGCTAGCTATCATAAGAATATAATTGGTCGGCAATGACAGAAGTGAAAATTTTGGTTCATTAAGACCACAACGTTCGGGAAACTTTCCCCAAACTAAATCCTCAATATTTTCCTCCCACATTGATCGGAGGTGAGGTGTCATGATCATGGTCAACATGACAACCTAGGAAAAGGAACTTATAAAGGAACTATTTTTCCCAGAAGATGTTTCTTACGTTCAATAGCAATATAACATATCTCTCCGCATACCTTTGTTTATAAAACCGTACGGCCGGATTGCCTTGTTTGTTGTAAATCTTTGCCCTCATAAAGGCTTTATAAAGTAGGACAAACACTCCCCGGCTACTGGCCGAGGAGGTTGAAGACGATGGCTGGTCAACAAAGTTTTGTACAATGTGGATCCGAGCATTAATGATGTAAAGTACTTGGATACATAGAATCATTACACATAAATTGTGATTAAAGTCAATTTACTCCGGATATTGATCCTTAGTTCGGTCACCCTTGCCCAAATTACGTCTCGGGGGCTACTGGCTTCGCACTTCTCACTTAAAAGCCATTAACGGGGTACATCGATCCCCTGATATGGTGTTGCCACCTGACTAGTGGCTCGGGGGCTACTGCATTGCCTATTCAATGCAGAAAATTCAATGTGCCCAGTGTTCAGCTTGACCGAGCTATGGGAAAACGTGTCTTCAGACAACAATAGGTACCATCTGGGACCTATCCGGCATCAAGCTAATATATTACGGCGACTTCTCAAAGACCCTCTCTCAAGGGCCCGTCCGCCGATCACTATCTCCTCTAATATATTACACGTGTTTTTATTCCTACGTATGCTGCCGAGCTAAGAATTGATCCTCAAGCCGATTTTGCGAATCGACCTGAGTCTCAGGGGCTACTGGGATCAGTGGTTTCATGTTTTCCTTCAGGTGTATCTCGGATTTTAGGCCGACACACACACCTTGAGGGCTACTGGCTATATATCTCGGCAGAGAATAAATTGCACCAATCGAGAAAAATATATCTGCAAAAAATCAGCCCAAGACCGAGGTGGTGCAACACCTCGAATGCAGTGCCGCATAGAGCTCGGATACAAGTGGCTAGCTCCATAGAGGGCATTTCCGGCATTAAGTTTGGCTGAACTCCTTCAACTTTTTTGAACCAAGGTGATCTATGACACCTCGGATGCAGGTCGGCGTTGGAGCTTGGATACAGTCCGGCGTTGGAGCTTGGACACAGTCCGACATTGGAGCTTGTATGTAGTCCGGTGTTGGAGTTTGGATGCAGTCCGGCGTTGGAGCTCGGCTGCAAACAGACACCTCGAATGCAGTCCGGCGTTGGAGCTTGGATAGAGTCCGGTGTTGGAGCTCGGACGCGAGAGGACACCGTTGCACGGGAAAACTTCAAACCCGAGGTGTGACGTAAAAATAACAAGGCATTGATAGAGGCCGAGAACTTAAAGGGGCTCCTTGGATACCCGACGTGTAAACTCTTTGGATTCACTTTGGCGATCCTCAAGATCGAAGATGAGAAGATTTGTTGAACCAGTTTTCAAGACCGACAACCGAAGACGAAGAACAGTTCAGAAGAACCGAGGAGCATCCCCAACTTGAAGACCGATTCAGGGGGCTACTGACGGTGTCCTGGACTAGGGGGTACTCACCACGTTGTCTCCTGACCAGGTGGATCAGCCCGAGGACCCCCATGGCGGTTCACTATTGGGCCGATTCGGACAGCCGATGACATATACGAGGAAGATTCCACAAGACTTGGTGATCAAGACAAGGACTCCTCTCCACTGACGTATTCAACTAGGACTCTTGTTATCCTAGGCCTCTGGTACATTATATGAGCCGAGGCTAGGCTAGTCGATAGAGGAATATGGCATTCACCATCATACCCCTAGGGTTTAGACCACAACATATGATCTTGAGGTAGATCAACTCTGTACTTGATACTTCATCAATATAAACAAGAGTAGGACGTAGGGTTTTACCTCCATCAAGAGGGCCCGAACCTGGGTAAACCATCGTCTCCTTCGTTCCTGTTACCATTGATCCGAGAATCCACAGCTCGGGACCCCCTACCCCGAGATCTGCCAGTTTTGACACCGACAGCTTCCCTTCAGCAGGTCCCACAGCAACGATCATCATATCCACTTTGCGGAAGTGCTTCTTCACACATGCATACGCCCGCCGCGCTCCCTCAAAGCACGCAGACCGCTTCCAGCGATCCAGCTGCGTGGCAGCAACTCGCAGCCGAGCAAGGAGGCCGAAGAGGCTGGTCGGCAAGGCTTCGATGGGCCACAGCCTGATGCAGAGGTCCTAGAGTGCCGGCCTTGCTATGCGGAATAGCTCCACCAGTAGCTTCATTTGATGGTTCAACAGCTGCGCTGATGGCGACTCTGGGAACTGCCGCCAGAATGCCTTCTCCTGCTCATGGCCAGCTAGCTGGTCGAAGTGCATGACGGCATCCGCCACGATCTACGGGAGATCCGCGAAGACCTCTGTGGAACACCACAGCTGGGTGAGCTCGACTTACCCTTTGCTGCCAAACACACACTACAATAAATATAGCTTACCCGAGGTGATTTGCTCCACTTGCTGGAGCACCTCGCAGTCAGCACGGACCACGGTCTGGAGCTCGGAGTGTGCAAGCTAGAGCTTCTTGAGCTCTTCCTTCGATCACTTCTCCTCCGCTTGAAGTTTGTCGCATGCTTCGAACATGCCCTTCAGGGTCTCCTCGATCTCCAGGACTCACGCCCGGTGCTTTTCCCCAGCCACCTTCTCGGTAGCTCGGGCCTTCTCTGCCTTCGT
This sequence comes from Thinopyrum elongatum, assembly GCA_011799875.1. Classification (NCBI taxonomy): domain Eukaryota; kingdom Viridiplantae; phylum Streptophyta; class Magnoliopsida; order Poales; family Poaceae; genus Thinopyrum; species Thinopyrum elongatum. Next base: position 167,527,993 of record CM022299.1, read on the forward strand.
AGCCGCAGCCTTCTGCTGCTGTGCTTCCTGCCAAGCTTTCTTTAGATTGGCCTTGAGCGCCTCAAGCTCAGCTATCGCTGTTGTCATTCAAACAGTTCAGCATCAACTCTCCACCCAAAGCCATAAATATCAAACTTCTAGTGTTCCAATATAACACTTTAAGGAGTGCAAGTCCGGGTCGCTTACCTTGAGACTGCTCAAACTGCTGGTTCATCGGGTTGACGTCCTCTTGGGACCTCTCGAGCTTCCGATTTACCTTTGCAATCTCCTCGGAGACAGAGTTCAGAGCCGACATCAAAACCTACAAACATAGATTTTTCATATAAGCCTCACAGTCCACTTATTTAAACTTCAGGACAGTCGCCCTATGACATTAGGCAGCATCCTGGGGGTTGTATGTTATGCTCCTACTTTTTATGACCCCAACGACGGTCTCTTGAAACCAACTTTGGGCTCAGGGGCTACTCACTGGCCAGGCCATTTAGAGGACTACAAGGATATGCTCCCTGACAGTAGCATTGATTTCACAGAAAATTTAACTACAACAATTATTCCTGTATAAAGATAAAAGAGTACCTCGAAGCTCGTAACGAGGTTCTTAAAGACCTCGTGCAGTTCGGCCCCTGTAGACCGGAAACCCTGCAGCACCGCGCCTATCAAGGCACGGTGCTTTTACTTAAGGGAGGAGCCCTTCAAGGTCCCCTCCATCTCTTCCTTCCACCCCGTGCTATCCCGCCCTTGGGCAGGCGGCAGGGGTGGCATGGCAACCACAGACCCGAGCACCTGGATGCTGGGCCAAGGGGTCTCCAGCTGCGGTGTTAGAGCTGGAGTGGATGTCAGCTGGGCCAAAGTCTTGCCCAGCCCCTCCTTGACGACCTCGGGGATCTTCTCCCCTAGGTTCTGTTGGGTCGAGGCTTCAACCTCGGCCATGACGATAGACTCTCCGACCCCCGCCGTGTTGACTTGGGGGTCCGGAGCAGAAGTTGCCTCCCCCAGCCCGTCATGAGCTGGCGGGGGAGTAGCGGGATCCAAAGTCTCACTGGCAGATGGCAGCCCACTCGAGGAGTTGCTGGGGCGCACCTTCGGTGGACTTTATAAAGAAAGGATGCTCATGTGAGCTCACTATTGCTAAAAGGACTTGTTAAAAGTACAAAGTACAAAAGTGAAGACGTACCCTCGGGGTGTTGGTTTCTTCCTCCCCATAGCAAGGGGGTCATCCTCTGATTCATTGGAGATCTCAACTCTCTCTGATGACTTGCCAACGGCCCTGATCGATGTCCTCCTTGGCCTCTTCGAGCCCTTGGACCGCATGCCGGCTTCGGCGTCCTCCGACGCTGCCCTCTTCCCTTTAGGGGAGGGTTCTCTTCCTCCTCACCCTCATCCGTTTCAACTTCATGGATGGAGGAAGCGTGGATCCCCTCGGACAGGGTGACCGAGGTCTCCTAGGTCGAAGCACTCGCCTTGCCCTTCTAGGGCTTCGTCCCCTTGGGGGCCACCACGTGCGGCTCCTCTACTAGGAGTGCCGTGAGCAGGGGAGTTCTTGGCTCCTCTGGTAGTGGGGCCGGGCATCACACTTCCCACACCCAGGCCAACCACTTCTGCAAGTATCAACCAAAATGATTTGTTAGAATCTGCTCCTCAGTGCGGGAAATAAAAACTTAAAGTTGTGTGATAGAGCACTTACCGGGGGGGCTTCGTAGCCGTCCTCGAAGCTGAGGTCCTCCCCTTTTTTGAGGATCTTGTCCTTGGCCAGCTTGAGGAGCCGCGTCCACATACCGGCCAAGGTGGAGCGGAAGAAGGGGGTGACGGGGCCTGCATCCTCGGGCTTTTGTGCCCACATCGGGGTGGCCCAACATTGGAGTGGGAGGATGCGGCAGTTGAGCATGACGTTGATGATGTCGGCGAGCTAGAGGTTCCTCGAGGTGGACCACCATTTGATCCTCTTGACCATGGCCTCCACCTCCTCTGGGTTCCCCCAGGCGATGCTCTTCTCCCTCCAGGACTTGAGCTTCATTGGAGGCCCGGCCGAAAAGGCTGGGACCTCGGTTTGACCAGGGGTGAGCGGCTCGGTGATGTAAAACCACTCCTTCTGCTACTCCTTCGCCGTTTCGATGAAGGTGCCCTTGAACCAGTCAGCGCCCTGATTCTTACTGACCATGACCCCTCCACACTCCGCCAGATTGCAGCCACTGGACTTTGGCTTGACCCTGAAGGTCTTCAGCCATAGGCCAAAGTGCGGCTAGTAGCGGAGGAATGCCTCACAGACCATGATGAAAGAGGCGAGATGTAGGATGGAGTTCAGGGCCATATGATGGAAGTCAAGCTCATAGTAGAACATCACGCCGCATAAGAATGGGTGCAGCGGGAACCCCAGGACTCGGATGAGGTGGGGGACGAAGACTACCCGCTCCCCTGCATTGGGAGCGGGCACTTGCTGTCCAACGCATGGAGCGCGGGCGATGATTTTGGCGGAGAGATATTCCGCGTCATGTAGCTCCTGGATGGTGCCACTCGTCACGGTGGAACCACCCCAAAGCCCACTGAGGGTATCGGCCACGGCTGGTGGGGGAGGTTGGACTCGCTAAGGAAAAGGAGTGTGAGATTGGATCTGGGCGCTGGAGCTAGACGAAGCAGCAGGCAGGGGAAATGAGAGCATGGTTGCCTGCACTGCCCTCTCTTTTGCTCCTATAGGCTGTTGAAAGGCCAAGAGTCCCCCTTGTTGCGCCGATAAAAACGCCATTCCCATGAAAGATGACGTTATGCATATGGGGGGAAACAAAATCTTGATGATATATCCATGGGAAAATGGGCACGATCTCCACCTCGATGGGACATGCCAATGAAAAGGCCACCTTGAGCCACGATTTAGGGGGAGCAGTAATTGCCCGACCCATCTTGGGGTGCGCCGCTTCGATAAAGTTGTCCGACTAGGTAGAGCTGTTCACACCTAGATGGCTGGCCTTCAAGGATAAGTTACCCAGTCTCTTCGGGAAGGGTATGAGCTCGGCTGGGTCTTGTCTAAACACTGCTCTTTTGGAGAGAGGTCCAAAAAGCTGGAAATCGCTAAGGGGAACTTGTTTGTCGAGCCAAGGACTTCGGATCCGAGGTTGTCCTTGTCCAGGGAATCGTCCTCGATGTAGAAGACCAGTTTGGGGGCTACTGACAGTGTCCTGGACTAGAGGGTACTAACCTAGTCAGCCCATGTTCCTTGGATTGGGCCGATGGGCCCTCATTCATTCTCAAGAAGGATTCTGGAGGCTGTACGCACGGGGCGTGATCGATACTACATCTACCGAAGACTTGTCGTATACTACAAGACTTCTCCTGCCGCCTTATGATACCGACCTTGTAACCCTAGATACCCAACCTAGCGTGTATATAAGCCAAGGGTTTTAGCCCGTAGAGGGGACATCGACGCAATATCGTTCACCTAGCCCTAGAGTTAAACCACATCTTATGATCTCGAGGTAGATCAACTCTGTACTTGATACATCTATATCAATATAAACAAGAGCATGACGTAGGGTTTTACCTCAATTAAGAGGGCCCGAACCTGGGTAAAACATCGTCTCCCTATTCCTGTTACCATCTGTCCGAGATCCACAGCTCGGGGCCCCCTATCCCGACGTCTGCCGGTTTTGGCACCGACACCTTAATACAAAGGAACGTCACGGTATATTGCTAGGCCCGGGCCCATGGGTGTGCAGAGTCTGTGGCCCGCACAGGGCCCATAAAGTCGGGGGCCCAAATTTCCATAGGCCTAGTATATATTTTTCTGAAAAATGTTATTCCATTGGGCCGCTGGACGCTGGGTCGCTGCTCTCGATCCCCCGCGCACGCGATACCATCTCGTCAGTTATCCAAGGGATCGTCACATCACATAGAAAAAAATAGGATTGTCAGATGGGAGTTAGATTAGATCGATCGCAAAACAGCGATCGCGTCGCCGTCGCTACTCAGCTCGGCTTGGGCTACTGGCCGCTGCCTACAAGAGGATCAATCGAGGCAATTCGGCGACAATCGATCGAGTCGCCTACTCGGCTCCGCTTCGGCTACTGGTTGTTGCCTATAGGAGGATCGATCGAGTCGATTCGGCGACAATCACTACTCCTCGATTGAAAACAGGATCGTCCGATCGATCAGCGACCATGACAGTTCCAACCCCCAGGTGCTCTCACTGTCTCACGGTTTCCATCCTCTGGGTGCTTCACGGCTTTAAGCAGGTAGCCTGTCATTGGTGAGTCCTCCTTTCTAATTAACATCGATTCCTACTCCTAATTACTAATATTATGGAAGACATTATATTATATAAAATTACAAATTTTCTCTGCAAGATATATATATACATTACAAATTTATAATTGCTTGTTAGTTCATTTTTTCTAGTGAGATAGGGCCTTGTTTTTTAGTTTCGCACAGGGCCCCGAATTTTGCTGGCCTGGCCCTATATATTGCCCCTTGTGACAGCAACCTTTATTATGCAGTCCATCGCATTTATTTATTTACCATCACAAGTTCGTACAACGCTTATTTTCCCTTGCAATAAAAGATCATACATATTTTAGGAGCAATTTTTATTGCTTTTTGCACTGATGACAACTTACTTGAAGGATCTTATTCAATCCATAGGTAGATATGGTGGACACTTATGGCAAGAAACTGGGTTTAAGGGTTTATGGATGCACAAGTAGTATTTCTACTTAGTACGAAATTTTGGCTAGCAAAGATCCTAGACAAGCACCACATGTTGGAGGATCCATAACAATATAACTTCTATGCAAATAAACCCAAACATAACTCATTACGTTGTCTTCCTTGTCCAACTTCAACTAATTGATCAAGTTTGAAAATAATTAATGAGTAGTCACAATCATAAAAGATTTCCAAGATAATATATTTGTATGTGAAAGTTCTCTTCCTTATACCAATCATTCATGAATTGCTTGTATGACCAATATTTTGATTGTCATACTTCAATAGATTCTACTTTCTAAACCCAATGTGAAACTACTACCAGGCATGATACAAGCATATGAAGCACATATAATTTCAACTTTATGATATTCAATTCATTCAACAATTCACTCTTAGGATATAAGTGAAGCACAAGAGCAAATGACAAACTACTCCAAAAAGATATAAGTGAAGATCAAATGAGTAATTAAATAATTAAGTAGCTATGTGAGGATTCTCTCTCAAAAAAGTTTCAGATCTAAGTATATTATTCAAACAGCAAACAAAATAAGATGACATCTCTTGTCCTACCCTCCCGTGGCAGCGGGGTCCATAAGGAAACTAAGGGATATTAAGACCTCCTTTTAATAGAGAACCGAAACAAAGCATTAACACATAGTGAATACATGAACTCCTCGAACTACGGTAATCACCAGAAAGAATCCCAATTATTATCACCTTGGGGCATGCGGATCATAACACATAATAGGTGCATATAACTTGCATGGTAGGATCGAGAACACAAATATATTCGTGAAAACATCAATGGTTCAGATCTGAAATCATGGCACTCGGGCCCTAGTGACAAGCATTAAGCATAGCAAAGTCATAGCAACATCAATCTCAAAACATAGTGGATACTAGGGATCAAGCCCTAACAAAACTAACTCGATTACATGATGAATCTCATCCAACCCATCACCGTCCAGCAAGCTTACGAAGGAATTACTCACTCCCGGCGGTGAGCATCATGAAATTGGTGATGGAGGATGGTTGATGATGATGAAGACGGAAGATCCCCCTCTCCGGAGCCCCGAACGAACTCCAGATCTGGCCTCCCGATGAAGATCAGGAGGTGGCGGCGGCTCCGTATCATAAAACGCGATGAAACTTCCTCTCTTATTTTTTTCTCGGGAAATCTGAATTTATAGCGTCGGAATTAGGGTCAGCGGAGCCTCGTGGGCCCCACTACCCACCAGGGCGTGCCAGAGGGGGGTGGCGCACCCAGGTGCCTAGTGGGCAGCAGTCCCCCTGCCCTCCAGTGGGTCTTTGCTCTAGTATTTTTCTTTTATTCCAAAATAATTCTCCAAAAAGTTTTGTCCAATTCCGAGAACTTTTATTTCTACACAAAAACAACACCATGGTAGTTCTACTGAAAACAGCGTCAGTCCGGGTTAGTTTCATTCAAATCATGCAAATTAGAGTCCAAAACAAGAGCAAAAGTGTTTGGAAAAGTAGATACGACGGAGACGTATCACTCCTCATAACGATATCTCACCCAAAACTTGAAAACTTCAATCACACAAAACTTAATGGAACTTCGTGAGATAGGTTAGTATGATAAAGAGCAAATCATTCACTTTGGTACTGTCAAGACAAGATTCATAATTGTTCTCACACAATCCCTACTGTACCCTATCATTTCTACAATTTATATTGACCAATATAAGCCATAGAAACTAGAAAACAAGCAAACTATGCATTGAAAATAGAATCTGTCAAAAAGAGAACAGTATGTAATGATCTGAACAATCACCATACTTCTGTAACTACAAAATTCTGAAAAATTAGGAAAACATAGGCAATTTTTATATCCATCATGTGTAAAAAATTCAGAATTTTATCACATCCAGTGAATTATGGTAATTCCATAACTGGGCGCAAAAGTTTCTGTTTTTTGCATAGAATCAAGTCAACTATCATCCACACTATACCAAAGGCTTTACTTGGCACTTTATTGAAACAAAAGCTATAAAACATGATTACTACAATAGCTTAATCATGTGAACACATGAAAACAATAGGTATAAGTATTGGGTTGTCTCCCAACAAGCGCTTTTCTTTAATGCCGTTTTAGCTAGGCATGATGATTTCAATGATGCTCACATAATAGTAAAGATTTGAAACATAACGGGAGCAACATGAATCATATGTTCCTCTCTCATAATAATTTTTAGTAGCATCATGAATGAATTCAACAATATAGCTATCACATAAAGCATTCTTTTCATGATCCACAAGCATAGAATTTTTATTACCCTCCACATAAGCAAATTTCTTCTCATTCATAATAGTGGGAGTATCATATGAAACTCGAATACTATAAATTGTTTCCACATTAAAAGAGTAATGTTCAGTAAGAGGGTATTCATAATTATGACAAGATTTATAAGAATAATTATCACTACTTTTTATAACATAAGTATCATCACAATAATAATCATAAGTAGCAACTTTGTTCTCATCATAATCAATTGAAACCTCTTACGAAATAGTGGAATCATTACTAAATAAAGTCATCACCTCTCCAAATCCACTTTTATCATTATAATGAGATTCAACACCCTCCAAAATCGTGGGATATTAATTATCTAAAGTTGACACTCTTCCAAATCCACTTTCATAAATATTGCAATCATCATAAATAGGAGGCATGCAATCATCATAACAAATTTGATAATTCAAGGTAGGGGGACTAAAAAGATCATCTTCATTAAGCATAGCATCCCCAAGCTTTGGACAAACATTAATTGCAGCAAATAAATTCTCAAACATGTCAATCTCATCAAACATAGCATCCCCAAGCTTGTGGCTTGGCATATCGTAAGCATAATCACTATCATCATTAATAGTATGAATAGCACCAATAGTATAGTAATAATTATCATAATTTTCTAAGTTGGTGCCAAAAATATTCTCAAAATTATAAGTAGTGTCACCATCTTCCTAGTCATAATTATCACAACAAGTAATAGGCATAACAAAATCATATTCAATATTTCCTTTGAACATGGTGCCATAAGACAAAGAAGCAATATCATCATCAAGTGTATCATCTTCCACAATTATTTTCGATTCATTCTCATGAGGTGCAACAACAACGGGAGCAACATTACTTGGGAGAGATGCCCTTTTACCTCTACTTTTCTTCTCTTCTTCTTCTTCACCACATCATGTGTGGGTGTAATTAATTTTTCCAAGCTTCTTATTCATGGGATTGGTTGGATATGAAGCTCTTTCTCATCACCTGTTTCATCACGAGAGACAATAGGAGGGAAAGTGGAAATTTTTACCCTTTCATTAGTGTTCCTTTTATATTCCATTGGTTTTCCCATCTTCCTATAATTGGCAATATAAGCATTCTCATTGAAATTTACCACGCAAAACATATAGATTTCTTCAAATTAGTTTCAGCATGGTCCGTGAATATGAATGCTTCAAACCAACTATTTTATGTGACAATTCCTCACACCCCAAAAATAAACGAAGTTCATTATAAAGTTCAAGGGTGATCAAGTCATTACAATATTTGGCCACGATTTGATCATGAAGTTTGCATTGGAAATTAAGATGACCAACCCTATTGCAAAGTTCACAAGTAATGGTATGAAGAGAGCATAATTCTGTAGCAAATTCATCTATCACTTTAAGCCACCAATTGGTTTTATCATGTTTATACTTCTTACAAAATCTTTCATCCCCTCATCCCTATAAGGCATGTTTTCACAAACTTTATGCACTCCACAAAAATTGACATGCTTATAAGAAATATTTTTGTCATGACTAGTGCAATCATCATTAGTAATTTGGATATTCATAGAATTCATACAAACACCATTGCAATCATGCTCATCATTCAAATATTTTATGCCAAACATTTTATTGAATTCTTCTTCTATCAATTGAGCACAATTTTCCGATCCATCATTTTCAAGAAAGACATGATAAATACGAAGAATATGAGGCAACCTCACTTCCATTTTTTGTAGTTTTATTTTGTAAACCAAACTAGTGATAAAACAAGAAACTAAAAGATTCAATTGCAAGATCTAAAGATATACCTTCAAGCACTCACCTCTCCGGCAACGGCGCCATAAAATAGCTTGATGTCTACTACATAACTTATTCTTGTAGACTCGTGTTGGGCCTCCAAGCGCAGAGTTTTGTAGGACAGTAGCAATTTTCCCTCAAGTGGAAGACCTAAGGTTTATCAATCCATGGGAGGCCTAGGATGAAGATGGTCTCTCTCAAACAACCCTACAATCAAATACAAGAAATCTCTTGTGTCCCCAACACACCCAATACAATGGTAAATTGTATAGGTGCACTAGTTCGGCAAAGAGATGGTGGTACAAGTGTAGTATGGATAGTAGATATAGGTTTTTTTAATTTGAAAATATAAAAGCAGCAAGGTAGCAAGTGATAAAACGAAGCACAAACGGTATTTCAATGCTTGAAAACAAGGCCTAGCATCCATACTTTCACTAGTGCAATTTCCCAACAGTGCTAACATAACTGAATCATATAACCATCCCTCAGCGTGAGACAAAGAATCACTCCAAAGTTCTTATCTAGCGGAGAACATAAGATGAAATTGTTGTAGGGTACGAAATCACCTCAAAGTTATCTTTTCCAATCAATCTATTGAGCTATCCCTATAAGTGTGACAAACAACCCTAGAGTTTGTACTAAAATAACACCATATGATACACATCAACCAACTCTAATGTCACCTAGATACTCCAATGTCACCACAAGTATTCATGAGTTGATTATTTGATATGCATCAAACAACTTCAGATTTACAATATTCAGTCCAACACAAAGAACTTCAAAGAGTCCCCCAAAGTTTCTACCGGAGAAACTAGGACGAAAACGTGCATCAACCCCTATGCATAGATTACCCCAGTGTCACCTCGGGAATCCGTGATTTGAGTACCAAAACATATATCAAGTGACTCAATAGAATACCCCATTGTCACCACGGGTATCCACATGCAAGACATACATCAAGTGTTCTCAAATGCAAAAAGTATTCAATCCGTTAATAGTGAAACCTCAAAGGTAAAGACTCAATTCATCACAACAAGATAGAGAGGGAGAAACACCATATGATCCACTATATTAGCAAAGCTTCTGGTACATCAAGATCGTGCCAAATCAAGTACACAAGGAAGAGACCAAACACATAGCTGCTGGTACATACCCTCAGCCCCGAGGGTGAACTACTCCATCCTCGTCATGGAGACCACCGGGATGATGAAGATGGCCTCCGGTGATGATTTTCCCCTCCGGCACGGTGCCAGAGAAGACCTCCAGATGAGATCACTTCGGTACAGAGGCTTGCGATGACAGAGCAGAAGTTCTCGCCTGCTTTCTGGGATTTTCTACATTTATAGGAATTTTTGGCGTTGGTTTCACGTCAAGGGGGCCCACGAGGGAGTGACAAGCCTGCCCGGCGTGCCCTGGGGGGAGGGCGCGCCCCCAGGCTTGTCGCTTCCCCGTGAGGCTTCTGGTCCTACCTCAAAGCTTCTAGGGTCTCTTTTGGTCCATAAAAAATCACAGTAAAATTTCAGCCCATTCCGAGAACTTTTATTTCTTCGCAAAAAACAACACCACGTAATTCTGTAGAAAATAGCGTCAGTCCGGGTTAGTTCCATTCAAATCATACCAAAACCATATAAAACTGTTGTAAACATGGCATGAATACTTCATAAATTATAGATACGTTGGAGACGTATCAAGGAACTCCAGCTCGAAGGGTTGCAGCTCGATGTTCCATTCGGCGACATGCCCAGTGGAGTTGAGGCTGTGCAGGATCTACTCCAGCGTGAAGGATGTGACCACCTTGATGGGGTGGCCCTGAAAGTAGTGGCACGGATTCCTGGAGGCGATGAGGAGCGAAAGGAGAAGCTTCTGCTGCATGGGATACCGCTCGCGAGCATCTCGCAACATTGTACTGACGAAGTAGACTGGGTGCTCGACAAGGTGTGTTGTAACAGGAGCCACGGCTGGCGCCTCGGGAGGCCCGTCAGGCGGCTCGTCAGGGACCTCTGGAGGCGGGGCCTCGGCAAGCGCCGACGCGTGCTCCGCGGGCTCGGAGGTGGCCTCGGCCAGTGCTGGTGTGGTAGGTTTCTTCTTGGCATGGACGCGCTCTTCCCGCTCCACTACAAGGACTGCGCTGGCCATCTGGGGGGTGGCTGGCAAGTATAGGAGCAAGGGCTCACGAGGCTGCGGGGCGTCCATGATAGGAGGGCTCGTCAGGTACTTCTTGAGGTCTTTGAAGGCCGCATCAGCTTCAGAAGTTCACTTGAAGGTACCTGATCTCTTCATGAGCTTGAAGAATGGCAGGGCTCGCTCGCCAAACTTGGAGATGAAGTGCCCAAGTGAGGCCATGCATCCTGCCAAACGCTGCATTTCCTTGAGGTTCCGCCGGGGCGCATCTCCTCAATGGCCTTGATCTTCTTAGGGTTGGCTTTGATGCCGCGGTCGGAGACTAGGAAGCCTAGCAGCTTGCCTGAGGGGACTCCAAAGACGCACTTGTCGGGGTTGAGCTTGAGGTTGACCTTGCGCAAGTTGGCAAAGGTTTCTTCGAGGTATGTGATGAGGGAGCACGCCTCGCGAATCTTGACGACGGTGTCATCGACATAGGCCTCGGTGTTCCTTCCCATCTGGGGCCCCAGGGCAATGCGCATCAACCTCTCGAAGGTGGCTCCCACGCTCTTCAGGCTGAAGGGCATGCATATGTAGCAATACACTCCGCAGGAAGTGATGAAGGCTGTCTTCTCCTCGTCTTTTTCTACCATCTTGATTTGGTGGTAGCCTGAGAAGGCATCCAGAAATCACAGCAGGTCGCATTCGGCGGTGGAGTCCATGATCTGGTCGATCCTTGGTAGTGGGTAATGGTCCTCGGGGCAGGCTTTGTTGAGGCTGGTGAATTCGATGCACATCTGCACGCCGCTGTTAGGCTTGGTGACGATGGCGGGGTTGGTGACCCACTCGCGGTGGAGCACCTCGCGGATGATTTCCAGCCTCTTGAAGCTTCTCGACTTCGCGGACAATGAACTCTTGCTTCTCGGGCACTTGGTGTCGTACCTTTTGCATCACGGGCCGTGCATTGTGGCACACGGCTAAGTGGTGCTCGATCACCTCCCTCGGTACACCGGACATGTCTGATGTTGTCCATGTGAACATATCGGCATTTTCCCAGAGCAAGGCTACGAGCCCACCTTACTATTTGAGAGAGAGGCCGTTGCTGATGGTGATGGTGGGCCCGGAGCCACTGTCATCCAGTGACACCATCGTCTTGACACGCGCCTGAGAGAAATGCGGCTTCTTCTTTGCGGGCACGGGATCAGCAGGCCTGGCCTCATCTTCGTCGGCAGGGTACGCGGTGGCCGCAGCCTTGTAGGAGTGCTCGAGGTGCACATCATGCCCTTCTCGTCGCAGCGGATGGTGATGGTCCCGCTGCAGCCCGGCAGCTTGACAGTGTTGTAGGCATGGTGGGTCACGGCCATGTACTTGACAAGCGTAGGGTAGCCCAAGATGGCATTGTACGGCAAGCCAATGTGCGCCACATCAAAGTCGATGAGCTCAATGTGGTAGTTCTTGCGGGAGCCAAAGGTGACGGGAAGGCGCACTTGCCCCAGAGGCAACATGGAGCCATTAGTCATGCCCGAGAAGGGCCTTGTCGGCATCAAGCGCTCGTAGGGCACCTGGAGTTGCTCGAAGGTCTCCATGGAGAGCACGTTGAGGACTGCACCGCCGTCGATGAGCGTCTTGGTCACTACGACGTTGTTGATGGTGGGTGTGCATAGCAAGGGGTTGGTGCCCACTGACTTTGTAGACTTGGGGTGGTCGTTGTAGTCGAAAGCGATCGGGTACTATGACCACTTGAGGGGCCTGGAGTCCGTAGGCTCTGGGAGGGCCGCATTCACCTCGCGATAGAACTGCTTGAAGTGGCGGCTGGACGGGGGAGCTTGGTCCCTGCCGAGGATGCAGGCTACTGCACGAGACTCCTAATAGCCCCCAGTGTCCTCTTCAGGCAGGTTGTCATTGTTCCTGTTGGGGTGCGGCATGATGGTGTTAGCCTGCTAAGGGTTGGCCTAACGAGGCTGGTTCTGCCAACCCTGCCGGTAGTTGTTGCCGCTATTGTCGCCGTGATCTCTCTAGCAGCCGCCATTGCGGTTCCATCATGGCCTGAGCCGCGCTCATTGCGGGTGCCGCGCTTCTCCTGTCGTTCATCGTGAAGTAGCTTGAGCTTGTGGTAGTCTTCGGTGCTGTGAGACTACATGTTGTGGTAGGGCAAAAGGGGCGCCCATCCTTCTTGGCCTCAGCGCGGTCGGAGCCATGATTCCACTCAGGCTCAGCCGCAGGCACGTCGGGGCCCTTGAGCTTGGTGTCCTTGGCCTTAGGCTTGGCGATGTCGGGCTAGATGTTGGGCTCGGCGTCAGGGTCATTATGGGCGAAGAGGCAGCCCTCCTCATCCTTGGCGCACTAATAATCCCCAAGTGCAAGGAATCATCGTAGCAATTTCCAAAGGTGGAAGTGATAAGTATGGAGTGTCGAACCCACAAGGAGCTAAAGGTAAATTCAATATTCTCTCAAGTCCTATCTGCCACTGATACGACTCTACGTACACCGAAGGTTTGCTTCCATCTAGAAACGAGAAATAAAACTGTGTTGTGGGTATGAAGAGGATAACTTTGCATGATATCGGAGAACTAAAATGTAAAAATAGGTGCTGTTAACATGAAGTTAGAATATATTATAAATAGCGAGTGTGGAATAATGATGGATCGGTGTGCGGAATTATCCTAGGCAATTGTTAACAAGATCGGTAATCATTATTGCAATTTTATATGAGGGAGAGGCATAAGCTAACATATTGTCTCTACTTGGATTATATGCACTTATGATTGGAACTCTAGCAAGCATCCGCAACTACTAAAGATCATTAAGGTAAAACCCAACCATAGCATTAAAGTATCAAGTCCCCTTTATCCCATACGCAACAACCCCCTTACTCGGGTTTAAGCTTATGTCACTCTAGCAACCCACTATAAGCGAATCATGAACGTATTGCAACACCCTACAGCGGGAATCCTTCACGTGTGCGCGGCACGGAAGGCACCATAGGACAACACCAAAATAATACATACAACTCAAACCAATCTAGATCATCAATCAACCCAAAAGACAAAAGAAATCTACTCAAAACATCATAGGATGGCAACACATCATTGGATCATAATATGTAGCATAAAGCACCATGTTCAAGTAGGGGATTACAACAGGATGCGGGAGAGTGGACCGCTTAAAAGAGATGAGGACGATGATGAAGAAGGTGATGTTGATAAAGACGGTCACTGCAGCGATGGTTCCCCGGTGGCAATCCTGCACCACCAAGAGAGAAGGTGAGAGAGTCTCCCCCTTGTGCTTCCTCCTCCATGGCCTCCCCTCTAGATGGGGAGAGGTTCTCCCTCTGGTCCTTGGCCACCATGGTGATGATGGCCCCCTCCGGCTTCCTCCTCCATGGCCTCCAGTGATGATGGCCCCCTCCGACAGGCTGTCGGAGAGGGCCTAGATTGATTTTCCATGGCTACACAGGCTTGCGGTGGCAGAACTTCTGATCTAGGGTACTTTTTGTAGGTTTCTATATTTATAAGAATTTTTGGCGTCGGAAACAAGTCAAGGAGGTGCTCGAGGGGCCCACAAGCCCTCAAGGCGCGCCCGGGGGGTAGGGCGCGCCCCCTGGTTTGTGGACTCCTCAGGACTCTTCTGGTCCAGCTCCGATACTTCGGGGGTCTCTTTTGGTCCATAAAAAATCACCGTAAATTTTCAGCCCATTCCGAGAACTTTTATTTCTGCACAAAAAATGACACCACGGTAGTTCTGCTGAAAATAGCGTCAGTCTGGGTTAGTTCTAATCAAATCATACCAAAACCATATAAAATTGTTGTAAACATGGCATGAATACTTCATAAATTATAGATGCGTTGGAGACGTATCAGCATCCCCAAGCTTAATTCCTGCTCGTCCTCGAGTAGGTAAATGATAAAAGAAATAATTTATGAAGTGTGAATGCTAGCAAGTGCACAAGTTTGATCAATGATAATTCCAATCACTTTTTCTAGCATCATTATATATCATAAACGGTAGCTCATCTCATAAAACTTTTCATGATCAAGTAACAAGCTATTCACATGTTAAAGTATAGACCATAAAGTTTCTTGAAAACTAACAAACTATGCTTTCAGTCACCAAACAATTGCAATTCATCTTATTTTCAGGAAGGGTCTATGTAAGAGCTTTGATTTAGCAAATTCCACATACTCAACTATCATATAGTCTTCCATGATTGCTAACACTCAAAGCATATTTTTAGAACAAATAGCATCCGTTGAACACAAAGAAAGATATGGGCTTAATGTTTCGCCTCCTAACTTATTTATCATATAGATAATTGTCAACAATAATGATTCATGATCAAATATATTTGAATGGTCATATATGCTTGTATCTTTCCACACCACATGATGCTTGCCAACTAAAGAATAATCAAGCTTTTAAATCTAGGACGATACGACCGATATATCATTTTTGAGGCTCTACCGATATAAACATAACATATCATTTTGTAAATATCAATTTCACACATATCATCCGATATGGGCTGAAATCTCGACAGATATGGCCGAGATCTGAGCCGACATGTCCACTGATATAGACCAATACATAGATGAACAAGATTATTTTATCAAAAAGCAGTGAAAATAAGATTATACATTTACAACTTAATCATATTATCAAACTCATGCATCATGTTTTATACATATGCATAAAGAATGTATTGTTTTAATTTTATAGTAATGATTTTGTGAAAAAATTCTTAATAGTACCTTAATTAACAAGTTAAGAAACTAGGAATCTAAAATTGTTATGCTAAAGCATTACCATCATACATTTTTTTACTAAAAAGAAATGTTTTGATTAAGAATAATGAAAAAAATCCAGATATGTTTCCTCTGATATTTCTACATATCGTCCGATATATCACCCGATATCTGACATCCGACATGTCGAAGCAAAACCGATATGACCCCGATATCCGATATTTTGAACCTTGAGAATAATTGAGGTTGAAATAAGAAGGAATACTATTGACTCTTGTATGAAAGTAAATACATGAAAGTAAAAGATAGGCCCTTCGCAGAGGGAAGCAGAGGTTGTCATGCGCTTTTTAATTTTGGATGCGCAAACCCTTAATGCAAAGGAACGTCACGTTGTATTGCCCTTTGTGGTAGCAACCTTTATTATGCAGTCCATCGCTTTTATTTCTTTACCATCACAAGTTCGTACAATGCTTATTTTCCCTTACAATAAAAGATCATACATATTTAGGAGCAATATTTATTGCTTTTTGCACCGATGACAACTTACTTGAAGGATCTTATTCGATCCATAGGTAGATATGGTGGACACTCATGGCAAGAAACGGGGTTTAAGGGTTTTGGATGCACAAGTAGTATCTCTACTTAGTACAAAATTTTGGCTAGCAAAAGGTCCTAAGCAAGCACCACATGTTAGAGGATCCATAACAATATAACTTCTATACAAATATAACCAAACATAACTCATTACAATGTCTTCCTTGTCCAACTTCAACTAATTTTCTCAAGTTTGAAAATAATTAATGGGGCTCACAATCATAGAAGATGTCCAAGATAGTATATTTATATGTGAAATCTCTCTTCCTTCAATATTCTTTCATGAATTGTTCAAGTGACCAATGTTGTGTTTGCTAACTTTCAATAAATTTTACCACCTATACTTCTTATATGTGAAGTCATTACTCCCCATGGGATAAGCATATGAAACATATATAATTTTAGATTTATGATATTCAATTCATTCAACCATTTACTCATAGGATATAAGTGAAGCACGAGAGTAAATGACAAACTACTCCAAAAAGATATAAGTGAAGAACAATGAGTGGTCAAGTAGTTAAATAACCATGTGAGGACTCTCGCTCATTAAAGATTTCAGATCCAATGATTTTATTCAAACAGCTATTAAAATGAAAATACGCTCCAAGCAAAACACATATCATGTGACGAATAAAAATATAGCTCCGAGTAAGGTATACAGATAGTTTTGAAGACGAAAGAGGGGATCCCTTCCGGGGCATCCCCAAGCTTAGGCGCTTAAGTCTTCCTTGAATATTACCTTGGGGTGCCTTGGGCATCCCCAATCTTAGGTTCTTGCCACTCTTCATTCTTCTCATATCGATATCTCACCCAAAACTTGAAAACTTCAATCACACAAAACTCAACAGAAAACTCGTGAGCTCTGTTAGTATAATAAAACAAATCATTCACTTGGGTACTTTCAAGACAAGATTCATAATTGTTTCCTCATAATGCCTACTGTACTCTATAATTTCCACAATTTATATTAAGCAATATAAGCCATAGAAACTAGAAAACAAGCAAACTATGCATCGAAAACAGAATCTATCAAAAACAGAACAATCTGTAAATATCTGAATTATGCTCATACTTATGTTACTCCAAAACTTCTGAAAAATTAGGACAACGTAGAAAATTTGTATATTAATCCTCTGTAAAATAATCAGAGTTTTTCCACGTTCCAGTAAATTTTAACAATTCTGTTACTGTAGGCAGGAGTTTCTGTTTTTGCACAGAATCAAGTCAACTATCAACCACACTATCCCAAAGGCTTTACTTGGCACTTTATTGAAACAAAATCTATGAAACATGATTAATACAGTAGCTTAATCATGTGAACACACAAAAACAGTAAGGATAAATATTGGGTTGTCTCCCAACAAGCGCTTTTCTTTAATGCCTTTTTAGCTAGGCATGATATTTTAATGATACTCTTCCAAGCCCAATTTCGATGATAATTTTATTCATACTCTAAAAGATATAAGTGAAGTTCATAGATCATTCTACAATTTAATATAGATTTACCAATATCCAAGCTCAAAATATATAAGTGAAGTACATGAAGCATTCTATAAAGCTATACTCAAAAGATTTAAGTGAAGCACAAAGAGCATTCTATAAAGCCATACTCAAAAGATTTAAGTGAAGCACATGAAGCATTCTATAAATCAATGAAGGACCATATAATACTAGCATGGTGCATAAAGGAAAATAAAATAAAAATAAACACAAAAGACGCATATCATGTGAACAAAACAAAAACCGAGGTATACCGATAATTGTTGAAGAAGAAAGATGGGATGCCAACCGGGGCATCCCCAAGCTTAGATGCTTGAGTATCCTTGAAATATTTACTTGGGGTGCCTCGGGCATCCCCAAGCTTGAACACTTGCCTTTCCTTATTCTTCTCATATCGATAATTCCTCGATCTTCGAACACTTCATCCACACAAAATGTAACAAAAAACCTTGTGAGATCCGTTAGTATAATAAAGCAAATCACTACCTTTAGGTACTGTTGTAAACTCATTCCAATTTCATATTAGCATTATATCTACTGTATTCCAACTTCACCATGGTTCATACCCCCCGATACTACCCATAGATTCATCAAAATAAGTGAACAACACATAGAAAACAGAATCTGTCAAAAACAGGACAGTCTGTAGCAATCTGAAAACTTCTTATACATATGTAACTCCAAAAATTCTAAAAACATAGAAAAAAATAAAAAAATTCATATAAGTACTTTTTAAAAATTTCAGAAACTTTTGACATACCTGTAAAAATGTAAAATCACGCACTACAGCCAAAGTTTCTGTTTTTGCACCGCACATAGCAAACAAGCAATCTAGTCATCCTAAAGACAAATCTTGGCTCATTATTTTTATAATACAATGGATATATACAAGGGGATAATTATTTTTGAGAAATTTCCATAAAAAATTCTACATTGTTTCCATGAGCATGAACACAAGTGTTCAAGGTCGGCCCTCACTTCTCCAATGCATAACCTTCCAATCACTTCTCTTTTTGAAAAAAGTTCTTAGCCATAAGAGGCAAGTAAATTTTTTTGTATTTTATTCTTTTAATTTTTTTTCGTTTGTTTCACACACAACTAAAGAAAACAAAAACAAAAGGGAAAACAAAATCTACTTAGTGAAGAAAGCAAACAAGCACACACGAGAATATCAGCCCCATGCTATTGCTCCCCGGCAACGGCGCCAGAAAAGAGCTTGATAATCCCCAAGTGCAAGGAATCATCGTAGCAATTTCCAAAGGTGGAAGTGATAAGTATGGAGTGTCGAACCCACAAGGAGCTAAAGGTAAGATCCATATTCTCTGAAGTCCTATCTGCCACTGATACGACTCTACATACACCGAAGGTTTGCTTCCATCTAGAAACGAGAAATAAAAATGTGTTGTGGGTATGAAGAGGATAACTTTGCATGATATCGGAGAACTAAAATATAAAAATAGGTGCTGTTAACATAAAGTTAGAATATATTACAATATATTATAAATAGCGTGTGTGGAATAATGATGGATCGGTGTGCGGAATTATCCTAAGCAATTGTTAACAAGATCGGTAATCATTATTGCAATTTTATATGAGGGAGAGGCATAAGCTAACATACTGTATCTACTTGGATCATATGCACTTATGATTGGAACTCTAGCAAGAATCTGCAACTACTAAAGATCATTAAGGTAAAACCCAACCATAGCATTAAAGTATCAAGTCCCCTTTATCCCATACGCAACAACCCCCTTACTCGAGTTTAAGCTTCTCTCACTCTAGCAACCCACTATAAGCAAATCATGAATGTATTGCAACACCCTACAGCGGGAATCCTTCACGTGTGCGCGGCACAGAAGGCACCATAGGACAACACCAAAATAAGACATACAACTCAAACCAATCTAGATCATCAATCAACCCAAAAGACAAAAGAAATCTACTCAAACCATCATAGGATGGCAACACATCATGGGATCATAATCAAGTAGGGGATTACAGCGGGGTGCAGGAGAGTGGACCGCTTAAAAGAGATGAGGACGGTGATGAAGAAGGTGATGTTGATGAAGACGATCACTGCGGCGATGGTTCCCCCGGTGGCACTCCGGCGCCACCGAAAGAGAGGGGGGAGAGTCTCCCCCTCGTGCTTCCTCCTCCATGGCCTCGCCCTAGATGGGGAGAGGTTCTCCCTCTGGTCCTTGGCCTCCATGGTGATGATGGCCCCCTCCGGCTTCCTCCTTCATGGCCTCCGGTGATGATGGCCCCCTCCGACAGGGTGCCGGAGAAGGCCTAGATTGATTTTTCGTGGCTACAGAGTCTTGCGGCGGCGGAACTTATGATCTAGGTTTCTTTTTGGAGGTTTCTATATTTATACAAATTTTTGGCGTCGGAAAGAAGTCAAGGAGATGCCCGAGGGGCCCACAAGCCCTCAAGGCGTGCCCGGGGGGTAGGGCGCGCCCCCCTGGCTTGTGGACTCCTCGGGACTCTTCTGGTCCATCTCCGATGCTTCAAGGGTCTCTTTTGGTCCATAAAAAAACACCGTAAATTTTCAGCCCATTCCGAGAACTTTTATTTCTGCACAAAAAATGACACCACGGTAGTTCTGCTGAAAACAGCGTCAGTCCGGGTTAGTTCTAATCAAATCATACCAAAACCATATAAAATTGTTGTAAACATGACATGAATACTTCATAAATTATAGATACGTTGGAGACGTATCACGCACCTATCGGCGAGGTCAAACAGCTCAACCACGGAGTCAAGCTCGTCATTGATGGTGAGCTTCTTGCACATCCTGATGTCTGTAATGCCTGAGGAGAACGCAGCGATGATCACAGCATCGGAGGCGTGTGGGATCTTGTTACACACTTGGCTGAAGCGGTGGATGTACTTGCGGAGGGTCTCATCAGGGCACTGGCAGATGGCGCGCAGGGCGCTGAGTGTGAGGGGGCGGTCGTGCGTGCCCTTGAAGTTGGAGACGAACTGCCGGCACAGTTTGACCCACGAGGAGATGGACGCCTCAGGAAGGTTCATCAGCCATGAGCACGCAGCGTCCTTGAGGGACCTGGGGAACCAGTTCACCATGACCCCGTCGTCACCCTCCGCAGCCTGGATGCTCACCGTGTAGAGCTGAAGGAACTCCATGGGGTTGGTGGTGCCATCGTAGCGGGGAGGCAGCTCTGGCTTGAACTTGGCGGGCCACACCATGCGGCGCAGCTCGCGAGTGAAGGCGAGGCAGCCCCCGCTGCAGGAGACAACGCCATCAGCAAGGGTGGCACGGTTCTGGCACCCAGCCACGGCGACATCCTGGATGGTGCGGTTCTGGCGGTCACGCTACCTCTCGAGGAGCACGCGGGCATCAAGTTGCGCACGCTGGATGATCTGGCAACTAGGGGCGCCATCATGCGATGGGGATGAGCCATGGGAGGGATCTGGCGTGCGCACATCGCGGCGGCGCGGCGCGCCATCGTTGCCCGGAGGAGGTTGAGGAGGCACGTCATGCCCCGTCCGCGCGCTGATAACCCACAAGTATAGGGGATCGTTTGTAGCCTTCTTTGATAAATAAGAGTGTCGAACCCAACGAGGAGCTAAAGGTAGAACAAATATTCCCTCAAGTTCTATCGACAACCGATACAACTCTACGCACACTTGACGTTTGCTTTACCTAAAACAAGTATGAAACTATTTTGCAAGAATAAAACTAGAAGTACTTTGCGAGAATAAAACTACGAATAAATTGCAAGGCAATAAAAGTAGGTAGCTTTTGTCAACAAGAAAGTCATTTGTCCCTAGGTAATCGATAACAAGTACCGGTAATCATTCTTGCAATTTTATATGAGGGAGAGGCATGAGCTAACATACTTTCTCTACTTGGACCATATGCACTTATGATTGGACCCCTAGCAAGCATCCGCAACTACTAAAGATCATTAAGGTCGTGAAACCCAACCATAGCATTAAGTATCAAGTCCTCTTTACTCCCATACGCCATAACCCACTTATCCGCGTTTAGGCTGATGTCACCCCCGCAACACCGACAATAAGAAAACCATGAACATATTGCAACACCCTACAGCGAGGATCCCTCATGTTCGTGACACGGAGGCACCGTAGGACAGCACCATAAATAAAATATACAATCATACCAACCAAGATCACGATTAACCCACAGGACAAAACGGATCTACTCAAACATCATAGGATAGCCAAATATCATTGGGAAATAATATATGGAGTTGAGAACCATGTTTAAGTAGAGATTACAGCAGGGAGAAGAGGTGTTACACTGCTGCATAGAGGGGGAGAAAGTTGGTGTTGACGGTAGCAAGATTGTTGATGTAGATCGCCGTCATGATCCTTGCCCCGGCAGCGTTCCGGCGCCACAGGGAGAGAGGGGGGAGAGAGCCCCCCTCCTTCTTACTCTTCCTTGGCCTCCCCCCTATATGGTAGGAGGGTTCCCCCTCTGGTCCATGGCCTCCATGGTGGCGGAGGGGTGGGAGCCCCTCCAAGATTGGATATCCCTCTCTGTTCTCTTCTGTTTCACGTTCCCCAGATCTGCCGAAAACCATTTCTTATATTCCCGGAGATCCGTAACTCCAATTGTGCTGAGATTTTAACACGATTTTTTTTCGGATATAAGCTTCCTTGCACCCGAAGTAGAGCTCCAACCGACATCCGAGGAGGGCACAATCCACCAGGGCGCGCCTGGCCCCTTGGGTGCGCCCTGGTGTCTTGTGGGGGCTGTGGGCCCCCGTTTGTGTTGATTCCAAGTCCCAAAAATCACATATATTCCAAAATAATTCTCCGTAAATTTTTATCGCGTTTGGACTTCGTTTGATATGGATTTTCTATGAAACAAAAAACATGCAACAAACTGTAACTGGCACTGGGCACTGAATCAATAGGTTAGTCCAATAAATCATATAAAATGTTGCCAAAAATATGTGAAAGTTGTATAATATTGGCATGAAACAATTGAAAATTATAGATACGACAGAGATGTATCAGCATCCCCAAGCTTAATTCCTGCTCGTCCTCGAGTAGGTAAATGATAAAAAAAGATAATTTTGATGTGGAATGCTACCTAACATAATCTTGATCATATGTCTAATCATGGCATGAATATTAAGACATAAGTGATTCAAAGCAATAGTCTATAATTTGACATAAAGACATCAATACTCAGGCATCCCAACAAATAATCATGTCTTTCAAAATATCAACGCTAAAGAAAGCTATCCCTACAAAATCATATAGTCTTGTCATGCTTTGTCTTCTTAACACAAAGTATTTATCATGCACAACCCCGATGACAAGCCGAGCAATTGGTTCATACTTTTTAATGCGCTTTAGCTTTTTCAACCCTCACGCAATACATGAGTGCAAGCCATGGATATAGCACTATAGGTGGAATAGAGTACGTTGATAGGGGTAAATATTGAGAACACAAAAAAGTAAGAAAGTCTCACATCGACGCGGCTAACCAACGGGCTATGGAGATGCCCATCAATTGATATCAATGCGAGGAGTAGGGATTGCCATGCAAAAGATGCACTAAGAGCTATAAGTGTATGAAAGCTCAATATGAAAACTAAGTGGGTGTGCATCCAACTTGCTTGCTCATGAAGACCTCGGGCATTTGAGGAAGCCCATCATCGGAATATACAAGCCAAGTTCTATAATGAAAAATTCCCACTAGTATATGAAAGTGACTACATAGGAGACTCTCTATATGAAAAACATGGTGCTACTTTGAAGCACAAGTGTGGTAAAAGATAGTAGCAATGCCCCTTCTCTCTTTGTTTTTTTTTCTTTTTTTTCTTTCTTTTTTTCCTCTCATGTCCGGAGTCTTATCCCGACTTGTGGGGGAATCATAGTCTCCATCATCCTTTCCTCACTGGGACATTCTCTACTAGTGAATAATGATGATCATCACACTTCTATTTACTTACAACTCAAAAGAAATAAAAATTACAACTCGATACCTAGAACAAAATATGACTCTATATGAATGCCTCTGGCAGTGTACCAGGATGTGCAATGATCTAGCGTAACAACGATATCAAAAAACGGACAAGCCATGTAAATATCATGCTAGCTATCTTACGATCATGCAAAGCAGTATGACAATGAATGCTCAAGTCATCAAAACAGAGGCGGTGGAAGTTGCATGGCAATATATCTCAGAATGGCTATGGAAAGGCCATCATAGGTAGGTATGGTGGCTGTTTCGAGGAAGATATAATAAGGCTTATGTGTGATAGAGCGTATCATATCACGGGGTTTGGATGCACCTGCGAAGTTTGCACCACATCTCGAGGTGAGAAAGGGCAATGCACGGTACCGTAGAGGCTAGCAAATTACGGAAAGGTAAGAGTGCATATAATCCATGGACTCACATTAGTCATAAAGAACTCATATACTTATTGCAAAAGTTTATTAGCCCTCGAAGCAAAGTACTACTATGCATGCCCCTAGGGGGATAGATTGGTAGGAAAAGACCATCGCTCGTCCCCGACCGCCACTCATAAGGAAGACAATCAATAATAAATCATGCTCCAACTTCATAGCATAACAAGAGACTATACGTGCATGCTTTGGGAATCACAAACCTTAACACCAATATTCTTACTAACCACAACCATTTACTAGTACCTCCCACATATTGCCATCTCTATATCGCAAAACTATTGCAAGGAATCAAACATATCATATTCAGTGATCCATAAGTTTTATGTAGGATTTTATGACTAACCATGCAAATGACCAATTCCTTTTGACTCTCTAAATAGATATAAGTGAAGCATGAGAGTTTAATTCTTTCTACAAAAGACCATGCTCTAATAAATATAAGTGACGCAAAAGAGCATTCTACAAATAACGGTTTTCTATGTGAAGAGAAACAAGCAATCCAAACTTCAAATGATATAAGTGGAGCACATGAAGCATTCTATAAAGCCACACTCAAAAGATATAAGTGAAGTGCAATGAGCATTCTATAAATCGGCCATGGACTATCTCATACCAGCATGGTGCATAAAATAAAAAATGAAAAATAAACACAAAAGACGCTCCAAGATTCACACATATCACATGAACGAAACGAAGACGAAAACATATCGATACTTGTTGAAGAAAGATGGGATGCCTTCCGGGGCATCCCCAAGATTAGACGCTAGAGTCTCCTTAGATATTTACTTGGGGTGCCTTGGGCATCCCCAAGCTTGAGCTCTTGCCTCTCCTCCTCCTCATATTGAGACCTCTTCGATCTTTGATCACTTCATCCACACAAAACTCAACAGAAACCTCGTGAGATCCGTTAGTATAATAATGCAAATCACTACTCTAAGTACTATTGCAAACCAATTCATATTTTATTTTTTCATTGTAGCTACTGTATTATAATTTTTCCATGGCTTATACCACCGATAAAAATCGATAGTTTCATCAAAACAAGCAAAACAATGCATCAAAAACAGAATCTGTCTTAAACAGGACAGTCTGTAGAAATCTGAAAACCTACCATACTTATGTTACTCCAAAAATTCTGAAACATTAGGAAAAAATAAAAAAAAATTATATAAAGATGGTGCAAAAAGTTTCAGAAAATTTCGACGTTCCAGTAAAAAATGTAAAATCACGCACTACAGCCAAAGTTTCTGTTTTTGCACCGCACATACCAACAAGCAATCTAATCATCCTAAAGGCAATCTTAGCACATTATTTTTATAATACAATGGATTTGTACAAGGGGATAATTATTTTTGTTGAAAATTTTATGTAATTAAGATTCACAAAGTTTCCATGGGCATGAACAAAGTTCAAGGCTAGCTCCCACTTTCACAATGCTCGTCCCTCTCACTTTCACTTTTCTTTTTGTGAAGTTTTAAGTTCCCCTCTATATTTTTTGTTTTTAAACTTTATAAAAGCACTCAATAGAAATAAATGAATCTATAAAACTTCTGGGTTGTCTCCCTGGCAGCACTTTCTTTAAATCCATTAAGCTAGGCATAAAATGCTCAAGTAATGAATCCACCCGGATCCTAAGGTATATCAAAGCCAATTTTAATTAACAATGATTTGGCATTTAGTAGTGAGCACAAAGCAACATATATCTTGCAATGATGAAGTCTAACTCTCTTCCTATGCATCGTCAAGTCATAAAATAATAATTCATGCACATCAAGTAAAGGCCAATGCATAGTATAAGAAAATTCTTGCAATTCTATCGTGTTGGAAACATAGAGAGGCGGAGATGTAGTTCCTCTCTCATAATAATTGCAAGTAGAAGCAGCAAGCACATGCATATTACATTCATCAAAATTATCATGTGCAATGGTAAAAGGCAATCCATCAATATAATCCTCAATAAGAACAAACTTCTCCAATATAGTGTAGTTTGGAGAATTCAAAAAGATAATAGGACTATCATGTGTGGGTGCAATAGCAACAATTTCATTCTTAACATAAGGAACTATAGCAAGTTCATCTCCATAAGCATAATTCATATTGTCATCATGGCCACAAGCATAGCAAGCATCAAGTTCATCAAAAAGGGATATTTCAAAAGAATCAACGGGATCATAGCAATTATCATAGCATTCATCCTTCGGTAAGCATGAAGGGAAATTAAATAATGTATGCGTTGAAGAGTTATTCTCATTACAAGGTGGGCACGGGTAGCTAATCCACTCTTCCTCCTTTTGTTCTTCGCTCTCCTCATCATCTTTTTCATCCAATGAGCTCACAGTTTCATCAATTTCTTCTTCCATAGACTCCTGCAAAATATTAGTCTCTTCTTGGACAGCGGAGACTTTCTCAATAAATATATCAATATTGGAATTGTATTTATAATTTTCATAGCAATATTTAAGGATGGCAAAATTTTCAGGTCTATAAACATCATCATCAAAAGCTTCATACTTTAAAAACAAAGATTCAATTTCATAAGCACCCTTAAAAGCAACAAATTCTTCTATTCGTTCCACATCATAATAATCATATCTACCATTGGCATAAGAAGCCAAGGTTTCATTATCATTAAATTTGCATGAAAAGGGAAGGTGTGGAGCATTCATCCTAGAGCAACAAGTATAATCATATCTCTGGCATAAATTCCAAGCATACCAATGCAACATATCAATTTGATCCCATAATAATTTCCCTTTTTGTGTCAAGCGATAATCCCTAAAGTATTCACGTTGATCCAACGTTACTCCCATTATCAAGTTGAATGGGGTTTTCTCGGGATTATCAAAGTAGTGCATAATATTTTTCACATAACGATCATCAAGGGTTTTAGGAGGTTCCCCATCTCCATGAGTAGCAAGTACAACTAATTTTTTTGGTGTTTCGTGTTCCATATCCATAACTAAAGATAGAGAACAACTTAGAACAGGAAATAAAAACTACTTAGTGATAAAGCAAACAAGCACACACGAGAATATTCACCCCACGCTATTGCTCCCCTGCAACGGCGCCAGAAAAAGGTCTTGATAACCCACAAGTATAGGGGATCGTTTGTAGCCTTCTTCGATAAATAAGAGTGTCGAACCCAACGAGGAGCTAAAGGTAGAACAAATATTCCCACAAGTTCTATCGACCACCGATACAACTCTACGCACACTTGACATTTGCTTTACCTAAAACAAGTATGAAACTATTTTGCAAGAATAAAACTAGAAGTACTTTGCGAGAATAAAACTATGAATAAATTGCAAGGCAATAAAAGTAGATAGCTTTTGTCAACAAGAAAGTCATTTGTCCCTAGGCAATCGATAACAAGTACCGGTAATCATTCTTGCAATTTTATATGATGGAGAGGCGTGAGCTAACATACTTTCTCTACTTGGATCATATGCACTTATGATTGGACCCCTAGCAAGCATCCGCAACTACTAAAGATCATTAAGGTCATGAAACCCAACCATAGCATTAAGTATCAAGTCCTCTTTACTCCCATACGCCATAACCCGCTTATCCGCGTTTAGGCTGCTGTCACCCCCGCAACACCGACAATAAGCAAACCATGAACATATTACAACACCCTACAGTGAGGATCCCTCATATTTGCGCAACATGAAGGGCACCGTAGGACAGCACCATAAATAAAATATACAATCATACCAACCAAGATCACGATTAACCCACAGGACAAAACGGATCTACTCAAACATCATAGGATAGCCAAATATCATTGGGAAATAATATATGGAGTTGAGCACCATGTTTAAGTAGAGATTACAGCAGGGAGAAGAGGTGTTACACCGCTGCATAGAGGGGGAGAAAGTTGGTGTTGACGGTAGCAAGATTGCTGATGTAGATCGCCGTCACGATCCTTGCCCCGGCGGTGTTCCGGCGCCACCGAGAGAGAAGGGGAGAGAGCCCCCCTCCTTCTTGTTCTTCCTTGGCCTCCCCCCTAGATGGGAGGAGGGTTCCCCCTCTGGTCCATGTCCTCCATAGCGGCGGAGGGGCGGGAGCCCCTCCGAGATTGGATCTCCCTCTCTGTTCTCTTCTGTTTCGCGTTCCCCAGATCTGCCGAAAACCGTTTCTTATATTCCCGGAGATCCATAACTCCGATTGCGCTGAGATTTTAACACGATCTTTTTTCCGGATATAAGCTTCCTTGCGCCTGAAGTAGAGCTCCAACCGACATCTGAGGAGGGCACAATCCACCAGGGCGCGCCTGGCCCCTTGGGCGCGCCCTGGTGTCTTGTGGGGGCTGTGGGCCCCCGTTTGCGTTGATTACAAGTCCCAAAAATCACATATATTCCAAAATAATTCTCCGTAAATTTTTATCGCGTTTGGACTTCGTTTGATATGGATTTTCTGTGAAACAAAAAACATGCAACAAACAGGAACTGACACTGGGCACTGAATCAATAGGTTAGTCCAATAAATCATATAAAATGTTGCCAAAAATATGTGAAAGTTGTATAATATTGGCATGAAACAATCAAAAATTATAGATACGATGGAGACGTATCACGCGCCACGCGACGGCGGAGAAGACAAGGGGCGCGAAGGTGTCGGAGCGTCCCCAATGATGTTGATGAGCTCGGTGATGCGGGCGAGCTAGGCGTCGTACCCTTCCTCGGTGGGGCAGTATCACAACAGCTCCTGCTCCATGAGAAACCCTGCCTGAGGAGCCGACGGGTCGCGGCGGGTGAGCAAAGATGCTGTGGCGGTGCGGGCTGGCGGTGGCTAGGGCTGCTGCTGGTGCTGGTGCGCCCGAACCGATGGGTGGTCGGAGGAAGCTTGCGCCTCCCACATCGCGCCCTCAGTGGCCGCACAAGCTCAGCGGTGGCGATTGTCGATGATGGGATCCGTCTGGACCCGGTTGGCCCTGTGTAGGGCGCGTGCATGCCGCGCGTCGGCCATGGCGGTGTCGAAGCTCGAGGCGCAAAGACCAAGACCCCTACCTGGCGCCAAATGTCGGGGGATTGATTCTGAGCTACGGGAAATCCACCAAAACCCTGGTTCGAACTCTTGGGACTTGGCTCTATGATCTCGAGGCTACGAGCTACATGCGGGCATGATAGAGACACAATGAGCTACCCAGGTTTGGGCACCGTGCGGTGTAAAACCCTACTCCTGCTTGGTGGGATTGCTTGTGGGCAGTGCTCTTGGAGCTACAAGGTAGGTGGAAGGTCTCGGGGGTGCAATGGCGTGATCCCCTTTTACGGTGGTAGCACTGCCCTTTTTATAGGTGCCTTGGCCCTCTTCCCCCAAAAATATTGGCGGGAAGGGCTACCACAGGGAGGCAATTCAAAGGGGGACAGGCACCTGAGCTTATACTGAGAAAAGCCGATACTCGCCTACTAAAGCTCTTATCCATGACACGCAGGGGGACTCCACGATGACCTTCGTCCTGGCACGCTGTGGTCTTGATCTTCTTACACCAAAGCGGAAGGCTTTGGGACTTGCTTTGGGGGGAGGTAGACACAGCTGCTCCCTTACACTGCTGCAGGATGCTACTAACGCGACACTACAATCAGAGACCCTTCGACGAAACTGTGTGTGATGCATTAATCGCAAGCGCTGATGTAAAAAACATCAAAAAAGATGCAAAACGTTTGCGATGGCGGATACATCAAACACGGTTCAGATTTTAGTTGCGTGTGCGATGAGGGGCATACGGTTCAGTTCAATGAACTGTTTGTGATGAGGCAGAACAACAGAAACAGGCAGCCAGATGAAGGTGTGTGCGATATACGACATACAGATCACTCGGATAAACTGTTTGTGATGAGGCGGAACAATAGAAACGGGCAGCCAGATGAAGGTGTGTGCGATATACGTCATACAGTTCACTCGAATGAACTGTTTGTGATTAGGCAACACAAAAGAAATGGTCAGCCAGATCAAGGTGTGTGTGATATACAGCATACGGTTCACTCGGATGAACTGTTTTCGATTAGGCAACGCAATAGAAACGGCTCAGCCAGATCAAGGTGTGTGCAATGGAGGGCATACAGTTCATTCCGATCAACTGTTTGTGTTGAGCCAAGAGAACAGAAACATTTCGTGTAAACAAGATGTGTGTGATACGCGGCAAACATCCAATTACATAGGTGGCTAGTACACACATGACATTTCCACACACCAAAGTAAACTATTACATGCATAATTAACTAGGATAAACGATCATCTACTTCTTGTGACGCTTGGCGCCACTGCTAAACTAGGATAAACGGAACAGTATTCTTTACTATGAATAGTGTGCTCTATTGGGCATACAAGTATATGGATCATAGCCTTGGGCGAGCAATGTGCCCGCACGCGTCGTGCTAGCTCGATGTTCCTTCTATGCTAAGTTTCCGTTAATTGATGGCATTTTATGAACACGCCACTATTTCCCGCCATTTCCTCACCGGTTTCCTGCCGCCACCCAGCGATATTGCGCATAAACCTAGGCTGCGCGCGACGCACCGAGGCAACAAGCGCAGCCTATAGCACATTCACCTTTTCCAAGCATGCCAACCCACCAAAGCGCCGCCTCTGCCATCAACCTCCTCGACGAGAAAAACAAGAAGGCGCCACGGCCCGTCGTGGCCGAGGCGCTCCCCGGCAATGCGATGGACGACACCATGATGCGCGTCATCGCCATGGTTGAGCAGACCCTTGGTGCATGGCGCTTCAGCGCCGCAGATCAAGATAGGCATGTCAGTGTCGAGAGGCTGCAGCTTGCCGCACAACATGATCGATGGTGCAACAGAGAGAAAGCTAGGCGCGTCCGCACCAATAGGTTGCGGCTCGCCACATAGCGAGACCGTTGGAGCGCCGCAGAGCGAGAGGCGCGGCGTGCCGCACAGCAAGAGCAGATCCATCGGCGCTTGCCTGCTGTCGACAGGGCATCGCAGCTGGGTACACGTCCCATCAGTACCCCCATTCCTCGCCACGAGTGGGCAGAGGCCATCTGCGCCGTACTGGCACCAAAGGCCGGCCGCGTGATACGTCTCCAACGTATCTATAATTTTTGATTGTTCAATGCTATTATATTATCCATCTTGGATGTTTTATATGCATTTATATGCTATTTTATATGATTTTTGGGACTAACCTATTAATCTAGAGCCCAGTGCCAGTTTCTGTTTTTTCCTTGTTTTTGAGTTTCGCAGAAAAGGAATATCAAACGGAGTCCAAATGAGCTGAAAATTTACGGTGATTTTTTATGGACTAGAAGAAGCCCCCGAAGCAAAATAGTTGGGCCAGAAGAGCCACGAGGCCTCCACAAGGGTGGAGGGCGCGCCCTACCCCCCTGGGCGCACCCTCCGGTCTTGTGGGCTCCTCGTGGACCCCCCTGACTTGTTCTCGACGCCAAAAATTCCTATAAATATACAAACCCCCAGAAATAAACCTAGATCGGGAGTTCCACTGCCGCAAGCCTCTGTAGCCACCAAAAACCAATCGAGACCCTATTCTGGCACCCTGCCGGAGGGGGAAATCATCACCAGTGGCCATCTTCATCATCCCGGCGGTCTCCATGACGAGGAGGGAGTAGTTCACCCTCGGGGCTGAGGGTATGCACCAGTAGCTATGTGTTTGATCTCTCTCTCTCTCTCGTGTTCTTGATTTGGCACGATCTTGATGTAGCGCGAGCTTTGCTATTATAGTTGGATCTTATGATGTTTCTCCCCCTCTACCTTCTTGTAATGGATTGAGTTTTCCCTTTGAAGTTATCTTATCGAATTGAGTCTTTAAGGATTTGAGAACACTTGATGTATGTCTTGCATGTGCTTATCTGTGGTGACAATGGGATATTCATGTGATCCACTTGATGTATGTTTTGGTGATCAACTTGCGGGTTCTGTGACCTTGTGAACTTATGCATAGGGGTTGGCACACGTTTTCGTCTTGACTCTCCGGTAGAAACTTTGGGGTACTCTTTGAAGTTCTTTGTGTTGGTTTGAATAGATGAATCTGAGATTGTGTGATGCATATCGTATAATCAAACCCGCGGATACTTGTGGTGACATTGGAGTATCTAGGTGACATTAGGGTTTTTGTTGATGTGTATCTTAAGGTGTTATTTTAGTACGAACTCTAGGGCTGTTTGTGGCACTTATAGGAATAGCCCAATAGATCGATCAGAAAGAATAACTTTGAGGTGGTTTTGTACCCTACAATAATCTCTTCGTTTATACTCCGCTATTAGTGACTTTGGAGTGACTCTTTGTTGCACATCGAGGGATTGTTATATGATCTAATTATGTTATCATTGTTGAGATAACTTGCACTAGTGAAAGTATGAACCCTAGGCCTTGTTTCGAAGCATTGCAATACCGTTTTCGCTCACTTTTACCACTTGCTACCTTGCTGTTTTTATATTTTCAGATTACAAAAACCTATATCTACCATCCATATTGCACTTGTATCACCATCTCTTCGTCGAACTAGTGCACCTATACAATTTATCATTGTATTGGGTGTGTTGGGGACACAAGAGACTCTTTGTTATTTGGTTGCAGGGTTGTTTGAGAGAGACCATATTTATCCTACGCCTCCCATGGATTGATAAACCTTAGGTCATCCACTTGAGGGAAATTTGCTACTGTCCTATAAAACTCTGCGCTTGGAGGCCCAACACGAGTCTACAAGAAGAAGGTTGCGTAGTAGACATCAAGCTCTTTTTTGGCACCGTTGCCGGGGAGGTGAGTGCTTGAAGGTATATCTTTAGATCTTGCAATTGAATCTTTTAGTTTCTTGTTTTATCACTAGTTTAGTTTATAAAAGAAAACTACAAAAAAATGGAATTGAGGTTGCCTCATATGCTTCATCTTTTTAATGTCTTTCGTGAAAATAAGGATTCCGATAATTGTGCTCAATTGCTAGAAGAAGAAGTCTATAAAATGTTTGGCACTAAATTTTTGAATGATGAGCATGATTGCAATGTTGTTAGTATGAATTCCTTGAATATCCATGATGCTAATGATATGCAAAGCCACAAGCTTGGGGATGCTATGTTTGATGAAGATGATATTTTTAGTCCCCCAAGTTTTGATATGCAAATTTATTATGATGATAGCATGCCTCCTATTTATGATGATTATATTGATGAAAGTGGGTTTGGAAGAGTGTCAACTCTAGGTAGTAATGATCCCACTATTTTGGAGGGTGTTGAATCTTTTCACAATATTGATAAAAGTGGATTTGAAGAGGTCATGACTTTATTTAGTGATGAATCCACTATTTTGGAAGAGGTTCCAATTGATTATGAGAATAAAGTTGCTATCTATGATGATTATTGTGATGACATGTATGCTATAAAGAATAATGATAACCATGAAACTTGTCATCATGATTTTAATTTTCAATTGGATTATGCCTCACATGATAGTTATTTTGTTGAGTTTGCTCCCACTACTATCCATGAGAATAAATTTGCTTATGTGGAGAGTAATAAAATTTCTATGTTTGTGGATCATGAAAATAATGCTTTATGTGATAGTTATATTGTTGAATTCATTCATGATGCTACTGGAAATTATTATGAGGGAGTAGTATATTCTTGTAGGAATTGCAATAATATCAAGTTTCCTCTCTATGTGCTTAAAATCTTGAAGTTTTGCTTGTTTTACCTTCCTATGCTAGTTGATTCTTGTTCCCATAAATTGTTTTCTCACAAAATACCTATGCATAGGAAGTGGGTTAGACTTAAATGTGCTAGTCATATGCTTCATGATGCTCCCATTGTGTTTCAATCCTTATCTTTTATGTGAGCATCATTGAAATCATCATGCCTAGCTTAAAAGGCATTAAAGAAAAGCGCTTGTTGGGAGACAACCCAATATTTACCACTACTATTTGGTGTGTTCACATGATTAATCTACTGTAGTAATCATGTTTTATAGCTTTTGTTTCAATAAAATGCCAAGTAAAGCCTTTGGGATAGTGTGGATGATAGTTGACTTGATTCTGTGCAAAAACAGAAACTTTTGCGCCCAGTAACAGAATTGTTAAAATTCACTGGAATGTGTAAAAACTCTGAAGTTTTTACAGAGGATTTATATACAAATTTTCTACGTTGTCCTAGTTTTTCAGAATTTTTGGAGTAAAATAAGTATGATCTCAATTCAGATCTTCACAGACTGTTCTGTTTTTGACAGATTCTGTTTTCGATGCATAGTTTGCTTGTTTTCTAGTTTCTATGGCTTATATTGCTTAATATAAATTGTAGAAATGATAGGGTACATTAGGCATCATGTGATAAAAGTTATGAATCTTGTCTTGACAGTACCAAAGTGAATGATTTGTTTTATTATACTAACGGATCTCACGAAGGTTTTGTTAAGTTTTGTGTGATTGAAGTTTTCAAGTTTTGGGTGAGATATCGATATGAGGAGAATAAGGAGTGACAAGAACCTAAGCTTGGGGATGCCTAAGGCACCCCAAGGTAATATTCAAGGAAGATCCAAGCAACTAAGCTAGGGGATGCCCCGGAAGGCATCCCCTCATTCGTCTCCAACATTATCGGTAACCTTACTTGGAGCTATATTTTTATTCGTCACATGATATGAGTTTTGCTTGGGGCGTCATTTTATTTTATTAGGATTTGCTTTCTGTTATTTAGAGTAATGTTTTGCATCTTTTAGTTCAATAAAAAGGTTAAGTATAGCCTTTACCATGCTTATTTTGCATGTCTATATGTTGCTGTTTTGAAAACAGAAAGTTTTCTATCATTGTATGAATTCTTCTGGAAAGTTAGAACGTGATAAAATCTTGAAATTTTTACACAATTAGTAACAACAAATTTTATACAGTGTGGTAATTTTTCAGAATTTTTGGAGTTAGGGAAGTATGAGTACAATTGCAATCTTTACAGACTGTCCTGTTTAGACAGATTGTTGTTATGTTTGCTTGATTAATGATTCTATTTGAGGATAGGAGTATTAAATATGCAGAGGAATTTAGTATGCAATGTTAAATAATAATTTTAGTAATTTGCTACAGTAGATAATGATAAGGTTTTGCATTTGATTTATACTAACTTTTCTCACGAGTTCTTGTTGAGTTTTGTGTGGATGAAGTTTTTAATATTTAGGGAAACCATCATATAAAAGGAATTAAGGAGACACAAAACCTCAAGCTTGGGGATGCCCAAGGCATCCCAATATGATATTTCAAGAAGTCTCAAGCATCTAAGCTTGGGGATGCCCCGGTTGGCATCCCACCTTTCTTCATCAACAATCATCGGTTAGCCTCGGTTGAGCCTAAGTTTTTGCTTCTCCACCTGATGTGTGCTATTTTTAGAATGTCATTTTATTTTGTTTTTCTTGCTGTTTTAATGAAGTACTTAGTTCTAAATTTTATTTATGAGAGAGAGTCTTCA
Source organism: Thinopyrum elongatum (assembly GCA_011799875.1). Lineage (NCBI taxonomy): Eukaryota > Viridiplantae > Streptophyta > Magnoliopsida > Poales > Poaceae > Thinopyrum > Thinopyrum elongatum. The sequence continues at coordinate 167,563,549 of CM022299.1, forward strand.
TATAGCTACATAATTATTCGACTACTCATTGATCTTCATTTATATCTTTTTGGAGTAGTTTGTCATTTACTCGTGTGCTTCACTTATATCCTATGAGTAAATGGTTGAATGAATTGAATATCATAAATCTGAATTTATATATGTTTCATATGCTTATACCATGGGGAGTAATGACTTCACATATAAGAAGTAGAGGTGGTAAATTTATTGAAAGTTAGCAAACATAGTATTGGTCACTTGAACAATTCATGAAAGAATATTGAAGGAAGAGAGATTTCACATATAAATATACTATCTTGTACATCTTCTATGATTGTGAGCCCCATTAATTATTTTCAAACTTGAGCAAATTAGTTGAAGTTGGACAAGGAAGAAAACATATTGAGTTATGCTTGGGTATATTTGTATAGAAGTTATATTGTTATGGATCCTCCAACATGTGGTGCTTGCTATTTAGAATCTTTTGCTAGCCAAAATCTTTGTACTAAGCGGGAATACTGCTTGTGCATCCAAACTCCTTGAACCAAGTTTCTCCCATGAGTGTCCACCATATCTGCCTATATGCGGTATTTACCTGCCGTTCCAAGTAAATTTGCATGTGCCAAACTCTAAACCTTCAAATAATAATCTGTTTTGTATGCCCGAATCGCTCATGTAGCGACTAGGGGCTGTCAGTATCTTCCATGCTAGGTGGGTTATTCTCACGATGAGTGTTTATTCACTTATCATTCACGAGAGAGTGGCTGGTAATTGGGATGCCCAGTCCTATGATCAAAAGATCAAAAACAAAATCGCAAATAATTGCAAACCAAACTCCCCCGGGATTGTTGAAAGTTGGACGGTACCCGTTGTTTCGGACAAGCCATGGAGTGTGATTTTTGGTGGAGGGGGAGTAAAAACTTTACCTTTCTGTTTGGGAACCGCCTATAATGTATCTAGTATGGAAGATATTGGGAACTCTTGGTTGTTATGTTGACAATGAAAGCATACCTCTCAAAATTATTTTCATCTCTGTTTTAAAAGCTTCGAGCTCTGGCACCTTTGCAAATCCCTGCTTCCCTCTGCGAAGGGCCTATCTTTTACTTTTATGCAAGAGTCAGTAGTATTCCTTCTCATTCCAACCTACTCTTTAGTTGGCAAGCATCATGTGGTGGGGAAAGATCTAAGCATATATGGCCATTCAAATATATTTGATCATGAATTATTATTGTTGACAATTATCTATACGATAAATAAGTTGGGAGGCGAAACATTAAGCCCATATCTTTCTCTGTGTTCGATGGATTATATTTGTTCTAAAAATATGCTTTGAGTGGTAGCGATCATCGAAGACTATATGATAGTTGAGTATGTGGGATTTGCTAAATTAAAGCTCTTACATAGACCCTTCCTGAAAATAAGATGAATTGCAATTGTTTGATGACTGAGAACCTAGTTTGTTAGTTTTCAAGAAAGTTTATGATCTATGCTTGACATGTTAATAGCTTGGTACTTGATCATGAGAAGTTTTATGAGATGAACTACTGTTTATGATTTATAATGATGCTAGAAAAAGTGATTGAAATTATCATTGATCAAACTTATGCACTTGCTAGCATTCCACATCAAAAATTCTGTTTTTATCATTTACCTACTCGAGGACGAGCAGGAATTAAGCTTGGGGATGCTTGATACGTCTCCAACGTATCTATAATTTTTGATTGTTCCATGCTATTATATTATCCATCTTGGATGTTTTATATGCATTTATATGATTTCTGGGACTAACCTATTAATCTAGAGCCCAGTGCCAGTTTCTGTTTTTTCTTGTTTTTGAGTTTCGCAGAAAAGGAATATTAAACGGAGTCCAAATGAGCTGAAAATTTACGATGATTTTTTATGGACCAGAAGAAGCCCCCGAAGCAAAAGAGTTGGGCCAGAAGAGCCACGAGGCCTCCACAAGGGTGGAGGGCGCGCCCTACCCCCCTGGGCACGCCCTCCGGTCTTATGGGCTCCTCGTGGACCCCCCCTGACTTGTTCTCGACGCCAAAAATTCCTATAAATACAGAAACCCCCAGAAATAAACCTAGATCAGGAGTTCCGCCGCCGCAAGCCTTTGTAGCCACCAAAAACCAATCGGGACCCTGTTCCGGCACCCTGCCGGAGGGGGAAATCATCACCGGTGGCCATCTTCATCATCCCAGCGGTCTCCATGACGAGGAGGGAGTAGTTCACCCTCGGGGCTAAGGGTATGTACCAGTAGCTATGTGTTTGATCTCTCTCTCTCTCTCTCGTGTTCTTGATTTGGCACGATCTTGATGTAGCGCGAGCTTTGCTATTATAGTTGGATCTTATGATGTTCCTCCCCCTCTACCTTCTTGTAATGGATTGAGTTTTCCCTTTGAAGTTATCTTATCGGATTGAGTCTTTAAGGATTTGAGAACACTTGATGTATGTCTTGCATGTGCTTATCTATGGTGACAATGGGATATTCACGTGATCCACTTGATGTATGTTTTGGTGATCAACTTGCGGGTTCTGTGACCTTGTGAACTTATGCATAGGGGTTGGCACACGTTTTCGTCTTGACTCTCCGGTAGAAACTTTGGGGCACTCTTTGAAGTTCTTTGTGTTGGTTTGAATAGATGAATCTGAGATTGTGTGATGCATATCGTATAATCAAACCCGCGGATACTTGTGGTGACATTGGAGTATCTAGGTGACATTAGAGTTTTGGTTGATGTGTATCTTAAGGTGTTATTTTAGTATGAACTCTAGGGCTGTTTGTGGCACTTATAGGAATTGCCCAATAGATCGATCAGAAAGAATAACTTTTAGGTGGTTTCGTACCCTACAATAATCTCTTCGTTTATTCTCCGCTATTAGTGACTTTGGAGTGACTCTTTGTTGCACGTCGAGGGATTGTTATATGATCTAATTATGTTATCATTGTTGAGAGAACTTGCACTAGTGAAAGTATGAACCCTAGGCCTTGTTTCGAAGCATTGCAATACCGTTTTCGCTCACTTTTACCACTTGCTACCTTGCTGTTTTTATATTTTCAGATTACAAAAACCTATATCTACCATCCATATTGCACTTGTATCACCATCTCTTCGTTGAACTAGTGCACCTATACAATTTATCATTGTATTGGGTGTGTTGGGGACACAAGAGACTCTTTGTTATTTGGTTTCAGGGTTGTTTGAGAGAGACCATCTTCATCCTACGCCTCCCACGGATTGATAAACCTTAGGTCATCCACTTGAGGGAAATTTGCTACTGTCCTACAAAACTCTGCGTTTGGAGGCCCAACACGAGTCTACAGGAAGAAGGTTGCGTAGTAAACATCACCGCGTCGTACTTGCACCGGACCCGCTGCGCCGTTCGCCTTGTCCGTGGCCCGCACGATGCCAACGCGCTGGTCGCTAGGCTAGACCGCCTCCTTAGGCCAGGTGTCCACCTGGGCGCAGTAGAGGAACATGGTCGTCGCATCCTCGAGCTGGTGATCTCCGATGAAATAGCCAACTTGGAGCTCGAGGTCACGCTCCAGATGTACCGCGAGCGTGTCGACCGCTTGGACGAACACCTGCACGAGTTTAGGCAGAGCCAAGAGCTACCGTAGGCAAGGGCTGCTGGTCATCGATGCGTTTATTTTGTTGACTTATTTTGATGTGGAGCACTATGTATTCACAACAATCATAATATTGCTCTGTTTATTGCTCTGTTTCAATGTGTGTACTCTGTTTTCTGTTCTTATATGTTTTGGTTCAATGTGTGTATATATGCTTTCCATTCTGTATAAGTGGATGATAACAGATAGATACAAATTAGGATACGAAAACAGGTAGAAAAATGGAATTCATAATATATATTTATTGTTCTTAGTTCATCACAGAATATATATAATATCATCACTTATATGTGATGATACTTAACTACCATGTACAATGCATAAAATTGAAAACGAACAATACTAAAACTAATAATCCCTCCTGGGGGCAGTATTCCGGCAGCCCCTCACCAGCAGCTCCCTGGTGCGCAACGTCTTCCTAGCGTGGAGGCAGTACTCTGCCTCCTCCGCCTCGCAGCGCTTGATGTACCGATCTGCCTCTTGCTGGCGGACGAGCGCGAACCATCTTGCCATTTCGTTGGGCGCCCACCGGAGCTCCTCGTCGGTGGCACGCTGGAGCTTATCGGCCCACCTCCACACAGCGATGAGGTGCCTAGCGCCTTTGACCTTCCTCGCGAAGTACCCGTCTTCATACACCTCCTCCACACGACGACGCACCCGCCTCCAAATCTCCACCACCTCCTTTTTCCAGGCGGCCTCACGAGCTTCACAGGCTGCCTGGTACCTGGCTTCCTCCTCCACCATCTCCTTCTTGAACGCCATTTGCCTGGCTTTCTCAGCCGGCGGCAACGATTTCCATAGACAAAGATTATACTGGCCTCAAAACCAGTCCAAATTTGGGGGGTCCGGCGCAACCTCGTCCGCCGGCCCGTAGGGGTCCTCCTCATCGCTGCTCTTCGACTGGACGTCCTCGGGGGGCGGCGCCTCCTCGTCGGCGCGTGGGCAGATCGGCAGTGCCATGGCAGAGATTTGTGTGTGAGAGAGAGAGGGCGAGCGAGGGGAGGATGTAGATGAGAATGCAGGCGGGACGACATGAGCAAGGTAGTATTTATTGGCGGCCGAAATCTAGATCGACGAGAATAGTACACACACCGGTTGCCAGAATTTACGAGTACTGTAGTTTGAATTGCACATGATTCCCGCAGCAAAAGCCGTGTGTGAACTTAATAGCTGACTGTTTCCAATACAGAACCGCGTCTGATTAATAACCCGCGCCACTCATCTTCCAAACCTCGAGGCGCGAAATAGTGCCAATCGTGTGGGGCCCGATTGTCTTGCCAGATATTTACATTTTCTTTCCTCATAAGGGACGAATGCTTATTTTGTGTTACCATGGCACTCCATGCATGTGTCTAAGCCGTGACACCAATATGTTTGAAAATTTCTTCCAATTTACTGCACATGGAATTAACTCGCACACAACAAGTACACAAATATGATTTTTCAAACCGTTATGGTTAGCTGTTGCATGTACATGTAGTTCAAATTTGAATTATGGTCATTAAATGGCTAGAAGATCACTTAAATATCTTAAAAAGGTCAAATGACCCCTGGATTTTCCAATTTTTGACATGACAGTTGTATTAGTGCATTTTAACTGCAGAAATTTTTGAAGGCCATAAGAGGAAGCTATCGCCGGTTCGTCATCAAACATGCATTGTGCCCTCTCGGAACCACGCCCCTTCTAGTGAGTTGTTCTGGTTTGTGAGGGGTGTGTGTCCAAACTTTTGTCAAACATGCCAATTTTTTTACCACACCATCGTGGTGCCATGCCATTACGTCAAGCAAGGTTTCATGTGTTTCTGATCATTTTTGAATTTTTTGGAATTTAAATACCATGGCATGCACTCAATGCTTTGTGTCCAAGCCGTGACACCAATATGTTTGAGAATCTTCCAATTTACTACACATGGAATTAACTCGCGCACAAGTACACAAATATGATTTTTCAAAACCGTTATGGTTAGCTATTGCATGTACATGTAGTTCAAATTTGAATTACGGTCATTAAATGGCTAGAAAATCACTTAAATATCTTAAAAAGGTCAAATGACCCCTAAAATTTTCCAAATTTTCACATGTCAGTTGTATTAGCGCACGTTAATTGTAGAAAAAATTTGAAGGCCATAAGAGGAAGCTATCGCCGGTTCACCATCAAAGATGCATTGTGTCCTCTCGGAACCATGAGCCTTCTAGTGAGTAGCTCCGGTTTGTGAGGGGTGTGTGTCCAAAGTTTCGTCAAACAGGCCAATTTTTTACCACAGCATCCTGGTGGCATGTCATTGCGTCAAGCAAGGTTTCATGTATTTCTGATCATTTTTAAATTTTTTGGAATTTAAATGCCATGGCACTCCATGCTTGTGTCCAAGCCGTGAAACCAATATGTTTGAAAATTCCTTCCAATTTACTACACATGTAATTAACTCACACACAAGTACACAAATATGATTTTTCAAACCATTATGGTTAGCTGTTGCATGGACATGTAGTTCAAATTTGAATTACGGTCATTAAATGGCTAGAAAATCACTTAAATGTCTTAAAAAGGTCAAATGACCCCTACAACTTTCCAAATTTTGACATGACAGTTGTATTAGTGCACGTTAACTGTAGAAATTTTTTGAAGGCCATAAGAGAAAGTTATCGCCGGTTCGTTATCAAAGATGCATTGTGTCCTCTCGGAACCACGAGCCTTCTAGTGAGTAGCTCCGGTTTGTGAGGGGTGTGTGTCCAAAGTTTCATCAAACAGGCCAATTTTTTTACCACAGCATACTGGTGGCATGCCATTACGTCCAGCAAGGTTTCATGTATTTCTGATCATTTTTTAATTTTTTAGAATTTAAATGTCATGGCACTCCATGCTTGTGTCCAAGCCGTGACACCAATATGTTTGAAAATTCCTTCCAATTTACTGCACATGGAATTAACTCGCACACAAGTACACAAATATGATTTTTCAAACTGTTATGGTTAGCTGTTGCATGTACATGTAGTTCAAATTTGAATTACGTCATTAAATGGCTAGAAAATCACTTAAATGTCTTAAAAAGGTCAACTGACCCCTGGAATTTTCCAAATTTTGACATGACAGTTGTATTAGTGCAAGTTAACTATAGAAAAATTTGGAAGGCCGTAAGAGGAAGCTATCGCCAGTTTGTCATCAAACATGCATTGTGCCCTCTCGGAACCGCGAGCCTTCTAGTGAGTTGCTCCGGTTTGTGAGGGGTGTGTGTCCAAACTTTCATCAAACAGGCCAATTTTTTTACCACACCATCTTGGTGCCATGCCATTACATCAAGCAAGGTTTCATGTGTTTCTGATCATTTTTGAATGTTTTGGAATTTCAGTGCCATGGCACTCGATGCTTTGTGTCCAAGCCGTGACACCAATATGTTTGAAAATTCCGTCCAATTTACTGGACATGGAATTAACTCGCACACAAGCATTCAAATATGACTTTTCAAACCGTTATGATTAGCTATTGCATGTACATGTAATTCAAATTTGAATTACGATAATTAAATGGCTAGAAAATCACTTAAATGTCTTAAAAAGGTCAAATGACCCCTGAAAGTTTCCAAATTTTGACATGACAGTTGTATTAGTACTCCAAATTTTCTCGTACATTTAAAACACCATCCGTTGCCACTGTACCCCAAATTCGTCTTTCACAGCTAATACAAAATATCAACAACGTCACACATAGTTTGTTGTAGGGACCGTTTGCGATGAAAATTCGTGGGTGTACTTAAGTCTTCCTCCATAAGCTTCGCCGGCTTTGTCTGCTCTAGTGTCGGTCACCCCCGAATCCACGAATCCCAGATCCCCATTCCTGTAACACCTTCTTGCTAAGAATGACGCTGTGGAAATGCTTCATGAGGGCCTGTACGGTGGCCACGTCCTCCCCGAGCGCCGCCGCCTGTGCCGAGAGCGCGGCCGCCTACGTCGAGAGAGTGGCCGCATCCGCCAAGAGGGCGTCTGCGGCAGCCCACAGGGCAGCTGCAGCAGCCGAGACAGCTGCAGCAGCTGCTACAAACGCCGAGAGTGCTCGAGCTATCATCCCCGCCGCCGATGTCTCCCTGGCCTGGGTCGAGGCCATCCACGCCAAGATCGAGGACGCACACGCCAAGATATTCCAGGCCATCTCGGAATCTAGCATGCAACCCACGTCTGAAAAGGTGGCGGAGGCCATGGAGCACTTGCTTCCTCATGAGATCGCCGAGCGGGAGCTCACTACAAAAAAAAAGACACATCCGTGACATTTTGGGCCGAACGAAAAAAATTATGTCATGCTTATGACACTTCTATGACGATAATTGTGACAAAAGCACGTATCATCATAGTTGTGGTGGGCTCCTACTTCTATGACAAAAAATCATGATAGAAAATGGGCTTTTTGTCCTGGGTGGGCCGGGGACGCACCTGCATGACATTCTTTGGGCCGTCCATGACGGAAAAAATCGTGGTAGAAGCGAGGGCGAGGAAAATATCGGGGAGTTCCCGGTTACGGTGGGTGGTCGGGGCCGAGCGATGCACTGTGGTTAGCGCGTTTCTCTCATGTACGCGCGTGTGTGCGAGGCGTTGGCTAACTGAACCCGAGCGATCGCACTAGCTACATTACTGAACCCGAGGGATTGATCCCTTGGCTGTTAACTGAACCCGAGCGATTCATTCGCTGCTGACTGAACCCGAGCAATTCCTTCGCTGCTGCTGCTAACTGAACCTGAGCGATCGATCACTACTGCTACTTACTGATGCCGATCGAGCCCCGTGCGAGATGTAGCCAGCCGGTGTTGGGTTGCCTCTCGATGAACAGTGACCGTTGCTACCGTGTGCGCGGTACGTAGAATGAATCGAGACGTGGTGAGTCAAGCCGGTTGGTTGGCTGTGGATGAACAGTTCCCGGTGGGGTTGGATGAACAGGACCCCGTGGTAGTAGGCCGTTGCCACTAGATGAACAGGACACCGAGGAGGCCACCGCACCCCAGCCGGTTGGGAGTGGATGAACAGGACCCCGTGGAGGCTGGATGAACAGTAGCTGATGAAGGCTGGATGAACAGTAGCCCGTGGATGAACAGTAGCAGGTGGAGGCTGGAGGAAGTCGACGGTGGATGAACAGTAACCCGTGGAGGTTGGAGCGAGGCAGTAGACGGTGGATGAACAGGACCCTGTTTCGACCGTAGGCGCTCCAACAGAAGTCTGTTTCTTTCGTTTTGCGGTACGCCACACCCCTCCTGATCAACATGACCCCGTTTCGATCGTAGGCACTCAAACAGAAGTCCGTTTCCTCTGTTTTGCGGTATGCCAGACCCTTCCCGTTGAACAGGACCCCGTTTCGACCGTACGCGGTTGAACAGAAAGGCCGTTTCCTCCGTTCTGTGGTAAGCCAGACCTCGTTTCGGTTGTTCCGTCCAAGCCGGTTGGCTCCCGATGAACACGATGCTGTTGCTGCCGTCTGCTGCCTCTCCATGTACACGAGCCCTGGCCGTACGTATGCGTGAGTAGGCGTTCGAGACCCCGCCCGTATGTATGTACGTGGCCGTATTTTTTGCGATCTGGCTGTATGTACGTGTACACAGTTTAGAAGGGACTGCCTGAACTGCTACGTCGGGGGCTCTACTACTACACGTGCCGCTGCTTTCTCGGCCACGGTTCATCGTTGCAGAGAGACCGATCGACCAGTATGTACGTACACGTTCGCGACCAGACAGACAACCCTATGTATGGTTCGACCGGGTGGGTCCCAGCCGTCAGGGAGGATAAGGGGGCACTCCCTTGCGTGCGAAGATATATGTGGTGGGTCCCAGCTGTCAGGGGAAGGAATCATTTTTTTTTGCTCGTAATAAGGGAGGCACTTCCTTGCGTGTGAAGATGTAGGTGGTGGGTCCAACTGTCAGCCTCATCGTGTACAGACGTCTTTCAATGGTTGTTGTTCATTGACAACGTTGACCACACCGCGCCGAGAGCACCAAGGTGGTGGACGACGGTGAGGCCTGCTAAGGGAATAATGCGGAGCCGAGGAAGACGAGGCAGTGGATGCCCATGTGGAGGGGAGTACAAGGGTTCACTGGTTCCGCTGCGGTGTGAGGCTACCATCGCCGGAGAATAACACGAGGTGTGGGTGAGTAGAGGGAAGCCCTGGCCGGCGTTGGGATTAGGGTGGGGCGGTGAGGCCTGCGCGGCAGCACTACCGCCCACGGGAGGATGGAGCAGGTGGTCCTGTCAGCATTGGTTTGGGCGGCTGGAGCAAGAAGATCAGAGGTTGAAGAAGCAGCATGGCTGTTGGATTAACATCCAACGGTCCAGCTGCTAGAATCATTTGTTGACTAAGTTGACAAAATCCTGCGTACGCGTCAGCTTAGTAGGCCCACAAGTCAGCCACCAAATCTGTTGGGCCCCAGCTGTCATCGGGAGGAATATTTTTTCGCATAATAAGGAGGCACTTCCTTCCGTGCGAAGATTTTGCCGGTGGGTCCCAGCTGTTAGCAGGAGCAATCATTTTTTCACGTAATAAGGAGGCACTTGCTTGTGTGGGTCCCTACTTACAGCCTCTCCACTTACATCCCTCTTCTGATGGCTGTCGTTTGTTGATCATGTTGACCACGCCGCGCCGAGAGCACCAACGCGGTGGACGACCCATGTCAAAAAAAACACGGTGGACGACGGTGAGGCCCAGGAAGGGAATGACCCGGAGTCGGCGAAGCCACATCAGTGGATGCCCATCCTGAGAGGAGTACGAGGGCTGACTGGTCCGTTGCGGGGTAAGGCTGCCATCGCCGGAAAATAACAGGAAGTGCGGGTGGGTAGAGGGATGGCCTGGCCAGCGGTGGGAGTAGGGTGGGCCGATGAGGCCTGCGCGGTAGCACAGTCGGCCACAGAAGGAGGGAGCAGGCAGTCCCGCCAGCGCTAGTTTGGGCGGCTGGAGCAGGAAGATCAGAGATTGAAGAAGCACAACGGCGGTTGGATGGACATCCAACAGTCACTGCTCTGTGTTGACTAAGTTGACAAAGCCTTGTGTACGCGCCAAAAAACAAAATTAGGACAGCGTCATCGTCAACCTAGTACGCCCACAAGTCAGCCTCCAAATCTGTGGAAAATAGCATACAGCCCATTTGCCATTATTTTTAAGAACTTAAAGCCCATTTGCTAATTCTTAAGGATATTTTGAAGCCCATATTCTTTTTGTTAGCATTACAGACCATATTCTGGCAACTGCTAAAAAATTCAACAAAATTTTGCATATTTCGGTGAGGTCCGAACTCTTTAATCACGAAATTTTGAGACACATTAAAAATAATTTTATTTCAAATTAAAATACAATGAAATTTTTCCCACAAAAAAACAATGAAATTTAAAATCTTGAAATCCTGAAAAAATGAAATTTGTATCTAGTTGCCGGTCCTGGACGCTGCCCTGGACGCCGTCTACAGACGCCTCAGATCTTCCTCCACACCTCCGACAGCCACCTCTGCCGCAACTTCTTCAGCGACCAACCCAATGATGCTGAGGTCGACACGGCTACGCCAAAGAGGTTGTACACTTGTCGCATCACTTATTACTCTACATTCATGTCGATCCATTAGGGCTATTTTGGTTCAAAGGAAAAAGTGAAGGAAAAACATAGCAATAGAAAATTTTCCTATGGCACTCTACTATTCAATTATTCATGCATTTCGTTGAAAGGAATGGAGCAAAACATCCACCTGGACCTACTTTTCAAAATCCTATGCATGAAAACAAGAGCAAGTGCATTAGTGGCAGAATAACATTCTAACTGTACACGCTTTCATATGGTTTCACTTTAATTTGGCCATGTTTCTTTGCATTTCTCTGCTCTTCCAATTCCTGTGAACCAAACACCCAAGTTGATAGAAATCCTGTGTTTACAAATGCTTTGTTTCCCACGTGCATTCCTATCCTATCCCAGTGTTTTTCCTATCCTTACGTTTTTAGAATCCTACAAGCCAAAGGAGCCCTTACAGAATTACTTCAGTTTCAAATAGGTGTCGAAGAAAACTTTGCATGGTTTGTCCTGCTCCTGCCGCGACATCGTCCACCTCACCTGCGCTGCTCCATCGACAGAAGCATCCACCAAACTAGACATCACGACTCCTGGCCGTCTTTCGCTGCCTCAGATCTCCTTCCCTGCCGCCGGCACCCACCACAACTACATCACCATCATCGACTCAGCAGATGAACCTGAGGAGTACACGGGTCCACAAGAGAGGTCGCACTCTTTTGTTTCTGCTTATGTTATGCATTGCTTAATATTACCTGCTACTTTATCGTCCTGTTCACCTCTTAGACTCCAAGTCAGGTCCAAATTAATGTTCAAACTTGAGTTTTAGAATTACTTGTGGGGCACATATCGAGGCAGCAATGAATAGTATCTCTGTCTATTATCTGGTTCACCTAGGGTATGCCTATGTTGTTCATCTTGGGTGGGAAACAAATAGTAAAGCAATCATCATCTGTCTTTTTATTAAATTAAAGCTATCATCAGCCTGCTATCATTATTTTTGGATCCATCCACTGTTTGTTACCATCACTCTAGATTTCCGCATGCTCTCCTTACATAATCTCACTATATTTTTTTCGTATGCATGTCAGATATTGTACACAGTCATGCTGAACATGTAGAGAAAAAGAGAAGAGTTTTGCGCGGCAATACAATGTCATGCAGACATCGCTGCATGGTGGGTTCAATGGCAAACCCTCCCCGCCCCCCTCCAGATTGTAATCCAGATGAAGATATCTGTTCTGAGGCGGATTCAGACGCAGCTGACCGCTCCTATTTACCCCCCCCCCCTACCCCCTACCTACCTTTTACCCTTACCACCTTACCTCTTCCTGTTACCCCCACCCCCCCCCCCGAGGTGTTTGCTCTAACTTGGCATGATGATGTTGGTCATATCATGCATATGTTGCCTTGCAGTGCCTACTTTCGACATCATATATATCATCTGCTTAGTTTAGACATGTTTTGTAATGCCACCTGTTTAGTTTCTATATCATATATGAGAATTATGCAATCTCATCTCTTTTAGCCAGCCTTAATATATATGAAATATGCAATGCCATCCTGTTTAACCAGGCATCATATATTTGAATGATATCTTGCCAATCCTTTTCTTCATTACATTTCCATTTGTCGACAATGTTTGTACATTCAACTACTCTTCCTGTGAATCAGCCATTTGAGTGGGTGATGGAAAAATCTAGAGTGAAAACAAGGTCTTCAGAGCAGACAGATCTACCTGTCGAAGCAGATCTCTTGCTGGGTCCTGATAGCTCCTCAGAGATGGATTCAAAGACAGATGACCAGACCTATTCCCCCACCGAGGTGTATGCTCTAACTTGGCACGGTTATACTGCTCATATCATGCATATGGTGTCTTGCATTGCATAGTTTAGACATCATATACACAATATTCAACACCATCTTCTTAGTTCAGACATCATATATGTGAATGCCATCTGCTTAGTATATAAATCACATATGTGAATTAAATCATGCGATCCTGATTACTTAGATAACATGTATGTGAATTATGTCATGCGAACATGTTTACTGAAGACATCATATAATTATCTCATGCCATCATGTTTAGTTAGTCATCATATCTTTGAATTATGTCATGCTATGCTATCCAGTTTAGATAGACATCATATATGTGAAATTATGTCATGCTATCCTTTTTAGTTAAACAATATACATGTGAACTATTTCATGCCCTCTTTTTTCCACACTATCTATTGCATCTGTCTCTCATACAAGGTCTGTACATTCAACTATGTTTCCTGTTTATCAGCCATTTGAATTGGAGCGGGTGATGGCAGTATCTAGCAGAGTAAAAACACGGTCTTCAAATAAAACAGTGCTACCTCTTGGTGGAGATAGCACCCCGGTTGTACATGCACAAGAACCAGCCCTACCACACATAACCCAGACTCTCGCAGATTGTACCCCTACTGTGATGGACAGAGAACCAGCTTCACCCAATCTAACCCCAACCCCAGCAGATAGTAACCCAGTTCCTGTTGAGACAGCACCGTCTCCACCATAGAGCTCCCAAACAAGAGCGGTTAGTAAGGCAGCTCCAGTGCCCAAAGCGTCAGTACTACCACGGCGAACCCCAACTCCACCAGTTAGTACACCTATTCTTGTGGAGGAAGCACAACCAGCCATTCGTAGTTTAGCATCTATCGCATTTGATGTTGTTAAATCCTATGTGCGTATCTTCCCATCATGGAAATATTATACTAAAGATGAAGGAAAATGCCAGTTGCAGGTGTTCGTCTAGGAGTTATGTGTAAGTAATGTTATTCATGGCAATTACTTTGCTTTGTCCCATACATTCTACCTCCATGATGATTATAATACAACAAATGTTCCCATTTTTCTCTATAGAGAAGGACCGATTTGGAAACTCAGGATGAGGTAACCTGTGCTAATACCTCTGGTATCTTCAAGAATGCTTGGTGGCAGTATCGGAATTACCTGAAGAAAACGTACTTCACTGGCAAAGAAACTCATCAAATTCCCTTACGTTCTCCTGAGACACATTTACGGGACGATGACTGGGAACGCCTTATTCTGTACTGGTCCCGAACCAAGAATGTGGTAAGGTCTATGAGCTCATTTTTTATTTTAAGTACTATATGCTTGCGTCTTACTGTACTCTGTTCGTGTTGAACAAGTGCTTAAACCTGAAGAACAACTATTCTCATTTAAGATTCCATTGCTATTGTGCATACTGCTTTGCTCTTGTATCATTGTATTTACTCATACAAACTTATTTTTAAATTGAAGGATCCAATCGAAACTCCAATAGCACAATAGGTATGTTTAAGCATGTTTGTTTAACAGGTTTGCTCTTATAAATAGCTCTGTTGATTTCAATTTCAATTGTGTATACAGTTGACTTCTCATATCATGCTCATTACTAGCATCACAACAGAGCCAATAGTGTTGTTGTACATGTAGACCCGTGGTACCCATCTGAAATCTTGTTGTGCCATGTAGTTTCCCACGCTTTGTATTCTTTCAATGCTGCTTTGTCTTGAACTGATATGATTTGAACTAAACCTGTTATGTGTCTGCTTGTTTCTTCTTTTAGAATGCTGACAGAATATTGGGGAAGAGTACCTTATTAAGCCATGGTAAAGGAAGTAATGCAGATAAGGTTCAGGATAGTGAGACATCCTTGTTGGTCTCCAACAAAGCTGATAAAACAGCTAAGAAAAACTATCTTGAAGACAGTGAGACAACCCCAAAGTCCTGTCTTGGTGTAGTGTTCGAGTTACTGGACACTACCGCTGGCACAAGCTATTCGAACTCACTGTCTGAATCAGTTCGGTTTCTTGAGTCTCAACTACAAGTTGAAAGACATCGATCAGCTGTGCTGCGACAAGAAACCGAAGGACTGCGGAAGTCCCTGGAGAATTCAGATGCATACTTTCTGGTGCAACAGCAAGCGTTGGAGGATTTTAGCGCCAAACAGGAGAAAGCTAATACGCTTGCTAAGCTTATTGCGAGTATGGTGGATACCCAGGATAACTTTTCTTGAGCTCTTCTGAAGTTGTTTCAGTTATGGACTTGTTTTGCTGCCGCATTTATTTGCACTGGTGGCCAATTTAGATGGCCGGTGTATGTAATATGCCGCTTTGTTCCCTATATTTGCACTGGTGATGAACTTTTATGTCCAGTGGATGTAATATGTGTAATAGCCGTAATAGCCTAGCATTAGTTGCTTGCTTATTTATTTCCTTATTGTCTTGTTTAGTTGTTTGCTTGTAGTCACTGCAGTTCTTTTTCCGCATTTTTCTAGTGGCCACAATAACCTATTTTTATAACTTGGCCACAATAACCATGGCAACATACGGACTGTTGTAACCATGGTCCTGCTACCTGTTGTAGTGACCATGGGCCTCCTACGGGCCGTAGGATCCATGGGCCTTCTACGGGTCGTAGGATCCATGGGCCTTCTACGGGCCGTATAATCATTTGGCCAAACATGGGCCTACTATTCATGGACCAATAACGGTCCGCAAAATGGGTCGTAAACGGGCTAGAGTGGAAATCCTCTGTTTATGGCCCGACCATAACGGGCCGTTAATAGGCCGTATTTGATGACGCTATGAAAACAGCCCAACGGGTTAACGGGCCATAAACGGGCCGACTGTAACCATGGGCTGAATTTGGCCCACAAGCAGAACGGGCCAGTAACGGACCGTAAGTAACCGAATTCTAGAAATGAGCCAAGAATAAATGGGCCCTTAGAAGGCCGAAAGTTTACACGGGCTGGAAATGGCCAACGGAATAATGGGTCATTAATGGGTATAAAGGGATACACTGTTCATTATGGGCCAGTTTCACCTCGGGCCTTTAATGGGACCAGAGTTACAAAGGGCCTCGTATGGGCCGAAAGACGTCATGGGCCATACATGGGCCGGAAGTTACAGCGGGCTGGAATCATATTGGACAGCCCAGATGATGCTACTGGGTCTAATTCGGATAGGCCATAACGGGCCATGAGTTAGCGGGCTGTAAATGGGCTATATGCGAATAGGCCGTTAATAGGCTTTCCGTGGGCCGGCCCGCTACCTTTTGACCAAGTCAAACGGGCCGGCCTTTTCACCGAAATGGGCCTCTGTTGGGTCATGCCACGTGTCGACGTATCATAGGCGCCTACTATCCAATGAGTGGATGACATCTGTCCCAATGGTGAGCCGACACGTGGTTTCTCTGGCCATTGAGAATTTTACACGTGGAAAATCCGCATTGGTCCCGGCTATTAATGGGTTATTGGATCCAAACCGGAACCCGATAGCTTAACGGCGACCCATTATGGTGGATGCCACATGTCGGTTACCCTTGACGAAAGCACTTCCATGCCGCGCCATTTATCGTCATGGAAGTGGACACTTCCGTGATGATAATTTTGGTATTGTCATGGAACACTTCTACGACAGCACAAGTATGACTATCTTGATTCTGTCATAAAATCGTCATGGATGTACATGCATGACAGAAAACGTGGCCTACTGTGACAAAGACGTATCATCACGGAAGTGGCTTTTTTTGTAGTGGCTGGAGATGCAGGAGGCGGCGGAGATCGAGGAGCACCGGGAGGAGGAGTTGTGCGTGGCTCAGGACGAGGTTGAGAAGAGCATGTCCATCGAGGAATCGGCGGTGGAGTACTAGTGCGAGCTCTGGCGCAGCCACTACTACGAGTACTACAACCTTGAGGGCGGCGCCGAGAACGAGGACGAGGACGAGGACGCGGTCGACTTCAGCCGGGGGGACGCGGAGTCCACCAACGGCGGCATGTCGCCAGGACAAGTCATCGACATCTCATCTTACACCGGCGAGGCGTAGGGTGGCGCGGGAGCGGCTTTGTTAAAATTATGCGTACTTAGCCTTTGTTTATAACGCTGGTCTTTTGTTAGAGCAATGTTTGGGTCAACTGGCTCTGTTTAATTACTAAAATTGCTCGATTCAGTAACTTTGGTCTGTGTGCTGTAGGCTCTTTTCTGTGCCCAAATTAGCAAGCGATGTTAAATTATGCAATGACGTGGATGAGGACAGTACCCAGGGAAATTTCCACCAATATTTGAATGATCAAACTCATCGCATGTGCGTAAAGCAAAAGAATCGTTTGCAATGCACACATTTGTTCAAAGTGAATGGTGTCCGACGGCACCACGCGCAAAGTTTCCCCCCACCTTTCGAAATTTTTGGCCTACCGCCGAAATATCTACCCCCCCTCCCCACCCCCTTTTCTCCCCGATCACAAGTCACATTTCCCCTATTTCCTCCTTCCTTCCTTCCCAAGCTATAGCCGCTTCCTCGCTCTCGTCGTCTCGCATCCGACCGCCGCGGTCGCCATGGTCTTCTTCAATGACCTCTCCAGCGGTTCCTCCTCCGACGACGACTCTTTCACCACCCGGGTATGCCTCTCTTCTCTCGCTCGCTCGCTCTCTCTCTCTCTCTCTCTCTCTCTCGCTCTCTCTCTCGGGTTATGATTTGGAATGAAGGATTTTAACCCAGCGGTCGATTTGAGTCATTTCTTCCTCTTGTAGCTCCCTAGGACCATCAGTTGCAATGAATGGAGTGGGGTGGCCGAAGATCTGCCTGCTCGTTGTCACCATCAATCTCCATGCATGAAGTTAGTTGCGTTTGAATCTGTGAACAGTGGGAGGAAGTTTCTTGCATGTGCAGAGAAGGTTAGCCCCATTATCATTGTTACAAATCATTTATTAGATGTGATTCAGACACTGTCACTGTGCTATGTTATTCTGGATGTGATTAAGACTGTGTCACAGTTTCTCCCTAGTATCTAAAAAATGTTGCCATCTCATCAGCGGTGCCATTAGAAAATTATTTGGCACCGCTTCAGCAGTTTGTGCAGCCAACTTTGGTCCACACATCCGACCAAGCAGTAAAATACTAAAAACTTTATGGCACGAAGGAACTGGGCATCGGAGCAACTAGGTGCTGCGGAGTCCGGTTCCCTGATTTTTTTTCCTCTGCATCGGCTCGCCAGTGCAGGGCACCGGTGCCAAATGTAGCACAGTTGTCTTGACACCGGTTTTGACATACATAGTGGACGGCCTTAGTGCTATTAGTTCTATGTTACTAAATGTGTGCATGAACACACCTATTAGTATCAATTTGATGGCATCCAAACACTATCGCTATGCTATTGCAGTTATATTTAGCTTCCTCATAAAATGTTTAATTTACTATTTATAGTACATGACTAAGAACTTGTAGCGTTGTTGTAGTTAATTATAGCTTCTGATGTTTCAGAATTTGGTTATTGTCTCAGTAGCAATTAATTCATTTTCACATTGATCTTTTTGAGAAGATATGTCATAATTAACCTGTTTCTTCAGTTTTTCAAAATATGTATTTGGTGATTTTCTATGTTGCTAGAAACCCATTTTCTATGGCGATTTTCTATGTTGCTACAATTGTTACTGATTTAGTTTTAAATATTATAGGATGAACGAAAGTGTTCTTACTTGGAGTGAGTTGATCAAGAGTGGACACAGTCTTTGAAGATGTGCCTAGCAAAGCTTTGGAGCATGTATGAGGAAGAGAACAGAGATAGGCTTAGAAAAAGTGTTGTCAACGCTGAAGAATATTTCAAGATGCGGGAAAAAAGAGGAAGATGGAGAATGAGCTCAGATTTTTTAAATTAGACTTTGCTAAGATGGTGTTGGCGAAGGAGGAGACACTTTCCCAGTTGGTCAGTGCAAAACAGGTTCTTACTGAACAGAAAGCAAAGGTGCATAAGACGAGTCTGGCTGGTCTCGATTAAGAAAATGAATATATTGTTCTTATGAAGGTGAACTAGCTATATGTTGTACTGTGATGTTTTCAGGTAGCTATCGTACTGTGATGTTAAAATATATTTATGTGCCTGATATGAAATTGGCAAACAGCTGTTCGATATGAAATGTGAATTTGCGTAATACTGGAATTATTAATTGTAAACTAATAAACCTGCTAAATGGGTCATGGAACTTTGCAAACCGTTCTAGCAGTAAAAGCGGTTGTGATAGATAGCCCAATGCCATACAGTTTTCTTCATGAAATCGTGTGTGATGTAGTTGAATAAAAGTAAGCGGTTAACCGAGGCAGAGCATGTGTGATCGTTACACCTATCACACACGAGGCTATACATAAAACTATGTGGGATGTATATACGAACGGAAACGTTTTTCCTCGATTGACTGTGTGGGATGTACATACGAACGGAAACGTACTTCTTGGATTGATTGTGTGGGATGTACATAAGAACGAAAACGTATTCCTTGTATTGACTGTGTGGAATGTACATACAAACGGAAACGTTTGTCTGGGACTGATTGTGTGGGATGTACTTACGACTGGAAACGATTGGGCCTGTATAATTGTATTTTTTTAACACACCTATACGTATAATCGTATTTGATCGATCGCCCGTCGCACACGAGCTCATTTTGTTGAGCGTGTGTGACCGGAGGGCCTATCCCCGACAGTTTCTGGGTCGTGTGGGAAGAACCCTCCTATCGTCCACACTCACTAGGCGATGGTTCAGAATGTCGTCGCAGAAAGGGGTTAAAACCGTTTGTATAGCACCTCGTTGTACCAGTGTTATCACCAAAGGGAAAACTGCCTTGGCCGCGCCCGCTGGCACGACCCGCTGCTGTCACCCATGTGATGGGCATGCGACTCGCATCGTACGGCCTCCTCGTGAGGCCTCGCGAGAGGGCACCTCGCGAGGGGGGCCTCACGAGGCCGCTTGCTTTTGACGGTTTTTGGTGAAGTCCTTCCTTCGTCGAGATGGCCCTCGTGAGGCGCCTGGAAATGCGGCGACCACTGCTGGGCCGCCTCCTGAGTTGGGCCAGGGATCGCTTCCTGGGCCGTAGGCAGATGGCCCGTGGTACCCCGGTTCCCACTGGACCGACACCACCTGTCTAACGACCCAACATGCTCGAAGCATGTGGGTTTGATGTGTGTTTAGTGAGACAGAGTGGGTCATGCATGGTTGGTCCAAAAGTGTGTTTAGCGCCGATTTGGACCCGTTGCCTAGCAGCTTCTTCTTGCGTGCAGGCTAATCAACGGGTTTTTTCAATTTTGGAGCGCTTCTGGCATCGGTTATGACGCGGGCGCCTGGCATCGTCGCCTGAGTCTGCTAGATCCTGAATCTAATTCTTTTGTTGTTTGTCTGCTAGCCAAGCGTCTTCCATCACGCAATATCTTGCTATGATGTCAGATAACTTGGGGAAAGTTCTAACGCATCTCCGAGCCAAGGTATTTGTGATTCCTCTTTCGTGGCAATTATATCGGAATGCCGCTAAGGCCTCTACGTCGCAGCAATCTGGGATTTTGTTTTTTACAAACAAGAATCTCAAACAGAACTGCCAGACGGTCTCCTTTGGTCTTTGTACGACAAAAGCCAAATCCAAGATGTCGGTTGGCCCTGAGTTATCGGGGGAAGTACGCGACGTGGTGGTGGGTGGGAGAGAAATTTTAATTCCAGGCCGGTCTGACGTCCGCTTCGCATGAAGGTCCTCTCGAGGTTGACTTAACGTTATCCTTGGGGCGGACTGTGCGGCCACGTCGACTGTGTCACGATAGTGAGTCTTCAGATCCGAGCTCCAGGCTTGGTCCGAGCAGATGTGATCTTTATCCCATGGCGTGTGTGAAACCAGCTCTTGGGCGATGATCGCTTGAGAGTCTTTGGCCAGAGCCAAAGTCATGGCGGAAGATCCTATCACCAGATTTGTTTTGTTGGAATTCATTTCCTGGTAGAGGGTAGGAGTTCTGAAGTTCTCCTACATGGGCCACCAATGTCGGAGCTATATCTGGGAGATCTTGGGTAGGGGGTCCCGAGTTGGTAGTCTCGGATAGATGGTATCAGGAAGTAGAGAGACACGGTGTTTACGCAAGTTCGGGCCCTCTCGAAGGGGTAAAACCCTACATCATGCTTGTATTGTATTAACTGTGGATGGGGTACAAAGTACAGGTTGATCTACCTCGAGATCGTATGAATGAGTCTAAAAGTCTTACCTCTATGGACTAAACCCCTTGGCTTATATAGGGACCGGGGTGTACCTAGGGTTACACATGGTCGGTTGGATCTAGAGATAAACATGCCGAATATTTGAATATGCCTTAAAGTGTGCGCCAAGTCTTCGAAAGATTCTATCTTGAGTACACCAAGGGCCATGGTAAACACGGCCCATTCTTCGGTTGTTTGTAGGTCCTCGGCCCGGCCCATGAATGGCAGGCCGACATGGTGAGTACCCCCTAATCCAGGACACCGTCACCCATCCCATCCACCGCGTGCACGGTTGTACGGGGGTGCAGGCCTCTGAAACCCCACTTTCTATGATCTTGCACCAAGAGAAGAGCGATTAGCTTCTTGGGAGTGTCTCGCCGCGACTACTCATCGTTGTTCATCTTTGTCCTCTACTTCGACTACGTTCTCAACCTCCAGAACATCGCCATGGTTGACGACGCAACAAAAAAGTCTGCTGACACCTCTATCACTGTCGGCACAACGTTGACCTTTCTGACTGGAGAGTATGACATGTTCATCCCATATTTCCTAGTTTATGTGCTAGGTGTAGTTGCTTTTACCATGGATGTTCATGCTCATGCTTAGTACGGGTTAACATGTTTAGATATTAGTATGCAATTAATACTGCTACTACTATCATCATAACTTCTTTATGAATTAAATTAATCGGGAAATTGCTAGTTTCTCCTACATGAAGTGATCTTGTACCCGTAACAGGTGTGACGAGCGTTCATGAACTTTTAATGAACCAAGCCCGTCTTTGCCTTTAGCTCGTTAGAGCATCTCTAGCAGACCTCGTAAAAAGCCGACCCGCAAAACGCGTTTGCAGTTCGCGGAAAAACGGCTTTGCGGGCCGGCGCGGGCGGCCACAGAGGCAGACCCCGCAAAACGGACCCGTATAAAAGGATATTCGCGGAATATGCTCTATTACGGGTCGGCTTTGCGGGGTCTGCTCTTGCGCCGTTGCCGCCGGTCCGCAAATATCAATACCACACCACAAATACAACAATCATCCACACTACAAATAATTATTCAGGAAAAATATCAATACCACAGCACAAATACAACAATCATCCACATTACAAATAATTATTCAAATCACCGAAGCAAACTAAATAATGCAATATAAAACTTGTCCCGAATACAAATCACACATGAATTAAATGAAAATGAATAGAAAAATGAGTTTTGTTACTGTCCAGCCCTTTGCCAATGGTGCTCAATGATATCCTCCTGAAGCTGAAAGTGGGTGTTTGCATTTTCAATCTCCTTGTATGTCTGAAGAAAATCTCTAATGCGGTTAGGGTCTCTAGCTGGTTTGACACGGCTACCCACATTGTCGTAGAAGAACTCCAAGTTCATGCCCCTCTCATCTTCGAGAATCATATTGTGAAGAATAACACAGCATGTCATGATGTTTTTCAAGGTCCGCTTGTCCCAAAAACGAGCAGGACCACGAACAATGGCAAACCTAGATTGCAAAACCCCGAATGCTCTTTCAATGTCTTTTCGGGCTGCCTCTTGCACCCTTGCAAATTCACATTGTTTTCTAGTTTTGGTTTCTTTGATGCTCTTAACAAATGTGCACCAAGGAAGGTATATACCATCTGCAAGATAGTACCCCTTTGTGTATTCATGCCCATTGATAGTGTAGTTGCAAGCAGGAGCATCACCACTAGAAAGCCTAGCAAACAAATGAGACCGTTGCAACACATTGATATCATTGAGAGTGCCCGGCATACCAAAAAAGCAATGCCAAATCCATAAATCCTCGAATGCTACGGCCTCTAGCACAATTATTGCATCATGAGACTTGCCACAATACATTCCCTGCCATGCCTTCGGGCAATTTTTCCAATTCCAATGCATACAGTCAATGCTACCTAGCATGCCAGGCCAACCTTTCCTCTCATTAGATGCCATCAATTTTTTGTGTCATCCTCGTTGGGTGCCCGAAGATATTCAGGACCAAAGACACGGATGATCACTTTGGCAAACCTACGCACTGACTCAATTGTGGTATCTTCACCAATGCGAAGGTACTCATCGGCATAGTCAGCCGGAACGCCGTATGCAATCACCCGCATAGCTGCCGAGATTTTTTGATATGCACTAAATCCCTTCAAGCCCGCGGCATTTCTTCTTTGAGTAAAATAACGACAATTTGCCTCGCAAGCTTGAACAATTTTCACAAAGAGAGATCGGCGCATTCGGTACCTTCTCCGGAAGAGGTGCGGCGGATATGTTGGATTCTCCGTGAAGTAGTCTTGCATCAACATCTCGTTCCCGAGATGGCAATTTCGAGGAATGCAAAGACGACCGACGGTCGATCCTCGCCGCCTCTTTCGGTTCTCATCTTCGTGCTCCTTCACGGCAAGGGCCATCACCAACGTCTGCTGCCGATAGTTTGCAAGCAGCGTCTCAACATCCGAGTCGTCCGAATCAGACGAATCGTTGAGCAAAAACTTCTCGCACGGGCTCAATTCCATCTACATGACCAAAAAACGCATGCCGCGTCAACCAACTATGCATAGCGCTTGGCACAAAGCACAAGTAAACACTCACCGGCTGCTCGTGGGCGGTGGCTCTCCGGCGCTTCGGGGGCCGGGCGATCCAAGGCGGCGACGACGACTAGGGGCGGCTCGAGGACGGTCGATCCCGGCGGCGACGGCGACCAGGGGCGGCTCGTGTCACCGGATCCGGGGGGGCGGTGCAGTGTATCGGTGGTAGAGGGTGGGGGCGCCCCCGCGGCGCGATTCCGCCCGTAGATTTGGGCGGAATCGCCGGCGGCGGACGGGCGGAACCAATGGCGGGCGTCGGTGGAAGGAGGTGGGGAAAGGGCGCGGGCTGAAATGTCCCTCCCGCCAACCGCTTTCCTGGGATACGGGGCACCGTAGGGGCGAGGCGGAAACCTGCGTATTCGCAGGTTGGGGCCGAGATTTTGCCGCGCCCCTCAAAAATATTTACGGGTCAGACGCGTTTGCGGGGTCTGGTCGGGCAGCTTTTTCCGCGCCGACCCGCATTTTGGCGGTTATTTTGCGGGTCGCGGCATTTTACGGGGTCTGCTAGAGATGCTCTTAACGATAACAACCTTAATGGACTCATGCAATGCACTTATCTTTCGAGACGAGCACCACATTGCAAGTATCACTCTACGAAACATTATCTTTAATCTCTAATGTGGGTCTTTAGATTTAGGGACATTGTGCTTAGAGATGCTGCCAGATCCTGGTTAAGCTGGACTACCTCGTCTCCTGTGGTCTTAGGGCCATGGAGGCGTGGTGGATCCCGGCTCTCGTCGGCGGGAGGGCTTCGTTTTTTCATGCTCTTTTGAGTTTTGTTAGGGTTTGTGTCATGTTCAGATAGGCGAGGCAGCGTCTCTCTGAAGATGGAATAAGATTCTCCCCGCCTTGTCCCCGTCTTGATGGTGTTTTTAGCATCGTCGGAGGGCGTGTGGAGGTTTGTCTCCGGCGGATCCCGCGGAATTCGGTTGGCATTTGTCTTCGATGGATCCACGTGGATCTTGTCTTTGTTCGTCTGTGTTCGTGTATCTACAGGTTGGATCTTTCCGATCTACACGTCTCTTCATCAGCAGCGGTTGCTGTTCTGGCGCGCTGGTCCTATGGGGCCTTAGAACGACGACTTCCCGATTGTCTACTACAATAAGGTTTGCCTGGCTCCGATGAGGAAGGGACGAAGATGGCGGCGCGCCTTCGGCTCGCTCCAGTGCTATTAGTCGTCGCTAGGTGGTATACGGACCTAGATGTATTTTTTTGTTCTGGTGTTCTTTTGTACTACCTTGACAGTTAATGAATAGATTGGAAGTTATCCTCGCAAAAAAAAAAGATCCTGGTTAAGCTACCTCTCATCTAGGCTTGATTCTCTTTTGACGACTATGTCGGTAAAGTGGTAATATATTCAGGTGGGGAAGCTTTCCCCCGGCGATCGTTCAAAAAAAAAAACTTAACAGTCCAAGTCTTAGTGACCAGGAGCCTTAATGAGCCAAGCCGCTTGCTAATCCACCCAAGGGGTCTCTCAACATTTCAAGAGTACAACGGGTCTCAAAGTGTTGTGTTTTAACGGGAAATGGAATACAAAAACAAATCTAGTTGTTCAAGACGATCTAATCTTGGACAAGCTTAGCTGGCAAGCGGCGCTGAGCGTTGAGATCCAAGCTCCAACGGTTCTCACATGGCCACATGAAATTTAAAACGAGCTTAAATTTTAGTGGACTTGTTGGAGCCGACATGCTGCATGTAGTGTCCGAGTCCAAGGCAGCCTCCATGTACTTATGTACTTGCTGCCATAGATATAGTTTTAGGTACGAGGGAGCACACTATCCCCCAATTTTCATCATGTGCCGTGCACACAATCTCGACGATAAGTGTGGTTGCCCAAAAGCTAGTAAAAAAAAGAGTAAATTCCGGTTTTTACCCCCTATTTTGACATTTTTGACACTAATTAGCCCATTTAGCAGGATTTAATCCGTTTTACCCCATTTAGCAAAAATGTTGTCATAATTTACCCTGTTTAATATTTTATGAGCATTCTGACCGGCAGGTCCAATTGTGTTGTCCCAATTTGACACGTTTAATATTTTTGGAGTTGGTGGTATTCTCCTATTATTTAAGAAACAAATCATTCTCCTATTATTTGCAATAGATCATGGAAATACAATGCGAAAATTTTGTGTTATGACAACTATTTTTGCCTATTTGTTCCCTGGGTCATGATGTCAATTCATCTCCTGATCATGCTGTCAAATTATCTCTCTTTTGTCAAACAGATTGTATTTATGCTTCACACTATCGTCAAAACTGATTAACATCATCTTGTCCTCCATGGCTTCAAGCAGCTGTCACAAACCATAAAAATCATCCTCCATCTCTGCGCCTTACAACCACTGGAGGAGATCACCCCGAACGAATTGATTTCAGAGCAATTCTGGCAAAGGTTCAGCAAACTGAAGAAGTAAAAGAATTTCGTCAATATTCAAAATATTAAAAAAAACTTTAAATCGATATACCTTAGTTGCAGAAGGGTGCCATGTAGACACGTGATCTTCTAATAAGCATCTTAATTATATCCGAATCAAACGCCTCACCAGCCAATGCATGAGGCAGGAAAATTTTAGAATACACAAATTGCTGTGATAGAGATTGTGAAAATCATGTGGAATGGGGTACGACTGAGAGGGCTTGTTTGTTCACCAACCTCACTGATTTGTTGGACCAGCCGTCGCCATAGACCCCCCCCCCCCCCCCCAATCAACTGAGCACAACCTGATGGGGTCCTGGAAGAAGAACTGAGCATGGCCTGATGGGGTCACATACATGATTTGTTTTTGAAGTATATCAAATTCAGAGGACTACGCCGATGTCGGCGAGCTTGACGGAGCCATCGGATTCCACGGGGTCGTTTCTTGCCTTGATGTCCCAGCCATACAACCCTGCTCGAGGAGGTACGAAATCACACGGCCGGCCCCTCGGCACCCGCCGCCGCCGCCGTCGTCGTCGCAACTGCATAACAATCCCTAACCCTAGGTTCGAGCGAGCCTCACGTGTGCGTGTGGTCGGAAGCCTGGACGATGCAATCGATTGGGTGCGAGCAACGCAAGCGAGAACGTACTGGAGGCGAGCATGACGTGTGGCCGACTCGGGCGTTGTGCGTTGGACGCGACGCGAGCGAGCTCCATCGGGCCGGTGCCGGTCGGGAGAAGTTGCGAGGACCGGTTCAGCAAGGAGAAAAAATAGGTAGAAAAAAACCATCGATGTGGCATTGCCAGCTGGACCTAACAATTTGGACCTGCCGATCAGAATGCTCAGAACATTTTAAACAGGGTAAATTATGGCAGGACTTTTGCTAAATGGGGTAAAACAGATGAAATCTCGCTAAATGGGGTAATTGGTGTCAAAAATATAAAAATAGGGGCTAAAAACCGGAATTTACTCTAAAAAAAAGAGGATATGTGTACACAATTTTTTTTTTGAGAAATAGTGCACACAATCTCAAATAGGCTAATAGCTCCAAAAAAACTTTATAAGCTCACATGTAGTTTCAAAGCGATAAAAACATACCCCAGAATAACATACAAATGATCTGTAAATCTTTTAACTTTTCTTTTGTGGGAGCCCACACAAGTAGTTAGACTAACGGATGTGACTATTCCGCACCCAGGCTTAGATGCAGGTGTGAACAGCAAATTCATTTTAAATAGCAAAAAACTTAAAAGATGAATTTCTTTGTGGTCCAAGATACTCACGTGCGTCATGCCCGTGCAAAATTTGATGAAGTTTGGACATTCAAGGAGCTCGTGAAAAAATCTGGGTGTCTAAGAAAAGTTTGAAAACAACACTGTTCACACATGATTTTACATTTTTTGCCACGAGCTCCTCGAATGCCCAAGTACTCCGAAAAATTTGCACGAATATCACACATTTGAGGATCTTGCACCACAAAAAACGGATATTTTTTAATTATTCTGCTTTTTTAATTTTAATGTTCACCAGGTGTAGATGAGCTCGGGCACCGAATTGAATTATCGATCATAAAAGGGTTACATAGTTAAATGTTTATCTCATGGCAACCCACTAACTAAATATGATAAAGTTACTTACGTCAGTGTATAATGCATCAATTATTACTTCAAACATAATCCATGTTGCATATACTAAAATGATCTTAGGAATGTAGTTTTTTTCTTTGACAAGGATTTTATGAATGTAATTTATGACTTGTTAGGTAACTCCTTTTGTGTTTCCCAAGCTTAGTAATTTAACATACAATCACTATACTACTCTAGTGGTATTATTATTATTATTATTATGTGTTATTTATCATCCATGTGTATTATATTAGAAAAGCTTTCCACAAACACCTTACACACGCACAGAATTTTAGTAACTTGTTTCCTTAACTTACAAAATCCACACATCACATGAATGGCACACCATTGGATCAAGAGAAAAAATGATGGTGGACGAGCTTCTCATTCTCTCTAATGCTTCTATTTTTTTTGTAAGTCCAAGCTCATTTACTACTACCTCCTCTCGAGCCCGCCGGGGAGGCGCAAATGGGGTGGCATTTGCAAACCTCGACAATACTGCTGAGATCAAGGTTTGGGATTAAGGCTCACATGTGCTCCCCATGGTCTTCCAGGGGGCAACAAAAAAATGACGATAGAGGTAGTCCGAGAATGACGAGGGTAGCAAGGTGTCATGTTGTTGGTTATGCAACTGTTTAGCATCTATGATCAACGAACATGATAGGTGGAGAAACACCAGGTTGAAAGAGGTTGTGTGTCGTGTACTGAGGTATTATAAGTGATGGCAAGCAATGGGTGAAGAGGGCAAGCAATGAAGGAGCCATTCAAAGTGCACCAAGGGCAAGGGGGATGGAGCAAGAAATGGAGAAGATCAACAATTCCCTACGTCTTTAGGGCAGGTTCGACAATGCTTCGACACCACGCTCCATTGACTCTACGGGCGGAGCCAGATCGAACGCCCTAACTTTGTGGAGCTAACTCCAAACAGCTACCACGGGTTATAGTTAAAACAATAGCAGTTGGGAAGGCTAGCCAAGCCAACACATGTGAATATGTCGTTTGAGGAGTTTGAGAAAATTACATGAGGTATGTCACCGCCAAGTGACGCATATCAATTCACTATCTCTTCCATCTCTCCCGATATTCTCTCTCCCTGGCCTTTTTCCCGGTTCACTGCACAAACCCTACCTGCACCACAGCGATGCTCCCGACCGCCCCTACGCTACCGCAATGACATCACCGCCTAGCTGACCCTCTCTCTCTCTCTCTCTCTCTCTCTCTCTCTCTCTCTCCCTTCCTCGTCGCCACATGCACTCGGACCTCGTCCTGTGTCGACCACACCCCATCGAGCTCCATCACCACACCCTCCCCAAGCTCTCCTAATGGCTCATCCTTCCCTTCCTCAAGGTGAGCTTGACCCGCTATGTGCTAGAGCTAGTTGAAAATTGTTCGAAGAAACAAGTTATGCCCCCAACGCTTGACGAACTTCTCGTAGAAGTTGGCTGCTGGCTGAGGTGTCGAGAAGTTTGAGACCGAGAAGAGCTGCCGAGAAAGCTCTTAATAGGAAAAAAGAGGTAAGAAGTGAAACAAGGCTGTTGCGTAGGTTAAACTAGATGATTCCTCGCTCGTTGTTGCGGGATATTTTTGGCTAAAATTTATAATGTGGAGAAATAAACCGTGTAAAGAAAAATAGTGACTTGCATGTGCATCAAAATATTTCCCTCTTGTGGGGAAACATATCTTTCAAATGTTGTGCATACAAAAGCACTGCTTGGATCCAGTAGTAACAATAGTGTTAATACAAAACATTTGAAATGAAGAAGTCTTTCAATGATAACACTTGCCTTTTATATACATGAAAATATTGCATCAGAATCAGTATAGATATAGACGAATGAAAAAAGAATAAATTTAGATGTTGGATCCATGTATGTGCGATTATCTTGTTCCCATCGCTGAACAACTATACTTATTTCTGGAATATCATCACAGTGCAAGTGATTCTCAAAAATAAAAAAGTGCAAGTAAATCATTAACTGTCTTTTAGAACAAAAATAACTATAGGAGACAAAAAATATTGTTGCCACATACACGAAAACTTGTAGAGAAAGGTCACCTTGTTTAACTGAACTTAAAATGTACCAATGCAGCAAAACCAGTAATCACTTACTTGCAAGTCTTAAAAGAAATAAAATGCCATTATTGAGATGCAAACTAATGGTTAACAGTATAGCACAAATGAAAAGCCATACGAAAGAAAAATTTATTCCATCACCAACTCGGTATCTGTCCAATGTAACTTTGAAGATGCCATTACGAATACCTTCAGCCTGGAAAATATGATGGTAAGTCAGCATCATACATACTAAAGAAAAGTAAAAGAAGCCATCCACATATGAGACTGCATCCATGGTGCTTGGCTCAACGTTGCACATTTCAGTTACCATGCCGCATGGGGGAACTGGAGACACCGACGACCGGATCGACCATCAAGGTAGATAAGGGAGAAGTGGCATAAGCAGGTCCACCTGCATAGGAGAGTACATGGAGGTCACCCTGGGCATAAAAACCGAAGACCGAAAACCGAACCCGAAAAGACCGAGACCGAACCCGAAAAGATCGAACTAGAAAAGACCGAATAAAATATGGTCTGCGCAAACAGAAGACCGAACTAATTACGGTCTGTTTGGTCCTCCTGTCTTAAAAACCGAATAGACCATATAGACCGAACTAAAAAAGCCCATACACAAGACTGCAAGACCATATTTACTGCCCATCCGGCCAGTCCAAGGTCATGAGCGAGATAGACACATCTCATGATTCACAGGCAACCAGCTGCTGCACTCTCGTAATTCTAAAAAAAAGGCCGCTGCACTCTCATTCCTCCTTTTATTCACAACCATCCGAGCTACAGTTCATCACTATCTCGTCCTCTTACACGTTGGTCACCGGCTCGCTGTCTACTGTCTTCTTCCCGTGCTCCATCTTGCATCTGAAGGTAAAAAAGCATACAATACAACTGCTACTTGTCTGAATTTTCTTATGTACAGATGCACATCTATACACACATTTGTTGTCTCTATTTGTTGTCTCAGTACATATGCACCTCTGTACACACATGCAGTTTGTTACTGAAAATAATATGAATATGAGTTATAGCAATTAATTTGGTTTGTTTGGTCGGGACCGAAGACCGAATAATAAAGACCGAAGACCGAATAGTGAAGAACCAAAAAGACCGAAATTATTATGGTCTTCAATTATGGAAGACCGAATTCTTGGAAGACCGAAAAGACCGGACCGAACAAACCGAAAAGACCGAACGCCCGGGCTGACATGGAGGTGCTACATAAGGATTTGACGGCAAGATTCATATCAAGAATGGTATTCTGAACTCCATCGTGTGTCTCCTCATATGCCCATTAATTAATGAGTTTGTAGTGATTGTTTTAAGCTAAACTACAATTGTACTACTATTCCTGAATTACTAATCTGTAGGTATTTATGTGAACATGACCATGACGGTTAAAATGTATCTAGGTTAGTTGGATGATGAAGCTGGGGCATATAGGATTTTTCAGGTTAGACTTTTATCCAAGAATCTAAAGAGTTTCACTCAGGTCATAGCTTTCCATTACAAACTGGGCTAGCCAAGTTCAGATACATGGCATATCTTGGATGGTCCAACCTGCAAAATCTAAAGATCCAAAATTAAGATTCAAGATCAAACTATTTTTTGTTTGTCATACACTTTTGCAGTAAATCTAGTGCAAGAGGTGTGGAGTATTGTTCTTGTCGTTTGTTAGCAACCACTAGTACAGTTCCCAAATAAGAGAAGCATTTCAAAACTGCTTCTTTTCTTAGCAGAAAGTATGAAGTCAATTTCAAAAAGAAAAGTCTGAAGTTACGTGCCAAGTCGAGCAAGATGTTGACGGCCTTCTTAAATTCAGAGATTTACAAATTGTTGTGCCTAGAAGTGCATCAGTTAATTGTCTTGCAAAAATCTTGTCTTGCCGATGTAAAACTTAAACTATAGGACCGTCAAAACCAAACAGACAATCAGATTCGTCTTTGATTCGTTGCATCAAAGAACTGACAGACACATATACAAACAAGGGATAAATAATCCGAACACACAAAATGACATCTACGCATTAGGGGAGCAGGCGAATCAGCTCACCGTCGCCCGAGCTACTGGGAGTAGTCGTGCATGTGCATGTGGTTCTGCGTGCACATGTTGTATATCCAACTACACAATAAAAAGACAAAATATGAGGCGCCAAGATCAGCACGAGATCAGATAGTATCATACTACCTAGCCTAGGCATGGCCAGAGAGAGCCGGAGGCGACTTACGTGTGGAGCATTACGAGTCCTCGGAGTTCAAGTGCGACTCTAGCCTGTCCTTGAGGATGTTGATGCCCATCTGCATGAAGTTCCACACATCCTACAGATCAATGGTCTTGCAATCCTGCCCTTGCCCCGCAAGTCGCCATCGCCGTTGTAGCCGCCGGTTCTCTTCTCGTTGGCGGCCGCAAACCCTAGAGGAGGTTGGGCTTAGTTGCGTCCATCGCCGTGTGACGTTTGCGTCGATTGGGGAAGAGCCGCCAGTTCTCTTCTCGTTGGCGGCCGCAAACCCTAGAGGAGGTTGGGCTTAGTTGCGTCCATCGCCGTGTGAGGCTTGCGTCGATTGGGGAAGAGAGAGAGAGAGAGAGAGAGAGAGAGAGAGAGAGAGAGAGAGATGGTTGAGAGTGGGAGTTGGGCGGCCTTTCAGTTGGAGAAAAGTTCGCTTCCGCTTCTGCGGGGTCCAGGAAGGAGGAGCGAACGGGAGGGGCGTCAAGCGGACACGGGGGTCACTCTTGCCGCAGATCTTAGCCACATATGGTAAATCAAACGACAGAAAAAATTAGGATGACGTGAAAGCACGAGAGGGTAGAGAAATCAGATAGTAGGGATGAACTATTTAGATATTATAAATATTATAGATAAGACCCTAGAGGAGAGAGGATGAAGACGTCCGATGCCTAGACAGATCCGAAAACACCATTTTAGATAGCCTAAAAAAAAGCATTCAAAAGAATTTTAGTACCCATTCCACAAAACTCAAATCAAACAACGCTCCAGTCTGGCTTCTTCCACCTCGTGTCCTTGTGCAGTCCCCCCTTCGCCCAGCCTCCCGGCGAATCCAAATCCCTGAGAAATCTCTCGCGCCGCCTAGCTGCCTCGGATGCTCCCGGCCTCGCACCCGCTGCTCTACGCGTGCGCCTTCCGCGACAGCGCCCTCGTCGCCGAGCTCGCCCACGACCCGGACGCCGGGGGCGCCGGCACCGGCGACCTGCCGGCGCTCGCCGCCGCGCTCGCTGCCTCGGCGCCTCCGCACCACCTCTACGTCACCCACTCCACGGCGGGGCGCGCGCACGCGCTTCTCCTCGCCCCGCCGCTCGCGCTCGCGGCGGTCTCGCTCGCGCCGCAGCTCCCGGCGTCCCACCTCCTGCTCTTCCTCCGCCGCCTGCGATGCCTCCCCGAGTTCAGGATGCGCGAAGAGATGGCGCGGCTGGCGCTCCGCCTGCCGTTCCCCAACGAGGAGGCGCTCGCGCGCGAGGCTGCTGACGTCGCCGCCGTTGAGGCCGAGGCGGAGGAGGCGACGCGGAGGGAGGCTGAGCTCGCGCAGGGGACGCCCAAGCGCGAGCATGGAGCTCGCGGTGGCGCCGGGCAGGCGTGGAGGCGCCAGCTCTGGCTGATCGTCCTCGTGGATCTCGTCCTCCTCGGTGTACTCTTCGCGGCCTGGCTCGCCGTGTGCAAGGGTTTCAGCTGCATTGGCCGGTAAATAGATAAAAAAAAGGTATAGACGTGCACATCATTTATCTCTCGCCTTATTGGTTCCAATGTGGAGAGTGTAGACTGTAGAACGAGAGCCATGGTTAGAAACACAGTGAGTTAGTGTGAACAAATAATGGTTTTGAATTGGGTTCATAAAGGCTGAGCAAAACTATGTCCTGAATCTCTTCTACTAAGGCCATGTTTGGATTCACGTTTCTGCTCTGTTTCTCGCCGGTTTAGAATACACACTTCGTCCCGTCGTTTTCGTTCTAGGCAAAAAGCAAGTGTTGACCAGTAATTTACATCTGTAAAATAAATACAGGTGTATAAATTTACACCCATTCCAAGCGGGGCCTAAAGGGAGAGGCCAAGTGTGTGTTCAGCCGTTGAGGGTGGGAGGGTGGGGTTCTGAATTCATGAAGTTTGTGTCAGTTGCGTTGGAGCATCTGGGCACAGTTACAGATATTGTGAGATGGCTGCAAGTATGATCATGAAATGCTAAGACGGGCAACACAATGTGTGGAAGTTGGCGGATCCGGCTTTTATCTTGTGTTACACACAAATATACAAATTCGTTGCATCTCTTGCTTCAGAAGTTTGTGTTTCCTGAAAACATCATGCAGTTTTCTTTCTTCTTGTTGGACATCAAGTAGTTGCGGAGGCTGTGCTCAAAGTTGCCAGGGTTAGGTTTCTAGATTGGACCATTCTTCATTTGACTGGATATGATTGTAGGATCTGACAATAATATAGAAGCTACATATATTTAGGTCAAGCATATATTGAGATATTTATTTTTGATATACCAAAATTGATTTTAATGAAACCTTTTCATACAAGCTTGTGTAGTTCAATTTCAGTATCAGAATTGTTTAATTTATGTTACCCATATCGAAAACATTTTCCTAACTTATAACATGTGACGAGAACATAATAATATAAGCAGTGAAAGTTATAGAGCTAATTATCAGTTAAATGACATAGTTAACAACTTAAATTAATATGATCATTGTATAAAGATTCTGTAAAATCCTGATTACCAGATCGTGCAAGCTTTGTTTGACTGTCAGACCCTACGCTCAGTACAGTGATCCTGGTGAATGTGCCTGTTCGATATCATGCCAAGTGCTTTAGGTGAGCTAAAATGCGGGGCTGTTGAGTGCGTCTGTCGTGCAGCTGTTCTGTCGCCATCAGCAGCAAAAATGATGCTGGCTTGTGTAGATATGCTCTTCTCTCAAGTCTGAACATCCACCATCCATTATCTGGGTACTTTGATGAAGATGTTGTTCATCCACAAGCTATTGTACACCTGCCTAGATCTCAGCTTTTAATGGCAGATGATAGCATAATCATTGCTGGACATGATGAGACTGGCACCAGATGAATAGGTTATGGTCTCTAAGAGCACACATTAGGCAAGGTGGGTCTCCTCCCTGTTCTGTTTTGCAGGCGATGAGACTGTAGTACATGCACTTACCTCCTACAAAGTGGCAAGCCAAACTGGAAACATTAGTGTAGAGTAGGATGCCCTAGTAATATTTGTAACTTGTAGACCGCTTCCAAACTGGAGCAAAAGGAACACTGGTAAAATGGCATTCTTGCAGTTTAGTGCCGAGTGAATCTTGCAAAGGAGTTAAGTGATGAGTTGACAGCTACCATTGATAGCTTCACTGGATCTGTTGTAGGAGCTGTTGTTAAGATGAAAGTGAAAACTGCCCTCGTAGTATCAGGTCTTTTGAGATATGAATATAATGTTAGACTACATCACTACAAGTAGTTCTCTGTGACGAAATACTGGCAATGACAGGATATGATATTTCAGTTCTTCTAAATATGTTTATGTTTGTTCGGTTGACTTGATTAATGTTGCAAACAAATACTTGTTCTGTTGAGTGGTGATTCAAATGCTTGCAATTAGGGCATGTTTGGCTGGTATCCACATTTACCAACGATGTGGATACTGCTCATGGTTGCACAGATGTGTCACACCACATTTTCTGACCACTATGCCTGCCTGTCATAGACCTCTATTTTTGCCAAACTTCGGCTAGGTTGTGGATACAAGTTATCCTTGGAAGGAAAGAAAATTCCGAATCCACTTTATCTATGAATAAGGAAGCTATAATTAATGCAAATAAGGCACCCTTTTTTAGTTCCATTTCACTACTTCACTCCCATCTAGACCTAAGAAAGACCCGATGCACTGAAATTCCACTAATATACGGAATATATAGTGTACCGAACCTATAGAGTTAAAACTTTGGATTAATAATTGGTGGAGTACCAGGCAATCCGAAACTCTCTTAACTGATATTCTAGAGAAAAGGATTCTAGAAAGATACGTAGAATTAGAAGAACTTTCTCTCTTGGACGAGATGATAAAAGGGAAACTAAAGACACATGTACAAAAACCTCCTACATCACACAAGGAAACAATATTAATAGTAAGTAGTCTAGTTAAATTTGTTTTTTCATTGCATCCACTTAAATTCAATAAAGTAAAATAAATAAAATCAAAGACAGTTCTTGACCAAAGAATCCATGGGGGGAGAGAAAAATAATATAAGAATAGACTATAGTAAAAAGTAAATTAAAAAAAGAGTAAAAGGATAAAACCAACAAATAGTTCATGCTTAAACATCCCACGAGATGCTTCAAAAGTGCATACAAATTATTCTAAGAATAAGGATCACTATCAACCAAATATACCCTTACGATGCTGGTATATGATATCTGGTAATATGGTAATATATGCGTATATATAGATCATGATTTCCTTGTTTACAACTAAAGGGCAAAACTTCTAGTGATATAATGCAGCTTATTTTGCGGAGAAATGAAAGAAAATGTAAGCCAGCAAATGTGATCAACAAAGATACGATGCTTGCAACACCGAAGCAGTCCATTCCTAACTTTGACTGGATCAGCGATAATTCTCAGGACCGAAGAGTCCCCCAAAGGCCACATAAGATACTTGAGCTGATTTGGTTGGAACTCCCTTGCAGTCGAGTTTAGATGCATGGTAATCTTTACTTTTCATGACCTCGCTTTTCTTTGGGAATGTTTTTAATTAGAATAATATGGAATCTTCTGGTTCCCATTTATTCTCTTGGCACCATCTCAACTTTACTTTCGTCTATTTGCATATGAATTATGCAGATATCATTTATTGATGGTGGAGGAACAAAATGAAATAGAGCGATTTGTGCAAACTCAGCGAAGCATGAAACAAAAAACTATAGTGTGTGTACTACCTAATAATCTTATTGAGCTTCTCATGTGCAGAGCTTCTTATGCAAGTAAACTTTATTTGCACCATAAATCATGTCTTGTCACGATTTGTACTGGAAATAAATCTAAACTAAACAATGTGACACGAACTAGTAGATCTGTTTCTGGCATATGCTGCCCTGGTCCTAGTGTGTCAGCCTTGCACGCTGACCACAATGGTCATATAACTCCTACCTACTGTGTCCCAGAGCAGCTCAACAGACCCTCACAGCCTCAATTGTAACTGCTACACGTGTTATTCCTTGTGCTGTGTGTGTTTGAGAAAGACAAACAGTACCAAAACCACTTAAGTTCACCCAATTCCTGGGCCAGCACTTTAGAGGAGCACATGTCAAGATCTCCGCTTTCTTTCAGCAATCTAGAGGACAGGGGCGAGCACCTTGAAGACATCTTATGTCCACTTGTCCTATTCCCAGTTGTATAGCTTAGCCAACTTTTTTGGGCTTAGTAACTCATGCTGCCCTCTCTACTTATTTACCTCCTAGTCTCCTACATAGCATTTGTTGCTTTGACACTAGTCCGTATATCGTGTATTCGATAGACGATCAAGTCCAGGGGTGGAAATATCCCCCTTCTTGATAAGCAAGCCATAGCTCATTCGTGTTTGTCACTGGCAAACTAATGTTAATACCACATATATACCTAGTCCATGCATTTATAGGATATACGATCAAGTCCAGGGGTGGAAATATCTCCCCTCTTCTTAATGAGAACTCCATAATTAGTGGTTTGCGTCTTCTAAAAATAAGCAAGCCATAGCTTATTTGGTGGATAACTTGGTTCAATGTCACTGGCCCAATAATGTTAATACCACATATACGCCTAGTCCCTGCATCGTATGTAGAATATATGCGATCGACTCCAGGGGTGGAAACTTCTCCCCTCTTCATAATGGGAACTCCATAATTAGTAATATGCGGCTTCCAGAAATAAGGAGGCCATAGCTCATTTCGTGGATGCTGGGTTCAACACTGTCCCTGGAATTTCATGTTTTGTCACTGGCCAAAAAAAGATTAATACCACATATGTGGTGTTTGGTACTTGACCATATCTAAATCAGACATGGCTGTTAACTATGCATATCATATGATTACAAGTATACCTATGCTCAATAGGTGATAAGCAAGGCGGCGAACAGTTATTCATTTATGCTTAATTTTATAGAGTATATGAAGAGCCGTTAGATGCTCGCCTTAGGTGGGGTTAGGTGTTGCTTTTATTTTTGGACTGGTTTGTGTCACCGTGTGTTGGAAATTTGATAAATAGAGACACATGACGGTGGTATGCCAGGGCTGTTTCCAACATCGGGCACAAAGATTTTGTGGCGTGTAGATGCAGCCCAAGATTGGGTCATCTAGCTAACTAAAAAGAGTAATTGTTTCGTCGTGTAGAATTGTTATGTACTAAAAGATAAAAAGTTCAGGTCACATCAAATTTGATTAAGGCTAGATTTGATATGTGGTGTAGATAAGGAGTTTGTATTCTTACAGGTGGCAGTTTGCATGTGCATGCAGATATTCGGAACTAAAATAGCAACAGTTTGTGCTTGTATTTATTCAAATTTGGCAATCCTTGTATTGTACACACCTTTCCATATCTATGCTTGACAGCATGCAAATTGTGAAGTCTTTATTGCAGTGCCCTTTTTTTTTGTCTTAAGCAATCAGGTGTTGCACTATCTGTTTTGTAACCATTCATTTGATCTGTTTTGTACCATTCTCCAGTGCTACCAGAATTAAACCTTTTTTTTTAACAATCGAAATTTTGACTTTGAGGAGATGACACCAAACTACCATTTGATTAATGTGGAGTATAATGCAAATGTTTATGGATTTCAGAATATCTTTGAACAAAAGGTGCTAAGAAGCTTAGAAAATAACCTTGTTTGAACTGAATGTTCATACTACTGTACCATATTTTCTTATCTTTTTCTTTTGTCCTCTGTAGGCTGCCCAACTTTCAAGTGAAAATATGGAGGTTATTTACAGAGTTGTTTCTCCTGATGCATGATTAATCAAAACTGATGGTGATATCACCATAGCATAGCCAAATTCTGCCAGAGATTTACAAAGCAAAGGGAAGGCACTCACACCCATAGTTACCTCCCTTGTGGTATGGAACATGTTTGAGAAGCGAAGCCA
This sequence comes from Thinopyrum elongatum, assembly GCA_011799875.1. Taxonomy (NCBI): domain Eukaryota; kingdom Viridiplantae; phylum Streptophyta; class Magnoliopsida; order Poales; family Poaceae; genus Thinopyrum; species Thinopyrum elongatum. The sequence goes on from CM022299.1 coordinate 167,602,533, forward strand.
AATGAGGTTGCTGGACTTGTTATGTTTGAATTTGTTGGTTTGGTTGTTGAGGACACCTGTACACGCAGTGTAATTTGTTTGTTCGTTTTTTATACAAAGCAAATGTTTTTTGTTGTTGTCGCTGCATTAGTCTCTTTATCCCTGTTCTGGCAAGGGCAGACAGAAACTTCTGAATCTCAGTCATTACCATTGGCAGCCCTATCTTTCCCCTTTGTTTTTGCTCTGCTTTTTTACAAGTGCCCTGGCCATGTAAATCGCTTCTATCTTCACCTTGGAGGTCCCTTATTTTCAATACCGTGGTGTTGCAATCTGTTGAACCGTGATGGTACACAGATGTTGAGGACCAATGCTTCTTTTTCCTTGCGGGAAGAAGACCAACGCCCTTCATCAGTACCAGTACTGATACTACCTGAACTGTCTTGCACCTGGTTATTTCAGCACTTCGTCTTCGGTACAACCCCCGGACATTTCAACGGCCCAGATTACAAGATACCCCTTCGTAAAGAAGGGCAGGATGGTAAATCCAGTGCGCGCGGCGGACCGCGCCGTACGTGGCCGTGCGGACGTACGATGCGCGGTACGCCCGTACGTGCCCCTGTACACCTTGTCAAAACGGGGGCGGCTTAACCCTAACCACCGCCGCCCGCCCTCATTAGTTCGGCGCGGACTACGGAGAAGCCATAACGCCGCCGCAGCGAGGAGTCACATCGACCGCCGTAGCTGGGCGCGGGGCAGTGAGGAGTCGCATCGACCGCCGTAGTTGGGCGTGTGGATCCGCGTGCGGCGTCGATTCACGCGCGTTTGACCGCTTGCGCACGCCAACCTCTCGCATGCGCACGCCACCGGGGGCGCCATTAATCGCCGCGACCTGCCCCGCCCTGCTGAGGCCGCTATAAAAGCCGACCAGGGCGCCGTCGCTCGCAGCACCCTCGCCTCCCCCTGGCCTTCGTCGCTCCTCTCGCGCCTCCCTCTCTCGCTCTCCCTCTGTCGCCGGCGATGGCGCGCCCCAACCTGACCCTGGAGGAGGCGGAGGAGCTCGCCCACTTCACCATCCCGGCCGCGCCCGACGTGCGGCTGCCGTCGGGGTGGCGGCTGAGCGTCGACGGGGTGCCGGTGGCGCCGGTGCCCGAGGTCGGCACCCACCTGTTCGCGCGCGCCGTCGGCCTCTATCGCGCGCGGCTGTCGCCGGAGGAGCTCCAGGACCCCCAGTACGCCCCCAACAACCCCGGCTGGGCGGACCGGCTCGCCGACGACCGCGAGCAGTGCCTCCACGCCTACGCCGGCCCGCGGCCGCCCGTCAAGCACTACCGTACCCGGCGGCACCAGCTTTGGGACGGACGCAGCTTTGAGGAGGTCGTCGCCCCGTACCGCGCGCAGGCGGCCGCCAGCACCCTCCCCGCCCCGATGAGTGCCGGCTACGGGCTGTTCCGCCGCGGCGAGGCGCGGTCCACCCGCGTGGTCCTCGACGTGTGTGCTCACTATGATGGCACAAGCGGTGACCGTGGCGACCGCGGCTCTGTCCGCCTCGGCAGCGGCGACCGCCGTTCCGTGGTGGTCCGAGGAGCGCGGGACGGTGCAGGGTCCAGCCGCGCGCCTTCGCCGGAGCCGGAGCAGGAGCCAGATCCGGCTCTGGTCGCCGAGTACAGGCGGCTGGCGGCGGAGGCCGGTGACCCGGATGACATGCCGGGTTATCTGACGGCGATCCGGGAGTCGGAGAACGTGCCGATGCCGCCCCCGCTGGTCCAGGAGTACATGCAGCTCGCCCCGGTCGCCGTCCGCCCGGAAGACCCGCCGGACTTCCCCGGCTACCACGCCGCGGTGGCGGACTCGATGGCTGCGCCGGCGGCGCCCGTGGTGCCCCTCGACGACAGCAGCAGCAGCAGCGACGACGGCGACGGGCTCTACGACGAGGCAGACTTCGGCGGCGTCGAAGACGAGTAGTTTAGTTTAGTTTCGAAATGCCGTTTAGTTATGTTTTAATTATTTTCGTAATGTCATTTAGTTAAGTTTAATTTGTAGTATTATGTAAAATATTTCGGAAAACTAGAATGAAATATCGCGTGTTTGAATGGATGTCGTTAAATAATTGTTTAAATTGTTTGACCGTTATTTAAAATTGTCTTATTTTAAATAAGAATTGAAAAGTTAAAATGCAAAAAGATGAAAAAACACTAAAGATAGATTACATAAGAAATAAAATTTGAAAATTAGAAAAGTAAATAAAAAACGAAACCGAAGAATTTTTTTTAAATAATATTAGAAAAAGAGAATCAAAAGAAATTAAAAAAAAGATCGCCGGCCCAGAGCCGAGCGAGGCGTACTAGGCCGATCCCGATCAATCCAACGGCGAAAGGGAACGCTTTTCGGCCCTGCAAGGCCCACGGGCCCAACTAGGCGGCGATGAGAGAGTAGGCAAGGGAGTTTTTTTCAAAGGAGTACGGCGGGTAGGGCGGCGCCTGCTATTTAAGCTGGCGCGGGCGAGCTCCAGTAGGCGAGTTGGGACTAAAATTACACCTCGGTCGGCGCTGCGCGTACCGCCCAGATGGGTCGAACCGCCCAGATGGGGCAAAAGGGGGCGTTAGTTGCTGCCCAGCGACAACTTTTCTGTTTTTTCTTCCGAATAAATAAAATGTAATATTTGTTTTGAATTGTTTTATTTGGTTTTGAAAATATATTAAAATAGACCATATTATTTTAATGTAATGAGTTATATTTATGTACATGTCAATGATAAAAAAAAATTTGGCCATCTTCAGAACGATCCCAAGTTTTGCGACAGGGTAGGCATGCCCACTGTAGGACCCCATGCAAAATTGCATCGTGTTCCGAGCACACACTCATGTCGCGTCACGTCCGGGGATTGTGTTTCGGTTTCAGAGCGGGGAAAATCGTAGAAAGTTCTCGAAGGTTCGAAATGGCCCGAAACTTGGCATGCTTGCTTGCCATGAGTGTACAAACGTATGAAAAAAAATTGGGTCCATTTGAAGGATGTCGAAAAAAACATCCCTTGGGATGGGGCCTTCGCTCCTACCAGAACGGCGTGCGCAGAGGAAGGTCATTTTTTGGCCATCTTCAGAACGACCCCAAATTTTGCAAAAGGGTAGGCATGCCCGCCGTAGGACCTCACGCAAAATTGCATCGTGTTCCGAGCACACACTCATGTCGCGTCACGTCCGGGGAGTGTGTTTCGGTTCCAGAGCGGGGAAAATCGTAGAAAATTCTCGAAGGTTCGAAATGGCCCGAAACTTGGCATGCTTGCTTGCCATGAGTGTACAAACATATGAAAAAAAATTGGGTCCATTTGAAGGGTGTCGAAAAAAAACATCCCTCAGTCTCGTCAGAACAATATTCGTGAACATTTGAAATCTGCTCAGTCTCGTCAGAAGAGCAACTATGACCGAAAGCACCAGGAAATAGTCTATCAACCTGGCGAGCAAGCTTACCTCCGCGTCACTCCGTTGAAAGGCACTCATCGGTTCGGAATCAAAGGCAAGTTAGCCCCTCGCTACATTGGCCCGTTCCGTATTCTTGCCCGTCGAGGAGAAGTGGCATATCAGTTGCAATTGCCGCCAAACCTTTCTCAAGTACATGACGTCTTTCATGTATCCCAACTCCGCCGCTGCTTCAAGGATCCTATTCGAGCTGTGGATCATGAAGTGCTTGAATTACGGGAAGATCTGTCTTATCCAGAACATCCCATCCGTATTCTTGATCAAGCTAAGCGTCGAACACGTCAAAAGTCAATCAAGTTCCTCAAGGTTCAGTGGTCAAATCATTCTGAAGATGAAGCCACTTGGGAACGCGAGGATCGTCTTCGCGAAGAATACCCCTCTTTCTTTCAGTCTTCCTCTTAATTCTCGGGACGAGAATTCTTAATAGATGAGGAGAGTTGTAACACCCCCGGTGATTAGCAACAGTAATCACTTTTGATAATGACATGTTAGCATGATCAACAGTGCATAATCATCATTAGCATCACATTGCATTTCAACTCCTAAGTCAAATTCAAGTTTAAATGAAAGTGGAGTATGAAAGTTGTCCAACATAGGAGCTAAAATGTCAGATAAATAACAAATATTCCAGAGGCTATTCTAAAATTGAAACCAACATCATTGGAATTGGATAAGTGACTCGAACAACCTCAAAAACAGTGATATAAGATAATATTAGTAACCATTTATTAATTGAAATAAATATGGAATTATGTTTTGCCCAAACTAATTTTAGGTGTTAGGGATGATGCACTGGTATTTATGAAATAGGTCACACTTTTTACAAAAACCATTTGGGGCCAAACATTTAACAGTGGAGAAAAGAGAATAAAAAAAAAGGAAAAAGAAACAGAAAGGAAAAAGAGCAAACACCCCCCCCCGGCCCAACTGGGCCGAAGCCCAGCCGGCCGGCCCACCTGCGCCCCCCTGGCTATAAGGCCCCCGGCCAAACCCTAGCCTCACCGACACCCCCCCCTCCTCACTCGTTCGCTCCCCCCTCCCCCCCCGATCCAGATCGGATCGGGGCGACCGTGCCATCGCCCCGGATCGCTGTCGCCGTCGCCGTTGGACGCCGCCGCCCGGAGCCCGCTCTCCCTCGCCGGCCTGCTCCCTCGACGCCCGCTCGACGGCGCCGACGCGCCCCCCCCGTCTCCATCTCGCCGCCGACGCCGCACGTCGCCGCTTCGTCCCCGCCGGCTGCCTCCCCATCGCCGTCGTCCCCGTCGACCACCCCGACCCCCGCTGCCCCGTCCCTACGGATCACGGTGAGGCCTCGGGCCTCTTCCCCCCCTCTCTGCTCCCGCACCTCGCCGCGCACGCATCCGTCCTCGCGCCCGCGCGCCTGACGCCGTGCTCCCCGCGCCCGTCCCGCGGTCGCCTCGACCCGCTCCGGCCCCCGCTTCGCCTCCGCACGACCGCCGCCCGCGGCCGCTCCAGCCACCGCGCCGCCGCCCCGCCTCCGGCCCCGCGTGCGCTCGCCTGCGCCCACGCTTCGCCGCGCCCCCGACCGCCCGCGCCCGCCCGTGCGTCCCCTTTGGGCACCGGACATGTCCGGTCCCAAAAGGGGCACGCCCCGGACGTGTCCGCCCCTGGTCCACTGACCAGTGGGGCCCATGACCCAAATAAAAAAATAAAATAAAAATAAATAAATAATAAAATAATAGTTAATTAATTAGTTAATTAATCCTGATTAGGTTAATCTAATTAACTAATTAGTGTTAATTAAATAGTAATTAGTAATTAACTTAATTAACCGCTGACATCAGCATGAGGTCATGCTGATGTCATCATCAGCACTGTTTCGGATAATGTTGAATTAAATAATTAATTAAATTTCAGAAATTAATAAAAACTTTAGAAAATCATATCTTTTAAACCGTAACTCCGATCAAAATATTTTATACATGAAACTTGCTCAGAACGACGATACGAACCCGGATACGCCCTCTGTATTCCCGTCAGATGCCCGCAGCTATAAGAACGTTGAACAATTAGCCCGATTTCGATAAATGAATAGTGTCCAACTTTAATTAAATAAATCCGAATAAATTCCTAAATTAACTAAATCATTTAGTTAGGCAGTAGAACACCCCGGCATATCATTTAGGCATGTCATACATATTGTTTGCATTATTGCCGTGAATTTATTGTTTCTCTCCCCCTCCTTCTCTCTCTCGATAGACGCCGAGACCGGCGTCGCTGCTGTCGAGTACGACTACGCTACTGACGAGCAGCCCGTTGACGACCTCCCTCTCTTGCCAGAGCAACCAGGCAAGCCCCCCCCCTTGAGCATTCCAGATATCGCCCATTCTATTCTCCTGCTTGCATTAGATTTCGCTACTGTTAATGTATGCTCCTATTCTGATGCATAGCCTGCTGTTGTAACCTGTTCATTGCTACTTTACCTGCCTATGATAAACTGTTTAGTATAGGTTGGTATGACCCATCTGTGACCCCACCACCTTACTTTGTCGCCCCTGCTTGTTCATCAACGACTCGATCAACGTGATCGTCGATCAGAGACAGACGCCTCACTTCACACCCCCTTAGTTGTACGACTCTGCGTAGTAACTATCGAGTGCCGAGGGTGATACCTCATAACGCACTCCTGATGAATACTCTGCAGCATAGCTGTACGATCGTGGTCATCGAGGGTGATTCCTCCTTCTCCATGTCCGATACGACTCTGTCGTGCAACCCCTCAGTGTGAACCTCGAGGGTGATACCTCTTACGTTCACCCTGATGATTATGACCACACGGTTACTTGACCTTTTTCACAGGCGGGTCCACCCTGGTGGGTACCCGCTGGGGATCTATGATTTCGGGTGTGCCGGAAGGGCACTCGAGTGTGACATTGTGGCGGAGCATCAGAGACTCTGATTGTCTCCGCTTGATACTAATTGAGCCTATTGGATTTGGGTGTGTGATCTGAGTGGGTCGGCGTGCCCTATACGCACTACCACCACGCGGGATAATGGTTATGGGGCCCTCTGCGATGTACGTTTCGCCGAAAGCTTATCAGACGTCACGATTCACCGTGCGGGCTGATCGTCGGGATTGGGCTGGATACTTCACTGGCGAGTTCAGTGTCGCGCCTGCACCCCGGCCAGCCACGCAACGCGCAGGGTGCCCAGGGCGATGGCCCGAGACCCCTAGGTGCATAGGTTAGTCCGGCGTGCTGACCTCTCTGCTGAGCCTAGGTAGAGCGCTGCTTCGTGTTGATCTTCCGAGGACGGGCATTACCCAGCAAGTATGTCCGGCCAGAGTTGATCGAGCGTGTTGGGTAACAGTAGTGCACCCCTGCAGGGATGAATCTTCTATCGATAGCCGGTCCTACGGTAAAGGACGCTCAGTTTGTGTATCCCAATCTACTACTTAAACTGGATACTTGTTACTTAATTGAAGCTTCGGGATTACTTTCTCGCTGGGAGTCGAGGAAGGATCTTTGAGCTGTACTTCAACATGTTTGTTAAATAAAATGCTATTCTACTCTCTTCTACTGCTGCAAGATGATGGCTTTGAGAAGATGTTTGAAGATGCTAGTCTTCGATAGGACTAGGCCTTTCTCTCTATTCTGGCATTTCTGCAGCCCAGTCCACATATACAGCCTTTTCTCCATTGATAATGTTGCATATGTAGTATAGATCCTTGCTTGCTGAGTACTTCGGATGAGTACTCACGGTTGCTTTATTTTCTCTTTTCCCCCATATACCCCACCTTGATGATACACCAGACGATGGAGTCCAGGAGCCAGACGCCACCACCGGAGCCTACTACCAGGCGGGTCCAGAGGGCACGTACTACTGGATCGAGCCAGCTGACCAGGAGTAGGATCGGAGGCTCCCAGGCAGGAGGCCAACGCCTTTCGATCTAGTGTCGCTGTTTGTGCTAGCCTTCTTAAGGCAGAACTTGTCTAACTATGTCTGTACCCAGATATTGTTTGTATGACTGACTTATGTATTCGGATCTTCGGATCCCTGGTCTGTAATATTGTGGACCTCCGTTTATTTGTGTTTAGAGTTGTGTTGTGATATCTTCCCGTGAGTCCCTGGGCTTGATCGTACACGTTTGCGTGTATGACTAGTGTACGATTGAACCGGGGGCGTCACAGATCGGGGGGAATATTGTTGGGTCTAAATAAAGACACTTTCGACCAGATTTCATTCTCGATGGGAGAATTCTTTTTGGGGGCCGAGATGGTACAGAAAAATAACAAGTTCAAATGGGAGTTGCTTGTCGTCTATGGTCCCGCTGATCATGCTAGATCACTAGACTTTCTGAGGGAACTATATAGCAAAATTGTGTCTTCGCCAAATCCTATGGTTATTGGGGGGGATTTCAATCTTATTAGATCATCCGAAGATAAGAGTAATCATAGGATTAACAACCCAGGCTTGGTCGAAAACTTCAATGATTGGGTGGCGGACCTCCAATTGCTCGAGCTTCAACGTGGGGGAGCTCGTTTCACGTGGACGAATAACTAGGACAACCCTGTGCGGTGTGTCTTAGACCGGGTTTTTGTCTCCACGGAGTGGGAAGCCAAGTTTCCCGCGTGCTCTCTCATTGCCGAGACGCGTCTTGGATCGGACCACTGCCCCCTCATCCTGCAATCTGGGGAAGAGATCCGTCGACCACCAAGGAGGTTCTTCTTTGAAAGACAGTGGTTACTGCAACCGGGGTTTGTTGAGAGGATGGTGTCAATTTGGGAGGCAGCAAGGGCAAATCGCCCACATAGATATGGCCCTCTCTGCGACGCTTTGGACGAATGGCAACATTGCATTCGGAGACCGCGTCATCACTTGAGAGGATGGGGGGCGAATGTGGGCGGCCAGACACGGGCGCAAAAGGAGGCGTTGATTGCCGAAATAAAAATCCTAGACAACAAAGCAGACTCAGTAGGCTTATCTCAGAAGGAGTGGGCACGTAGATATGCGGCAGAGGATGAGATGGTCTTCGTTCTAACATGCGAAGACATCTATTGGCAGCAGAGAGGGCAACAACGCTGGATCCTCAAAGGAGACGCGAGCACGGAATTCTTCCACACCATTGCAAACGGCCGCAGAAGGAGATAAACAATAAGTATTTTAAGAGTGGGGGAGAACACCTTTTCGGAATTAAGTGAGCTGCGAGGGCATATAGACGGTTTCTATAGAGAGTTGTTGGGGTCGACAGTCGGTGGTGCGGCATCCCTAGGCCCACAATTCTGGGAGGGTAACCGTATTGTGTCAGAAATGGACAACTTGGCACTCATCCAACCTTTCACCTTCGAGGAGATCACGAATAACCATAAAACAATGAGAGGGAACATGGCCCCCGGCCCAGATGGATTTCCGGTGTCGTTCTACAAGAAATTTTGGAATCTAGTGGGGCCGCAATTTGCCAACCTGGTCCAGGAGTTCACGCTTGGTAAAATCGATGTGAAACGGCTAAATTATGGAGTTTTGGCTCTCCTCCCAAAGGTCCCGGGCGCCGACAACATTAGACAATTTTGCCCCATTACCCTCATTAATGTGAGCTTCAGGCTCTTTGCGAAGGGGTTTGCAACGCGCCTGGCCCCGGTAGCGAATAAAGTGGTGGACACATGTCAAACGGCATTCATACGAGGCCGTAGTATACTGGATGGGGTGGCAGTCTTACATGTAGTACTGCATGAGGTTCATCGAACAAAGGAGGAGGTGTTCATACTTAAAATCGATTTCGAGAAAGCATACGATAGGGTGAGGTGGGATTTCCTAGATGAGGTGTTGAAGGCTAAAGGCTTTGATCCATTGTGGATAAGCTGGATGCGACAATTGGTGAGAGGGGGACAAACGGCCGTTAATATAAACGGCCACATCGGTCCTTATTTTAGGAACAAGCGAGGGGTTAGACAAGGAGATCCTATATCGCCACTCATCTTCAATATTATCGCCGATGCTCTGGCCGGTATGCTGGACCATGCCAAGGGGGCTGGTCACATTTCTGGGGTTGCGTCATCAATCATTCCAGGGGGGATTACCCACCTCCAATACGCTGACGATACCCTGATATTCGTCAAAAACTCTGAGCAAGAGATTATTAACCTCAAATTTTTGCTTATGTGCTTCGAGGAGATGTCAGGGCTGAAAATTAACTTTGAAAAGAGTGAGGCCTTTGTCACGGGTGGTGATTTGGAATCGCAACTGCGGGCCGCCCACATGATGAATTGCGAATTAGGTTCTATCCCAATGAAATATTTGGGAATGCCGATATCTGATAGGGCGCTCTCCATGGTGGAGTTTCAGCCAATGGTGGACAAGGCTGCAAATAGAGTGGAACCGTGGCAGGGGAAATTGCTTGCCTCAGGAGGGTGGCTGGTGCTAGTCAATGATTGCCTCACAAACATCCCTATGTTTATCATGGGTTTCTACTTGCCGAGGGATGGAATTCATGAGAAGTTGAATAAGATTCGATCTCGTTTCTTCTGGGCAAAGGAGAACGGTAAACAAAAATATCATATGGTCAGTTGGGACAATATTTGTCGTCCCAAGGAAGTGGGTGGCTTGGGGGTTATTAACACAAAGATCATGAATTGGTGCCTAATGGCCAAATGGGCTTGGAAGTTACTGTCTGGGCAGGGAGGGTTATGGTTGGCAATTTTCCGCGCCAAGTACTTGCAACCAAGGAGAGTCGAATTCCGATCTAATATCAAGCTATCTCAGTTAGCGAGGGATATAAAGAAGGTCCAGCCACTACTTCGTCTCGGAACAAAATTCGAAGTCCATAATGGTGAAATGGCGTGTTTCTGGAAAGACCTGTGGTGGGGGAATCAAACCTTCGAGACGGGTTTTCCTCTCTTATTTGCTATCTCGGATAAGCCCGAGGCAAAGGTGGCCGAAGTGTGGCGACAAGGGAGATGGGAGCCACGGTTTCGTCGGGCTCTGGGACCTCTTGAGGTGGAGGAGTGGGATCGGTTACCCAATACCCTACACGAGGCCCAGATCTCACCGGGCCAAGATAGGGTGACATGGCGTTTGGAGCCTTTAGGAAGCTTCTCTACGGGGTCCTTATATAAGGAAATTTTCAAGAACGCGACACCATGTAACTTATCTGGGATATGGAAAGCTAGGATCCCAGCAAAAATAAAAAAATTTCTATGGCAGGCGGCATGTAACCGTATCACTAGTGGGGATCAAGTCCAAAAACGAAGGGGACCGGGTGATGGGAGATGTATATGGTGCGGAGAGGGCGAGGACCGTGATCACATTCTTTTCAGATGTGTGATGGCTAGGTTCGTTTGGAGTGCCGTTCGGGAAGCCACGGGATGTTCTTGGAATCCGGGTGGCTTCGCGGATTTCTTTCGCCTAGCGAGCTCTACCATGGGGAGGGATAATAGGATGGCCTGGACGGGATTTGGGGCCATTGCTTGGGCTTTGTGGACGACTAGGAGCAAAGCCTTGATAGAGGGTCAATTCATTCGTCATCCGGCTGATTTTCTATACAAAATGGTGTGCAGCTGTGGAAACTACTGGCAAGAAGCTCGGACAAAGGACGGGTGGAGGAGCTCGCAAGCAAGGTGCGAGCAAAGTGCACTGAACTACGACGGGCCTCGTAGTCATCACAGCGGCAGGAGGCCGCCTGGCTACCTCGAAAGCCTCTTTGCCTGATGTGTGTACTTCTCTAGTTTAGTATCGCGCTGCGCCGCGTTTCGGGCCTATGGCCGTGTATCCTCAGTACTTTGAACTAGTGTGTTTGAACCTGTAAGGGCCTCATTCTAAGGCCGGGCAGATGCCTCCGCTCTAAAAAAAAGCTTTTGTGTGTTCAGAAAAATGATCTCTACGTGGCTAACTGATTTTGGTTTGTTTGTACGTCCCTGGCAGGCACAGGTTAGGAGTCGAGAGCTGGGGGACCATGCGCAATGTGTGAACGTGCAGATAGTGTTGTATCCAACACCCAGACTCCTGGCAATTAACAAGATGGCAGGGCCTGCAATTCGGTGTCCCGGCATCCAATGGGTTGTTCCTCTCCTCTCCATGCTTACCAGCATCCACTGCAAAGGGCCCCGGTCGTCTACTCACGATAAAACTGAGCTCAAACACACAGCCATTAGGAACCAAAACATAAAATACCATATATTGGGAGAAACAGCATGGAAGGCGCCGAGAAAAGGCGTCGCCGCTTTACTCCGGCGCACAAAAAATGCTGCTCTTATATAATGAAATATATAGAGAAAGGAACCCACTGTGCGCCGACAGGTGGAACGGTGTCAAAAGCCTTAAGCCATCCTTTAGTGGTCAGAGATGCAAATGCCCCTGTATTACATAGAGCCTAACCTAAGCTTATTTCATGATTTCTTTTCCTCCTTAATAATTTATAGTTTCCCAAGCCCCCCTCCACTATCCAGCCCTTTTGGCCATATAATTATCTTGTGCCACGCCAAACACTTTGCTTAATGCGTGCTCACATGTATGTATGCATCACTGATGAAGAAGCATCGCAAAATCAGAGCGAGCTCACTGGATTGGAGAATCGCTCGATCGACAGTATGAACACTTGGCATGTTATTCTGTCGGAATTGCGAGAGGAGATTAGTTTACTGACAGTTGCGAGTAAGTGCTCGCTGCTTTGAATCAAGAATGTGATCTTTGTTATGATAACCGTATGAGATATGCAGTCTAGGATGTAGAGGGGGGCAGATTAGGAGAAACTTGGAAGCATCATGGAAAAATTACACGGTAGATCGGCGCGACGCCGAAAATGTTTTCTGTTTTGTCAAGTGGAGCTTGATTGGCACAGGAAATATGGTCAAGATTGGTACAACAAGTTGCAGGGCATATTCTTTTGCCAATCCTATAGGAGCTCCCTTCACCCTTAGGCTCATTTCTTAATTTTATTGCCTGTCAATTCATGGCTTAGAAGAAGCCATTAGGCTGCCTAGAGCATGCTTTGCCTCAAAGCTTAAAAAAGTAGATAACACTGACATCCTTCCTGACAAGACTTGAAGTCAATCTAACCCATAGATGCCAAAATAGTCACTAAACTAGTACTTTTAGCTGTACAAACTTTCCTGTACATAGTAGTCTCGTTCCAAGGATACCTAGGTAGTTGGTGAGAAATTACATCCATCTTGCAAGCCTCTACTGAATATTGTGTTTTTCTCTGAAATGTCATTTTCACCTATATATATCCAGTTATGAAAGAACAGATAGTGAACTCCATATATTCTACAAACTTTGGAAAGATCAATTCCATTGTAAGGTAACTTTGAACTACTCGTGGGCAATGAGCTTAATCAGAGAGCATCTTGTTTTTGACAAAATGATATATACTTTTGTGTTTGGTAGTCAATCTCGCCGCGTTTGTCTTATGATGAAAACACATTAATTAGAAGCCAATGTGTTCCCTATATGCCGATGCATTGATGTGTTCAAGTACCATATATATAGGTGGCAACTGAACTGTTCCATTTAGTTCAGCTAAGGTCAGTGTCATGGGTCAGTGAGCATAGTGCACAGCACTTTAATTAAACAACCATTATGGTGGATATAAACTAACATCATCCAGATTACATTAAACATGCGGGGACCAAGACATTGCCAGATACAAGGCAGGAAAATTCCCGTACAATCCCGCGGCAAACGACAATTCGGGTACATTTCCTATTCTTTGTTAATCACCAAGTGGGAATGTTTAATTTCTTGGGATGTTGCGATGCACTCGTTGCTTGTGTAGACCTTGAATTGGCTCTCTGCTGTCTCGTGGTTTGCCTACAACACGGATGATTTGGCTTTAGCAACAGCTAATCATGGTGGAATTACAGATAAACTTCCTCAATTGAGTACTATATATGTATTCATCGGTCCTCTACATGTGAGCGACAAAGATCCCTAGGGTATCTCGGACCGATTCTTAGGTAGTTATATAGCGAATTTCATGTTTCATTTTAGTAATATGTGAGCATGTGTAATCTGATGTATTTTTTTCCTGTGACGACGATGCTTCCAGGACGTGAGGGAGATGCTATGTTTTAACTTTTAGTATTTGTTTCCAAGAAAATACTACTTGTTAGAAATTTGTCGCAAGCATGTTGAAGACTTGGACATGTATATGTTTGTTTTGTTTTCTACTCTCTCCGTTCCAAATTATAAGATGTTCTAACTCTTTTCTAAATTGGATGTATATAAACATGTTTTAGTGTGTCTGTTCATTTTGGTCTGTATGTAGTTCATACTGAAATATCTAAAACTTCTTATAATTTGAAACGGAGGTAGTACTTTGCATCGTTCTACCCTCTCATGTTTTTGCATGTGTATTGATGTACTAAAGCGGGCACCTGGGAGCGATTTCACCCTTTGGTATCTTGCATATGTACCAGTATACTTTAGTGACACTTGAAAAAAGAGATTTATGAGAGAACACGAATAAAGAGTAGCAGTGTAAGGGTCTCTTTTGTTCGAAGAATTTTAGAACTGTATGAGAATAGAAAACTAAACACTACATATAGCTTGGGTTACTATTATATTAATGCTATCACTTGATGAGTAGTATAGAGAACATATGATTAAGACAAGATATTATTATAGTAAGCTCACTTGTGGCAAAAGCAAGTACGGTTGTTTGATACCGTTAGTTGATTACGCACCGCCGTTAAGGTTTTTCCAACCGAACTTTTCTAAAATGGAAGTGCACTCCATGAGCTTTGCTTTGGTAAGCAGTCTTAATAATGAACCTCTCGATTACTGTAGATCAAGCCAAGTTACCTATTTGTGTGGTTTCATGAAGGCATCTTTGGTATGGACGCCAGACGTTCAAATCAGCACGGAAAATACCAAAAATCAAATGAATAAGTAGATATGAACCGCTTGATTTACTGAATTGTGCAATATTTAAAGTTCAAACTCATTATTGTATACTAAGTAGAAGGCACGCGGGTAACATCTTAATTGTTTTGTAATTTTATATTTCTTGAAGATCAGCATAATAGTCAGAAGGTATGTGGATTGCGACAATGTTTTAAGTTCGTACACGTGTATATGTAAATAACATGAGCCATTGAGTTTTCTTATGTTAGAATTAGTAGTAATTACTAACATTATCATTATTGTTGTTATTATGATCACCGGTGTATATTCTCTTAGTAAAAGGTTCAGACCAATCCAAGGAATTCTAATAAAATTTAGATAAATAAAGTGGAGGAGAATACCAAGCCCAAATAAAATAGTATCAAAATTTATGAGTGTGTACATTAATTGTATTATATTGTATGATCAAGACAAATTACAATAAGCTTTAAGGCTTTAATTGTGAGTAAGAGATCCATGAGTTTCTCTAAAATAACGTGTATGCGCTGAAGTGCTTGGATTAATCCTTAAATGTGTGATGCATATAATTTTAGTTTTCACGGATAACCGGCTAACATTTGTTTTTAAGATTGTTTGTATTCTACTTGCTTCTTATTTGTGATCGAGTTATCTAGATTCGTGCCTATAATTTACGTGTCATCCTTGCATTGTGAAAACATACTTTAATATCTAGATCATCGATTTCTATCTGCGTCTCCTATTATTCTACCTTCAATCAATAGTCAGGTTTTGAAACATCTGACAGTTGGAGAAAAAGATTGTGAGGAGTTACTTACCCGACCGATTTCTTTCCTGGCAATTGCAACCCCATTTAGCATTTCTTTTATGGTACCCAAAGATAGAATACTTGTGACAGTCAATGTTCAGACAATACAAAGGCCTGAAGATCCCCGCCAAAGACTTCAGCCATTGTAGAACGGTGATGTTCTATAAAAAATGCGAAATTTCAAGTTCAAAATCACATCGAAGGTATGAAAAAAAATGCTAAGTTCGGCACATGTAGTATTTTTTTCGAAACAAGGCAAAATATTTGCCATTTTCATTGATTAAGAGAGAAGGTTTAGACTTATGCCCGCAACGCGGGAAAGAAAACAAATACTCTCGCGACATTACATTACTCAAGTATTTCGCACCCGCTAGAACCCAAAGATGGGCCTCTTCCTTTATCCTCCCGACAATTAACATGGTGGCTGTGGCGGTGTTGCGGAAAACTCTCGTGTTGCGTTCCTTCCAATTCTCCCAAGATACCAACATCATCAACGAAGTGAGAGCCTTCCAGTGCGGTCTTGAATTGTTCACTGTATCGGTGCACCAACCTCTCACCGAGGTGGCATTTGCCCAAGCCAAAGTAGAGAAATCCAGGAGACCGAGCCAGTTGGCGATCTCGGTCCAAATACGGGTCGTGAAGCGGCATTGGGCGAGAAGGTGCACAACGGACTCAGGAGCTTGCTTGCAAAGAGGGCAAAGACCGCAGTTTGGCCATCCACGGCGACTTAGTCTACCAGCTGTCCAAATCCTGTTTTGTAAGACCAACCAGGCGAAGAACTTGCACTTTTGGGGGGGGGGGGGGGGGGGGGGCAACCCTTTCAAGCGGTTGTTAGCATGGTCAAGGTGGTAAGACCCTCAAATTGCGCTTTGTAAGATGAGGACGCAGAGTACACGCCATCGACAAAGAGCTTCCAAGTAATTGAATCGCGAACCCCGCCCGTGAGAGTGATGTCAGTGAGCCTTTCCCAAAGCATAACCACTTCCTGGATGTGTGTGTGAGAGAGATGCCCTGCTGGGTATTAACTTGGGTAATCTAATTGTTGTCCGTCAATGCCTTTCTCACCGAACAAGACTTCTTGCGCGACAGCTAAAAAATCTTGGGCGCGATATCCATCGGTCTGAGCCCCTCCAACCACGGAGATTCCCAAAACTTGGCCGTGTTTCCGTCCCCAACAGTTACTCTTGTGGCAGCAGCAAACAAATCACGATCCTTGGTGATGCATGGGGATCCTAGGCCAAGCCACGTCCTCGGGGGGTCAGCCCATTCATACCAAAGCCAGAGGAGGCGGAGCACCTAGAAAACTTCTCAAGGTCGAGAATACCCAGGCTGCCATATCGTTTGGGCTTGCACACCGTCTCCCAGTTTACCTTGCACTTGCCTCCCGAGACCTTGTCACAACCAGCCCAAAGATACGCCCGCCGGATACTGTCAATTTTCTTCTTCACTTCAACTGGCAAATCAAGCGGTGTGAGATGGTAGATGGAAATCGTCGTGAGCACAGACTTGACTAGAACGATGCGACCCGGAGTAGCCACATGCTTTCCACGCCAAGGTGCAAGTTTTCCTGCAATCCTGCTACTTCTTGAGCTTGCGTTGGTTTTTTCCTTGAAGAGGAAAGGGTGATGCAGCAAAGTAGAGATAAGTATTTCCCTCAGTTTGAGAACCAAGGTATCAGTCCAGTAGGAGGAACACACAAGTCACCAATGCTTGCACCTACACAAACAAACAAATACTTGCACCCAATGCGATAAAGGGGTTGTCAATCCCTTCACGGTTATTTGCAAGGATGAGATCTAATAGAGATAGGTATAAAAGATAAATAAAAGTGCAAAACAAAGTAAAGATAAATAAACTGCAGCAAGGTATTTTTGGGTTTTTGGTTTGGTAGATCTGAAAATAATATGATAAAGATAGACCCGGGGGCCATAGTTTTCACTAGAGGCTTCTCTCTTGAAAGAACGCATACGGTGGGTAAACAAATTACTGTTGAGCAATTGATAGAAAAGCGCAAAGTTATGACGATATCTAAGGCAATGCTCATGAATATGGGCATCACGTCCGTGACAAGTAGACCGACTCCTGCCTGTATCTACTACTATTACTCCACACATCAACAGCTATCCAGCATGCATCTAGTGTATTACGTTAGCAAGAATGGAGTAATGCCTTAAGCAAGATGACATGATGTAGAGGGATAGATCCAATCAATATGAAATAAACCCCATCTTTTTATCCTTAATGGCAACAATACAAATAAGTGTCATGTCCCCTTCTGTCACTAGCACCGCAAGATTGAACCCATTACAAAGCACCTCTCCAATTGCAAGAAAAAGCAATCTAGTTGGCCAAACCAAATCAATAGATCGGAGAGAAACACAAAGCTATCTTAATCATGCATAAAATAGTTCAGAGAAGACTCAAATAATATTCATAGATAATCTGATCATAAATCCACATCTCATCGGATCCCAACAAACACATCGCAAAAGAAGATTACATCGAATAGAACTCCAAGAACATCGAGTAGAACATTGTATTGAAGATCAAAGAGAGAGAAGAAGTCATCTAGCTACTAGCTATGGACCCTTAGGTCTGTGGTAAACTACTCACACATCATCGGAAGGGCAACAAGGTTGATGTAGAGGCCTTCCGTGATCGAATCCCCCTCCGGCAGAGTACCGAAACAGGTCTCCAGATGGGATCTCACTAGGACAGAAACTTGCGGCGGCGAAAAAGTATTTTTGGTGTTCCCTCTGGTATACTGGGAATATTTGGGTATTTATAGAACAAAGATTAGGGTTAGAGGAGCATCAGGGTGCCCACAAGCCTGGGGGGCGCCCCCCCTAGGGCGCGCCTCCCGAGCTTGTCGCCAACTGGTGGCCCCTCTGACCTCCTCCCAAAGGTTCCTGGGTGTCTTCTGGTCCAAGAAAAATCGTCAAAAAGTTTCGTTCCGTTTGGACACCGTTTGGTATTGATTTTCTGTAAAAGACAAAAACAAGGAAAAAAACAACAACTTGCCCTGGGCACTAGGTTAATAGGTTAGTCCCCAAAAAATGATATAAAATAGCATAATAATGCATATAAAACATCCAAGATGGATAATATAATAGCAAGGAATAATAAAAAATTATAGATACGTTGGAGACGTATCAAGCATCCCCAAGCT
Source organism: Thinopyrum elongatum (assembly GCA_011799875.1). Classification (NCBI taxonomy): domain Eukaryota; kingdom Viridiplantae; phylum Streptophyta; class Magnoliopsida; order Poales; family Poaceae; genus Thinopyrum; species Thinopyrum elongatum. The sequence goes on from CM022299.1 coordinate 167,620,780, forward strand.
TAATTTCTGCTTGTCCTCGAGTAGGTAAATGATAAAAACAGAAATTTTGATGTGGAATGCTACCTAACATGTTTATCATGTAATCTTTCTTAATGTGGCATGAATATTCAGATCCATAAGATTCAAAACAAAAGTTTAATATTGACATAAAAACAATAATACTTCATGCATACTAATAAAGCAATCACGTCTTCTCAAAATATCATGGCTAAAGAAAGTTATCCCTACAAAATCATATAATCTTGTCATGCTCTATCTTCTTAACACAAAGTATTTATCATGCACAACCCCGATGACAAGCCAAGCAATTGGTTCATACTTTTAACGCGCTTCATCTTTTTTAACTCTCATGCAATACATGAGCGTGAGCCATGGATATAACACTATGGATGGAATAGAATATGATGGCGAAGGTTATGTGGAGAAGACAAAAAAGGAGAAAGTCTCACATTGACGAGGCTAATCAACGGGCTATGGAGATGCCCATCAATTTATGTCAATGCAAGGAGTAGGGATTGCCATGCAATGGATGCACTGGAGCTATAAGTGTATGAAAGCTCAAAAAGAAAACTAAGTGGGTGTGCATCCAACTTGCTTGCTCATGAAGACCTAGGGCATTTGAGGAATCCCATCATTGGGATATACAAGCCAAGTTCTATAATGAAAAATTTCCACTAGTAATATATGAAAGTGACAAAATAGGAGACTCTCTATATGAAAAACATAGTGCTACTTTGAAGCACAAGTGTGGAAAGGATAGTAACATTGTCCCTTCTCTCTTTTTCTCTCATTTATTTATTTATTTTCTTCTTTTGGGTTCTTTGGCCTCTTTTATTTTTTATTTTTTTAAGTCCGGAGTCTCATCCCGACTTGTGGGGGAATCATAGTCTCCATCATCCTTTCCTCACATGGGACAATGCTCTAATAATGATGATCATCACACTTTTATTTACTTACAACTCAAGAATTACAACTCGATACTAGAACAAAAATATGACTCTATATGAATGTCTCCGATGGTGTACCGGGATGTGCAATGATCTAGCGTGACATGTATAAAAGATATGAACGGTGGTCAAGCCACAAATACTATGTCAACTATATGATCATGCAAAGCAATATGACAATGATGGTATGTGTCATAATAAAACGAAATGGTGGAAGTTGCATGGCAACATATCTCGGAATGGCTATGGAAATACCATAATAGGTAGGTATGGTGGCTGTTTTGAGGGTGATCCCAAGCGAGGCGAAAAGTTCACGGGAGGCAGCATTGTCGAATTCCTTTCCATTGTCTGTTTGGATCGTGAGTATAGGGAGATTGAAATGGTGTCTGGTGAATGTGATGAAGTTTCGTATGGTAGGAAGAACGTCTGATTTATGGCGGAGGGGGAATGTCCATGCAAAGTGGCTATAGTCATCGAGCAACAGTAGATAACATTGACAGCCAGAATTACTAGGTACAGGGGAGGTCCAAACATCACTGTGTACAAGCTGAAACTGAAAGAAAGATACATGCGATGACGAACTAAAAGGGAGCCTAGTGCTTTTGCCGAGCTGACACGCCTGACACATGCCGGTGGTGCTGGGTTGATGGTAGAGGGACGCAGGGTCCGGTCGAGGGCATCGACGGCGGGATGACCCATGCGTTGATGCCACAGGTCACGCGAGACCGCGGTGAGCGCGTGGTGAGTGTGGGTCGGCGGCATGTACGGCATGGGGTAGAGCTCGTCACCAGAGTCATTACAGCGGAGGATCACCTTCCTCGTTCTTCGATCCTTAAAAGAGAAGCCAAGATCATCAAACTCCACATTAACTGGGTTATCGCGGGCGAGGGCTTTGACAGACAGCAAGTTTTTGATGAGATAGGGAGAGACTAGGATGTTGTTGAGGTGAAGAGGGGAGGTGGAAGTGGGTATGGTGGTGTGACCGGTGTGCGTTACTGCAAGCGAGGACCTGCCGCCGACTACGATGCGGTGTGTATAACAAGGGTTAGCGGAGGAGAGTATACCTGACGATGACGCCATGTGTGATGAGGCGCCTGTGTCCAGGTACGAGTCGGTGCTCGGGGGAGGCGCGTGCTGCTGCTGCATCGTCAGACTGTTGAGCGCTGCGATGAGAGCGTTCTGGTCCCACACCGACGTTGGTGATGAAGACGTGGGCGCGGGTGCGGGCGGGGCATTGTGGAGTGGTTGGGCGGGCACGGCCGGGTACCAGACAGTAGGCGGTGGAGAGTTGTGGGCGCCGGGCGCTGTCGCGTGGTGCGTGGCCGAGCCGGCGGACGGGGGAGCCCCGCCGCGGCAAGGCCCAAGGATGCCGGAGCCTAGAGAATGGGGGCGCCATGGCATGGGCCATGCATGCACCATGCTTGTCCATGGGGCGGGGGCGGGAGCAGCGGGACGGGGAGCTTGGGCGCCCCCAGAGTTGTTGGTGTGCTTCCCCCCGCCGGAGTTGTGGCCCCTCCCGCGGTCGTATTGACAACTGCCGCCGCCATCGCTACGGTTGTTGCCACCGCCCTGTCCAGCCCCGGCGTGGCCCCCAGAGTTGTTGGCATTGGCGGGGGCCCGAGCGGCAAGGAGGGCAGTCTCAGTGGTGACTGCATGGTTAGTATTGGCACGGCATACCTGAACCGGGGGTGAAGCCCGCGGATCATGTTGAGAACTTGGTCGCGGTCGTCGACGGCGGCGCCGAGCTCGGCGAGATGATCGGCGCAATCCTTGAGATGCGCGAAGAAGGAGAGGATGGAGGAGCCTCCTTGCTCAATGCGCCTGAACTCGGTGGAGAGGAGCACCACCTGATGCTCGGCGTTTTCCAGGAAGAGGTTGCAGATGGAGTTCCAGACGGCGGCGGCCGTGGTGCCGCATTGGTGGATCAGGCCGAACACCTCCGCACTCACACAGTTGTACAACCAAGAGACGATATGGGCATCATCTTGAAGCTAGTACGGATCATGTGGACGCGGCGGCCCGGTGATGTGGTCGCCGACGGCGTGCTTCTGGCACATCACCTCAAAGAGGGTACGCCAGTGGGAGAAGTTGGGAGGGTTCAGCGAGAGCACGATGGGGACGTGCTGGTTGATGAAGACGCCCGCCAATGGAGAGATAGCAGGGGGTGCCATGGAGGAGGAGGCGCCGGGGTCGGGGACAAAGAGGGCCCCGCGGTTGAAGATGGAGGGGGTCAGGAGAGCTGGGTTGGGGGGCTGGGTCACCGGCGTGGCCGGCGTGCGAGGCGCGTCGCTGGTGCCATGGCCAGGACGTGGGGGAGGAGGTGGAGGAGGTAGTGGCATCGACATGGCGACGCGAAGCAGTTGGGGAAGGAAGTGGGCAGCGGAAGGGGTCTACAGATGGGAGAGAGGTCCAGCGTCTGATACCATGTGGAGGAGTGAAAGAATGGGCAATCCACCTTGTGTGGTGCTGTCATTGATCTCATGCTTATATAGGTTACATGTACAGAGGGAGCGCCGAGCGCTAGCGAGGGCGCGTGATCGATCGTGGAGATCATGTACAGAGATGTGCTAGACATGGGCGATTGGGGGTTCTACCTATACAACTAACAGGCAATGCACGGTACCGAAGATGCTAGCAAAATGCGGAAGGGTGAGAGTGCGTATAATCCATGGACTCAACATTAGTCATAAAGAACTCACATACGTATTGCAAAAGTTTATTAGCCCTCGAAGCAAAGTACTACTACGCATGCTCCTAGGGGGATAGATTGGTGGGAAAAGACCACCGCTCTTCCCCGACCGCCACTCATAAGGAAGACAATAAAAAATAAATCATGCTCCAATTTCATCGCATAACAAGAGACCATACGTGCATGCTTCGGGAATCACAAACCTTAACACAAATATTCTTACTAAACCACAATTACTCACTAGCATGACTCTAATATCACCATATTTATATCTCAAAACAAATGCTAGGAATCAAACTTCTCATATATTCAATGATCTTCATGAAAGTTTTTATTATATCCCTCTTGAATACCCATCATATTAGGACTAAATTCATAACCTAAGAAAATTTCCATACTATTTATAAGACTCTCAAAATAATATAAGTGAATCATGAGAGTTTATCAATTTCTTCAAAATATAACCACGGTCGTGCTCTAAAAGATATAAGTGAAGCACTAGAGCAACTACCTAGCTCAAAAGATATAAGTGAAGCACAAAGAGTATTCTAATAAATGCACGATTAATGTGTGTCCCTATAAAAAGGTGGGTACAGCAAGGATGATTGTGACAAACTAAAAAGCAAAGACTCATACAATACAAGACGCTCCAAGCAAAACACATACCATGTGGTGAATAAAAATATAGCCTCAAGTAATTTACCGATAGATTGAAGACAAAAGAGGGGATGCCATCCAGGGCATCCCCAAGCATAGATGCTTGGTTTTCCTTGAATATTACCTTGGGGTGCCTTGGGCATCCCCAATCTAGGCTCTTGCCACTCCTTATTCCATAGTCCATCGAAACTTTACCCAAAACTGGAAAACTTCACAACACAAAACTCGTGAGATCCGTTAGTATAATAAAACAAATCTCCACTTTTAGGTACTGTTGTAAACTCATTCCAATTTTATATTTGCATTATATCTATTGTATTCTTACTTCACCATGGCTCATACCCCCCGATACTACCCATAGATCCATCAAAATAAGTGAACACCACAATGAAAATAGAATCTGTCAAAAACAGAACAGTTTGTAAATATCCGAATTAAAATCATACTTTTGTAACTACAAAAATCCTGAAAAATTTGTAAAACGTAGGAAATCTGTATATCAATCTTTTGTAAAAAATTCAGAATTTTTCCATGTTCCAGCAAATTTTAACAATTCTTCTACTGGACGCAAAAGTTTCTGTTTTTTCTCAGAATCAAATCAACGATCTTCCAAATCATCCCAAAGGTCTTACTTGGCTAAAACACTAATTAAAACATTAAAAAACAATCATAACAGAGGTATAATTGCATATTTATTGAAAAAGCAGAAGCAAAAATAAAAACATAAAAATAAAATTGGGTTGCCTCCCAACAAGCGTTATCGTTTTACGCCCCTAGCTTGGCATAATGCATAGATCTAGGTATTGTCATCTTTGGTGTTCAATCCCGTTGGTGTGTTTTTGTCGGGAGGTTTTTCAAATATAACTTGAAACACATCATCTATAGAAATTTTAGCATTATCAAGTTGTCCCTTTGCATATCCCCTTTGATTACCGGCTACAATCCAAGAATATTGTTGATTAACATCATTGAAAACTTGATGGATCATATCCAAAACGGGAACTTCCTTTTCAAGGTTTTCATCAAAAATATGATCATTGCCAAGCAAAATTCTTAATAAATAATCACTATTGTAAAGTATCTCATCTATTACCGGTTTTTCATGGTTCATACCATAAAAATCAAAGATCTCCCTAGCTTCCCGTACTATATAGTCAAATTCATTCATAAGGACAAGGGTGGCTATCCTCTTATCTCTAAGATCTTTTATAACAGGCAACTCATAAAACAATCTTTGCCAGGTAGGATGAGTGCGAATAATTTTTTTCTCAAGCTTAAGAACAAGTGTTGAAATAGCTTCCGCATAAGTTTTAGTTCTTTTAAGTATAGGAGCATCATCACAAGCCAAAGTTCCAACGCAATTAAAGAATTCTTGGATGGCACTCTTTCCTATAACATTCTCTTGTCCCAAAACAAAAGTTTTGGCATCCAGATTAGCAGAACGTCCAATTTTAGGAGTTCTACCATCATCCGTTTCTGCCATACCAAAATCACTCATGATGATAAGTTCAAAGCAAGCAAAGAAGCAAATGAAAAAATGAACGGAAATAAGGCAAATAAAAAGGCAAATATTTTTGTGTTTTTCTGAAAACATTTTAGAAGTGGGTGAGAGGAAAACGAGAGGCAAATGGAGAATAATGTAAATGCAAGAGATGAGAGTTTATGATGGGTACTTGGTAGGCTTGATGTAGATCCTCCCCGGCAACGGCGCCAGAAATTCTTCCTGCTACTTCTTGAGCTTGCGTTGGTTTTTCCCTTGAAGAGGAAAGGGTGATGTAGCAAAGTAGAGATAATTATTTCCCTCGGTGTGAGAACCAATGTATCAATCCAGTAGGAGGAACACACAAGTCACTGATTGCTTGTATCTGCGTTGGTATTTCCTCGAAGAGGAGTGGATGATGCATCACATCAATGGTAAGTATTTCCCTCAGTTATGAAACCAAGGTTATCAATCCAGTAGGCGAACCAAGCAACACTATGTAAACAGCACCTGCACACAAATAACAAATACTTTCAACCCAACACGTAAGAGGGGTTGTCAATCCCTCCTCGGTATTGAGATAGATAAAATTGTATGAGATTTGATAAATAGATCTGACAAAAAACACAAAATAAAATAAATAAAGAAAAAGTGCATCAAGGTATTTTTGGGTTTTTGGAATAATAGATCTGAAATAATATGATAGGAAATAGACCCGGGGGCCGTAGATTTCACTAGTGGCTTCTCTCGAGAAAATAACATATGGTGGGTAAACAAATTACTGTTGGGCAATTGATAGAAAAGCAAATAATCATGACGATATCCAAGGCAATGATCATGTATATAGGCATCACATCCAAGATTAGTAGACCGACTCCTGCCTGCATCTACTACTATTACTCCACACATCGACCGCTATCCAACATGCATCTAGTGTATTAAGTTCATGGAAAAACGGAGTAATGCAATAAGAACGATGACATGATGTAGACAAGATCTATTCATGTAGGAATAGACCCCATCTTTTTATCCTTAATAGCAATGATACATGCGTGTCACTTCTCCTTCTGTCACTGAGATTGAGCACCGCAAGATCGAACCCATCACAAAGCACCTCTTCCCATTGCAAGAAAAATCAATCTAGTTGGCCAAACCAAACCAAAGTTTCAGATAAGTAATACGAGGCTATAAAGATCATGCATAAAAGAGTTCAGAGAAGACTCAAATAATATTCATAGATAGAACTGATTATAAACTCACAATTCATCGGATCCCAACAAACACACCGCAAAAAAGTTATTACATCAAATAGATCTCCAAGAACATCGAGGAGAACATTGTATTGAAGATCAAAAAGAGAGAAGAAGCCATCTAGCTATTGCCTACGGACCTGTAGGTCTGTGGTAAACTACTCACGCATCATCGGAGAAGCACCAATGAGGATGATGAACCCCTCCGTGATTGTTTCCCCCTCTGGCAAGGTGCCAGAAAAGGGCTCTAGATTGGATCTCGTGGTTCTGGAACTTGCGGCGGCTGAATTGTTTTTCGTCGACTCCCCTAGGGTTTCTGGAATATCTGGGTATTTATAGAGCTGAGAGGCGGTGGAAAAGATCACCGTGGGCCCCACAAGGCAGCAGGGCACGCCTAGGGCCTCTAGCGCGCCCTGATGTCTTGTGGGCCCCATGGGCCTCCTCTGGTACACCTCCTGGGCTCCCTGGGTCTCTTCTGGGCAGAAAAAAATCTCCAAAAAGTTCCGTTGCATTTGGACTCTGTTTGATATGGATATTCTGTGAAGTAAAAAACAAGCAAAAACAACAACTGGCACTGGGCACTATGTCAATAGGTTAGTCCCAAAAAATGATATAAAGTTGCTAGTAAATGAATGTAAAACATCCAAGATTGATAATATAACAGCATAAAACAATAAAAAATTATAGATACATTGGAGACGTATCAGCATCCCCAAGCTTAATTCCTGCTCGTCCTCGAGTAGGTAAATGATAAAAACAGATTTTTTGATGTGGAATGCTGCCTAACATGTTCGTCACATATTCTTTTCTTTTGTAGCATGGACATTTGGACTTTTAAATGATTCAAAGCAATAGTCTATAATTGACATGAGGACATCAATACTCAAGCATATCAACAAGCAACCATGTCTTTCAAAATATCAACACTAAAGAAAGCTATCCCTAGCCCATCATGCTCACTCATTGATCCATTCATGAAACATAGTCGAATATTAGCTACATCCAATGCACAAGTATGATCATAGTTCTCCCTAGTTGGTGCTTTATAAGAGAAGATGGAGACTCAAATAAAAATAAAAATTGCATAAATTAAATAGATAGGCCCTTCGCAGAGGGAAGCAGAGATTTGTAGAGGTGCCAGAGCTCAAAGCTTAAATTGAGAGATAAAATATTTTGAGAGGCATGCTTTTCCTGTCAACGAAAACGACCGAGAATTCCCAATACTTTCCATGCTAGATACATCATAGGTGGTTCCCAAACATAAGATAAAGTTTATTCCTTTTTCCACCATTCTTTCACAATCCATGGCTAGCCGTATCCACGGGTGCCTTCCATACCAACACTTTCCAAGGAATTTATTATTTGACAACATATTTTTTTCTTTTCAGAACTGGGCATCCCTATTACCTTGCCACACTCTCGTGCAATGACAAGTGAATAAACACTCATCTTGAGAATAACGCATCTAGAATGGAAAAATATTGGCCACCCCCTGCCGCTTCATGAGCGGTACGGGCACACAAAAAGGAAATTCATTTTCAAAATTAGAGTTGGCACATACAAATTTACTTGGGACGACATGGAAATACCGCATATAAGTAGGTATGCTGGACTCATTGGCACAACTTGGTTTAAGGAGTTTGGATGCACAAGTAGTATTCCCACTTAGTGTAGGGAAACGTTGCATGGAAAACAAAAAAAATTGTACGCACATGCAAGATCTATCCATGGAGATGCATAGCTATGAGAGGGGGAGAGCATCTACATACCCATGTAGATCACTAAGCAGAAGCATTTATCACGCGGTTGATGTAGTCGTACTCTTCGCGATCTGATCACGATCCAACCGACCTAGTGCTGAACGGACGACACATCCGAGTTTAGCACACGTGCGGCTCGATGACGTCTCCTCCTTCTTGATCCAGCAAGCGGGAGAGGAGAAGTATATGGGATCACAACCAACACAACGGTGTGACGGTGATGGTGGTGATGGAGCAACGACAACGCTTTGCTAAGCGTCGCCGGGACGAAGCGGTGGAACTATGGAGTAACGGGAGAGAGAGGGGTGCCAAGGGCTTGGTGTATCCTCTTGGGGCGCCCCCTCCCCTCTATATATAGGTGGAGGGGCGTGGGAAACAGCCCCTCCAAGCCCTAGGGTGCAGCTAAGGGGGAGAGGACTTGGACTCCAAGTCCAATCCTATTCCTACTAGGACTTCTTCCTTTTTTGCCTTCCCTAGCCACATGGGCTTTTGAGGACTTGGTGCGCCTAGCCCAATAAGGCCAGGGCACCTCACCGCAGCCCATTCTAGCCCTTGGGTCATGGTGAACCCACTTGTGGACATTCGGACCCCTCTAGAATCCCTCGGAACCTTCTGGAAGCTTCCCAGTACAATACCGAAAAAACTGCACCTTTTTCCGGAACCCAAAATATGACTTCCCATATATAAATCTTTACCTCTCGACCATTCCAAGACTCCTCGTGACGTCCGGGATCTCATCCAAGACTCTGAACAACATTTGGTTACCACTCATCAAATATCCCAATACTACTCTAGCGTCAACGAACGTTAAGAGTGCGACCCTACGGGTTCGGGAATTATGTAGTCATGACCGAGACACCTCTCCGGTCAATAACCAATAGCGGGACCTGGATGCCCATATTGATTCCTACATATTCCATGAAGATCTTTATCGGTTGAACCTTTATGACAACATACGTAATTCCCTTTGTCTGTCGGTATGTTACTTGCCCGAGATTCGATCGTCGGTATCTCTATACCTAGTTCAATCTCGTTACCGGCAAGTCTCTTTACTCGTTCCGTAATACAACATCTTGCAACTAATTCCTTAGTCACTTTGCTTGCAAGCTTCTTGTGATGTGTACTACCGGGAGGGCCCCGAGATACCTCTCCGATACACGGAGTGACAAATCCCAATCTCGATTCACACCAACTCAACAGACACCTTCGGAGATACCTGTAGAGCATCTTTATGATCACCCAATTACGTTGTGACATTTGATAGCACACAAGGTATTCCTTCGGTATCCGAGAGTTGCATGATCTCATGGTCGAAGGAACATGTATTTGACATTAAGAAAGCAGTAACAGTAAACTGAACGATCATATGTTATGCTAATGGTTGGGTCTTGTCCATCACATCATTCTCCTAATGATGTGATCCCGTTATCAAATGACAACTCATGTCTATGGTTAGGAAACCTTAACCATCTTTGATCAACGAGCTAGTCTAGTAGAGGCTCAATAGGGACACGGTATTTGTTTATGTATCCACACATGTATTTAAGTTTCCGATCAATACAATTCTAGCATGAATAATAAACCTTATCATGATTAAGGAAATATAATAATAACCATTTTATTATTGCCTCTAGGGCATATTTCCATCAGTCTCCCACTAGAGTCAATAATCTAGTTCACATCGCCATGTGATTAACACCCAAAGAGTTCACTAGAGTTAATAATCTAGTTAACATCGCCATGTGATTAACACCCAAAGAGTTCTAAGGTGTGATCATGTTTTGCTTGTGAGAGAGGTTTTTAGTCAACGGGTCTGCAACATTCAGATCCGTGTGTACTTTGCAAATATCTATGTCTACCATGCTCTGCATAGAGCTACTTTAGCTAATTTCTCCCACATTCAATACGTATCCAGATTGAGACTCAGAGTCATTCGAATCAGTGTCAAAGCTTGCATCGACGTAACCCTTTACGACAAACTCTATATCACCTCCATAATCGAGAAACATTTCCTTAGTCCTCTTTAGGTACCTAAGGATAATTTTGACCGCTGTCCAGTGATCCACTCCTGGATCACTATTGTACCCCTTGCCAGACTCATGGCAAGGTACACAATAGGTCTGATACATAGTATGGCATACTTTATAGAACCTATGGCTGAGACATAGGGAATGCCTTTCATTCTCTCTCTATCTTCTGCCTTGGTCGGGCTTTGAGTCTTACTCAACTTCACACCTTGCAACACAGGCAAGAACTCTTTCTTTAACTGGTCTATTTTTAACTTCTTCAAAACTTTGGCAAGATATGTACTTTGTGAAAGTCCTATTAAGCGTCTCGATCTATCCCTATAGATTTTGATGCTCAATACATAAGTAGCTTCACCAAGGTCTTTAAAAAAATATTCTTATTCAAGTATCCTTTTATGCTATCCAGAAATTCTATATCATTTCCAATCAACAATATGTCATCCACATATAATATCAGAAATGCTACAGAGCTCCCACTCACTTTCTTGTAAATACAGGCTTCACCATAAGTCTGTATAAAACCATATGCTTTGATCACCTCATCAAAGCGTATATTCCAACTCTGAGATGCTTGCACCAGTCTATAGATGGATCGCTGGAGCTTGCACACTTTGTTAGCACCTTTAGGATCGACAAAAACTTCCGGTTGCATCAAATACAACTCTTCCTCAAGAAACCCATTAAGGAATGCAAGTTTTTGACATCCATTTGCCAGATTTCATAATCATAAAATGCGGCAATTGCTAACATGATTCAGACAGACTTAAGAATCGCTACGGGTGAGAAAGTCTCATCGTAGTCAACCCCTTGAACTTGTCGAAAACCTTTTGTAACAAGTCGAGCTTTGTAGACAGTGATATTACCGTCAGCGTCCGTCTTCCTTTTAAAGATCCATTTATTCTTTATGGCTTGCCGATCATCGGGCAAATCCACCAAAGTCCACACTTTGTTCTAATACATGGATCCTATCTCAGATTCATGGCCTCAAGCCATTTTTCGGAATCTGGGCTCATCATAGCTTCTTCATAGTTCGTAGGTTTGCCTTGGTCTAATAACTTGATCCGAACAGGATTACTGTACCACTCTAGAGCGGATCGTGCTCTGGTTGACCTACGAAGTTCAGTAGTAACTTGATCTGAAGTTTCATGATCATCATCATTAGCTTCCTCTCTAGTTGGTGTAGGCATCACGGGAACGATTTTCTCTGATGTGCTACTTTCCAATTCGAGAGAAGGTACAATTACCTCATCAAGTTCTACTTTCCTCCCACTCACTTCTTTTGAGAGAAACTCCTTCTCTAGAAATGATCCATTATTTGCAACAAAGATCTTGCCTTCGGATCTATGGTAGAAGGTGTACCCAATAGTTTCCTTATGGTATCCTATGAAGAAGCACTTCTCCGATTTGGGTTCGAGCTTATCAGGCTGAAGGCTTTTGACATAAGTGTCGCAACCCCAAACTTTAAGAAACGACAGCTTAGGTTTCTTGCCAAACCATAGTTCATACGGTGTCGTCTCAACGGATTTAGACGGTGCCCTATTTAACATGAATGCGGCTATCTCTAATGCATAACCCCAAAACGATAGTGGCAAATCGGTAAGAGACATCATAGAATGCACCATATCTAATAAAGTACGGTTACGATGTTCAGACACACTATTACGCTGTGGTGTTCTAGGTGGCGTGAGTTGTGAAACAATTCCACATTATTTTAAATGAAGGCTAAACTCGTAACTCAAATATTCACCTCTACGATCTGATCATAGAAACTTTATTTTCTTGTTACGATGATTCTCTACTTCACTCTGAGATTCTTTGAACTTTTCAAATGTTTCAAACTTGTGTTTCATCAAGTAGATATACCCATACCTACTCAAATCATCTGTAAAGGTTAGAAAATAACGATATCCGCCGCGTGCCTCAACACTTCATTGGACTGCATACATCGGTATGTATTATTTCCAATAAGTCATTAGCTCGCTCCATTGTTCCAGAGAATGGAGTTTTAGTCATCTTGCCCATGAGGCATGGTTCGCAAGTATCAAATGATTCATAATCAAGTGATTCCAAATGTCCATCTGCATGGAGTTTCTTCATACGCTTTATACCAATATGACCTAAACGGCAGTGCCACGAGCATGTTGCACTATCATTATAAACTTTGCATCTTTTGGCATCAATATTATGAATATGTGTATCACTACGATCGAGATTCAATAAACCATTCACATTGGGTGTATGACCATAGAAGGTTTTATTCTTGTAAACAGAACAGCAATTATTCTCTGACTTAAATGAATAACCGTATTGCAATAAACATGATCTAATCATATTCATGCTCAATGCAAACACCAAATAACATTTATTTAGGTTCAACACTAATCTCGAAGGTAGAGGGAGTGTGCGATGGTGATCGTATCAACCTTGGAATCACTTCCAACACACATCGTCACCTCACCCTTAACTAGTCTCTACAACTCCTGTTTCGAGTTACTAATCTTAGCAACTGAACCGGTATCAAATACCCAGGGGCTACTACGAACACCAGTAAGGTACACATCATATCAAATATACCTTTGTTCACTTTGCCATCCTTCTTATCCGCCAAGTATTTGGGGCAGTTCCGCTTCTAGTGACCATTTCCTTTGTAGTAGAAGCACTCAGTTTCAGGCTTGGGTCCAGCTTTGGGCTTCTTCATGGGAGTGGCAACTTGCTTGCCATTCTTCTTGAAGTTCCCTTTCTTTCCCTTGCCCTTTTTCTTGAAACTAGTGGTCTTGTTAACCATCAACACTTGAGGCTCTTTCTTGATTTCTATCTTCACTGATTTCAGCATCGCGAAGAGCTCGAGAATCATTTTCGTCATCCCTTGCATATTATAGTTCATCACAAAGTTCTAGTAGCTTGGTGATAGTGACTAGAGAACTCTGTCAATCACTATCTTATCTGGAAGATTAACTCCCACTTGATTCAAGCGATTGTAGTACCCAGACATTCTGAGCACATGCTCACTGGCTCAGCTATTCTCCTCCATCTTGTAGGCAAAGTACTTGTCAGAGGTCTCATACCTCTCAACACGGGCATGATCCTGAAATACCAATTTTAGCTCTTGGAACATCTCATATGTTCCATGGCGTTCAAAACGTCTTTGAAGCCCCGATTCTAAGCTGTAAAGCATGGCGCACTAAACTATCAAGTAGTCATCATATCGAGCTTGGAAAACGTTCATAACATTTGCATCAGCTCCTGCAACAGGTCTGTCACCTAGCGGTGCATCAAGGACATAATTCTTCTATGCTGCAATGAGGATAACCCTCAGATCACGGACCCAGTCCGCATTATTGCTACCATCATCTTTCAACTTAGTTTTCTCTAGGAACATATCAAAATAGGGGAGCTATATCGTGAGATATTGATCTACAACATAGATATGCAAAAACTATAAGACTAAGTTCATGATAAATTAAGTTCAATTAATCAAATTACTAATGAACTCCCACTTAAATAAACATCCCTCAAGTTATCTAAGTGATACGTGATCCAAATCAACTAACCCATGTCCGATCATCACGTGAGATGGGGTAGTCATCAATGGTGAATATCTCTATGTTGATCATATCTACTATATGACTCACGTTCGACCTTTCGGTCTCCAGTGTTCCGAGACCATGTCTGTACATGCTAGGCTCGTCAAGTTTACCCCAAGTATTCTGCATGTGTAAAACTGTCTTACACCCGTTGTATGTGAACGTAGAGTCTATCACACCCGATCATCGCGAGGTGCTTCGAAACGACGAACTTTGGCAACGATGCATACTCGGGGAGAACACCTTTATCTTGAAATTTAGTGAAGGGATCATCTTATAATGCTACCGCCGTTCTAAGCAAAATAAGATGCATAAAGGATAAACATCACATGCAATCAAAATATGTGACATGATATGGCCATCATCATCTTGTGCTTTTGATCTCCATCTCCAAAGCATTGTCATGATCCCCATCATCACTGGCTCGACACCTTGATCTCCATCGTTGCGTCGGGGTCGTCTCGCCAACTATTGCTTCTACAACTATTGCTAACGCATAGCGATAAAGTAAAGCAATTACATGGCGCTTGCATTTCATACAATAATTAAGAGACAACCCTAAGGCTCCTGTCGGCTGTCTTGCAAAACATGATCATCTCATACATCAACATATATCACATCACGTCTTGACCATATCACATCACAACATGCCCTGCAAAAACAAGTTAGACGTTCTCTACTTTGTTGTTGCAAGTTTTACGTGGCTGCTACGGGCTTCTAGTAAGAACCGTTCTTAACTACGCAAAAACCACGACGGTGATTTATCAAGTTTGCTGTTTTAACCTTCTTCAAGGACCGGTCATAGTCAAATTTGATTCAACTAAAGTAGGAGAAACAAACACCCGCCAGCCACCTTTATGCAAAACAAGTTGCATGTCATTCGGTGGAACCAGTCCCATGTGCGTGGACATGTAAGATTGGTCCGGGCCGCTTCATCCCACAATACTGCCGAATCAAAATAAGATGTTGGTGGTAAGCAGTATGACTATCACCGCCCACAACTCTTTGTGTTCTACTCGTGCATATCATCTACGCATAGACCTGGCTCGGATGCCACTGTAGGGAAACGTTGCATGGAAAACAAAAAATTTCTATGCACACGCAAGATCTATCCATGGAGATTCATAGCTACGAGAGGGGGAGAGCATCTACATACCCTTGTAGATCGCTAAGCGGAAGCGTTTATCACCCGGTTGATGTAGTCGTACTCTTCGCGATCCGATCACGATCCAACCGATCTAGTGCCGAACAGACGACACCTCTGAGTTTAGCACATGTGTGGCTCAATGATGTCTCCTCCTTCTTGATCCAGCAAGCGGGAGAGGAGAAGTAGATGGGATCACAACCAACACAACGGCGTGGTGGTGATGGAGCACCGACAGCGCTTTGCTAAGCGTCGTCGGGACGAGGCGGTGGAACTACGGAGTAACGAGAGAGAGAGGGGCGCCAAGGGCTTGGTGTATCCTCTTGGGGCGCCCCCTCCCCTTTATATATAGGTGGAGGGGCGTGGGAAACAGCCCCTCCAAGCACTAGGGCGCAGCTAAGGGGGAGAGGACTTGGACTCCAAGTCCAATCCTATTCCTACTAGGACTTCTTCCTTTTTTGCCTTCCCTAGCCACATGGGCTTTTAAGGACTTGGTGCGCCTAGCCCAATAAGGCCAGGGCTCCTCACTGCAGCCCATGCTAGCCATTGGGTCATGGTGAACCCATTTGTGGACTTCTGGACCCCTCCAGAATCCCCCGGAACCTTCTGGAAGCTTCCCGGTACAATACCGAAAAAACTGCACCTTTTTTCGGAACCCAAAATATGACTTCCCATATATAAATCTTTACCTCTCGACCATTCCGAGACTCCTTGTGATGTCCAGGATATCATCCGGTACTCCGAACAACATTTGGGTACCACTCATCAAATATCCCAATACTACTATAGCGTCAACGAACGTTAAGCGTGCGACCCTACGGGTTCGGGAATTATGTAGTCATGACCGAGACACCTCTCCGGTCAATAACCAATAGCGGGACCTGGATGCCCATATTGATTCCTACATATTCCATGAAGATCTTTATTGGTTGAACCTTTATGACAACATACGTAATTCCCTTTGTCTGTCGGTATGTTACTTGCCCGAGATTCGATCGTCGGTATCTCTATACCTAGTTCAATCTCGTTACCGGCAAGTCTCTTTACTCGTTCCATAATACAACATCTTGCAACTAATTCCTTAGTCACTTTGCTTGCAAGCTTCTTGTGATGTGTACTACCGGGAGGGCCCCGAGATACCTCTCCGATACACGGAGTGACAAATCCCAATCTCGATTCACACCAACTCAACAGACACCTTCGGAGATACCTGTAGAGCATCTTTATGATCACCCAATTACGTTGTGACATTTGATAGCACACAAGGTATTCCTCCGGTATCCGAGAGTTGCATGATCTCATGGTCGAAGGAACATGTATTTGACATTAAGAAAGCAGTAACAGTAAACTGAACGATCATATGCTATGCTAATGGTTGGGTCTTGTCCATCACATCATTCTCCTAATGATGTGATCCCGTTATCAAATGACAACTCATGTCTATGGTTAGGAAACCTTAACCATCTTTGATCAACGAGCTAGTCTAGTAGAGGCTCAATAGGGACACGGTATTTGTTTATGTATCGACACATGTATTTATGTTTCTGATCAATACAATTCTAGCATGAATAATAAACCTTATCATGATTAAGGAAATATAATAATAATCATTTTATTATTGCCTCTAGGGCATATTTCCATCACTTAGTACAAGGAAAGGCTAGCAAATAGATTGAGAAGCAACCAACCAAAAAAAATCTCATAAACGAGCATTAAACATAACTAACACCGAATAATGCACCACAAGTAGGATGTAACTTCATTGCATAACTATTGACTTTTGTGCTTGCATAGGGAATCACAAACCTTAACACCAATATTCTTACAAAAGCATAATTACTCACCAACACGACTCACATATTATTATCTCCATATCTCAAAACTATTACAAGGAATCAAGTTTATAATATCCAATGATCTTCATGAAAGTTTTTATTATATCCCTCTTGAATATCTATCACTTTGGGACTAGTTTCATATATTACCATTGCTTATGACAAACTCTCAAACAAATTTAAGTGAAGAACATGAGCATAAATAATTTTTTTCTCATCTCTCAAATATAAGTGAAGCATGAGAGGATTTCTTCAAAAATTTACAACTCTCAAATTGATCTATGTGAAGCATCAGAGTATATTTCTTCCAAATTAAAACACCACCATGCTAAAAAAGGATATAAGTGAAGCACTAGAGCAATTCCATAGCTCAAAAGATTTAAGTGAAGCACATTGAGCAATTCTAACAAATCATAGCATCATTACGGCTTTCTCAAATAGGTGTGTCCAGCAAGGATAATTGTGACAAACTAGAAAGCAAAAAAAGCAAATAATCATATAATACAAGACACTCCTAGCAAAACTCATGATATGTGACGAATAAAAATATAGCTCCAAGTAAAATTACCGATGGTCATTAGAAGAAAGAGGGGTATGCCTTCTGGGGCATCCCCAAGCTTAGTTGCTTGGTTATCCTTGAATATTACCTTGGGGTGCCATGGGCATCCCCAAGCTTAGGCTCTTTTCACTCCTTATTCCTTCATCCATCGTGATCTCACCCAAAACTTGAAAACTTCAATCACACAAAACTTAACAAAAACCTTTGTGAGGTCCATTAGTATAAGAAAACCAATCTCTACTTTAAGTACAGTTGCAAACCCATTCATATTTTGTTATTGCATTATACCCACTGTATTCTAACTTTACCATGGCTAACCCCCCCCCCCCCAGTATAGTCCATAGATTCATGAAAATAAGCACACAATGCAACGAAAACAGAATCTGTCAAAAACAGAACAGTCTGTAAAGACTCGAATTTTACTCATACTTATGTAACTCCAAAGTTCTAAAATATTTGGACAATAGAGGAAATTCATATACCAATCTTGTGTAAAAAATTCATAGTTTTTTGTCTCTCCAGTGATTTTTAACAATTCTTCTACTGGACATAAAAGTTTCTGTTTTCCAACAAGATCAAATCAACTATCACCCAAAGCCATCCTAAAGGCATTACTTGGCACAAACACTAACTAAAACATAAAAAACACAATCATAACAGAGGCATAATTGTGTAAACACACAAAAGCAGAAAGAAAAAGAGAAAAAATATTTTATTCATTGGGTTGCCTCCCAACAAGCGCTATCGTTTTATGCCCCTAGCTAGGCATAATGCATAGATTCAAGTATTGTCATCTTTAGTTTTTGCTCCATAGGTTGTCCTCATGATTGATTCATATGGTGGCTTAATTCTTGTTCTGGGGAAGTGTTCCATACCCTTTCTTCGTGGAAACTGAAATTTTATATTCCCTTCTTTCATATCAGTCACGTCACCTATAGTTCATAAAAACGGTCTACCAAGTATTATAGGACAAGACGGATTGCAATCAATATCAAGCACAATAAAATCTATGGGCACATAATTCCTATTTGCAAGAATAAGAACATCATTAATTCTTCCCATAGGCTTTTTAATAGTAGAATCCGCCAAGTGCAAATTAAGAGGACACTCTTCAATATTGGTAAAACCAAGCACATCGCATAGAGATTTCGGAATTGTGGAAACACTAGCACCTAAATCACATAAAGCATTGCACTCATAATTTTTGATCTTGACTTTAATGGTGGGTTCCCATTCATCATATAATTTTCTAGGAATTGAAATCTCTAACTCCAATTTTTCTTCTAAAGCTTTTAGCATGGCATCCACAATATGTTTAGTAAAAGCTTTATTTTGTTCATAGGCATTGGGTGAATTTATCATGGATTGCAACAAAGAAATACACTCAATCAAAGAACAACTATCATAATTAAAGACTTTTTAATCCAAAAGAGTGGGCACATCACTAGTTAAAGTTTTGACCTCTCCAAACCCACTTTTATCAATTTTTTCAACAAGATTTTCACCCTCTGAATTATTGGGACACCTTCTAGCTAAAGTTGACTCTTCTTCAGTCCCTTTATCATCAATTTTAATATTACTAAACAATGAATCAATAGAATAAACACCAATCATTTTAAGATCTTCATCATTATTATGAAAGCAATCAGTTGAAAACGCTCTTTCTAGAAATTCTGTTTTAGCTCTAAGCATAGCGGTTCTTTTCTTACTTTCATCCATGGAAACATATAAAGCTTTAATTGATTCATTGACATCAACCTTAGGTGGAAAAATTTTAATCTTGAGATTTTCTACATCATGGGAAATTCTATCAATGCTTCTAGACATATCATCAATTTTATTCAACTTTTCTTCTATCGTAGTGTTGAAAACTTTTTGAGCATTGATAAATTCTTTAATATTACTCTCAAGATCAGAGCGCATCCTATTATTATTATAAGAATAATTACCATAGGAATTGCCATAATTATTAGAGGAATTTCTAGGAAAAGGCCTAGGATTAAAATTACCACTATAAGCATTGTTATTTAAATTGTTTCGCGAGACAAAATTCACATCTACGGAATCACTATTTTTCGCAATCAAAGTAGACAAAGGCACATCATTAAGATCAATAGGAGCATTTTTACTAGCAACCAATTTCATAAGAGTATCAACTTTTTCACTCAAAGTACTAATTTCTTCAACCGAGTTAACTTTTTTATTAGTAGGTGCTCTTTCGGTATGCCATTGTGAATAATTTGCCATAATATTATCAAGCAATTTAGTGGCTTCACCCAAAGTAATTTTCATAAAAGTACCACCCGTGGTGGAATCTAAAAGATTTCTAGAAACAAAATTCAATCCCGCATAATTTTTTTGTATAATCATCCAAAGATTTAAACCATGAGTAGGACAATTTCTTAGCATTAATTTCATTCTTTCCCAAGATTGTGCAATATGTTCATGGTCAAGTTGCTTAAAATTCATGATTCGATTTCTAAGGGAAATAATTTTCGCGGGCGGAAAATACTTAGTAATAAAAGTATCATTGCACTTATCCCAAGAATCAATACTATTGCGAGGCAAAGATGAAAACCAACATTTTGCACGATCCCTCAAAGAGAAAGGAAATAATTTCAACTTCACAATATCATTGTCCACATCTTTTTTCTTTTGCATATCACACAATTCTACGAAAGTGTTTAGATGGGACGCGGCATCCTCATTAGGAGTACCGGAAAATTGCTCTTTCATAACAAGATTCAACAAAGCGGCATTAATATCATAAGACTCCGCACTAGCGGCGGGAGGAGCAATCGGAGTACTAATAAAATCATTATTATTAGTATTAGAAAAATCACACAATTTGGTATTTTCTGGAGACATCGTGACCACGCAAACAAGATCACATGCAAACAAAAGATCGAACAAGAAAAAGGCAAACGAAAAAGAAGGCAAATTTTTTTGTGCTTTCCGCAAAAACATTTTAGAAGTGGGGGAGATGAAAACGAGGGGCAAATGGCAAATAAAGTAATTGCAAGGAGATGAGATTTGTGATTAGGAACCTGATAGATGTTGATGATGTTTCCCCGGCAACGCCGCCAGAAATTCTTCCTGATTGCTTGTATCTGCGTTGGTATTTCCCCAAAGAGGAGAGGATGATGCAGCACAAACAACGGTAAGTATTTCCCTTAGTTATAAAACCAAGGTTATCAATCCAGTAGGAGGACCAAGCAACACTATGTAAACAACATCTGCACACAAATAACAAATACTTGTAACCCAACGCGTAAGAGGGGTTGTCAATCCCTCCTCGGTATTGAGATAGATAAGATTTGATAAATAGATTTGACAAAAACAAAAAATAAAATAAATAAAGAAAAAATGCAGCAATGTATTTTTGGGTTTTTGGAATAATAGATCTGAAAATAGTATGATAGGAAATAGACCCGGGGGCCGTAGATTTCACTAGTGGCTTCTCTCGAGAATATAGCATACGGTGGGTAAACAAATTACTGTTGGGCAATTGATAGAAAAGCAAATAATCATGACGATATCCAAGGCAATTATCATGTATATAGGCATCACGTCCAAGATTTGTAGACCGACTCCTGCCTGCATCTACTACTATTACTCCACACATCGACCGCTATCCAGCATGCATCTAGTGTATTAAGTTCATGAAAAAACGGAGTAATGCAATAAGAACGATGGCATGATGTAGACAAGATCTATTCATGTAGGAATAGACCCCATCTTTTTATCCTTAATAGAAATGATACATGCGTGTCACTTCTCCTTCTATCACTGAGATTGAGCACCCCAAGATCGAACCCATCACAAAGCACCTCTTCCCATTGCAAGAAAAATCAATCTAGTTGGCCAAACCAAACAAAGTTTTGGAGAAGAAATACGAGGCTATAAAGATCATGCATAAAAGAGTTCAGAGAAGACTCAAATAATATTCATAGATAGAACTGATCATAAACTCGCAATTCATTGGATCCCAACAAACACACCGCAAAAAGTCATTACATCAAATAGATATCCAAGAACATCGAGGAGAACATTGTATTGAAGATCAAAAAGAGAGAAGAAGCCATCTAGTTACTGCCTACGGACCCGTAGGTCTGTGATAAACTACTCACGCATCATCGGAGGAGCACCAATGAGGATGATGAACCCCTCCGTGATTGTTTCCCCCTCCGGCAAGGTGCCGGAAAAGGGCTCTAGATTGGATCTCGTGGTTCTGGAACTTGCGACGGCTGGAATTGTTTTTCATCGACTCCCCTAGGGTTTCTGGAATATCTGGGTATTTATAGAGCTGAGAGGCGGCGGAAAAGATCACCGTCGGCCCCACAAGGCACCAGGGCACGCCTGGGGCCTCTAGCGCGCCCTCGTGTCTTGTGGGCCCCACGGGCCTTGATGACCCACAAGTATAGGGGATCTATCGTAGTCCTTTCGATAAGTAAGAGTGTCGAACCCAATGAGGAGCAGAAGGAAATGACAAGCGGTTTTCAGCAAGGTATTCTCTGCAAGCACTGAAATTATCGATAACAGATAGTTTTGTGATAAGATAATTCGTAACGGGTAACAAGTGTAACTAAACTGTAGCAAGGTGGCCCAATCCTTTTTGTAGTAAAGGACAATCCTGGACAAACTCTTATATAAAGCAAAGCGCTCTCGAGGACACATGGGAATTGTTGTCAAGTTAGTTTTCATCATGCTCATATGATTCGCGTTCGTTATTTTGATAATTTGATATGTGGGTGGACCGGTGCTTGGGTGCTGTCCTTACTTGGACAAGCCTCCCACTTATGATTAACCACTCTCGCAAGCATCCGCAACTATGAAAGAAGAATTAAGATAAATCTAACCATAGCATGAAACATATGGATCGAAATCAACCCCTTATGTAGCAACGCATAAACTATGGTTTAAGCTTCTGTCACTCTAGCAACCCACCATCTACTTATTACTTCCCAATGCGTTCCCCTAGGCCCAAATCATGGTGAAGGGTCATGTAGTCGACGTTCACATAACACCACTAGAGGAAAGACAACATACATCTCATCAAAATATCAAACGAATACCAAATTCACATGATTACTTATAACAAGATTTCTCCCATGCCCTCAGGAACTGACGTAACTACTCACAAAGCATATTCATGTTCATAATCAGAGGGGTATTGAATATCATTAAGGATCTGAACATATGATCTTCCACCGAATAAACCTACTAGCATCAACTATAAGGAGTAATCAACACTACTAGCAACCCACATGTACCAATCTGAGGTTTTGAGACAAAGATCGGATACAAGAGATGAACTAGGGTTTGAGAGGAGATGGTGCTGGTGAAGATGTTGATGAAGATTGACCCCCTCTCGATGAGAGGATCATTGGTGATGATGATGGCTTCGATTTCCCCCTTCGGGAGGGAAGTTTCCCCGGCAGAACAGCTCCGCCAGAGCCCTAGATTGGTTCTGCCCAAGTTCCGCCTCGAGACGGTGGCGCTTCATCCCGAAAGCTTCATTATGATTTTTCTAGGTCAAAACCCTCCATATAGCAGAAGATGGGCACCGGAGACCTGCCAGGGGGCCCACAAGCCCTAGGGGCGCGCCCCCAGGCTTGTGGCCTCCTTGTGGGTCCCCTTTGGTATTTTCTTTGCCCAATAATTTTTTATATATTCCAAAATAATTCTCCGTAAATTTTCAGGACTTTTTGGAGTTGTGCAGAATAGGTCTCTTAGATTTGCTCCTTTTCGGCCCAGAATTCCAGCTGCCGGCATTCTCCCTCTTTGTGTAAACCTTGCAAAATAAGAGAGAAAAGGCATAAGTATTATACCATAATGTGTAATAACAACCCATAATGCAATAAATATCAATATAAAAGCATGATGCAAAATGGACATATCAACTCCCCCAAGCTTAGACCTCGCTTGTCCTCAAGCGAAAGCCGAAATCGATAATCATGTCCACATGTTTAGAGATAGAGGTGTCGATAAAATAAAATACGGACATGAAGGCATCATGATCATCTTTAGAACAGCAATACATTTTGTCATATAATTTCTTATGCTAAAGTAACAATTCATTCACAGGGTAAAGTATGGAATAAAAACTTTATTGAAAACTAACAAACTATTATTTCAGTCATTGGAGCAATTACAATTTATCATAACATAGGAAAGAGTCAATGTAAGAGCTTTTCAGCAAGTTCACATACTCAACTATCATTTAGTCTTTCATAATTGCTAACACTCACACGATACTTATGAGATCAAAGTTTCAATCAGACACAGAGAAAGATAGGGACTTATGGTTTCGCCTCCCTACCTTTTACCTCAAGGGTAATGTCAACAATAATAGCTTATGAATATCTACGTCCGAGTGGATATATATATATCTGGATCTCCCCCCAACATATAGTGCTTGCCAAAAAGAAAAAGTGTAAAAAGAAGAGGTGATGATCACCATGACTCTTGCATTAAGGTAGAAGGTAAATAAAAGATAGGCCCTTCACAGAGGGAAACAGAGGTTGTCATGCGCTTTTATGGTTGGATGCACAAAATCTTAATGCGAAAGAACATCACTTTATATTGCCACTTGTGATAAAGAACTTTATTATGCAGTCTGTCGCTTTTATTTCTTCCATATCACAAGTTCGTATAAAGCTTATTTTCCTCACACTAAAAGATCATACATATTTAGAGAGCAATTTTTATTGCTTGCACCGATAACAACTTATTTGAAGGATCTTAATCAATCCATAGGTAGGTATGGTGGACTCTCATGGCAAAAACTGGTTTAAGGGATGTTTGGATGCACAAGTAGCATCTCTACTTGGTGCAAAAGATTTGGCTAGCATGGGGTGAGAAGCAAGCTCAACATGTTGGAGGATCCATAACAATATAACTTCTATTCGGATATAAAGAAACATAACCCATTACGTTGTCTTCCTTGTCCAACATCAACCTTTTAGCATATAATATATTAATGAGTGCTCACAATCACAAAAGATGTCCAAGATATATAGTATATTTATATGTGAGACCTCTCTTTCTTTATTACTTCCTATTAACAACAATGACCAAAACTATGTTTGCCAACTCCCAACAAATTTCATGCAACATACTTCTTATATGTGAAGTCGTCACTTCCCATAAGATCATTATATAATCTTTTATTTCTTTTATTCTTTATTTCTTTTTCTCATGATCATAGCAAGAAAGCAAATCCCTCAACTCAAAACTAATCTTTATTATATAACTCTCGGACTCGATTACATAGAGGGAACATAAAGCAAAACTCAAAGCTAGATCATACTAAAACTTTATTATACTGAACCGAGATATAATCAAAAGGATCGAACTAAGAAAAATGATAAAGGTAAATATGTGATGGTGATACGATACCGGGGCACCTCCCCCAAGCTTGGCAAATGCCAAGGGGAGTGCCCATACCCATGTATTTATGTCTCTTTCTTCGGAGGTGGTGATGATGGAGTTGTTGATGATGAAAGAATCTTATCCTCCGTCTTCCAAGGCATAGGTTCACCATCGTAAAAAGATGAACGGGTCTCCGGGATCCTCAAATCTGCAGCCAAACTCATCCTCTTAAATCTGTATTCATACTCACAGTTTTGGTTCTGCAGGTCATAGATCTAGGCTTGGAGATGCTCGATTTTCTCACGAAGCTTGAAGATGGCATCCCCAATGTTCTTGGCATCCAGCTTGTGGTCATGGGTAAATTCAGTGATCATCAAGTGATTGGCGTTGAGTCCACGTTCCACCATCCCTTGGCACTTGAAGACTTGCTGCTCCATGGCTTCGAGCCTTCTCTCCACGCTTCCGGTCCTCTTTGGCCCTTCAACATCACGGATGTGTAGCACCCCTCACGCATCTCAATGGTTTGAGGGTGTTGCAGCACCTCCGCGAGGTAAGGGTTGATGACCTTCTCAAAAAACTTGTCCTTGGGGGCACTTGGAGACGTCATGGCGATCTGGATCTGTCAGGAAAACAGCTCGAAACAAGAACATGAGATATTGCCGTGGTACGGTGGTCAAAACCTTCGGGAGATTATATAATGAATTTTTACCGACCAAAAGAAGTGTTCCACAAGAAAACAGAGTCCGGAGAGCACACGAGGTGGCCACAAGCTAGGGAGGCACGCCCAGGGGGTAGGGCGCGCCCCCAGGGCTTGTCGCCTCCTCGTGCACTTTTCGGAGTACTTTTATTTTTCCTAATTTTTTTAATATTCCAAAACAGAGTAAAATTGCCATTGGAAAAGTTTTGGAGTCGGTTTACTTAACGTACCACATACCTATTCCTTTTTGGAGTCTGAAAAGTTCTGGTAGGTCTCCCTTATGTACTCCTCTGGTGTTATGGTATTAATAATATTAGTCTCAACATTTATGGGAGTACCCGAGATATAATGTTTGATTCTTTGCCCATTTACCACCTTCGGGTTGGTGCCTTCGGCGTTGTTAATTTTGATGGCACCGGATCGGTAAACCTCCTCGATAATATAAGGACCTTCCCATTTAGAGAGAAGCTTTCCTGCAAAAAATCTTAAACGAGAGTTGTATAGCAAGACAAGGTCACCCACATTAAATTCACGCTTTTGTATCCTTTTGTCATGCCATCTTTTAACTTTTTCTTTAAACAACTTAGCATTCTGATAGGCTTGGGTTCTCCATTCATCAAGTGAGCTAATGTCAAATAACCTCTTCTCACCAGCAAGTTTGAAATCATAGTTGAGTTCTTTAATTGCCCAATAAGCTTTATGTTCTAGTTCAAGAGGTAAGTGACATGCTTTTCCATAAACCATTTTATATGGAGACATACCCATAAGGTTTTTATAAGCAGTTCTATAAGCCCATAATGCATCATCAAGTTTCTTAGACCAGTTCTTTCTAGATCTATTAACAGTCTTTTGCAAGATCAACTTTATTTCTCGGTTACTCAATTCTACTTGACCACTAGACTGAGGATGATAAGGAGATGCAATTCTATGGTTGACATCATATTTAGCAAGCAATTTATGGAAAGCACCATGAATAAAGTGTGAACCACCATCAATCATTAAATATCTAGGGACTCCAAACCTCGGGAAAATAACTTCTTTAAGCATTTTAATGGAGGTGTTATGATCAGCACTACTAGTTGGAATAGCTTCTACCCACTTAGTAACATAATCAACAGCAACCAAAATATGTGTATACCCATTAGAGGAAGGAAAAGGTCCCATATAATCAAATCCCCAAACATCAAATGGTTCAATAACAAGTGAATAATTCATAGGCATTTCCTGACGTCAACTAATGTTACCAATTCTTTGACATTCATCACAAGACAAGATATACTTACGAGCATCCTTGAAGAGAGTAGGCCAATAAAATCCAGATTGTAATACCTTGTGTGCAGTTCTATCTCTAGCATGGTGTCCTCCATAAGCTTCGGAGTGACACTTGCATAGGATTTGTTCCTGTTCATGCTAACGTCTAATAACACCATCTACTCCTTGTTTATAAAGGTGTGGGTCATCTCAGAAGTAATGTCTTAAATCATAGAAAAACTTTTTCTTTTGTTGGTATGTGAAGCTAGGTGGAATAAATTTAGCAACAATATAATTGGCATAATCAGCATACCATGGAGCATTATGAGAAGCATTTATGACCGCTAATTGTTCATCAGGAAAACTATCATCAATAGGTAGTGGGTCATCAAGAATATTTTCTAACCTAGACAAGTTGTCTGCTACGGGGTTCTCAGCTCCCTTCCTATCAATAATATGCAAATCAAATTCTTGCAGCAAGAGAACCCATCTAATAAGTCTAGGTTTAGCATCTTTCTTTTCCATAAGGTATTTAATAGCAGCATGATCAGTGTGAATAGTTACTTTAGAATCAACAATATAAGATCTGAACTTATCACAAGTAAAAACAACTGCTAGAAATTCTTTTTCAGTAGTAGCATAATTTCTTTGAGCACTGTCTAGAGTTTTACTAGCATAATGGATAACATTTAATTTCTTATCAACTCTTTATCCTAGAACAACACCAATAGCATAATCACTAGCATCACACATAATTTCAAAGGGTAGGTTCCAATCAGGTGGTTGAACAATAGGTGCAGAAATCAAGGCTTTCTTAAAAATTTCAAATGCTTCTACACAATCATCATCAAAAACAAATGGGACATCTTTTTGCAAGAGATTAGTGAGAGGCCTAGAAATTTTAGAGAAGTCTTTAATAAACCTCCTATAGAAACCAGCATGACCAAGGAAACTTCTTATACCTTTGATATCTTTAGGGCACGACATCTTTTCAATAGCATCTACTTTAGCTTTATCAACTTCAATACCTCTTTCAGAAATTTTATGCCCCAAGACAATACCTTCATTAACCATAAAGTGGCACTTCTCCCAATTCAAGACAAGATTAGTTTCTTCACATCTCTGCAAAACTTGATCAAGGTTGCTTAAGAAATCATCAAAAGAAGTTCCGTAAACAGAGAAATCATCCATGAAAACCTCAACAATCTTTTCACAAAAGTCAGAGAATATAGCAGTCATACATCTTTGAAAGGTAGCAGGAGCATTGCATAAACCAAAAGGCATACGTCTATAAGCAAAGGTATCGAAAGGGTAAGTAAAGGTAGTTTTTTCTTGATCCTCTTTTGACACAGGTATTTGAGAAAAACCAGAATAACCATCTAGAAAGCAAAAGTGTGTATGTTTCAATAGTCTTTCTAGCATTTGATCAATAAAAGGTAGAGGATAATGATCTTTCCTAGTAGCTTTATTCAACTTTCTAAAATCAATAACCATTCTATAACCTGTAACAATTCTTTGTGGAATCAATTCATTCTTATCATTAGGAACAACAGTAATACCTCCCTTCTTAGGGACACAATGAATAGGACTTACCATCTACTATCAGCAATAGGATAAATTATACTTGCTTCCAGAAGCTTTAATATTTAATTTCTTACCACTTCCTTCATCTTAGGATTTAATCGTCGTTGGTGATCAACAACTAGTTTAGCATCAGGCTCCATATTAATTTTGTGCTGACATAAAGTGGGGATAATGCCCTTAAGATCATAAAGAGTATATCCAATGGCGGAACGATGCTTCTTCAGAGTTTTCAATAGTTTCTTTTCTTCATGCTCTGAAAGGTTAGCACTAATAATAACAGGATATATCTTCTTTTCATCAAGATACGCATATTTTAGAGTATCAGGTAATTGTTTAAGCTCAAATACGGGATCACCCTTGGGTGGAGGGGGATCCCCAAGAATCTCAAGAGGCAAGTTGTGTTTCAAAATAGGCATTTGGTTAAAGAATATTTCATTGAATTCCTTCCTTTCATTCATGAACATATCATTTTTCATGGTCTAGCAAATATTGTTCTAAAGGATCAATAGGAGGCACAACAATAGAAGCAAGACCAATAATTTCATCTTTATTAGGCAGTTCTTTATCATGGGGTCGTCTACGAAATTTGGAGAAATTAAACTCATGAGACACATCCCCAAAACTTACAGTAATAGTTTCTTTCTCACAATCTATTTTGGCATTAACAGTGTTCAAGAAAGGTCTATAAAATATAATGGGACAAAAATCATCTTGTGGGGAACCAAGAACTAGAAAATCAGTAGGGTATTTTATTTTCCCACACAAGACTTCAACATCTCTAACAATCCCAATTGGTGATATAGTATCTCTATTAGCAAGCTTAATAGTGACATCAATATCTTCTATTTCAGCAGGTGCAATATCATTAATAATTTCTTGATATAAAGTAAAGGGAATTTCACTCACACTAGCACCAATATCACATAAGCCATGATAACAATGATCTCCTATTTTAACAGAAACAACATGCATGCCAACAACAGGTCTATGTTTATCTTTATCATCAGGTCTAGCAATTCTAGTAGCTTCATCACAGAAGTAAATAACATGCCCATCAATATTATCGACCAAGAGATCTTTAACCATAGAAATACTAGACTCAACTTTAATTTGTTCAGGGGGTGTAGGTATTCTAGTATAACTCTTACGAACCACAACTGAAGCTTTAGCATGTTCCTTTATTCTAACAGGGAAAGGTGGTTTCTCAATATAAGCAGTAGGAACAATAGGATCAACATTATAAGTAATGGTTTCTTCTTCAACTTTAATAGGTTCTACTACTTTTACTTCAATGGGAGGATGATATTTAAACCACTTCTCCTTAGGGAGATCAACATGAGTAGCAAATGATACACAGAAAGAAGCTACTATCTCAGAGTCAAGTCCATATTTAGTGCTAAATTCACAAAAAGCATCGGTATCCATAAAAGATTTAACACAATCAAACTTGAGGTTTATACCAGACTCCTTACCTTCGTTGAGTTCCCAATCTTCAGAGTTGTGTTTAATTCTTTCCAATAAATCCCATTTGAATTCAATAGTCTTCTTCATAAAAGAACCAGTACAAGAAGTATCGAGCATGGATTGATCATTACGAGAAAGCCGAGCATAAAAATTCTGAATATTAATTTCTCTTGAGAGCTCATGATTGGGGCATGAATATAACATTGACTTAAGCCTTCCCCCAAGCTTGAGCAATACTTTATCCTTCACGAGGCCAAAAATTATAAATATAATTCCGATCACAATGAACTAGATGCATAGGCTAAAACTTTTGATGAAATTCCAATTTCAATAGGTTGTAATTCCAAGTCCCAATATCATCGCATAGCCTATACCATGTCAATGCCTTCTCCTTCAAAGATAAAGGGAAGACCTTATTCTTGACTTCATCCTCGGGCAAACCTGCAAGCTTAAATAATCCACAAACTTCATCCACATAGATTAGATGCATATCAGGATGTAATGTTCTATCTCCTGCATAAGGATTAGCTAGAAGTTTCTCTATCATACTCGAAGGAATTTCATAATAAATATTTTCAGCAGGTTCAGTAGGTTGAGGGGCAACTCTTTGCTCTTCCGGTCGGGGTGAAGATACCCCGAACAAACCCCTCAAAGGATTATTTTCCATAGCAACAAGTGACAGTAAATTTCAGCACACTATATAAATGTTTCCTTACCAAATTCCACTTACCAAAGGCGCTTCACTCCTCGGCAATGGCACCAGAAAAGAGTCTTGATGACCCACAAGTATAGGGGATCTATCATAGTCCTTTCGATAAGTAAGAGTGTTAAACCCAACGAGGAGCAGAAGGAAATGACAAGCGGTTTTCAGCAAGGTATTCTCTGCAAGCACTGAAATTATCGGTAACAGATAGTTTTGTGATAAGATAATTCGTAACGGGTAATAAGTAACAAGTGTAACTAAAGTGCAGCAAGGTGGCCCAATCCTTTTTGTCAAGTTAGTTTTCATCATGCTCATATGATTCGCGTTCGTTACTTTGATAATTTGATATGTAGGTGGACCGGTGCTTGGGTGTTGTCCTTATTTGAACAAGCCTCCCACTTATGATTAACCACTCTCGCAAGCATCCGCAACTACGAAAGAAGAATTAAGATAAATCTAACCATAGCATGAAACATGGATCCAAATCAGCCCCTTATGAAGCAACGCATAAACTAGGGTTTAAGCTTCTATCACTCTAGCAACCCATCATCTACTTATTACTTCCCAATGCCTTCCCCTAGGCCCAAATCATGGTGAAGTGTCATGTAGTCGATGTTCACATAACACCACTAGAGGAAAGACAACATACATCTCATCAAAATATCGAACGAATACCAAATTCACATGATTACTTATAACAAGGCTTCTCCCATGTCCTCAGGAACAAACATAACTACTCACAAAGCATATTCATGTTCATAATCGGAGGGGTATTAAATATCATTAAGGATCTGAACATATGATCTTCCACTGAATAAACCAACTAGCATCAACTACAAGGAGTAATCAACACTACTAGCAACCCACAGGTACCAATCTGAGGTTTTGAGACAAAGATCGGATAGAAGAGATGAAATAGGGTTTGAGAGGAGATGGTGATGGTGAAGATGTTGATGGAGATTGACCCCCTCTCAATGAGAGGATCATTGGTGATGACGATGGCTTCGATTTCCCCTCCGGGAGGGAAGTTTCCTCGACAGAACAGCTCCGCCGGAGCCCTAGATTGGTTCTGCCCAAGTTCCGCCTGGAGACGGCGGCGCTTCGTCCCGAAAGCTTCCTTATGATTTTTTCCAGGTCAAAACCCTCCATATAGCAGAAGATGGGCACCGGAGACCTGCCAGGGGGCTCACGAGCCCTAGGGGATCGCCCCCCAGGCTTGTGGCCTCCTGGTGGGTCCCCTCTGGTATTTTCTTCGCCCAATATTTTTTTATATATTCCAAAATAATTCTCCGTAAATTTTCAGGACTTTTGGAGTTGTGCAGAATAGGTCTCTCAGATTTGCTCCTTTTCGGTCCAGAATTCCAGCTGCCGGCATTCTCCCTCTTTGTGTAAACCTTGCAAAATAAGAGAGAAAAGGCATAAGTATTGTACCATAATGTGTAATAACAGCCCATAATGCAATAAATATCAATATAAAAGCATGATGCAAAACGGACGTATCAGGCCTCCTCTGGTACACCTCCTGGGCTCCCTGGGTCTCTTCTGGGCAGGAAAAAAATCTCCAAAAAGTTTTGCTGTGTTTAGACTCCATTTGATATGGATATTCTGCGAAGTAAAAAACTAGCAAAAAATAGCAACTGGCACTGGGCACTATGTCAATAGGTTAGTCCTAAAAAATGATATAAAGTTGCTAGTAAATGCATTTAAAATATCCAAGATTGATAATATAACAACATGACACAATCAAAAATTATAGATACGTTGGAGACGTATCAGTCACCAATAGTTGCACCTACACAAACAAACAAATACTTACACCCAACGCGATAAGAGGGTTGGCAATCCCTTCACGGTTACTTGCAAGGATGAGATGTGATAGTGATAGGTATAAAAGATAAATAAAAGTGCAAAACAAAGTAAAGGTAAATAAATTGCAGCAAGGTATTTTTGGATTTTTGGTTTTATAGATATGAAAATAATATGATAAAGATAGACCAGGGGGCCATAGTTTTCACTAGAGGCTTCTCTCTTGAAAGAACGCATACGGTGGGTAAACAAATTACTGTTGAGCAATTGATAGAAAAGCGCAAAGTTATGACGATATCTAAGGCAATGATCATGAATATAGGCATCACGTCCGTGACAAGTAGACTGACTCCTGCCTACATCTACTACTATTACTCCACACGTCGACCGCTATCCAGCATGCATCTAGTGTATTAAGTTAACAAGAACTGAGTAACGCCTTAAGCAAGATGACATGATGTAGAGGGATAGATCTATAGGATCGAAAGTATGTCTAGAGGGGGGGTGATTAGACTACTTGACCAAATAAAAATCTAGCCTTTTCCCAATTTTATGTCTTGGCAGATTTTAGCAACTTAAGACAAGTCAAGCAATCAACCTACACATGCAATTCTAAGAGCACAGCAGCGGAATGTAAATCATTGCATATGAAGGTAAAGGGGAGGAGTTTGGAGGGAGCAAACGCAATGTAGACCCGGAGATTTTTGGCGTGGTTCCGATAGGTGGTGCTATCGTACATCCACGTTGATGGAGACTTCAACCCACGAAGGGTAACGGTTGCGCGAGTCCACGAAGGGCTCCACCCACGAAGGGTCCACGAAGAAGCAACCTTGTCTATCCCACCATGGCCATCGCCCACGAAGGACTTGCCTCACTTGGGTAGATATTCACAAAGTAGGCGATCTCCTTGCCCTTACAAACTCCTTGGTTCAACTCCACAATCTTGACGGAGGCTCCCAAGTGACACCTAACCAATCTAGGAGACACCACTCTCCAAAAGGTAATAGATGGTGTGTTGATGATGAACTCCTTGCTCTTGTGCTTCAAATGATAGTCTCCCCAACACTCAACTCTCTCTCATAGATTTGGATATGGTGGAAAGATGATTTAAGTGGAAAGCAACTTGGGAAAGGCTAGAGATCAAGATTCTTGTGGTTGGATTGGAATGTCTTGGTCTCAACACATGAGTAGGTGGTTCTCTCTCAGAAAATGAGTAGTGGAAGTGTAGGCACGTTCTGATGGCTCTCTCTCTAATGGAGAAGGGGGTGGAGGGGTATTTATAGCCTCCACACAAAATCTAACCGTTACACACAATTTACCAAACTCGGTGGGACCGAATAGTGAAATTCGGTGAGACCGACCTGGTTCAAAATGTGAACGTTAGGCTTTTCGGTGGGACCGACAACACCAACTCGGTGAGACCGATGCGCTAGGGTTAGGGCGTAACCTCATCTCGGTGAGACCGATCACATGAACTCGGTGAGACCGATTTCAGTAATAAGCAAACAAAGACTTGGCCAGGCAAACTCGGTGGGACCGATCGCTCATTTCGGTGAGACCGAAACATTACGAAAAGGAAACAGAGAGTTTGCATTGCCTACTCGGTGGGACCGATCGCTCATCTCGGTTAGACTGAAACATTACGAAGGGAAACAGAGAGTTTGCAATCCCATCTCGGTGAGACCGAGATCCCTATCGATGAGACCGAACTGATTAGGGTTTCTAGCAATGGCTATGTCAAGTGAACTCGGTTGCACCGGATAGATCAAATTGGTGGGGCCGAGTTTGACTTTAGGTTTAGGACATATGTGGAAATGAGAAAGTGGTTGAGGGCTTTTGGAGCATATCACTAAGCATTTTGAGCAAGCAAGCCATTAAGCAACACCTCATCCCCTTTTAATAGTATTGGCTTTTCCTATGGACTCAATGTGATCTTGGATCACTAAAATGAAAAAGTAGAGTCTTGAGCTTTTGCCAATATGCGTCCTTAGCATTTTGAGGGGTCCACATCTCTAGTCCATGCCATACCAATCATTGAACTTTCTGAAACATTAATCTTGAATGGATATTAGTTCAATGAGCTATATGTTGTTATGAATTACCAAAACCACCCGGGGATTAGTTGCACTTTCAATCTCCCCCTTTTTGTAATTGATGACAACATATAGATCAAAGCGTCGACAAATGATAATATAAATGAAGTACATCGTCGCTTTGAGAAGTATGTGATAAGCAAGAGCTCCCCCTAAATTTGTGCATTATTTAAAATTTTCTTTTGAATGCAAATGCACAATCGATTAGGATCATGGGTTTCTCTTCCATGTCACATACATCTTGGTGGAGCGCTCAAAATGATAGAATATGAAATATGCACTCATTACCAAGACAAAATATGAATGATCATATATGAGAGATAGAATATCATCATTCAAGCACAAACATTAAAGTATGATATGATCAAGCACATGATCATATAAGTATTTCACACACACATAAGTAGAGTATCAACCAAACGAGCAAGCAAATAAAGTAGCAAGAGAGGCAAAAGAAGCAAAACACTCTCTCTCGAAGCCTATGATCTATACACTTTCTCCCCATTTGGCAGCAAGTTACCAAAAAGCTTGAAAATGCATAGTGCTATGCGTCTCTCTAAGCACGATCGCCGGGAGCTCCGGAGTGCAAAGGTGGCATTGAGAGGAGTCCTACAACAAATGCATCCGAAGAGGTCTGTGGAGGTGGTGGAGTAGCAACTGGAGGGACAACAGAGGCTGTAGCTACTGGCGCTGATGTAGTAGCCCTTGTGTCACTGGCTGGCACAGCGACAGACCTTTGTGCCCTATTCACTCTCTGAAAAGCTTCAGTGGTAGCTCTCCCTCTTCTCTCTTCAGCTTCATCCTGGAGTTGCTCAACTGCAGTCTGGATCTCTGTGACCTTCAAGTCTAGATCATAAAACTTTGTCTCGATGATCCTCTCAAGACTCTCTTGATTTTGAGTCAGGGTTGTTAATCCTTTCTCAATTCTGACAGTGGCCTCAAGAAGATAGCTCAGCTGATCCTGCTTGGTCTTGAGGTGAGCAGTTGAAGCATCGGGAACTTGTGAAGATTGTGCTACCTTCTCTGCTTTAGCTTTCTCCCTCTTCTCCTGAGCCTCTACTGAAGTAGGATGTGTAGCATCCATGACAACTTCATTGTCTTCAAATTCAGGCAACAAGGGAAGGTGCTCCTTGTCCAAGAGATATGTGCCTTTGCCCATCTTGGAGTTGATGAGCATCTGAATGTGTGGAGCATATCCACATGATCTCTTTTGATCAGCAGCAGTCCTCTTGATTGTCTCTACAATCAATGTCATCACTTTGAACTTCTCTGCTATGTCAAACATGTGCAGCAAATTGATGGAATGTCCTCTTATCATCCTGTCATCTCTAGACTTGGGCAACAATGTGTGCCTGAGGATAGTGTTGATTGTGGGCAGTCCAGACAGC
Source organism: Thinopyrum elongatum (assembly GCA_011799875.1). Taxonomy (NCBI): domain Eukaryota; kingdom Viridiplantae; phylum Streptophyta; class Magnoliopsida; order Poales; family Poaceae; genus Thinopyrum; species Thinopyrum elongatum. Next base: position 167,657,072 of record CM022299.1, read on the forward strand.
AAATAGTACATAGAGCCAAACTTGTGAGTATCCAGGGCAGCATCAGGAATCTCCTTGTACATGTGTGCCATGGAGTTGTGTCCTTTCCTTGGCTTGGCATACACATCTGTGTCATCCTCTTGCTCTTTAGGGGCATTGATAAGCTTGGCCCACTCAGCAACTGTAGACTAGTACCTAGTACCCTCAGTCATCCAAGCAATTTTACCATGTGGGTAAAAATGTGCTGTGGAGTAGAACTGCATCACCATCTCATCATTCCACTTGGTGAGTTTCTGGCCAATAAATTTGTCAACTCCAGTCAGTCTGAAGCTGTCATGAACTCCTGGGAAGTGATCTGCATTGTTGTCAAGGTAAGTCCAGTCAACCCATCTCATATCACTGACTATGGGCTTCTTGTCCAGGAGCACAGTCTCATAGAAATCTTGCTGTTCCTTTGTGTGGAACTTGTAGTCTACAGCAGTCCTCCTTCTGGTGGCATATGGGTCTGTCTGCCTCCATAGGCTGAGACTTGCATCCTTTCTTAGCTTCATGTTCTCAGCCATAGGATGTGTATCATCATGATCTGGGATCTTGGGCTTCAATTTTCTAAGCACTTGGGCTTCTTCTTCTTCCTCCACTTCAGGCACTAGGGCCTTGTTCTTCTCAGCAGCTGGTATGTTCCTAGTTGATCTCTTGGGTGCTGCAGTCTTAGAAGCTTGAGCAGCAGTAGCAGCCTTGGGGGCAGTCTTGGGCTTTGATGGAGCAGCCCCTGACTTGATGGCATCCCCCATCAACTTCTGAGCTTTGGGAGTTGGTGTAGCATCTTCTTCATCTGAATCTCTGACCATGGATGGTCTGCCAATTACTCTGGCCATGGTCTTCTTGACCCTTTCCTTCCTCTTCTTGCCTTCACCAGCCTCCTTTGGTTCAAGAGTGAACTCAATGGCTTCCTGTATTGAGGCTCTGGCTTTGGACATTGGGATCCTTCTAGCTGGTGCCTTATTCTTCATACCTGGCTTGGTTGAAGCTGTTGTGCCAAACTCTTTCTTGACAACCTTTTTCCTTGAAGTGACTTCCTCATCAGCCACAAAATCTTCATCTTTTGAATCTGAATTCCTTTTTCTCCTCTGCCTAGCAGCAGCCTTAGGCAGGTTGCTAGGAGTACTTCTGCTCCCATCATCATAGCTATCAGAGGGACTAGTGCCCTCACTTAAGTTAACCTGTTCCTCAGACCTGTTTTGGCTGTCACTGTTGTCTGACATGGCTGAAAGCTGAAAGCTGACCCTGTGAATAGATATAGTTGAGACAGAGTGGATGAGCATCACAAAGTGCAGAGATTTTGCAAAACAAATGAGTCAAAAACTTAGTTTTAGTTTTCTACAGAAGTCATTTCGGAGCTACCGATTTGTTAAACTCGGTGACACCGAAGCAATATTAGAGTCTAAACTTAGTGAAATCGGTCAGACCGAGACACATTTCGGTGACTCCGAGATTGCTAGGGTTTCACTGAGAATCGAACTCGGTCACACCGATTTGTAAGTTTTGGTCAGACCAAAAATCACAAGTGCAATGGCCTGGGCCAAATCGGTGAGACCGGTTTCTACAACTCGGTCAGTCCGAGATGAATTCGGCGGAAACCTAACCCTAAGTTTTCGAATCAAAACTAATCTAAAGGAGTTTTTGATTGGATAGAAGTATCTCAAACATGGTAAGATTCATGGCATTGACCTAAGTGCAGGAATCAGAGGTAAATATTGCACAATGGGGTCGAGTTCATACCCTAACTCGGTGGTGAACTCGCTACGGCGACAACGGCGGTGAAGATTCCGTTGACGGCAGCGGAGACCAGTGGCAGGAGGTCGCTGGCAACGGAGGAGATTATCCAGAGACCTCGAGTCGGCAGAGCTTGACAGGCGTGGGCGAAGGGTTTCGTAGAAATTTCCAAAATTCAACCCGTGGGTATATATATCCAGACCCTGTCGGTGTGACCGAGTTGAGCAACTCGGTGGCACCGAGATGCAGAATCGCAAGCGGTTACTGCAACTCGGTGAGACCGAACTGTTCAAATCCGTTGCACCGAGATTGAGACCTAGATCAACTCAATGAACTCAGTATTACCGAAAGGAATTAATCGGTCAGACCAAAATACATCGAGAGGTTTTGGAAGTTTAAGTCTATGATGAATCGGTGGCTCCGAGTGCTCCTCATCCAGAGGGTTCGAATCTGACTTGATCAAACTTTGTGATGTAGTATGAATAGAGTTTGAGACGAGAAAAGCATAGATAGCTAGAGGGAGTACTTAGGCATTCTTGTCCATCCATTTGGCAAAAGAAAAGGCCAAACAATCAAAGCAACAAATGGATGTCCTTGAATGAAGTAAATTATGCATCCAGCATGCTCACACAATAAGATGGCAAATGAAATATGTGGCAAAGCATGCACAAACACTCTAGCATCTATCAAGCAATTGGCGATGACTAGGTCATCTATATATGAGTATATTGACTTAGGAGTCAAATGAGAACATTTGATCATAGGTCATACTCATCGTTTAAGCACAAGTGGGGTTACCACTTTTACATAAAGCGTTGTTGTGTTCACACCATTAGAGTTGCTTTAGCTCAATTCTTAGAGTAAAGCTCCCCCTAGATGTGATATCCCCTTTTTAGAGGGATGAACTAACCTTGGGTTTCATCGATGATGACTTCATGTAGATGTTGAAGATGTGGATGCTCAATGTTGATGTAGATTATTTGGAGCAATCCATTTGAGTGAGTTGTACTTTCAATACCTACATGGGTTAGTCCCACAAGGAACAAACAAGGATATCCATAGACATAGAGTGAAGTACACACAAGATGATGTCCATGAAAGCATTAGGTTACCTTGTCCCTTTACTTACCAACAAGAGGGTTTGTGACTCCTTGAACTAGTGCAAGATGTGGAAGTTGGTTGCACTTGTCCTTGCCAATATGAATATGAGTGAAGTATGTTGGTGGAGTCACCCTCATGAGCTCTCTAGTTCTTTTTCTTCGGGACCCACATCATCTTGATGGGAATCCTTGGGGTTGTAGATGTACTTGATGAAGTAGAACTTGACGTAGTCTTGGGAACCCACTTGACCAAGGCCTTTGGAGCTTCTTCAAATGCATCAATCTCCTCTTGAAGCTTGTCCTTGCCTTTTAGCTTGTGGTCTTGTGGTGGAAGATCATCTTGAGCTTGTGTCCCCTTGAAGGAAGTAGGATCATACTTCTCTTGTTGAGGAACAAACTTCGTCTTGGGGTATTGATCTTCTTCCCATTCAACTCCATTGGCATTGAACTTTCGTTCAAAGCCAACATCTTGATTCTTCCGGTGCCTCCCTTGCTTGCGTACAATTTCCTCAAATTGCTTACTTCTGGCAAGGCTCTTGTAAACACCTTTCTCTATAATTCCCTTCAATAAGCTATTTTCTTGCTCAAGTGTAACTTGGCTAAGAGAATCATTAGTGGAATCAAGAGAACTACTAGAAGCAACAATATTGGATTTAGCATGATTATTGTTACTACTAGAAGAAGAATCTTTCTTACTCTTGTTGCTAGATTTTACTTGTGGCATGTAAGTAGACAAGAGTAAATGCTTGGCAATGTAAGAAGAACTTTTCTTCCGAAGATCATCATTGATAGCTTTTAAGAACCCATGTTCTTGCTCTAGGTTGAGCTTCTCGAAGCGTAGCTTCTCATGAATTTTTAAAAGTTCTCGATGATATTCTAAAGTAGTTTCATGAGCTAACTTAAGAGTGTTTAGTTCTTTAGTTAGATGCTCAATCTCCTTCTTATCATTTTCATTCATTTCATCTTGATTAGCATGATTAATAGTAGTTTCATCATAGTTTTCATCACTAGCATTGTCAACAAGTAACTCATCATCACCTAGCAAATCATCTTCATCACTATTGAAATCAATATACTCGGGGTGTGATACCTTGGGGCCTTTAGCCATGAAGCATCTTCCAATTCCTTCATTTGGTGAGTCAAATGTCATAGGAGTTGGTTGACACAAGTGCAAGACCGGCAACACCTTCATCTTGAGTATATTCGGAGTCGGAGTGATAACTTCTCTCGGAGTGATGGTCGGAGTCAGAACCGGATACCCATTCACCAACATGAGCTTGATGTCTTCGTTTTGTATATCTCCTTGATGACTTATCCTTCCTTTCCGAATCCTTGCTTCTGCGAGAGGTTCTTCGTTCATAACGGTCATCTCTACTCCTTCTCTCTCTTGGAGGTGATTCTTCTCTTCTACTTCTTCTTTTAGGTTAGTCTTCTTTTCTTTTGTATGGGGCCGTACACTCATTGGAGTAGTGTCCGGGTCTTCCACAATTGTAGCAATTACGTTCACGACTAGAAGATCTTTTGTCATGGTAGGATCTTGATTTGGAACTTCTCTCTTTGCTTCTACTCTTGTAGAATTTGTTGAAGTTCTTCACCATTAAGCTCAATTCCTCATTGAAGACTTGTTTTTCACTTGATGTGGCAGGAGCATCACATGAGGCTTTATAAGCACCACCAGACTTGTTGTGAAGCTCTTCTTTGTCCTTGAGTGACATCTCATGAGCAACAATTCTTCCAATGACTTCCGTTGGCTTGAGATCTTTGTAATTGGGCATCATTTGGATCAATGTGCACACGGTATCATATTTTCCATCCAAGGCTCTTAGGATCTTTTTGATGATGAATCTGTCAGTCATCTCTTCACTTCCTAAGCCGGCAATCTCATTTGTGATGAGAGCAAGCCTAGAGTACATTTCAGCGACACCTTCACCATCCTTCATTTTGAACTTGTCAAGCTGACTTTGAAGCACATCCAACTTGGATTCCTTGACGGACTTGGTACCTTCGTGCATATCAATCAAAGTATCCCAAATTTCCTTTGCATTCTCAAGACGGCTAATTTTGTTGAATTCTTCGGGGCACAATCCATTGAAGAGGATATCGCAAGCTTGAGCATTGTATTGCAGCATTTTCAACTCTTCCGCAGTTGCTTCGCGATTTGGTTCTCTCCCATCGAAGAATTCACCTTGCAAACCAATACACACAATAGCCCAAACGGCGGGGTTATGTCCAAGAATATGTATTTTCATCTTATGCTTCCAACTAGCAAAATTAGTACCATCAAAGTAAGGACCTCTACGGTGGTAATTTCCCTAGCTAGACGCCATACTCTCCTAGGTTGTGAAACCAAGGCTATGATCACCAAAGCTATGGAAATCAAGGCAAATGGAGACCAAAGCTCTGATACCACTTGTAGGATCGAAAGTATGTCTAGAGGGGGGGGGGGTGATTAGACTACTTGACCAAATAAAAATCTAGCCTTTTCCCAATTTTATGTCTTGGCAGATTTTAGCAACTTAAGACAAGTCAAGCAATCAACCTACACATGCAATTCTAAGAGCATAGCAGCGGAATGTAAATCATTGCATATGAAGGTAAAGGGGAGGAGTTTGGAGGGAGCAAACGCAATGTAGACATGGAGATTTTTGGCGTGGTTCCGATAGGTGGTGCTATCATACATCCACGTTGATGGAGACTTCAACCCACGAAGGGTAACGGTTGCGCGAGTCCATGGAGGGCTCCACCCACGAAGGGTCCACGAAGAAGCAACCTTGTCTATCCCACCATGGCCATCGCCCACGAAGGACTTGCCTCACTTGGGTAGATCTTCACGAAGTAGGCGATCTTCTTGCCCTTACAAACTCCTTGGTTCAACTCCACAATCTTGACGGAGGCTCCCAAGTGACACCTAACCAATCTAGGAGACACCACTCTCCAAAAGGTAATAGATGGTGTGTTGATGATGAACTCCTTGCTCTTGTGCTTCAAATGATAGTCTCCCCAACACTCAACTATCTCTCACAGATTTGGATATGGTGGAAAGTTGATTTGAGTGGAAAGCAACTTGGGGAAGGCTAGAGATCAATATTCTTGTGGTTGGATTGGAATGTCTTGGTCTCAACACATGAGTAGGTGGTTCTCTCTTAGAAAATGAGTAGTGGAAGTGTAGGCACGTTCTGATGGCTCTCTCTCTCTAATGGAGAAGGGGGTGGAGGGGTATTTATAGCCTCCACACAAAATCTAACCGTTACACACAATTTACCAAACTCAGTGGGACCGAATAGTGAAACTCGGTGAGATCGACCTGGTTCAAAATGTGAACGTTAGGCTTTTCGGTGGGACCGACAATACCAACTCGGTGAGACCGATGCGCTAGGGTTAGGGCGTAACCTCATCTCGGTGAGACCGATCACATGAACTCGGTGAGACCGATTTCAGTAATAAGCAAACAGAGACTTGGTCAGGCAAACTCGGTGGGACCGATCGCTCATTTCGGTGAGACCGAAACGTTACGAAAAGGAAACAGAGAGTTTGCATTGACAACTCGGTGGGACCGATCGCTCATCTCGGTTAGACCGAAACGTTACGAAGGGAAACATAGAGTTTGCAATCCCATCTCGGTGAGACCGAGATCCCTATCGGTGAGACCGAACTGATTAGGATTTCTGGCAATGGCTATGTCAAGTGAACTCGGTGGCGCCGGATAGATCAAATCGGTGGGGCTGAGTTTGACTTTAGGTTTAGGACATATGTGGAAATGAGAAAGTGGTTGAGGGCTTTTGGAGCATATCACTAAGCATTTTGAGCAAGCAAGCCATTAAGCAACACCTCATCCCCTTTTAATAGTATTGGCTTTTCCTATGGACTCAATGTGATCTTGGATCACTAAAATGAAAAAAGTAGAGTCTTGAGATTTTGCCAATATGCGTCCTTAGCATTTTGAGGGGTCCACATCTCTAGTCCATGCCATACCAATCATTGAACTTTCTGAAACATTAATCTTGAATGGATATTAGTTCAATGAGCTATATGTTGTTATGGATTACCAAAACCACCCGGGGATTAGTTGCACTTTCAAGATCCAATCAATATGAAATAAACCCCATCTTTTTATCCTTAATGGCAACAATACAAATACATGTCATGTCCCCGTCTGTCACTGGGTACGAGCACCGCAAGATTGAACCCATTATAAAGCACCTCTCCCATTGCAAGAAAAATCAATCTAGTTGGCCAAACCAAATCATTAGATCGGAGAGAAATACAAAGCTATCTTAATCATGCATAAAAGAGTTTAGAGAAGACTCAAATAATATTCATAGATAATCTGATCATAAATCCACAATTCTTCGGATCTCAACAAACGCACCGTAAAAGAAGATTACATCGAATAGAACTCCAAGAACATCGAGGAGAACATTGTATTGAAGATCAAAGAGAGAGAAGAAGCCATCTAGCTACTAGCTATGGACCCGTAGGTCTGTGGTAAAGTACTCACACATCATCGGAAGGGCAGCAAGGTTGATGTAGAGGCCCTCCGTGATCGAATCCCCCTCCGGCGGAGTACCGGAACAGGTCTCCAGATGGGATCTCACAAGGACAAAAACTTGCGGCGGCGGAAAAGTATTTTTGGTGTGCCCTCTGGTATACGGGGAATATTTGGGTATTTATAGAACAAAGATTAGGGTTAGAGGAGCATCAAGGGGCCCACAAGCCTGAGGGGCGCCCCCCTATGGCGCGCCTCCTGAGCTTGTCGCCAACTGTTGGCCCCTCTGACCTCCTCCCGAAGGTTCCTCGATGTCTTCTGGTCCAAGAAAAATCGTCAAAAAGTTTTGTTCCGTTTGGTATTGATTTTCTGTAAAAGACAAAAACAAGGAAAAAACAACAACTGACACTGGGCACTAGGTTAATAGGTTATTCCCAAAAATGATATAAAATAGCATAATAATGCATATAAAACATCCAAGATGGATAATATAATAGCATAGAACAATAAAGAATTATAGATACATTGGAGACATATCAAATCCTGTCTTTAAGGTACTGCAAATGTATTCTCTTAAGCCTCGTGACCAGAACTGGCAGCCCCAAAAATATCTCATCGGAAATGTGGTCCGGGTTGCGGGGAAGGAATGGAGGATGTCGTCGAGATCAATATTGTCACATCAAATAGGCGCCACAAGACTCTTTTCAACAATTTGTAACAAGACCAGTAACCTCGCCAAAATATTTTAATGTGGTGCTCAAGAACTGAATGTCTTCTTTGATCGGAGCCACGAAGATAGCTGCATCGTCAGCATATAGTGAAGCTCGAATAGTTGTTGCACGTCCATGGATGGGATGTAGAAGGCCTTGGGCAGTAGCTTTGTTGAGGATGTGATGTAGAGGGTCAATGGCAAGCACAAATAGTAGCGGAGATAGCGGGTCCCCTTGCCGAAGACCACGACCATGTTTGAATGGATCCGTGGTGACCCCATTGAGGAGCACTCGCGATGATGCCGAAGAAAGGAGAGCACAAACCCACTCTCTGGATCTACTTGGGAATCCATGATGCCTCAACAAATCCATCAAATAGTCCCATCTGACCAAATCAAAGGCCTTGGAATGTCAAGCTTGAAAAGCAACGTTGGAGATTTGTTGCAGTGAAGCCGTCGGGCCAAGTTGCGAACATACAAAAAGTTGTCATGAATGCTTCTATTTTTGATAAAGGCACTTTGGGCATTAGAGACAAGCTTTGACATGTGGGGTGCAAGACGGGAAGCCATCATCTTTGCAACAATCTTTGCGATGGCATGAATAAGGCTAATGGGCCTAAAATCTGAAATGTCCTCGGCCCCGTCTTTTTTCGGAATGAGCGCTATATTGGCCGAGTTGAGCCAATGGAAGTTGTTGACATGCAGATTTGAGAATTGATTGACAACGGCCATGATCTCAGGTTTGATGATATCCCAACATTCTTTGAAGAAAGCGCCTGTGAAACCGTCCGGCCCAGGAGCCTTGTCACAAGGCAAAGCAAATATGGCAGCCCTCACTTCCTATTCCGTGAAGCTCGACCCAAGATCCTGGAGGTCACACTCCGTGGGTGGAATAATATCCCAATTAAAGTCCTTGATGCGAGTAGAACCTCTCTTATTAATGTTGGCAAAGTGACTTTGGACAATTTCCTTTTTTTGCTCATGGTTGGTAACCCAACCGTTGTTGTGCTTGAGGCAGTGGATGAAGTTTTTTCTCCTATGATGGTTGACCCGAAGGTGAAAAAACGAGTGTTTGCATCCCCCTCCTTCAGGTTGGTAATTCGCGAGCTTTGCCTTTTCCTAGCTTTCTCGAGCACCGCCAAACTAACCACCTTCCTTTTAAGCCTCCTCCCAATATCTCTCTCCTCCGGACTCAAAGCCCTACTTTCTTGTGCAATATCCAATCGTAGGATGACATCCAACGCCATGTGTAGTTGGACCTTGTGATTAGAGAAGATCGTTTTATTCCAAGACCACAAACTTTGACTAGTTCTCTTAAGCTTGTGGAAAAGGATTTGGCAAGGCTCCACATGGTTTGACCTTTCATTCCAAGCCTCGCTGACAATCCTCTTGAAGTTGCATTTTTGTCCAAAAAGTTCTCGAAGCGGAAAGACTTGGGACGTGGAGGTCCCTTGTCGTTCACGAGGAGGAGAGGACAATGATTGGAAAGGGAGGAAGACAAGGCGTGGAGTATGTGGGCGCTGAACTCCAGGTCCTGATCTTCATTGCAGAATACACTATCAAGCTTGCTCATAGTTGGGTCGGATCGCTCGTTGCTCCAAGTAAATCTTCTGTTTTGTAGATGAATCTCCTTGAGCTCACAAGAGTTAAGCGCATTACGAAACCGTACAAGACGGCTACGATCAACATTGGTACGGTTTTTGTCGCGAGCAAGGTAGATTTGGTTGAAGTCACCAAGAAGGAGCCATTTAGTTCCAGCCATAGGGTTTTGACCGGCAATCTCTTGGAAGAAAGCGTCCTTCAAGTTGCTTCTAGTTGGGCCGCACATAGTGGTGTGCTTGAACAAAGTATCTGAGTTGAGCAAGGTCACGTTGGCAGACAAGAAGAAGGCACATATAGTATTATCTTACAGTTTTGTGCACCATTCGTTGCTTTTTTTTTCATATAATCTAAAAGAAATTGGTTTTGGAATTAGAAATGTATTACATGTTCATAGAGCATCACCTCTCGGCACATCTTTTTATCAGACTTTTTTTTACGAACTTTGAAGGTCTGAAGCATAGTTTTCATGTGGTTTTCACCCTAGTTTGATTTCCACCGGATATTTTTTCATAGAAAATAGAAGGTATCAACTGAAAACCAGCTTAAAAACTCGGTGGAAACCACACATACAATAAGCTTTAAAAACTATTGAAAAAAGAAAATTATATTGCATAAGGCAAGCGCCGGGCCCGTCCCCGGTACGTGTCTGCTCACACTGTTGGCGCGAGAAAACAAACCAAGCCGAGGTTTATTAAATCCTTGCGAGCCTTTCAATCATGAAGGAAAAAAACAAATCCATGTCCTGAGCGACGGAGACTTGCATGGGTTGCCCACGAAAAAGGCCTCAGGGGCCCATGCTGCCATGCATGCGTCATCTGCTCGTCATCTTTGTTTCCTGGTTCAGGTCATCGGGGACGGGATTTTCCACACGCAGCCCCCTTGCCATGCCCGTGGACAACAATGGAAAGGGAGGGTTGGTTATCCAGAGAGACAGCCGCCCCAGCTGATCCATTATTTCTTTTTTCGAGGGTAGCTGATCCATTATTATGATGTATCCGTTCGACATTTCCTAAATGATCCATTGTTACCAAACATGTCAAGATTCGATATTTCCTACGTAATCTGTCTAGCTCACCAACTTTCTGAACTTACCTACATCGCCCGAGAATGATGTAAGTACTACGTCACAAACCTGCAGATAGCCTCCACAGTGTGTGGTTTAGCTGGTCGTGATTTGGCTGTAACACGGTGGACGTTGTGTTCATTTGGGGAGCAAATGGCCGACTATATAGGCTGTTGTTTGCTTTCCCGATAAATGATGCTTTTATTAATAGGCTGTTGCTTGCTGATATGGCACATTTCCTTGTTATTTGCCACCCTGTATGTAGGTTCGGTAAGGAAGAAAATCAATCGTATTTGTTTGTTTAAAGCAATATTATACGCAAAGTTGCCGATGGGATATATGTGCCACATGCTCAAATCCTGGTAAGTTATACTAGTTCACAAAGTACAAACGACCTGATTCCCCCAACGTACGTGGATGCTTGCAGTTGGTGGAACAGCCTTGAGAGGAAATCAAACTTTACTCATGGAGTTACACTTTGACAGCGAAACACCACAGAGAACCTGGGGTTACATCGGTCAAAGCAAAGTACCTTTACTCCTATCGGCCAGTGTGACATCCTAGTACACTAGCCAATTTCCGTGCGTTGCAACAAGGGCAGATATATTCTACTAGTGATCTTTTCGTCCAACGCTCGATGATTTTTTTATAGGTAATCTGATTCTTTCATCCAAATAATGATACTCTTTATTTTTTTTATTTTTTTTTAGAAAAGGAGGAAGACCCCCGGTCTCTGCATCTGAATGATGCATGCGGCCACTTTATTAATTGTTCACAAAAGACCTTACACAGAGATACAACAGTAAGTCTGAAGCTACCGTCTAGGCAACATCTGTCGCTACTCATATCCAGTTGATGAAAGAATGCTGATAGTCCGGACCTAATAACATAGACCTCGCAACCAAGCCTAACATCTAAGACCTGAGGCCCCAACCAAGCCACTTGCCGGGTATGGGGCACACACCAGTCCGGCGCGCTCTCAGAGGCCGCCGCCGCCAACTGCCACCACTCCATCTTCAGAGTTGTACTGACACATCATCCTTGTCCGGTCTAGCTGCCGTCGACGCCACCACGGTACCACCTCCTTGCGCGCGAACTGCTGAGCACGTCGCGGTCGCCGCCTGTACACCTCAGCACCATGCCGCCAAGTACCACCAGCCGACACAGCTTGAAGTCTCTGGAAGATCTATCGTGCGTAGCACCTGTCGACCAGGCATGACAAAGCGTAGCACCTGTCGGCCAGGCAAGACTTGACATCTCCACCGAAACTCCGTCCAAGACGAAGCCGCTCCACCTCCTACCTCTGACTTCCAGCGCTGCTCCACAAACAATGCTCCCAAGAAAGAAACGACACCGCAGTGCCGCCATCGTCCGATCTGGAAGACCAGATTCAAGGGTTTCCCCCTGAGCAGTACGAGTGGGTCGACAATAGTCACACGACGATGCCTTCATCAAGGTAACGACGCAGAACGCCGCCATCGCCCGCCGTCGGCTCGGTTTTCACCAGCAACTATGTCTCCCCGACTCGCAGCCGGTACTAGATGATGGATCCGGAGATCCGAACACCTAGCCTCAGGCCGACCACCTCTGACGGAAGAGATGACCACCACCGCTGGCTGCACCGGTCAGAACAGATCTGACCGGAGGTGCCGCCCACGAGACCACCAGGTCCTCCACGCCGCCACCTCCGATCTGAAGGCAGATTGCATGCCACCGCAGCCTAGCCGGCCGCCGCCGCCGCCGCCGCCCGAAGCCGACCGCTGCGCCGCAGCCCACGCCGCCGTCCGTGACTGGGCTGCCCGCAGCGCCTAGCTGCCGTCGTCCGAGGACGAGCCGACCACCCGCCGCCTGCCGCAGCCATCCGCCGCGCCGCAGAAACCGAATCGGCCGCACCACCACACGCCTAGGGGCCCCGCACCACCCCGGAGATGCGGGAGAGAGGAAATCCCCCGCCACCGCCATCGGCCCCGGGCTTAGCCCGGCGGCGTCCCCTGGCGGCGACAGAGGGAGAGGAGGAGGGAGTGCGCGCCGGCGGCGGCTAGGTTTTTGGGCTCCGCCCGAGTCGCCCTAGCGGGGGGCGTCGCAGGGGCTGCGGGTCTAACGCACCCTGCACGTTCATACTCTTTATAATTAACATGATTCAACGGTCCAAAGAATTATACCCTTCATATTAACGTGATTCTTTCGTCCAAAGAATGATACTTTTCATAGTTAACGTGAAACCAACAAACCTACGAAACTTAACCAAACCATGACGTATCATCAGAACCACATACTTCATTTTAATAATAGAGATTTGCCACTAAACTATGTTGCTAATTTGCTTTTCTGTGCTAGGTGCTAATTTGCTTTTCCACACTGCGAGCTGAGTTAACATCACGCTGAGAATAATCTGCGCCCGCCTAACAGAGGAACAGCCTATGATTGCCTCTATCCATGTGCACCATCTCATTTATATAGCTCAACTGCCAGAATTTTGATATGGAGACCCCAGCCAAGCGTACGTGTGGGAGTTATCTGTTTCCAAACATTCCATGATGAGACGGACCGATGGAGCATATATTAATAAGACTAATCTCTTTTTTTTTGCGAATTATATTAATAAAACTAATCAACCGAGTAGTACAACCATTATAATTTTTTTTGCGGGTAACCATTATATTTTTCAATGATACAATAGTACTGATGGTGGTAACCATTATATTTTTCAATGATACAATGATAACCGTGTGTTGGGATCGCGATTGGCGGTTGGCAGGTATGGTTTCTTTCTCCGACGTCTTCGTGAGTGAAGGTGCAAGATCTGGAGTTCCATGGTGTGTCTCAGGTGCTGACTGGTCTGGTACGTTCAATAACAATGACTTCGCCTTTGATGAGCCACCTTGGAGGTCCGCAAAGCTGCATATCAATGATGGTGCCGCGTCGAGCTCGGATGAGGAGGTGATCTGTCATATTATCCTTTGGTGACTTATGTGGTGGTGCGGAGGCAGATGACGGACATTGGTGTCAAGCTCAAAGGATTATTGTAATTTTCTTTCTTGACTGGTGGTCCTTTGTGCAAAGGCTAGCCTTCTGCTCTCTTTTTAGTTTTGTCAGATTGGCGCCTAGATGGCTTGTACTATGATCTTTATGATATGAATGAGACACATATTTATCATGTAAGAAAGTCATGGTATTTCTTTACTACTTAATTAGCACACCCAACTGGTTAAGAAGAAATCTAGCCAGAGCTTACAACGAATGGACCGGATTTGAAGCAACCAAAAATGCCAATTGAACATAGGCCTTGTTTGTTTGTGCTTTTGAAGTAGTTTCTAAAGAAACAAGGTCAAACTAAAACATGCCATTTAAGTGACATGGGGAAATTATTTCTAAGCCTCTGACAGATCCATACTAACAACAACACCCCCGCCCCAAGCCCCCCCAAAAGGAAATACATGAAAAAGAAAGGACATTAATCTACTTTTTTGGGGGAAAATGTCTTCTAAAATGGGAAATGTTGAATGAAAACCTCTAACTTATCATAGCATTACATCAATCTGCATTTATCGAATGATGACTTGGACATTCACCTAGGGCATAGCGGAAGGTAACTTCCAGCTATATAGGCTAAAACACCATTGTATGCTACTTCCATGGCTTTCATTATTCTCACGCCCCTACTATCTTTTTATTCGGAGAAATTGCAAGAATTGCCATTTATAAAACACCATCCACCTCCCTCCTCTCTGTGTGTGTGTGTTTGTCATTTTTTCCCGCATCTTGGTCACTCTATAGTTGTATTGCCAAACGATCAACCTTTATCATAATCGCTTCCTCTGCACTTCAGCTCTGCCACCTTAGCCAACCCACAACCGCATCCCAAACAAACATAACCTAAGTAACAAGCTATTTTATGACAATTTTGTAATAAAAAAGAGACAAGTTCCTTGGTCCTAAGGGTAGTCCAAGTGTGTGTACATACTATGTATCGTATGCATGAAATGTGTGTTTAGATATAAGTTTGTTAATGGTTAATATATTAGCGTTGCATGTAAAGTAGTTGTTATTTGGCATGGTTTACAGGAGAGAGAAAAAAGTAGTTGTCTCTGGTTCTACGATAAGAGTCATATCAAGATCAGGGGCGGAGCTGCCATAGAGGCATTGGTGTTAGCTGACACCAGTCAGTTTTGTAATTTCTTCAAAATCTTATACCAATCACTGCTTAATTGCATAGATGACACCATTAGTACATAGCTGCGACCATAGGGATTTTTTTTCTAGCTTGGGATGCATATTTCCTCTCTTGGTTCTGTCTATGTCTCAGTTGATTGATTCTACAAAGTGCAACTCTAATTCAGTAAAAAAAAGTAGCTTGCATTATTTTTCACCCAATGCACTTTTCTGAGAAAGTGCAAGATGGAATTTCACTTTTCAGAAACCGGCCGAGACTAGAAAATGTCAATCAACTGAGAACCGTTCTCTCTCTTTTCTCATTAAATTTTTTCTTCAAAAAGGAAAAAAAAAACGGCTTCTACATCGTTGTGATGCACCCATCTAAATTTATTAAATGAAATAAAAGTAGTCGGCAACATTTACAGTGCTAGCAAAGGGGTTAGCAAAAACACAAAAAAGACTACAACAGGTCGGTAAAATAGATTACTTTTTTTGTGGGCGGTACAATAGATTATCTATTGTGTGCATTACTCGATGTAGAGGCCGAGGGGTTTCCTCTCCTTTTGAAAAAAACATGACTTAACAACATCATCTATTAGTGATATGGCAACCAAACTCGCTGAGTAAACAATGTGCAACCATTTCCGGGCGGCTGCACCCAAAGGTAATACAACTGGTTTTGTTACACTTGGAGAAAAATTTCCGCTTGCTAGCTAGTACAGTTATGGCATGCACGCATGTACGCCCTTGGTGTGGAGTTTGCACCTTCGGGTCTTGCATATAAAAGAAGAATGGCTAGGTAATGAATCGAGTTTGCTTGAAGCTAGCCCGACACGCTTTTGGCTCCCACATGGAGGCGTGCGCTTGGGTGACATTTATCGACCCGAAATGCTAAACTATCGGTGCCCCTTTTACAGCCTCGCAAAGCATGGATGGATGCATACATACATATAATAATAGTACGTGCATGAAGCCTCTGACTAGAGTCACCACGAATATTCCCCATCCAACATGTGATTACAGCATAAGAAAAGGCAAGATATGTTAGCAATAATACATGCAGGGAAAGATTTGGTTTATTAATTTATTAACTAAAGTACGAGGAGGCCACGAATGATTGAGCCCGTGTAGTATGCATAGTACAGGGCAGAGCTGGCAGTGAAATATCTTTTGGTGTCGATCAATCAGGATGCCGTACGTGGGTTGACAGGAGGACTTGATTTTGTTGAAATAATGTATGTATGCTTAGGGTGGCATCGTGGTGTAACCCTTTTGAGCATTTGTACTTGCGTGGCCAGTGCATGATCATGCATCCACGGTCTTGGGAAAAACTGCCTCTAACTGTCACTGGCTTAGAGCAACTCTAGTAGAGCTAGTCATATCGACAATCACCATATCACATATGAAGTGCGGCTCATATGGATTTGGAGGTTGTGTCGAGGTCGGGGACGGCATTTTCAAGGGGGGCCAGGCCCAATATGGCGCAATTCGTCTTGGCTAATGTCACCATTTCATGTAGAATATGCGTCATCTGATGTGGTTCCTCTCCGCCGCCAAGTCTGTATGGTTTCTCCTTGTAATGGAGCCACACGACGCGGTCGTTTTCAGCCTTTAACCCCTGCCTGGTAGCGATGTGCTTGAAGATTTCACGGGGTGGATAGTCAATGCATACACGGCGTACCTTTCATCCCATGCCTCCTTAACAGTGAAACAACGGGAAGCACGCGGTGGCCGATATGAACTACGTGGGTGAGCTCTCATACAGGATCTGCCGGATATGATTCTGACAAATCCCTCGGTAGGGTATCCTGGCTAGGTGATTAGACTGGATGGTAATAGGAGGCGAGCTTCTACCCATGTTCGGGCCCTCATGATCGAGGTAATAACCTACTCCTGCTCAAGTAAATTGTGATTGGAGTGTGTGCAAAGTACATGTGAGTACCAAGGGATTGTGTTATGTTCTGTCAACGAGCCCAGCCCCGACTTATATAACACATCAGGGGTCCTAGGGTTACAGATTCTAGTCGGCTACATCGGTGGAGGTAGAGTCCTCCACGGCTCCGGTTTCTTCGGCTTGCAATGCAAGTCCTTCGGAGTCTTTCATATAAACATCATGGGCCACCAAACATGGTCTAGTATGGAACCGACCTAGGGCTCCTCAGCCCGGCCCACCAGGCCGGGAACCGATGTGGTGAGAGACCCCTGGGCCGGGGTACCGTGAGGATCTTCACATAGTGTAAGTACATTTAATGCCCCCTAGAGGTTTTTGAATGATTAATGACAACATAGTTAAGGGACTAGTGTTTGCGAGTATACATAGGTGAAAGTCCCTGAGGATTTGGTTTAACATGAGAGTTATGGGGCCCAAAAAATTGTGATGACAATCAATACTATCAAAATGCATGTTCGAGGAACAATCAGCTCACAGGGATGGATTATAAAGCGTAGTGAAGACTTCAGTTTTTCTAGTTTCATTTACTTTTATTTGAGTCATAGGGCAAACCGTACTATTAAGGAGGTTCTAAGTGAAAGTTGAGATTTAGGTCCTCGATGAATGCTCAATCCAAACCTATCTCTTTGATGGAGACTTGGAAATCTCTTCGTGCATTATGATTTTTCTCTCTGAATCCGAGACGATGTGCTTCGGGACTGCGAAGAAGAAACAAATGGAGTTGAATCGTATTCACTTGTTCCGCAAGTAAGTCGTAGACTGGCGGTACATTATACCTGGGGTGGACCATTGCCGGAAAGCCTGACACCAGGCCCGCCGCAAAACATTGGAGGCCTGGCAACAGGCTTGGCCCAACGATCAATCCAGGCCCCACTTCAGGATAAAACACGATCTTGGCGTGCAAGCCAAGAAGCTCCCATAGCAAGGTCGGTTAGGCCCCCCCGTAAAACCTAGCTCTCGCCCCCTTTATAAGGTGAGTCTAGGGGTAGGTCGAAGGCGTCCACTCAATACCTCAGACTTTGGTAGCATTCATCACCCTCAATCTGTGACCCCCTCGCATGATGTGTTCCCTCCATTAATCCAAAACAAAGAGGATTAGAGTGTTACCTCGACCATGAGGGCCCAAATCTAGGTAAAAAACATGTGCGCAATCCCCTCTCATACTTCCGACTACACTCTCCACCCTACCGAGGGCACTAACGGTTTTCTGCACCATCAGTTGACGCGCTAGTCAGTGGCTCCGTCGGATGTTGATTGACTTCATATCAAATCTTCGATCATGTCTTGCGGCTTCGTGCTAGGCTAGAGCTTCACTTTCGGATCCCTCACCTTCATCGTGAATGGGACAGTACGACTCCACATTGACCCGTCGCCAGTCCCTATTCGGACCATCTTCTTTGGCACACTCGCGTTCAACGTCGACCTCCGACTCCGCGTTCTGACACTTTATCAAGAAGAAAGTGCGACTTCCAAGGAACCTGTGCCATCATCATCACCGGCCTCTAAACCATAAAACGATGAAGGTTCCCCGACAATCCTCTTGATTGAGGCCTGGACAAAGGCCGCGAGGTCGGGATGCTGCACCGACTCGACATCAACCCACGCACCAGCCTGCCCTCACATCACATCTGGTCGTGATGGTCTGCACTAACTGGCCACTCATCAATGATCATGAGCTAGAAGATTGCTACTGGGACGGCTACGTTTCGGACGGCGGGGCTAGCTCTTCAAGCCTTATCTCGCTCCCGAAAATGGAAGGCGACGGTGATAGCGAGGCAAGCCTCACAACAGCTTCATCGACCGACGATGAGCCACCACATGCCATCACCTTAGAGTAGGTTCTCATGACAGCCCCAGGGGCTTCGGAGGCGACATCAATCAATATTTGGCACCCAACAGTTCCCCCATCATAACCAATGGCAGCAAGGCTACACCCACGATTATTATCCTGTTAGGTTCATCACCCCCGATCATCACTACTACGACCGCTGCTCCTTTAGTTCTACCTGCTTCCACACCTAGCAGCCGAACCCTCTTGGCCTCTTATGCTGAGGCACCGGACCCCGGGGTTCATGACCCCTCGAGCCGGCCCCTCAGTCTCCTCTACACCAGCAATGACCCTGACGGTGCAAAATACCATTAGATCCCTCGGTAGGGGTCCAAGCGCAGCTAGAAGTCATGGATCAGAGGTCATACGAGGGGTCTATCCAGGTTCGGGCCTCCCGAGAGTAATACCCTACGTCCTGCTAGTTTTTATGATTCATAACGGAGGGACACCTCGTGCGAGGGGTTACAATGGTGTATGAGATTTTTGCCAAGATTTTCCTATCCACAGATAGATGATGAACGAGGACCCTAGACCGCCGTTTATAGGCAGAAGAGGTCTAGGGTTTACATGGCAGCTGCGATCTGGGGCGTTGCCGCCCACTAGCCTTGGAGACCACGAAGGTTATCTTCGCCTCCTAGGGCTCTTTGCTCTGGGCCCAGTGGGCCTTGATACGTCTCCGTCGTATCTATAATTTTTGGTTGTTTCATGCCAATATTCTACAACTTTTACATATTTTTGGCAACTTTTTATATTATTTTTGGGACTAACATATTGATCCAGTGCCCAGTGCCAGTTCCTGTTTGTTGCATGTTTTTTGTTTCGCCGAATATCCATACCAAACAAAGTCCAAACGAGATAAAAATTTACGGAGATTTATTTTGGAATATTTGTGATTTTTTGGAAAAAGAATCAACGCGAGACCATGCCCGAGGGGCCCACAAGCCCTAGGGGCGCCCCCCTACCCAAGGCGCGGCCAGGAGGATTGTGGGGCCCCTGTAAGGCGGTTGGTGCCCTTCTTTCTCCGCAAGAAAGATAATATCCGGATAAAAATCATGTTAAAATTTCAGCCCAATCGGAGTTACGGATCTCCGGGAATTTAAGAAACGGTGAAAGGCCAGAAAACAGAACGCAGAAACAGAAGAAAACAAAGAGAGAGAGAGAGAGAGAGAGAGAGAGAGAGAGAGAGAGAGAGAGAGAGAGAGAGAGAGAGAGAGAGAGAGAGAGATCCAATCTCGGAGGGGCTCTCGCCCCTCCGGCGCCATGGAGGCCAAGGGCCAGAGGGGAAACCCTCTTCCCATCTAGGGGGGAGGTCAAGGAAGAAGAATAAGAAGGAGGGGGGATCTCTTCCCCTCTCTCTCGGTGGCGCCAGAGCGCCGCTGGGGCCATCATCGTGACGGTGATCTACACTAACAACTTCGCCGCCATCACCACCAATTCTCTCCCCTCTATGCAGCGGTGTAACACCTCTTCTCCCCGTGGTGCTCAACGCTATATATTATTTTCCAATGATGTATGGCTATCTTATGATGTTTGAGTAGATCCATTTTGTCCTATGGGTTGATTGATGATCATGATTGGTTTGAGTTACATGTTTTATTATTGGTGCTGTCCTATGGTGCTCTCCGTGTCACGCAAGCGTGAGGGGTCCCCGCTGTAGGGTGTTGCAATATGTTCATGATTTGCTTATGGTGGGTGGCGTGAGTGACAGAAGCACAGACCCGAGTAAGTGGGTTGTTGCGTATGGGAGTAAAGAGGACTTGATACTTTAATGCTATGGTTGGGTTTTACCTTAATGATCTTTGGTAGTTGCGGATGCTTGCTAGAGTTCGAATCATAAGTGCATATGATCCAAGTAGAGAAAGTATGTTAGCTCATGCCTCTCCCTCATATAAAATTGCAATAATGATTACCGGTCTAGTTATCGATTGCCTAGGGACAAGTAACTTTCTTGTGACAAAAAGCTCTCTACTAAAACTAACTTAATTGTTTCTTTATCTAAACAGCCCCTAGCTTTTATTTACGTGTTCTTTATTATCTTGCAAACCTATCTCTTTACACCTACAAAGTACTTCTAGTTTCATACTTGTTCTAGGTAAAGCGAACATTAAGCGTGCGTAGAGTTGTATCAGTGGTCGATAGAACTTGAAGGGAATATAAATTCTACCTTTAGCTCCTCGTTGGGTTCGACACTCTTACTCATCGAGAAATGCTACAATTGATCCCCTATACTTGTGGGTTATCAAGACCTTTTTCTGGCGCCGTTGCCGGGGAGCAATAGCGTGGTGTGAATATTCTCGTGTGTGCTTGTTTTCTTTATCACTAAGTAGATTTTATTTTCTGTTATAAGTTGTTCTCTATCTTTAGTTATGGATGTGGAACACGAAATACCAAAAAAAATAGGTGTACTTGCTACTCATGGAGATGGGGAACCTCCTAAAACCGTCGATGCTCGTTATGTGAAAAATATTAAACACTACTTTGATAATCCTGAGAAAACCCTATTCAACTTGATAATGGGAGACACGTTGGATCTACGTGAATACTTTAGGGATTATCGCTTGACTCAAAAAGGAAAACTCTTATGGGATCAAATTGGAATGTTGCATTGGTATGCTTGGAATTTATGCTTGAGATATGATTATACTTGTTGCTCTAGGAAGAATGCTCCACACCTTCCCTTTTCATGTAAATTTAGTGATAATGAAACCTTGGCTTCTTACACTAATGGTATATATGATTACTATGATGTGGAACAAATAGAAGAATTCGTTGCTTTTATGGGTGCTTATGAAATTGAATCTTTGTTTGAAAAGTGTGAAAATTATGATGATGCTGTTTACAGACCTAAAAATTATGCTATACTTAAATATTGCTATGAGAATTATGAATACAATGCCGATATTAATGATTTTATTGAGAAAGTCTCCGCTGTCCAAGAAGAGACTAATATTTTGCAGGAAACTATGGAAGAAGAAATTGATGACACCGTGAGCTCATTAGATGAAAAAGATGACGAGGAGAGCGAAGAACAAAAGGAGGAAGAGCGAATTAGCTACCCGTGCCCACCATCTAATGAGAGTAACTCTTCAACTCATACATTTTTTAATTTCCCTTCGTGCTTATCGAAGGATGAATGCTATGATGATTGTTGTGATCCCTTGGATTCATTTGAAATATCCCTTTTTGATGAACTTGATGCTTGGTATGCTTGTGGCCAAGATGCCAATTTGAATTATGCTTATGGAAATGAACTTGCTATAGTTCCTTATATTAAGAATGAAATTGTTGCTATTGACCCATACATGATAGTCCTATTATCTTTTTGAATTCTCCCAACTACACTATATCCGAGAAGTTTGCGTTATTAAGGATTATATTGATGGGTTGCGTTTTCCTACTACACATGATGATTTTGATGAATATAATATACATGTGCTTGCTGCTCCTACTTGCAATTATTATGAGAGAGGAACTACATCTCCACCTCTCTATGTTTCCAATACGATAAAATTGCAAGAAACTGTTTATATTATGTATTGGCCTTTACTTGATGTGCATGAATTGTTCTTTTTTGACATACCGATGCATAGGGAGAGAGTTAGACTTCGTCATTGCATGATATATGCTAATTTTTGCTCACTACTAAATTACAAATCATTGCTAATTAAAATTGGCTTCGATATACCTTGGGATCCGGGTGGATCCATTACTTGAGCACTTTATGCCTAGCTTAATGGCTTTAAAGAAAGCGCTGCCAGGAAGACAACCCGGAAGTTTTAGAGAGTCATGTTATTCTGTTTTGTGCTTTTAAAAAGTTTAAAAACAAAAAAAATATAGAGGGGAACCTAAAACTTTTCAAAAAGAAAAGTGAAAGTAAGAAAGACGAGCACCGTTGAAGTGGGGGAGCTCCTTGAACTTTGTTCATGCCCATGGAAACTTTGCAAATATTGAATTACATAAAAATTTCAAAAAAAATAATTATCCCCTTTTACAAATCCATTGTATTATAAAAATAATGTGCCAAGATTTGCCTTTAGGATGATTAGATTGCTTGTTTGGTTTGTGAAGTGCAAAAAACAGAAACTTTGGCTATAGTGCATGAATTTACATTTTTTACCGGAACATCAAAACTTTCTGAAATTTTTACACAGTACTTCTATGCAAATTTTTTATTTTTTCCTATTTTTTAGAATTTTTGGAGTTACAGAAGTATGGTCAATGTTCAGATTGCTACAGATTGTTCTGTTTTTGACAGATTCTGTTTTTGATGCATTGTTTTGCGTGTTTTGATGAATCTATGGATTGTATCGGTGATATAAGCCATGGTGAAGTTAGAGTACAGTAGTTATAATGCAAAAATAAAATATGAATGGGTTTGCAACAGTACTTAAAGTAGTGATTTGCTTTATTATACTAACGGATCTCACGAGGGTTTTGTTAAGTTTTGTGTGATTGAAGTTTTCAAGTTTTGGGTGAGATCACAATGGATGAAGGAATAAGGAGTGGAATGAGCCTAAGCTTGGGGATGCCTGAGGCACCCCAAGGTAATATTCAAGGACTCCCAAGCAACTAAGCTTGGGGATGCCCCTGAAGGCATCCCCTCTTTCTTCTAACAACCATCGGTAATTTTACTTGGAGCTATATTTTTATTCGTCACATGATATGCGTAAATCTTGGAGCGTTGTGTGCTTCATATTTTTCTTTTAATAATGCACCATGCTGGTATGAGATAGTCCTTGGTTGATTTATAGAATGCTCTTTGCACTTCACTTATATCTTTTGAGTATGGCTTTATAGAATGCTTCATGTGCTTCACTTATATCATTTGAAGTTTGGATTGCCTGTTTCTCTTCATATATAGGAAACCGCCATTTGTAGAATGCTCTTTTGCTTCACTTATATTTGTTAGAGCGTGGGCAAGTCTTTTTTAGAAAGAATTAAACTCTCTTGCTTCACTTATATCTATCT
Source organism: Thinopyrum elongatum (assembly GCA_011799875.1). Classification (NCBI taxonomy): domain Eukaryota; kingdom Viridiplantae; phylum Streptophyta; class Magnoliopsida; order Poales; family Poaceae; genus Thinopyrum; species Thinopyrum elongatum. Next base: position 167,680,686 of record CM022299.1, read on the forward strand.
AGAGAGTCAACAGGAATTGGTCATTCACATGGTTAGTCATAAAATCCTACATAAAACTTGTAGATCACTGAATATGATATGTTTGATTCCTTGCAATAGTTTTGCGATATAGAGATGGTAATATGTGGGAGGTACTAGTGAATGATTGTGGTTTAGTAAGAATATTGGTGTTAAGGTTTGTGATTCCCGAAGCATGCACGTATAGTCTCTCATTATGCTATGAAATTGGAGCATGATTTATTATTGATTGTCTTCCTTATGAGTGGCGGTCAGGGACGAGTGATGGTATTTTCCTACCAATCTATCCCCCTAGGGGCATGCGTAGTAGTACTTTCCTTCGAGGGCTAATAAACTTTCGCAATAAGTATGTGAGTTCTTTATGACTAATGTTGAGTCCATGGATTATACACACTCTCACCCTTCCATCATTGCTAGCCACTTCGGTACACGTGCATTGCCCTTTCTCACCTCGAGAGTCAGTGCAAACTTCGCCGGTGCATCCAAACCCTGTGATATGATACGCTCTATCACACATAAGCCTCATTATATCTTCCTCAAAACAGCCGCCATACCTACCTATTATGGCATTTCCATAGCCATTCCGAGATATATTGCCATGCAACTTCCATCATCATCATATACATGACTTGAGCATTCATTGTCACATTGCTTTGCATGATCGTAAGATAGCTAGCATGATATTTTCATGGCTTGTCCATTTTTTGATATCTTTGCTATGCTAGATCATTGCACATCCTGGTACACTGCCAGAGGCATTCATATAGAGTCATCATGTATTAGTTGTATCGAGTTGTAAGTAAATAAAAGTGTGATGATCATCATTATTAGAGCATTGCCCCAATGAGGAAAGGATAATGGAGACTATGATTCCCCACAAGTCGGGATGAGACTCCGGACTTAAAATAAAAAAGAGGCCAAAGAGCCCAAAATAAAATAAAATAAAAAAGAGGCCAAAGAGCCCCCCCCCCCCCCCCCCCCCCCAAAAAAGAGAAAATGAAAAAAATATAAAAAAGAGAGAAAAAGAGAGAAGGGGCAATGTTACTATCCTTTTACCACACTTGTGCTTCAGAGTAGCACCATGTTCTTCACATAGAGAGTCTCTTGAGTTATCACTTTCATATACTAGTGGGAATTTTTCATTATAGAACTTGGCTTGTATATTCTAATGATGGGCTTCCTCAAATTACCCTAGGTCTTCGTGAGCAGCGAGTTGGATGCACACCCACTTAGTTTTCTTTTGAGCTTTCATACACTTATATCTCTAGTGCATCCATTGCATGGCAATCCCTACTCCTTGCATTGACATCAATTGATGGGCATCTCCATAGCCCGTTGATTAGCCGCGTCGATGTGAGACTTTCTCCTTTTTTTTCTTCTCCACACAACCTCCACCATCCTATTCTATTCCACCTATAGTGCTATATCCATGGCTCACACTCATGTATTGCGTGAGGGTTAAAAAAGCTTGAGAACGTTAAAAGTATGAACCAATTGCTTGGCTTGTCATCGGGGTTGTGCATGATAAATACTTTATGTGATGAAGATAGAGCATGACAAGATTATATGATTTTCTAGGGATAACTTTCTTTAGCATTGATATTTTGAAAGACATGATTGTTGTTGGGATGCCTGAGTATTGATGTCTTTATGTCAAATTATAGACTATTGCTTTGAATCACTCGTGTCTTAATATTCATGCCATGATTAGATTATGTGATCAAGATTATGCTAGGTAGCATTTCACATCAAAAATTATTTTTCTACCATTTACCTACTCGAGGACGAGCAAGAATTAAGCTTGGGGATGCTAATACGTCTCTGTTGTATCTATAATTTTTGATTGTTTCATGCCAATATTCTACAACTTTTACATACTTTTGGCAACTTTTTATATTATTTTTGGGACTAACATATTGATCCAATGCCCAGTGCCAGTTCCTGTTTGTTGCATGTGTTTTGTTTCGCAGAATATCCATACCAAACGAAGTCCAAACACGATAAAAATTTACGGAGATTTATTTTGGAATATTTGTGATTTTTGGGAAAAAGAATCAAAATGAGATGATGCTTGAGGGGCCCACAAGCCCTAACGGCGTGCCCCCTACCCAGGGCGCGGCCAGGAGGCCTGTGGGGCCCCTGTAAGGCGGTTGGTACCCTTCTTTCGTCACAAGAAAGATAATATCCGGATAAAAATTGTGTTAAAATTTCAGCCCAATCGGAGTTACGGATCTCCGGGAATTGAAGAAACGGTGAAAGGCCAGAAAACAGAACACAGAAACAAAAGGAAACAGAGAGAGAGAGAGAGAGAGAGAGAGAGAGAGAGAGAGAGAGAGAGAGAGAGAGAGAGAGAGAGATCCAGTCTCGGAGGGGCTCTCGCCCCTCCGCCGCCATGGAGGCCAAGGACCAGAGGGGAAACCCTCCTCCCATCTAGGGGGAGTTCAAGGAAGAAGAAGAAGAAGGAGGAGGAGGGGGGCTATCTCCCCCTCTCTCCCGGTGGCGCCGGAACGCCGCCGGGGCCATCATCGTGACGGTGATCTAGACCAACAACTTTACCGCCGTCATCACCAATTCGCTCCCCCTCTATGCAGCGGTTTAACACCTCTTCTCCCCGCTATAATCTCTACTTAAACATGGTGCTCAACGCTATATATTATTTCCCAATGATGTATGGCTATCTTATGATGTTTGAGTAGATCCGTTTTGTCCTATGGGTTGATTGATGATCATGATTGGTTTGAGTTGCATGTTATATTACTGGTGCTGTCCTATGGTGCTCTCCATGTCGCGCAAGAATGAGGGGTCCCCGCTGTAGGGTGTTGCAATATGTTCATGATTCGCTTATGGTGGGTGGCGTGAGTGACAGAAGCACAGACCCGAGTAAGTGGGTTGTTGCGTATGGGAGTAAAGAGGACTTGATACTTTAATGCTATGGTTGGGTTTTACCTTAATGATCTTTGGTAGTTGCGGATGCTTGCTAGAGTTCGAATCATAAGTGCATATGATCCAAGTAGAGAAAGTATGTTAGCTCATGCCTCTCCCTCATATAAAATTGCAATAATGATTACTGGTCTAGTTATCGATTGCCTAGTGACAAATAACTTTCTTGTGACAAAAAGCTCTCTACTAAAACTAACTTAATTGTTTCTTTATCTAAACAGCACCTAGCTTTTATTTACGTGTTCTTTATTATCTTACAAACCTATCTCTTTACACCTACAAAGTACTTCTAGTTTCATACTTGTTCTAGGTAAAGCGAACGTTAAGCGTGCGTAGAGTTGTATCGGTGGTCGATAAAACTTGAAGGGAATATAAATTCTACCTTTAGCTCCTTGTTGGGTTCGACACTCTTACTTATCGAGAAAGGCTACAATTGATCCCCTATACTTGTGGGTTATCAGGCCTCTTGTAGTTGATGAGGCCGGGCTCCTTGCCGTTGTCCACCCATGGTACATGACCCTAGCAGTAGCTGATACGTCTCCAACGTATCTATAATTTTTTATTGTTTTATGCTATTATATTATCAATCTTGGATACTTTATATGCATTTTTATACCATTTTATATCATTTTTTGGGACTAAACTATTAACCAAGTGCCTAGTGCCAGTTGTTGTTTTCAGCTTGTTTTTGTTTTTTAGAAAATCAGTAGCAAACGGAGTGCAAACGCTACGAAATTTTTGACGATTTTTCTGGACATAACAGACCATAGAAGCTTCAGGAGGAGACCAGACGACAAATGAGGAGACGGAAAGGCAACAAGGCGTGCCCAGGGGGGCTGCCTGTTACCTTGTGGGCCCCACGAGACTCCATTTGACCTAATTCCACTTCTATAAATTCTCAAATATTGGTAAGCCCCAGAGAGCCACCTGAAACACTTTTTCCTCCGCTGCAACCTTCTGTTCTTCTACGATCCCATCCGGAGGCCTTTTTCGGTACTCTATCGGAGGGGGAATCGATCATGGAGGGCTTCTACATCATCCTTCCTGCATTCTGATGATGCGTGAGTAGTTTACCGCATACCTATGGCTCCATAGCTAGTAGTTAGATGGCTTCTTCTCTCTCTTTGATCTTCAATACAATGTTCTCCTCGATCTTCTTGGAGTTCTATCCGATGTAATCTTCTTTTGCAGTTTATTTGATGGGATCCGATGAATTGTGGGTTTATGATCAGATTATTCATTGAAAGTAATTTAGTATTTTCTGAACTTTATTATGCATGATTATGATAGCTTTGTATTTCTCTCAGATCTATCCGTTTGGTTTGGCCAACTAGATTGATTTATCTTCAGTGGGAGAGGTGCTTTGTAGTGGGTTCAATCTTGCGGTGTCCTCACCTCGTGACAGAAGGGGTAGAGAGGCACGTATTGTATTGTTGCTACTAAGGATAAAACGAAGGCGTTTATTCATATTGATTGGGTTTACTTTGTCTACATCATGTCATCTTGCTTAAAGCGTTACACTGTTTGTCATGAACTTAATACCATAGATGCATGCTGGATAGCGGTTGATTGGTGGAGTAATGGTAGTAGATGCAGGCAGGAGTCGGTATACTTGTCATGAACGTGATGCCTATATGTGTGATCATTGCCTTGAATAATGTCATAACTATGCGCTTTTCTATAAATTGCCCTGTTGGTGCAATATTTGCTCTCTTGTGTTTTGGAGATTGTTGATAGAAACAGGCATGGACTGATTTGTTTGCTAGTGAACACAGAGAGAAATAGTCCATGCAGAACCGAAGAGAATGCTGTCTCCGGTGCCAAGTTCGAGGAACTTCACCGAAGAATATCTACGTTGCAGAGAAGAATGAGCTACATCTGTTGAAGACATGTAGGCGAGAAGATTGATGAGAAGGAGTTAACCCCTCGAAAATTTATTGCTGACGTGAAGCAATTGGTTTGGAGTTTCTGTCCGAAGAAAATTGACTGCAGCGAGTGGAAGTCGAAGACAAAGTGAAGACGTAGTATCCATTTGGTTGTTCTTCTTTCATTCATTTGAGTCATAGGACCTCCATACTATTAAGAGGGGTATAGGTTCTCAAAGCTTAGATCCGCTGTGATGCCTAGCCCAAAACCTATGCGAGACTGAGAGAAATCTCTTTATGTTTCGAATGATTACCTGGCAGCAGTAGACGTTGTTCTTCGTGCTGCAGGAGATATCTTTTGAACTGGGGAGTTAGTATTACTTGCTCCGCAAGCAATGTTACCGTTGTGCTCATTTTCCGAACGTTGGACTCGTGTCATTCGGCCATTGGCTGCTCCAAATGTCCAATTTGGTCATTTCCCTTCAAGGAAGGCTGCGGCTATAAATAGCCACCCCGCTCCAACGTTGCCCGTTGCCTGCTTTGCTTAAGATTTCTGACAAGATTGACTGAGCATCCCCTCTCCGTGTTGAAGGAAATATGCCCTAGAGGCAATAATAAAGTTGTTATTTTATATTTCCTTATTCATGATAAAGGTTTATTATTCATGCTAGAATTGTATTGATCGGAATCTTAAATACATGTGTGAATACATAAACAAATACCGTGTCCCTAGTAAGCCTCTACTAGACTAGCTTGTTGATCAAAGATGGTTAAAGTTTCCTAACCATAGACATGTGTTGTCATTTGATAATGGGATCACATCATTAGGAGAATGATGTGATGGGCAAGACCCACCCGTTAGCTTAGCATAATGATCGTTCAGTTTATTGCTATTGCTTTCTTCATGTCAAATACATATTCCTTCGACTATGAGATTGTGCAACTCCTGGATACCGGAGGAATACCTTGTGTGCTATCAAACATCACAACATAACTGGGTGATCATAAAGATGCTCTACAGGTATCTCCGAAGGTGTTTGTTGAGTTGGCATAGATGGAGATTAGGATTTGTCAGTCCGAGTATCAGAGAGGTATCTCTGGGCCCTCTTGGTAATACACATCATAAGCTTGCAAGCAAAAGACTAAGGAGTTAGTCATGAGGTGATGTATTACCGAAAAAGTAAAGAGACTTTCCGGTAACGAGATTGAACTAGGTATGAAGATACCGACGATCGAATCTCGGGCAAGTAACATACCGATGGACAAAGGGAATTACGTATGTTGTCATAACGGTTCGACCGATAAAGATCTTCGTAGAATATGTAGGAGCCAATATGGGCATCCAGGTTTCGCTATTGGTTACTGACCGGAGAGGTGTCTCGGTCATGTCTACATAGTTCTCGAATCCGTAGGGTCCGCACGCTTAACGTTCGTTGACGATATAGTGTTATATGAGTTATATGATTTGGTGACCAAATGTTGTTTAGAGTCCCGGATGAGATCACGAACATGATGAGGAGTCTCGAAATGGTCGAGAGGTAAAGATTGATATATAGGACGATGGTATTCGGACACCGAAAGTGTTTCGGAGGGTACCGGATACTTATCGGGTCACCGGAAAGAAGTTTCGGGCACCCCCGGCAAAGATATGGGCCTTATGGGCCAAGTGAGGGAACACACCAGCCCACAAGGGGCTGGTGCGCCCCTATAGAGGCCGGCCCTATGAGGAGGAGAAGGAAAGAGGGGAGGGAAAGGAAAGTGTGGAGTAGGACTCCCCCTTCTCTCCCTCTCCCCCCTCTTTCCTTCCCCCTTGTTTATATATGGCAGGAGGGGGCGTGGCTTGGGAGGGACCCCAAGTAGGATTCCTCCTACTTGGGCGCCTCCTTTGGCTGCTTCTCCCTCCCTCCCACCAATATATATGTGGGAGGGGGGCGCCTAGCACACACGAGATCAATTGTTAGCCATGTGCGGCGCCCCCCTCCACCGTTTACACCCCGGTCATATTTTCGTAGTGCTTAGGCGAAGCCCTGGAAAGTTCGACTACAACAACCGCGTTGTGAAACGCTTTCGCTTACGGTCTACGAGGGTACGTAGACACACTCTCCCCTCTCGTTGCTATGCATCTCCTTGATAGATCTTGCATGTGCGTAGAATTTTTTTGTTTTCCATGCAACGTTTCCCTACAGTGGCATCCGAGCCAGGTCTATGCGTAGATGATATGCACGAGTAGAACACAAAGAGTTGTGAGCGGTGATAGTCATACTGCTTACCACCAACGTCTTATTTTGATTCGGCGGTATTGTGGGATAAAGCGGCCCGGACCAAGCTTACATGTCCACGCACATGAGACTGGTTCCACCGACTGACATGCAACTTGTTTTGCATAAAGGTGGCTGACGGGTGTCTATTTCTCCTACTTTAGTTGAATCGAATTTGACTACGGCCAGTCCTTAAAGAAGGTTAAAACAACAAACATGATAATCACCGTTGTGGTTTTGCGTAGGTAAGAACGGTTCTTGCTAGTTTCCCATAGCAGCCACGTAAAACTTGCAACAACAAAGTAGAGGATGTCTAACTTGTTTTTGAAGGGTATGTTGTGATGTGATATGGTCAAGACATGATGTGATACATGTTGTTGTATGAGATGATCATGTTTTGTAATATCGACAACCGGAAGGAGCCTTAGGGTTGTCTCTTAATTATTGTATGAAATGCAAGTGCCATGTAATTGATTTACTTTATCACTATGCGTTAGCAATAGTTGTAGAAGCAATAGTTGGCGAGACGACCCCGACGCAACGATGGAGATCAAGGTGTCGAGCCGGTGACGATGGAGATCATGACGATGCTTTGAAGATGGAGATCAAAAGCACAAGATGATGATGGCCATATCATGTCACATATTTTGATTGCATGTGATGTTTATCCTTTATGCATCTTATTTTGCTTAGAACGGCGGTAGCATTATAAGACGATCCCTTCACTAAATTTCAAGGTAAAAGTGTTCTCCCTGAGTATGCACCATTGCTATAGTTCATCGTTTCGAGACACCACGTGAAGATCGGGTGTGATAGACTCTACGTTCCCATACAATGGGTGTAAGACAGTTTTGCACATGCAGAATACTTGGGTTAAACTTGACGAGCCTAGCATGTACAGACATGGTCTCGGAACACTGGAGACCGAAAGGTCGAACATGAGTCATATAGTAGATATGATCAACATGAAGATGTTCACCATTGAAGACTACTCCATCTCACGTGATGATCGGACTTGGTTTAGTTGATATGGATCATGTATCACTTAGAGGACTTGAGGGATGTTGATTTAAGTGGGAGTTTATTAGTAATTTAATTAATTGAACTTAATTTATCATGAACTTAGTCTTGATAGTTTTTGCATATCTATGTTGTAGATCAATAGCTCGCGTATAGCTCCCCTGTTTTATTTTGATATGTTCCTAGAGAAAACTAAGTTGAAAGATGATAGTAGCAATGATGCGGACTGGGTCCGTGATGTGAGGATTATCCTCATTACTGCATAGAAGAATTATGTTCTTGATGCACCGCTATGTGACATACCTATTGTAGGAGCAGATGCAGACATTATGAACATTTGGCAAAGCTTGATATGATGACTACTTGATAGTTTAGTGCGCCATGCTTTACGGCTTAGAACCGGGACTTCAAAAATGTTTTGAATGCCACGGAGCATATGTGATGTTCCAAGAGCTGAAATTGGTATTTCAGACTCATGCTCATGTCGAGAGGTATAAGTCCTCTGACAAGTACTTTGCCTACAAGATGGAGGAGAATAGCTCAGCCAGTGAGCATGTGCTCAGAATGTCTGGGTACTACAATCGCTTGAATCAAGTGGGAGTTAATCTTCCAGATAAGATAGTGATTGACAGAGTTCTCTAGTCACTATCACCAAGCTACTAGAACTTTGTGATGAACTATAATATGCAAGGGATGACGAAAATGATTCTCGAGCTCTTCGCGATGCTGAAATCAGTGAAGATAGAAATCAAGAAAGAGCCTCAAGTGTTGATGGTTAACAAGACCACTAGTTTCAAGAAAAAGGGCAAGGGAAAGAAAGGGAACTTCAAGAAGAATGGCAAGCAAGTTGCCACTCCCATGAAGAAGCCCAAAGCTGGACCCAAGCCTGAAACTGAGTGCTTCTACTACAAAGGAAATGGTCACTAGAAGCGGAACTGCCCCAAATACTTGGCGGATAAGAAGGATGGCAAAGTGAACAAAGGTATATTTGATATGATGTGTACCTTACTGGTGTTCGTAGTAGCCCCTGGGTATTTGATACCGGTTCAGTTGCTAAGATTAGTAACTCGAAACAGGAGCTGTAGAGACTAGTTAAGGGTGAGGTGACGATGTGTGTTGGAAGTGATTCCAAGGTTGATACGATCACCATCGCACACTCCCTCTACCTTCGAGATTAGTGTTGAACCTAAATAAATGTTATTTGGTGTTTGCATTGAGCATGAATATGATTAGATCATGTTTATTGCAATACGGTTATTCATTTAAGTCAGAGAATAATTGCTGTTCTGTTTACAAGAATAAAACCTTCTATGGTCATACACCCAATGTGAATGGTTTATTGAATCTCGATCGTAGTGATACACATATTCATAATATTGATGCCAAAAGATGCAAAGTTTATAATGATAGTGCAACATGCTCGTGGCACTGCCGTTTAGGTCATATTGGTATAAAGCGTATGAAGAAACTCCATGCAGATGGACATTTGGTATAAAGATGAGTATTGAAGCACGCGGCGGGTATCATTATTTTCTGACCTTCACAGATGATTTGAGTAGATATCGGTATATCTACTTAATGAAACACAAGTCTGAAACATTTGAAAAGTTCAAAGAATTTCAGAGTGAAGTAAAGAATCATCGTAACGAGAAAATAAAGTTTCTACGATCTGATCGCGGAGGCGAATATTTGAGTTATGAGTTTGGCCTTCATTTAAAACAATGTGGAATTGTTTCACAACTCACGCCACCTGGAACACCACAGCGTAATGGTGTATCCGAACGTCGTAACCGTACTTTATTAGATATGGTACGTTCTATGATGTCTCTTACCGATTTGCCTTTATCATTTTGGGGTTATGCATTAGAGACAACCGCATTCACGTTAAATAGGGCACCGTCTAAATCCGTTGAGATGACACCGTATGAACTGTGGTTTGGCTAGAAACCTAATCTGTTGTTTCTTAAAAGTTTGGGGTTGTGACACTTATGTCAAAAGGCTTCAGCCTGATAAGTTCGAACCCAAATCAGAGAAGTGCGTCTTCATAGGATACCCTAAGGAAACAATTGGGTACACCTTCTACCACAGATCCGAAGGCAAGATCTTTGTTGCCAAGAATGGGTCCTTTCTAGAGAAGGAGTTTCTCTCGAAAGAAGTGAGTGGGAGGAAAGTAGAACTTGATGAGATAATTGTACCTTCTCCCGAATTGGAAAGTAGCACATCAGAGAAATCCGTTCCCATGATGCCTACACCAACTAGAGAGGAATCAAATGATGATGATCATGAAACTTCAGATCAAGTTGCTACTGAACCTCGTAGGTCGACCAGAGCACGATCCACACTAGAGTGGTATGGTAATCCTGTTCTGGAAGTCATGCTACTAGACCAAGGCGAACCTATGAACTATGAAGAAGCTATGATGAGCCCAGATTATGACAGATGGCTTGAGGCCATGAAATCTGAGATAGGATCCATGTATGAGAACAAAGTGTGGACTTTGGTGGACTTGCCCAATGATCGGCAATCCATAGAAAATAAATGGATCTTCAAGAAGAAGACTGACGCTGATAGTAATGTTACTGTCTACAAAGCATGACTTGTCGCAAAAGGTTTTCGACAAGTTCAAGGGGTTGACTACGATGAGACTTTCTCATCCGTAGCGATGCTTAAGTCCATCCGAATCAAGTTAGCAATTGCCGCATTTTATAATTATGAAATCTGGCAAATGGACGTCAAAACTGCATTCCTTAATGGATATCTTAAAGAAGAGTTGTATATGTTGCAACCGGAAGGTTTTGTCGATCCTAAAGATGCTAACAAAGTGTGCAAGCTCCAGCGATCCATCTATGGACTGGTGCAATCATCTCGGAGTTGGAATATACGCTTTGATAAGGTGATCAAATCATATGGTTTTATATAGACTTATGGTGAAGCCTGTATTTACAAGAAATTGAGTAGGAGCTCTGTAGCATTTCTGATATTATATGTGGATGACATATTGTTGATTGGAAATGATATAGAATTTTTGGATAGCATAAAAATGATACTTGAATAAGAATTTTTCAATGAAAGACCTCGATGAAGCTGCTTACGTATTGAGCATTAATATCTATAGGGATAGATCGAGACGCTTGATAAGACATTCAATGAGTACATACCTTGACAAGATTTTGAAGGAGTTCAAAATGGATCAGTCAAAGAAGGAGTTCTTGCCTATATTACAAGGTGTGAAGTTGAGTAAGACTCAAAGCCTGACCACGGCAGAAAATAGAGAGAGAATGAAAGTCATTCCCTATGCCTCAGCCATAGGTTCTATACGGTATGCCATGCTATGTACCACACCTGATGTGTGTCTTGCCACTTATCTGGCAAAGAGGGTACAAGAGTGATCCAGGAGTGGACCACTCGACAGCGGTCAAAATTATCCTTAGGTGCCTTAAAGAGGACTAAGGAAATGTTTCTCGGCTATGTAGGTGATAAAGAGTTCGTCGTAAAGAGTTACATCGATGCAAAGCTTTGACACTGATCTAGATGAATCTAAGTCTCAATCTGGATACATATTGAACATGGGAGCAATTAGCTAGAGTAGCTCCATGCAGAGCATTGTAGACTTAGAAATTTGCAAAATACATACGGATCTAAATGTGGCAGATCCGTTGACTAAACTTCTCACACAAGCAAAACATGATCACACCTTAGTACTCTTTGGGTGTTAATCACATGGAGATGTGAACTAGATTATTGACTCTAGTAAACTCTTTGGGTGTTGGTCACATGGCAATGTGAACTATGGGTGTTAATCACATGGTGATGTGAACTAGATTATTGACTCTAGTGCAAGTGGGAGACTGAAGGAAATATGCCCTAGAGGCAATAATAAAGTTGTTATTTTATATTTCCTTATTCATGATAAAGGTTTATTATTCATGCTAGAATTGTATTGATCGAAAACTTAAATACATGTGTGAATACATAAACAAATATCGTGTCCCTAGTAAGCCTCTACTAGACTAGCTCGTTGATCAAAGATGGTTAAAGTTTCCTAACCATAGACATGTGTTGTCATTTGATAACGGGATCACATCATTAGGAGAATGATGTGATGGACAAGACCCACCCGTTAGCTTAGCATAATGATCGTTCAGTTTATTGCTATTGCTTTCTTCATGTCAAATACATATTCCTTTGACTATGAGATTGTGCAACTCCTGGATACCGGAGGAATACCTTGTGTGCTATCAAACGTCACAACATAACTGGGTGATCATAAAGATGCTCTACAGGTATCTCCGAAGGTGTTTGTTGAGTTGGTATAGATCGAGATTAGGATTTGTCACTCTGAGTATCGAAGAGGTATCTCTGGGCCCTCTCGGTAATACACATCATAAGCTTGCAAGCAAAAGACTAAGGAGTTAGTCACGAGGTGATGTATTACGGAATGAGTAAAGATACTTGCCGGTAACGAGATTGAACTAGGTATGAAGATACCGACGGTCGAATCTCGGGTAAGTAACATACCGATGGACAAAGGGAATTATGTATGTTGTCATAATGGTTCGACCAATAAAGATCTTCGTAGAATATGTAGGAGCCAATATGGGCATCCATGTTCCGCTATTGGTTATTGACCGGAGAGGTGTCTCGGTCATGTTTACATAGTTCTCGAACCCGTAGGGTCTGCACGCTTAACGTTCGTTGATGATATAGTGTTATATGAGTTATATGATTTGGTGACCGAATGTTGTTCGGAGTCCCGGATGAGATCACAGACATGATGAGGAGTCTCAAAATGGTTGAGAGGTAAATATTGATATATATAGGACAATGGTATTCCGACACCGGAAGTGTTTCAGAGGGTACATGGTACTTATCGGGTGACCGGAAAGAAGTTTTGGGCACCCCCGACAAAGATATGGGCCAAGTGAGGGAACACACCAGCCCACAAGGGGCTGGTGCACACCTATAGAGGCCGGCCCTATGAGGAGGAGAAGGAAAGAGGGGAGGGAAAGGAAAGTGTGGAGTAGGACTCCCCCTTCCTTCCCTCTCCCCCTTGTTTTCTTCCCCCTTGTTTATATATGGCAGGAGGGGCTTGGGAGGGACCCCAATTATGATTCCTCCTACTTGGGCACCTCCTTTGGCTGCTCCTCCCTCCCTCCCGCCTATATATATGTGGGAGGGGGGCGCCTAGCACACACGAGATTAATTGTTAGCCGTGTGCGGCGCCCCCTCCACCGTTTACACCCCCGGTCATATTTTCTTAGTGCTTAGGCGAAGCCCTGCGGAGATCACTTCACCATAACCGTCACCACGCCATCGTGCTGACGGAACTCATCTACTACCTCACCATCTTGCTGGATCAAGAAGGCGAAGGACGTCACCGAGCTGAACGTGTGCTGAATGCGGAGGTGCCGTACGTTCGGTACTAGATCGGTTGGATCGCGAAGAAAGTTTGGCTACATCAACCGCGTTGTGAAACATTTCAGCTTACGGTCTACGAGGGTACGTAGACACACTCTCCCCTCTCGTTGCTATGCATATCCTTGATAGATCTTGCGTGTGCATAGAAATTTTTTGTTTTCCATGCAACATTTGCCTACACGAGTGATTTGAGTTTAAGATCCACCGAGAGAAAAATCAAGAGCCCAAACTTAGACAGTGGTAGTGCATCATAGTAGTTCTGAGTTTAGAGTTCTTGTACCAATTACTCTTGAGAGCTGCACACTCTCTAGACAGATAGGTGTTGGCTCGAGTGTTGAAGAGTTGTTGTCTTCACCGAGCAAGATTTTCAGCAACCAAGAGTAATTGTGGTTCATGAAGGTTGATCGAAGGTTTGGAGATCGCCGACAAGTATCTACCACGAGTGAAATCAGCTAGAGTCTGATCAGCTCTGAGTTAAAGGAGAATAGGGCAAAGAGAGTTTATCTTCTGTGTTAAATCACAACCCCTCCAACCAGACGTAGTCCTTTGGCAGAAGGGCAAACTGGTCTACCAAATCCAACTATCGCCATCGAGCACCACTGGTTCAATCTACTTCGTTGCATTACTTTAAGCAGTTTACTTTTGTGCTCTGTGTTGATAGTATATCTGATCTATCATTGCCTGTTGCATATCGTTCGTATCTTTCATTTCTGTCGTCCCCAGCTGTTATCATTTGTCTCTCACTCTATTGCATTCTCATCATTCTGTGTAGCCATTCCGGTCATATACATTCGGTTTGCTCTGTATCATTTTCATTCATCATGTCATAGTTCTTTCACATGCTTACTCATCGTATTTCAGTTCTAGTCTATGACATGTTGCTATATCTATTCGCGTATTGCATTACCATCTTCATCGTCAAGCCTGTGATATCCTATGCTTGAATCATTGTTGATTCCTATCTTGACGAATATATTCCTCAATAGCTTCCTTGTTTAAACTCTGATCTACCGAACCTTATTTCCGCTGCTATGTTCGGGATCAGTTCAAAACTTTCGAAAGAATTTTTGAATCTCCCATTCACCCCCCTCTAGTCGATATACTCTCGGTCCCAACAATTGGTATCAGAGCATGTTCTCCCTGTCTCTGTTTATTAAAGGTCTAACGTCCTTAGAGTTTTGAGTATGTCGTATGCAGGTAGATCCTCGCACTCTGAAAGATTTCCTATCTTTGATGGAAATGACTATGTCTACTGGAAAGAAAGAATGAGAATCAGACTTCAAGCCATCAACATAGATCTCTGGCAAATTGTTGAAAATGAATACATCATTCAACACCCTGATGCTCCAACTTCTAATGACAAAGCTATACTGCGGTTGAATGCTCAAGATAAAGATATTATCTATGAAAGTATCTCAGAAGACATTTTCATTCGGTTCCGAAAACTTGACACTGCAAAGCAACTCTGGGATGCCATCAAGAAAGTTCATGAAGAATTCATTACCAGAACAGACTCTCACACTAAAATGCTTCGTGCCATGTTTGCTAGTTTTAGAAGTCTTCGTAAGGAAAGTGCCATGGAACTCACTGATCGGTTGACAAATATTGTTGAAAGACTTCATCAACGAGGAGTTACAGATATCACCAATAGAGATGTAGTCAACAAGCTACCGAGTGCTCTTGAGCCAACCTTCAATACAATCGTAGCTGAAATCAAGCAAAGACCAGACTATGAAGAACTTCACTACGTCGAGGTCATGACACCGTTATCCATTCACGAAGAAAAGATGGAACTTGAAAATGCATATCAAGAATCTTCTTCGGAAAGTGAAGGGGAAATTCTCTCACACTATGGCAGCTCACAAGAAGAAGATGTTGAAAATCAACACACCATCACAAGGGAATTGGAAATGCTCACAGAAAGGCTAAGTGATCTCAGAAGACAGAATCTGTGTCTCACAAATAATGACAAATTTGATTTGTCTGAATCTTCAAGAAAGTTACCTCTGAAAGAAATGACGTGCTTCAAGTGCAAACAATTCGGTCACCTCGTAGCAGACTGTCCTTGCTGGGATAGAAAACCAAGCAACAGATGGATGGATCTTCATGGAAATGGATTCACTCGGATGGATTGTCACACTAAGCTCTCGAAGAAAAATGAATCATCCTCATCCTCTTCGACGAGACCAGTCATTGATGTGAAAGCCAGAGCAACCATCAAATCCAATATGAAGAGAATATCACAGCTGAACAGAGCATGTGCTGACATGAACTTGGAATCTAAAGATGAAACTTCCGAATCAGAATCAGAAGATGAAGAGCTTCACAGAAGGATAGGAAGAAGCAATGCTTTCGTGGCCTATGAATCTTCCGAGAAATCACTCGAATCAGACGCTGATGACAATGCTTCAAGTGATGATGAACCAATCGCATTCTGTCTCATGGCAAAGACCTCAAAGGATCAGGTATCAGCAAAACATAAAAAATCTATGACTGAATATCCACCTGAATACATTGCCTATGCTAAACTGATTAAGCTTGCTAAATCTCAGCAAGATGAGCTTGAAAAACTTGAGAAGAATCTCAGGAAAACCGAAGGATTACTGGTCGAAGAGATGGAGAAGAATCAAAAGTTGATTGAAGAGCCTGATGATTTTTCTTCAACTATTGATGATCTCTCTAACCGATATGATTCTCTTATAGTCGACTACGAGAGTTTATCAGATGAACTCCTTAACCGGAATCAAGAACTCGAGTCACTGAAAGAGTCTCATAACGTGCTTGCGAAAGAAAAAGCTTCTCTCTTCGCCGAGCAATCTGAACAGCTTCCTGATGACTTTGTGCCTTCTTACTTAAAATGCCTAGAACATAGCAATGCTAAATCCAATGCTGAAACATCTACTGCTGTCATCAAGAATATTGCAAGTACTACGAATGATATTTCTAACCCCTCTCCCGAGGAATTTGTTGCTGTCTCTGATGAAAACTGCAGATTAAAGAGCTGCCTTGAGACAGGTATGCTAAAGAGCCTCAAAGGGCATCAAACTTTATGTGATGTACTCAAGAAGTCTATACTGCACAAAAACCCTCGAAAGGAAGGTTTGGGTTTCGAAAGAAAACTCAACGTCGATGGTACCTACTGGACGCCCGAACAATATCCTCGAACAAGTCGCGTTCTTGCTAAAAGTAAAACTCTCAAACTTGCAACTTTGTGTGGATATGACTCACCTATTTCTATTGTTTCTGACAAGTCTGATGACTCAAACTACAAGTTCTTCAAAAAACAGAATGGTAAGGTTTTTGCTCGGTATGTTGGAACTAACTGCAGGTCTGACTCATCCAAGAAGCAAATCTGGGTGAAGAAGTGCATCATTGAAAATTTATCTGTCACAGCTAACTTGAATATGCAGAATGATTCTTGTCGAGGAAATGATTATCTTTCGCAGATGGGCACTGAAACTTTCTCGTCGAGGAAATGGTTATCTTTCACAGAAGGAGTACATGCGTACTTCCTCGAATCATTATACTCATGTCTCTGGAAACAATTTCAATGCCTATTCATTTGATTACTCTCGAAATGCAAAAGTGAATCATAGGTCTGGCAGAAGGAATGTCCCTGCTCATACTAAGCAAAAGAGATGCTCGCTGCCCACGCAAGTGTGGGTTGCGAAAAAGAACTAACCCTTCTTGCAGGAACTATCTCAGGGATTCCTCTCATTTATTCTAAGCCTTGAGATTTACTTTGTTGGTGCTTGTGTCTTGTGTTTATTTGCTTTTGTTTGTGAGGTTGTATTTTGTTCGATGTGTTTGTGTCTCGTCTGATGAACAACTCACTCATAGTTCTGTTTTGTCGAGTTTCCTCTTTTCTGGCTGAGTGACTTGGTTCAGACCTTGTTATCCCTTTATTATTTCTCTTCCAATCTATGTTGTCCATCATAAGTATGCAATCTGATCTGAAGAAAATTTATGTTCGACGTCCTTGGTCGCGAAAGAAATCGACTTCGAACTTTAATCTATTTTGGCGCTTGCCCTTCTTCAAACCTTTCGGCTCCCGCTCTCGTTCCGAGTTTTACGCAGGAAACGGTTGCCACGTGCCCACGATCTCCATGATCGTGATCGTGTCCGTTGAGTGTGGAACATCCCGCTTCTGAGGGTCGTGGATCTCGGAGAGGTGTTTCTTCTCGCTAGCTATAAATACCCCTCCCGGTGCCTTCTTCCTCATTTGTTCCTCAAACCCTCATCCTCCTCCTTCCGAGCCCGAGCTCGAAGCAACTCCGGTGAGGTGCCTTGCCGTGCGACACTGGTGAAGTCTCGTTGCAGTTGATCATGCCCATGCCGTAATCTTCCTCCCTGCATTGTCGTAGTTGATCTATGCTGCCAAGTTAGGGCGCCTAGATCTTGAACTGCTCCTGCTCCTTCCTCTGTTCGTAGGGCAGTTCATACCGGCGCCATTTCTTTTGATTTATTCATTGCGGTAGACCTTTAGGATTCACTAGGTTATGACTGGTGCGGTTTGTAGATTTCCCCTTGTACTAGTTCCTATCGTTCTAGGGTTCATATGTACTTTTCCGAAAGATTAGATAGTTCTTAACCAGTCCTGAGCTTTCTGTGGCTAGGTTAATGTCTATCAAAGATATCTTCTCTAATTATACTATGAATTCCTCTGTCCCATCAGAAAAATATTCTTTTCAGTTCAAAATGCTTCTGTGCATGTTTATGACCCTACCCCATTTTCCCTCGTATCTATTTCTTTTCATAGGTTGGTCATGGCACAGAGTTCGGATGAGTATACAGATTCTGAAGGACAACTGTCTCAGCCACCACCAAGGTCAGACCGAATGGGATTGACTGGTGGAGGAAAATCATCAAAGCCACCAAAGACACCGAAGAAGAAATCTGAGTCCAAATCTGAAGAAGATGATGAAGAGATTCCCTCGGCTCACAGTCAGCCCGAGGATGAATTGGTCACTGACGCCCTAACCATGTTCTCCGATGGAAATCCAAAGAAGGGTGGTTGTGGCAAAGAAAACAACACCACTGTAGAAATGTCTGAACCAGATGGGTACCAAACTCCACCTGGAGTTGAAACTACAACTGAACGCAACAATAGGCTGCAAAGGATTCACCGTCATTGGGCAAAGAAATGGTTTAACTATGAAAACATTCGCGAGAAGTATCAGATCTTATTTGCCTTCACACCGCCATGGAATGACTGCATTGCTGAGAATTGCATTGGCCCAGATGATGAAAAAGTCAGGCCACCAGCACCATCAAATGCTCATCCTGAATCCCTCAAGACCATCGCTGATTTCCATGAAGAGGTTGCTAAGAGGGCGAAAGCCAAAGCCAAGCGTGATGCTAGGTTAGCAAAGAAAAATCAAGTTGAAGCAAAAAACGTCGCGCTGACTCAGCAAGATGTGCAGAAGAGAAAGGATCATGCTTATGCATTAAAGGGAAGCAAATCTAGGAAACCCATTTCCCCTCATGCTCCACGAAAGAAATCAGTCGCCAGGAAATCCAAGAAGGCGGCCTCTGACTCGTCTGATGAATATTCCGATGAAGATGCTCCTGATGAAATTCTTATTTATGATCAATGAGCCATTCTCAACAAGCCATACAAGACTCCCTCACCAGTGAAAGTTTCACCCCCACTAAGGAAATCACCAAGATATGCACTCACTCAAGTCACTGACAAACCTTCGGGTTCTGCCACACCTAAAGCAAAGAGAAAGTTGTTGTCTGAAGGAAAAGCTGAAGCATCTGCCAATAAGGACAAACCCAGTGTTCCTGCTTCCATAGAGGAACAGAAATATGATTTCAACCTCATGATTGATATGATTGAGAGTGTTGCTTACAATGCAAAATCTGATGACATAAGTAGTCTGGGACCTCCTGATGATGTTACCAAATTGGTAACAAAACATTTCATTGAGTTGAAGAAAATTACCAAGAGGCTGAATCAGGCTGTCAAAGACAAGCAAACCCTCAAGAAAATGAGGAGAGATGCCAACACTGAATCCGAAAGGGAAAGTCTGAACAAAGAAATTGTTGAGCTCACAAAGGCACTTAGTGTCATGAGAAATGACAAAATTGATTGGCACTCACGGTTGAAGATGGAAGTATCTCAGCTGTGTGATAGAAGGAATGATGAGATTGAGTGCAAGGCAGATCTTGCTCGAAGGAGAATCAAAGAGGAAAAACGACAGAAGGCTAAGGCAAGAGCCAGCAAACCGAAAGGAATCAAGGACCGCCGCCTTTAGACTATTGTTGATGCTCCAATTGACTCAAGCACTCCTCTGCAGCAAATCCCACCTTCGCCACCTCAAGAGGATGAACCCATGCAACAAGCTATCAACATGGAGGTCATCATTCCTACTCCAGCAGCACAAGAACTTGATGTTGTTGATATCTTCTTGAACAAGTCTGATGAAGAGAATGCCTAGCCTGAGCAGCAAGCCCAAGATGACAAAACCGATGAGGAAATTGAAGTTGAGAAGGCAGATCCATCGCCTCCAAAATTTTTGCAAGCTGAGCCCTCCGAATCGAATAAGGAGGAGACTGATAAGATTGAGGGGGAGCAAAGTGCTTCCTGAGAGAAAACCACCCCGGTCACATCATCTGGTGCCCCTACCCAGATGGATGTTGATCCTACTCCTGTTTCCACTGAACCAGAGTTGGAAAAGGAAGAAAAGAAATCTGAAGAGCCCATGGCTCACGAAGGAATTGCTCCACCATTTGTACCCCAAGTGTCTGAGAAAGAAGCTGTTGTCCCCCCTGCCGAAGAAAATACCATGAAAGAAAAGGCCCTAGTGGCCGAAAGTCAGAAAGCCGCTAAAGGAGTTCTAGCAGGTAAAAATGATGGACAGTCTAGTTCCTCAAAGAAGTCTGCCCAAGAAAAATCAAGGAAGCCTCGTGCCCCACTCAAGCCTATCGAGGAAGATGTGCAAGCACCGGATGATATTCAGACCCGGAATGTGAGTGAAGAACGTCTGAAAAATCCTTTGGGAAACATTTTCGTTATTCCCAGTTGAAGATGGCCCAAATGGTCCTGCATTTAATGAGCAATTTCAACTTTCGAGACTTGCATTCTTTGGGACTAGTCCTTATGAAGGAGAAAGAACTTCATTATCGCTAAGGTTCTAGACTAAGGAACAGTCTATGTATTATGCTCGCATTCTGTATGAAAAGAATCGCATATTCAAGCACCAGATTCTGGATTTTGCTAAGCTCGAAAGCTTACCCTGCTTCCATCACACCATCGAGCAAATTGAGCTTGTCTTCTTGAAGAGTTTCCTTTGCTTCAATCATGGCTGGAATCGTGTAGTGATTCATCAATTATATGCCACTCTGTATATCTCAGGAGAACTTGCAGATAGCTCTACATGGATTCTCGAATGGATGATAGGAGAGGAAAAGATTAAATGTTTGGCAGATCAGTTCTTAGCACTGTTAAATCTTCCTCGGTGCGAATTTGATGCTAATCGTGAAAACAGGCTGCACTATTGGGAAGTATCCGAAGCTCAACTTCATATGCTGATGGGCCCCAAGCTTTGTTGGTGATGAATGCATAGAGATAAATTCAAAGAATATGGCATATGAGAACAAAGTATTGTTCTACATCCTCTGCAATTCCCTCACTCCATCAAACAGACCAGAAACCATCAATGGCATCGTGGGAAATGCACTGCTTGCCACTGCTCAGGGTATTCGCTTTGATATCCTTGATCTTTTCATTCGCAACTTGGCCTGTGCAGCTGATAGCCCTCAAGCTTTGAAACCATATGCTCCATGGATCATGCATGCCATAGAGCAGTTCCTTGAAGAAAAGTTCTACTGTCCATATGTCCCGAAAGTTTATATGCCACTAGTCCATGATACACTCAGAGTTGTGAAGGACATAGGCAAAGGAAAGATGCCAATGGATGCCACTACTGCTATGCCTGTCTCTGCTAGTGCTCCGAAGGTCAAGAGAGCTAAAGTTGAAATCCCTCATGAAAAAAATCCTTCACTATACGAGATTTGTCTTTGCACTCAGCAAGCCCTGGAAAGCCACATCAAGCTCGATAGAAAAGTTAAGGTGGAAATGATGTCTGAGATCAATTTGCTTCACAATTATGCTCGCCAAGCTCTTCTGCATGAGAAGGAACAAAAGAAGCGCTCTTGGACCCTTCTGCGCAAGCATTATTCTCGCAAGCAACTATTAGCCAAGGGTATCAAGAAAGAATATGATTATCTGGAGTTGTTTGAAGCTCCTCACCTCCGAAGGCAAACTCCAGTGCTTCCTCAGCGTTCTGCCTCAACTGACCTACTGTTTGTTGAACCCGATGATGTTCTTGAAGACACAGCAGGAACGTTTATCTACAAGCCAGATGCACCTCCCAATGCAACTCCTAAAGCTGCTCCCGACGCCCATGCTGCGTCTCCTACACCTGCTTCTCCGAGCAGTTCAAGCTCTGACTCTAGTTCTTCGGATGAGTAGTTCCTCACATGCATTCTCTTTCCTTTTTGACACTTGTTGACAAAAGGGGGAGAAGAACATCGAGTGATAGGTAAGCGGGTTATTTGCAGGGTGTATTCTATTTTGCTAACAATCGTCCAAAAAGGGGGAGATTGTTGGTGCAATATTTCTTGTGTTTTGGAGATTGTTGACAGAAACAGGCATGGACTGATTTGTTTGCTAGTGCACACAGAGAGAAATAGTCCATGCAGAACTGAAGAGAATGTTGTCTCTGGTGCAAGTTCGAGGAACTTCACCGAAGAATATCTGCATTGCAGAGAAGAATGCGCTACATCTGTTGAAAACATGTAGGCGAGAACATTGATGAGAAGGAGTTAACCCCTCAAAAATTTATTGATGACGTGAAGCAATTGGTTTGGAGTTTCTGTCCGAAGAAAATTCACCGCAGCGAGTGGAAGTCGAAGACAAAGAGAAGACGTTGTATTCATTTCGTTGTTCTTCTTTCATTCATTTGAGTCATAGGACCTCCGTACTATCAAGAGTGGTATAGGTTCTCGAAGCTTAGATCCGCTGTGATGCCTAGCCCAAAACCTATGCGAGACTGAGAGAAGTCTCTTTATGTTTCGAATGATTACCAGACAGCAGTAGACATTGTTCTTTGTGCTGCAGGAGATATCTTTCGAACTGAGGGGTTAGCATTACTTGCTCCGCAAGCAATGTTACCGCTGTGCTCATTTTCCGACCGTTGGACTCGTGTCGTTTGGTGATACGTCTCCAACGTATCTATATTTTTGATTGTTCCATGCTATTATATTATCTGTTTTGGATGTTTTATATGCATTAATATGCTATTTTATATTATTTTTGGGACTAACCTATTAACCTAGAGCCCAGTGCCAGTTTCTGTTTTTTTCCTTGTTTTTTAG
This sequence comes from Thinopyrum elongatum, assembly GCA_011799875.1. Classification (NCBI taxonomy): domain Eukaryota; kingdom Viridiplantae; phylum Streptophyta; class Magnoliopsida; order Poales; family Poaceae; genus Thinopyrum; species Thinopyrum elongatum. Next base: position 167,703,589 of record CM022299.1, read on the forward strand.
CTTCGTGGAGAAGGAATACCAAACGGAGTCCAAACGCGATGATTTTTCTTGGACCAGAAGACACCCAGGAGACTTGGAGATGAAGTCGGAGGAGCCACGAGGCGGCCACAAGGGTGGTGGGTGTGCCCCCCTGCCTTGTGGGCCCCCCGTGACCGTCCTGAGCTAATTCTTTCGCCTATATAGTCACATATATTCCCAAACCACCAGAAGCATCCACGAAAACACTTTTCCACCACCGCAACCTTCTGTACCCGTGAGATCGCATCTAGGGACCTTTTTCAGCACCCTGCCGGAGGGGGATTCGATCACGGAGGGCTTCTACATCAACCCTATTGCCCTTCCGATGAAGCGTGAGTAGTTTATCTCAGACCTACGGGTCCATAGCTAGTAGCTAGATGGCTTCTTCTCTCTCTTTGATTCTCAATACCATGTTCTCCTCGATGTTCTTGGAGATCTATCCGATGTAATACTTTTTTGCGGTGTGTTTGCCGAGATCCGATGAATTGTGGATTTATGATCAGATTATCTATGAATATTATTTGAATCTTCTCTGAATTCTTTTATGCATGATTTCATATCTTTGTAATTCTCTTCGAACTATCGGTTTGGTTTGGCCAACTAGATTGTTTTTTCTTGCAATGGGAGAAGTGCTTAGCTTTGGGTTCAATCTTGCGGTGTCCTTTCCCAGTGACAGTAGGGGCAGCAAGGCACATATTGTATTGTTTCCATCGAGGATAAAAAGATGGGGTTTACATCATATTGCTTGAGTTTATTCCTCTACATCATGTCATCTTACTTAATGAGTTACTCTGTTCTTCATGAACTTAATACTCTAGATGCAGGCAGGAGTCGGTCGATGTGTGGAGTAATAGTAGTAGATGCAGAATCGTTTCGGTCTACTTGACACGGACGTGATGCCTATATTCATGATCATTGCCTTAGATATCGTCATAACTTTGCGCTTTTCTATCAATTGCTCGGAAGTAATTTGTTCACCCACCATATTATTTTCTATCTTGAGAGAAGCCTCTAGTGAAACCTATGGCCCCCGGGTCTATTTTCCATCATATAAGTTTTCGATCTACTATTTTGCAATCTTTTACTTTTCGATCTATAAACCAAAAATACCAAAAATATTTACTTTATCTTTTATTTAGTTTCATCTATATCTATCAGATCTCACTTTTGCAAGAAACCGTGAAGGGATTGACAACCCCTTTATCACGTTGGGTGCAAGTTGTTTGATTGTTTGTGCAGGTATTCGGTGATTTGTGCGTTGTCTCCTACTGGATTGATACCTTGGTTCTCAAACTGAGGGAAATGCTTATCTCTACTTTGCTGCATCACCCTTTCCAATTCAAGGGAAAAACCAACGCAAGCTCAAGAAGTAGCAAGAAGAATTTCTGGCGCCGTTGCCGGGGAGATCTACGCCAAGTCAAGACATACCAAGTACCCATCATAAACTCTCATCTCTTGCATTACATTATTAACCATTTGCCTCTCGTTTTCCTCTCCCCCACTTCTAAAACGATTTTCAAAAAGATTTGCCTTTTTATTCACCCTTCTTCCGTTCGTCTTCTTCGTTTGCCTTTTGTTTGCTCGTGGGTTGGCTTGCTTTGTCACGATGGTTCAACCAAAGAATGTTGATACTCACTTTAGGAGGTTGGAAGAAATTGAAAACAACGTTAGGAGCTTCATGTCTTTACAATTTGAGCATAATAGTTTTTCTAGAAACGAGCTTAAGGAGCAGAAAAGTTTTATGGAATACATGAATAAAGGGCTCGATGATATGTCTAAGGAATTTTATGGTTTGAAATCTCAGTTTTCTCATCTTGAAAATTTAGTAGGCCAAATTGCTGATAAACAAGCTACCTTAGTAAATAAGATGGCCGCTAAACCAGAGGCTTTAAATAATGATGAAGATCTTAAAGTGATTGATGTGACTCCTATTGAATCTTTGTTTTCCAATATAAAAATTGATAAAAGTGGGATTGGAGAGGTCAAAACTTTAAGTAGCAATGAACCCACTCTTTTGGATTTCAAGGAATTTAATTATGATAATTTTTCTTTAATAGATAGTATTTCCTTGTTGCAATCCATGTTGAATTCTCCTCATGCTGATAATCAAAACAAAGCTTTTACTAAACATATCATTGATGCTATGATGCAATCTTTTGAAGAAAAGCTTGAATTAGAAGTTTCTATCCCTAGAAAACTTTATGATGAGTGGGAACCTACTATTAAGATTAATATTAAAGATTATGCGTGCCATGCTTTGTGTGATTTGGGTGCTAGTGTTTCCACGATTCCAAAAACTTTATGTGATGTGTTTGGTTTCCGTGAATTTGATGATTGTTCCTTAAATTTGCATCTTGCGGACTCCACTATTAAGAAACCTATGGGAAGGATTAATGATGTTCTTATTGTTGCAAATAGGAATTATGTGCCTGTAGATTTCATTGTTCTTGATATAGATTGCAATCCTACATGTCCTATTATTCTTGGTAGACCTTTCCTTAGAACGATTGGTGCAATTATTGATATGAAAGAAGGAAACATTAGATTTCAATTTCCTTTAAGGAAGGGCATGGAACACTTTCCTAGAAATAAAATTAACTTGCCATATGAATCTATTATGAGAGCTACTTATGGATTGCATACCAAAGATGACAATACCTAGATCTATTCATATTTTTATGCCTAGCTAACGGCGTTAAACAATAGCGCTTGTTGGGAGGCAACCCAATTTTTTTTTTTTTTTGCTTTTTTGTTCCTGTTTTGATTTGAATAATTCATCTAGCCTCTGGTTAGATGTGGTTTTGTGTTTTAATTAGTGTTTGTGCCAAGTAAAACCTTTGGGATGGCTTACGGTGATAGTTGATTTGATCTTGCTGAAAAACAGAAACTTTTGCGTCCAGTCACAGAATTTTAATAATTCACCAGAGCATTGAAAAATGCTGAATTTTTTATAGGATATTGATATACAAATTTTCTCTGTTGTCCTAATGTTTCAGAAATTTTTCAGTTAAAGAAGTATTAGGACAATTCGTATCTTCGCAGACTGTTCTGTTTTTGACAGATTCTGTTTTCTTTGTGTTGTTTGCTTATTTTGATGAATCTATGGGTAGTATCGGGGGGGTATGGACCATGGAAAAGTTTGAATACAGTGAATATTACACCAATATAAATAAATAATGAGTTCACAACAGTACCAAAAGTGGTGATTTATTTTCTTATACTAACGGAGCTTATGAGATTTTCTGTTGAGTTTTGTGTTGTGAAGTTTTCAAGTTTTGGGTAAGGATTTGATGGACTATGGAATAAGGAGTGGCAAGAGCCTAAGCTTGGGGATGCCCAAGGCATCCCAAGGTAATATTCAAGGACAACCAAGAGCCTAAGCTTGGGGATGCCCCAGAAGGCATCCCCTCTTTCGTCTTCGTCTATCGGTAACCTTACTTGAAGCTATATTTTTATTCACCACATGATATGTGTTTTGCTTGGAGTGTCTTGTATGATTTGAGTCTTTGATTTTTAGTTTGCCACAATCATCCTTGCTGTACACACCTTTTGAGAGGGACACGCATGAATCGTGATTTATTAGAATACTCTATGTGCTTCACTTATATCTTTTGAGCTAGTCAATTTTGCTCTAGTGCTTCACTTATATCTTTTTAGAGCACGGCGGTGGTTTTATTTTATAGAAATTGTTGAACTCTCATGATTCACTTATATTATTTTGAGAGTCTTTAAACAACATGGTAATTTGCTTTGGTTATTTAGTCCTAATATGATAGGCATCCAAGAGGGATATAATAAAAACTTTCATATAAAGTACATTGAATACTATGAGAAGTTTGATTCTTTATGATTGTTTTGAGATATAGAGATGGTAATATTAGAGTCATGCTAGTGAGTAATTGTGAATTTGAGAAATACTTGTGTTAAGGTTTGTGATTCCCATAGCATGCACGTATGGTGAACCGTTATGTGATGAAGTCGGAGCATGATATATTTATTCATTGTCTTCCTTGTGAGTGGCGGTCGCGGACGAGCGATGGTATTTTCCTACCAATCTATCCCCCTAGGAGCATGCACGTAGTACTTCGTTTTGATAACTAATAGATTTTTGCAATAAGTATGTGAGTTCTTTATGACTAATGTTGAGTCCATGGATTATACGCACTCTCACCCTTCCACCATTGCTAGCCTCTCTAGTGCCGCGCAACTTTCGCCGGTACCATACACCCACCATATACCTTCCTCAAAACAGCCACCATACCTACCTATTGTGGCATTTCCATAGCCATTCCGAGATATATTTCCATGCAACTTTCCGCCGTTCCGTTTATTATGACACGCTTCATCATTGTCATATTGCTTTGCATGATCATGTAGTTGACATCGTATTTGTGGCAAAGCCACCGTTCATAATTCTTTCATACATGTCACTCTTGATTCATTGCACATCCCGGTACACCGCCGGAGGCATTCATATAGAGTCATATTTCGTTCTAAGTATCTAGTTGTAATTTTTGAGTTGTAAGTAAATAAAAGTGTGATGATCTTCATTATTAGAGCATTGTCCCATGTGAGGAAAGGATGATGGATACTATGATTCCCCGACAAGTCGGGATGAGACTCCGGACGAAAAAAAAGAGGCAAAAAAAAATGAGAAGGCCCAAATAAAAAAAAATGAGAGAAAAGAGAGAAAGGACAATGTTACTATCCTTTTACCACACTTGTGCTTCAAAGTAGCACCATGATCTTCATGATAGAGAGTCTCCTATGTTGTCACTTTCATATACTAGTGGGAATTTTTCATTATAGAACTTGGCTTGTAAGTTCCAATGATGGGCTTCCTCAAATTGCCCTAGGTCTTCGTGAGCAAGCGAGTTGGATGCACACCCACTTAGTTTTCTTTTGAGCTTTCATAAACTTATAGCTCTAGTGCATCCGTTGCATGGCAATCCCTACTCACTCACATTGATATCTATTGATGGGCATCTCCATAGCCCGTTGATACGCCTAGTTGATGTGAGATTATCTCCTTCTTTTTGTCTTCTCCACAACCACCATACTCTATTCCACCTATAGTGCTATGTCCATGGCTCACGCGCATGTATTGCATGAAAGTTGAAAAAGTTTGAGAACATCAAAAGTATGAAACAATTGCTTGGCTTGTCATCGGGGTTGTGCATGATTTGAATATTTTGTGTGATGAAGATGGAGCATAGCCAGACTATATGATTTTGTAGGGATAAGCTTTCTTTGGCCATGTTATTTTGAGAAGACATAATTGCCTTGTTAGTATGCTTGAAGTATTATTGTTTTTATGTCATATTAAACTTTTGTTTTGAATCTTATGGATCTGAACATTCATGCCACAATAAAGAAAATTACATGGATAAGTATGTTAGGTAGCATTCCACATCAAATATTCTGTATTTTATCATTTACCTACTCGAGGACGAGCAGGAATTAAGCTTGGGGATGCTTGATACGTCTCCAACGTATCTATAATTTTTGATTGTCCCATGCTATTATATTATCTGTTTTGGATGTTTTATATGCATTAATATGCCATTTTATATTATTTTTGGGACTAACCTATTAACCTAGAGCCCAGTGCCAGTTTCTGTTTTTTTCCTTGTTTTTCAGCTTCATGGAGAAGGAATACCAAACGGAGTCCAAACGGAATAAAATTTTCACGATGATTTTTCTTGGACCAAAAGACACCCAGGAGACTTGGAGATGAAGTCGGAGTAGCCACGAGGTGGCCACAAGGGTGGAGGGTGCGCCCAGGGGGTAGGGCGCGCCCCTGCCTTGTGGGCCCCCCGTGACCCTCCTGACCTAATTCTTTCACCTATATATTCACATATATTCCCAAACCACCAGAAGCATCCACGAAAACACTTTTCCACCACCGCAACCTTTCTGTACCCGTGAGATCCCATCTAGGGACCTTTTTCGACACCTTGCCAGAGGGGGATTCGATCACGGAGGGCTTCTACATCAACCCTATTGTCCTTCCGATGAAGCGTGAGTAGTTTATCTCAGACCTACGAGTCCATAGCTAGTAGCTAGATGGCTTCTTCTCTCTCTTTGATTCTCAATACCATGTTCTCCTCGATGTTCTTGGAGATCTATCTAATGTAATACTTTTTTGCTGTGTGTTTGCCGAGATCCGATGAATTGTGGATTTATGATCAGATTATCTATGAATATTATTTGAAGCTTCTCTGAATTCTTTTATGCATGATTTCATATCTTTGTAATTCTCTTCGAACTATCGGTTTGGTTTGGCCAACTAGATTGTTTTTTCTTGCAATGGGAGAAGTGCTTAGCTTTGGGTTCAATCTTGCGGTGTCCTTTCCCAGTGATAGTAGGGGAAGCAAGGCACGTATTGTATTGTTGCCATCGAGGATAAAAAGATGGGGTTTACATCATATTGCTTGAGTTTATTCCTCTACATCATGTTATCTTACTTAATGCGTTACTCTGTTCTTCATGAACTTAATACTCTAGATGCAGGCAGGAGTCGGTCAATGTGTGGAGTAATAGTAGTAGATGCAGAATCATTTCGGTCTACTTGACACGGACGTGATGCCTATATTCATGATCATTGCCTTAGATATCGTCATAACTTTGCGCTTTTCTATCAATTGCTCGGCAGTAATTTGTTCACCCACCGTATTATTTGCTATCTTGAGAGAAGCCGCTAGTGAAACCTATGGCCCCCGGGTCTATTTTCCATCATATAAGTTTCCGATCTACTATTTTGCAATCTTTTACTTTCCGATCTATAAACCAAAAATACCAAAAATATTTACTTTATCTTTTATTTAGTTTCATCTATATCTATCAGATCTCACTTTTGCAAGTAACCGTGAAGGGATTGACAACCCCTTTATCGCGTTGGGTGCAAGTTGTTTGATTGTTTGTGCAGGTATTCGGTGATTTGTGCGTTGTCTCCTACTGGATTGATACCTTGGTTCTCAAACTGAGAGAAATACTTATCTCTACTTTGCTGCATCACCCTTTCCTCTTCAAGGGAAAAACCAACGCAAGCTCAAGAAGTAGCAGTCAGCCACTGGCTGCTCCACATGTCCAATTTGGTCATTTTCCTTCAGGGAAGGCTGCGGCTATAAATAGCCACCCCGATCCAACGTTGCCCGTTTGCTGCTCCGCTTAAGATTTCTGAGAAGATTGACTGAGTATCCCCTCTCCGAGTGATTTGAGTTTAAGATCCACCGAGAGAAAAATCAAGAGCCCAAACTTAGACAGTGGTAGTGCATCACAGTAGTTCTGAGTTTAGAGTTCTTGTACCTATTACTCTTGAGAGCTGCGCACTCTCTAGACGGATAGGTGTCGGCTCGAGTGTTGAAGAGTTGTTGTCTTCACTGAGCAATATTTTCAGCAACCAAGAGTAATTGTCGTTCACGAAGGTCGATCGAAGGTTTGGAGATTGCCGACAAGTATCTACCACGAGTGAAATCAACTAGAGTCTGATCAGCTCTGAGTTGAAGGAGAATAGGACGAAGAGAGTTTATCTTCTGTGTTAAATCACAACCCCTCCAACCAGATGTAGTCCTTTGGCAGAAGGGCGAACTGGTCTACCAAATCCAACTGTCGCCATCGAGCACCACTGGTTCAATCTACTTCGCTTCATTACTTACAGCAGTTTACTTTCGTGCTTTGTGTCGATAGTATATCTGATCTATCATTGTCTGTTGCATATCGTTCGTATCTTTCATTTCTATCGTCCCCAACTGTTATCATTTGTCTCTCACTCTATTGCATTCTCATCATTCTGTGTAACCATTCCAGTCATATACATTTGGTTTGCTCTGTATCATTTTCATTCATCGTGTCATAGTTCTTTATCGTGCTTACTCATCATATTTCAGTTCTCCTCTATGACATGTTCCTATATCTGTTCGCATATTGCATTACCATCTTCATCATCAAGCCTATGATATCCTATGCTCGAACCATTGTTGATTCCTATCTCGACGAATATGTTCCTCAATAGCTTCTTTGTTTAAATTCTGATCTACCGAACCTTATTTCCGCTGTTGTGTTTGGGATCAGTTCAAAAATTTTGAAAGAATTTTTTAATCTCCCATTCTCCCCCTCTAGTCGATATACTCTTGGTCCCAACATGCCCAACAGTAATTTGTTTACCCACCGTATGCTATGTGTTCGAGAGAGAAGCCTCTAGTGAAAACTATGGCCCCGGGGTCTACTTTTACATATTATATAAAACCAAAAATACCTTGCTGCAATTTATTTACTTTATATTGTTTTGCAATTTATTTATCGATAAGTATCTTCACACAAACTATCATTTATTTGCCTCTCTTTTTCATCTCCCTCCACTTTTCGCAAAAATCAAAAAACACAAAAATATTTTACGTTGTTAGTTTGCTTGCTTTGCATGAAGTTGCTATCATGTCTGAGTTTGAGAAAGTTATTGTTGAAAGTGCTAGTGAAGATAGTACTAGTAAATTTCTTGAGGAAAAACTTAAATTTTTCGATCTCAATCATGACCCTCCGGAGAACAATGCTCCCACAAATTTCAAAACTAAAATATACCATGTTGGTAGTGGGAATATTATTGCGAAGAATATCATTCAAGAATTCTTTAATTGCATGGTTGTCATACCAATAATTAAAGGATCCATTCTTGAATTGCTATGTAGATGCTATTGCTATGCTTGTGGTTAAGTTAGAAAGAGTTTTTTTGGATATTCATCCGGCCTTACAAAAGATATTCTATGAACTTACCAACATCCATAATCCTAAGGTTAAAAAGATTGCCACTATTATCCTGATGCATGAATTTGATTATGTAATTCGATAAGCTAGGGACATCTTTGCCTTCTATAAGATAGATATTGAGAATCCTCCAATAGAACAAATCCGCCATGATAAAGACACTATACGTTGGTTGGAATCAAAAGATTATTTTGCGTATGGTGAAAATATTAGGAGAAGATTTCCTTATGCTGAAGTTATCAAAAATTTGTACCACCACACTTGTGATAAATTTGAGTGGATCACTAAGGGGATTGATGAAGGGTTTAGTAATGAATGGTTTAAGAGTACGGCTAGATATCCTATTGATGATGAAATACATGTTTTGTATGAAGATCTCTATGGTGATGATTCAGAGTTTGAAGTAATAAACGTTAAAATTACCGAACAAAGTCCCTTCAACTATTTAAGTTCCCCCACTAGAAAACAAGAACATAAGAGTAGAGAACTAATGAGAAAACTTTTGGAAGATTTGATTAAAAAAGATTTGGAGACTAAGGATGATAATACTTGAAACAATGCCTTACGCCTAGCTAGGGGCGTAACTAATAGCGCTTGTTGGGAGGCAACCCAATAGTTATCTTAAATTTTTGCTTTTACTTTCTGGTTTGGTGTGTTGACACAATTATTGCTACTTTTATGATTGTGGTTTTATGTTTTAATTAGTGTTTTTGCCAAGTAAAGCCTGTGGGATTATTTGGTTGATAGTTGACTTTGATTCTGTGAAAAAATAGAAACTTTTGCGCCCAGTGCTGGAATTACTATAATTCACCGGATCAGGATAAAATTATGAAATTTTTACACATTATTGATATACAAATTTCCCATGTTTTCCTAAGTTTTCAGATTTTTTGGAGTTATAAAAGTATAGTGTTTGTTCAGATCATTACAGATTGTTCTGTTTTAGATAGATTTTGTTTTCTATTGCATAGTTTGCTTGTTTTAATGATGCTATGGATTATATCGGGGGGTATAAGTCATGGAGAAATTAGAATACAGTAGTTATGATGCAAAAATAAAATATGAATGGATTCATAGCATTACCTAAAGTTTATGATTTGCTTATTATACTAACGGATCTCACGAGGTTTCTGTTGAGTTTTGCGTGCTGAAGTTTTCAAGTTTTCATTGAGATCACGATGGAGGAAGGAATAAGGAGCGGCAAGACCATAAGATTGGGGATGCCCAAGGCACCTGAAGGTAATATTCAAGGAGGACCCAAGCGTCTATGCTTGGGGATGCCCCGGATGGCATCCCCTCTTTCGTCTACAATCTATTGGTATATTACTTGGAGCTGTATTTTTATTCATCAAATGAAATGAGTTTTCTTGGAGCGTATTGTGCCATATTAGTCTTTGCTTTGTTTGATTTTTAGTTTGCCACAATCATTGTTTTCTGGGCACACCTTTTGAGAGGGACGTGCATTTATTCATGATTTGTTAGAATACTCTATGTGCTTCACTTATATCTTTTGAGCTAGGCAGTTGCTCTAGTGCTTCACTTATATCTTTTAGAGCACATCGGTGGTTATATTTTAAAGAAATAGTTGCACATCGATGAGTTCTTTATGACTAATGTGAGTCCATGGATTATACACACTCTTACCTTTCCGCAATTTGCTAGCCTCTTCGGTACCGTGCATTGCCCTTTCTCACCTTGATAGTTGGTGCAAACTTCACCGGTGCATCCAATCCTCGTGGTATGATACGCTCTATCACACATAAGCCTCCTTATATCTTCCTCAAAAAATCCACCATACCTACCTATTATGGCATTTCCATAGCCATTCCGAGATATATTGCCATGCAACTTCCATAATTCCGTTTTCATGTGTGACGCCCCCGGTTCAATCGTACACTAATCATACACGCAAACGTGTACGATCAAGCCCAGGGACTCACGGGAAGATATCACAACACAACTCTAAACACAAATAAACGGAGGTCCACAATATTACAGACCAGGGATCCGAAGATCCGAATACATAAGTTAGTCATACAAATAATATCTGGGTACAGACATAGTTAGACAAGTTTTGCCTTAAGAAGGCTAGCACAAACAGCGACACTAGATCGAAAGGCGTTGGCCTCCTGCCTGGGAGCCTCCGATCCTACTCCTGGTCAGCTGGCTCGATCCAGTAGTACGTGCCCTCTGGACCCGCCTGGTAGTAGGCTCCGGTGGTGGCGTCTGGCTCCTGGACTCCATCGTCTGGTGTATCATCAAGGTGGGGTATATGGGGGAAAAGAGAAAATAAAGCAACCGTGAGTACTCATCCGAAGTACTCAGCAAGCAAGGATCTATACTACATATGCAACATTATCAATGGAGAAAAGGCTGTATATGTGGACTGGGCTGCAGAAATGCCAGAATAGAGAGAAGGCCTAGTCCTATCGAAGACTAGCATCTTCAAACATCTTTTCAAATGCCATCATCTTGCAGCAGTAGAAGAGAGTAGAATAGCATTTTATTTAGCAAACATGTTGAAGTACAGCTCAAAGATCCTTCCTCGACTCCCAGCGAGAAAGTAATCCCGAAGCTTCAATTAAGTAACAAGTATCCAGTTTAAGTAGTAGATCGGGATACACAAACTGAGCGTCCTTTACCGTAGGACCGGCTATCGATAGAAGATTCATCCCTGCAGGGGTGCACTACTGTTACCCAACACGCTCGATCAACTCTGGGCGGACATACTTGATGGGTAATGCCCGTCCTCGGAAGATCAACACGAAGCAGCGCTCTACCTAGGCTCAGCAGAGAGGTCAGCACGCCGGACTAACCTATGCACCCAGGGGTCTCGGGCCATCGCCCTGGGCACCCTGCGCGTTGCGTGGCTGGCCGGGGTGCAGGCGCGACACTGAACTCGCCAGTGAAGTATCCAGCCCAATCCCGACGATCAGCCCGCACGGTGAATCGTGACGTCTGATAAGCTTTCGGAGAAACGTACATCGCAGAGGGCCCCATAACCATAATCCCGCGTGGTGGTAGTGCGTATAGGGCACGTCGACCCACTCAGATCACACACCCAAATCCGATCAGCTCATTTAGTAACAAGCGGAAACATTCAGAGTTTCTGAAGCTCCGCCACAGTACCACACTCGAGTGCCCTTCCGGCACACTCGGCAACATAGATCCCCAGCGGGTACCCACCAGGGTGGACCCGCCTGTGACAAAGGTCAAGTAACCGTGTGGTCATAATCATCAGGGTGAACGTATGAGGTATCACCCTCGAGGTTCACACTGAGGGGTTGCACGACAGAGTCGTATCGGACATGGAGAAGGAGGAATCACCCTCGATGACCACGACCGAACAGCTATACTGCAGAGTATTCATCGGGAGTGCGTTACGAGGTATCACCCTCGGCACTCGATAGTAACTAAGCAGAGTCGTACAACTAAGGGGGATGTGAAGTGAGGCGTCTGTCTCTGATCGACGATCACGTTGATCGAGTCGTCGATGAACAAGCAGGGGCGACAAGGTAAAGTGGTGGGGTCACAGATGGTTCATACCAACTTATACTAAACAGTTTATCATAGGCAGGTAAGGTAGCAATGAACAGGTTACAACAGCAGGCTATGCATCAGAATAGGAGCATACATTAACAGTAGCAAAATCTAATGCAAGCAGGAGAATAGAATGGGCGATATCTGGAATGCTCAAGGGGGGGGGGGGCTTGCCTGGTTGCTCTGGCAAGAGAGGGAGGTCGTCAACGGGCTGCTCGTCGGTAGAGTAGTCGTAACCTGGTGCAGCGTCGTCGGTCTCAGCGTCTATCGAGAGAAAGAAGGAGGGGGAGAGAAACAATAAATTCACGGCAATAATGCAAACAACATGTATGACATGTCTAAATGATATGCCGGGGTGTTCTACTGCCTAACTAAATGATTTAGTTAATTTAGGAATTTATTCGGATTTATTTAATTAAAGTTGGGCACTATTCATTTACTGAAATCGGTCTAAAAGTTCAATGTTCTTATAGCTGCGGGCATCTGACGGGAATACGGAGGACGTATTCGGGTTCGTATCGTCGTTCTGAGCAAGTTTCATGTATAAAATATTTTGATCGGAGTTACGGTTTATTTAATATGATTTTCTAAAGTTTTTATTAATTTCTGAAATTTAATTAATTATTTAATTCAACATTATCCGAAACAGTGATTGATGACGTCAGCATGACATCATGCTGACGTCAGCAGCCACCTGACAGGGTGGGTCCCACCTGTCATAGGCTGTGTGACGACCCCGGCTTAATCGTGCACTAATCATACACGCAAATGCGCACGATCAAGCCTAAGGACTCACTTGAAGATATCACAACACAACTCTAAAACATAAAATAAAGTCATACAAGCTTAATATTACAAGCCAGGGCCTCGAGGGCTCGAATACAAGCTCGATGGCATACAAGCGTCAGCGGAAGCATTAGATATCTGAGTACAGATATATTACAGAGAGAGAGATAAGCCTTCACAGAGGCGGGGTAAAAATAAAAACTACGATCGAAAGGCGTAGGCCTCCTGCCCTGGACCCTCCGATCCTACTCCTGGTCGTCGAACGGCTCCTCATAGTAGTAGTACTCGCCAGGCGGATAGTAGTACTGGTCGTCGGCTGGGGCTTCTGGCTCAGGGGCTCCGTCGTCTGGTGGCATCAAATGGAAAATGGGGGAAAAAGAAAATAAAGCAAACGTGAGTACTCATCCGAAGTACTCAGCAAGCAAGGATCTACACTACATATGCATCATTGTCAAAGGAATGGCTGTATATGTGGACTGGGCTGCAGAAATGCCAGAGTAGAGGGGGAAAGCCTAGTCCTATCGAAGACTAGCATCTTCAACAATCTTCGACAGTCTTGCAGCATCAGGAGAGAGCAGATGAACATAATGTAAAGTAGTAGTAGTAATATCATCAACCTCGACCTGAGATCCTTTCTCGACTCCCTGCGAGAAAGCAATCCCAGAGCCGTACTATCCAGTTCTCACCACATGTTCTAGTTGTACCGATCGGGATACAACTCCGAGTGTCCGTTATCGTAGGACAGGCTATCGATAGAAGTTTCTTCCCTGCAGGGGTGCACCAACTTACCCACCACGCTCACTTAACTCTGGCCGGACACACTTTTCTGGGTCATGCCCGGCCTCGGCTAAGCAACACGCCGCAACCCGACCTAGGCTTATAAGAGAGGTCAGCACGCCGGACTAAACCTATGCCCCCAGGGGTCTTGGGCCATCGCCCCGGGAACTCCTGCACGTTACGGGGCCACCGAGAGCAGACCTAGCAACCCCTTATACAAGCGCGGTTGCGTTACCAGTCCAACTCGGCGTGCGCCGCTCCTTACTGACGTCAAACAAGCTTTGGCTGATGTGTACGACGCAGAACGCCCATACTATGCCCACGTGATGGTTAGTGCTATCGGGCCAGAGGCCCCTCGGATCAAATATCCAAACCGTAGTGGAATAGGAGCGCGCGGAAACGAGCAGAGACTCACGATCGATGTGACCCCGTCGCCCCGTCTCGAGGACTTGCGGCAAGGGCTAAGAATGCCCGGCCACGCCTCGTAGTTATCTCGCGGGCACCATCCAGGTCAACCCGACTCCACATCACTTCGCGTTAAGCTCGCGCGGGTACCCCTCAGGGCCGACCCGTCTTTAGTATCGTGGTTCATAGTCAAGTCATAATATCCAAGGTAACTGTGTGTCGGACACCGAAGGGAACCATGAGGAATCACCCTCGATGGAATTCCCGCTCGATGTTATCATCAAGGTGAACGAAGGAGGAATCACCCTCGAGGTCCACACTTGAGAGGTTGCGCGACGATGTCGTTATCGGGGGTGGTGTAGGAGGAATCACCCTCGCTTACCATGACCGAGTAACTAACCTACAAGGTTAACATCAGAAGTGCTAACGAGGTATCACCCTCGGCACTCGACGGTAACCCAGCAGTGTCGGCAACTAAGGGGTAGTGATGTGCGGTGCCAGGGTCTGGTCCTCAATCCCGATGATCGGGTCTTCTGATATCCAGCAGGGCAGTCGGGATCAAGTGGAGGTCTCTGTCGTGTCTCTACCCAGCCTATAATAATCAGTCTAGGATAACCAGTAAGGTAACAAAGCAGGGTACAATAATCAGGCTATGTAGCAGATATAGGAAAACAGTAGCAGTAGCAGTTCTAATGCAAGCATAAGAGAGAAAAGAGTAGGCGATATAGGCATGCTCAAAATGGGGGTGCTTGCCTGTTTGCTCGGGGGCAAGGGCAAGGTCTTCAGTAGTATCGTCGGGGACGTAGTCGTACTCCTATGCGGCGTCTGCCTCGGGAGCTACGTCAACGTCGGGGGCTACCGAGAGAGAAGAGGGGGAAGAAACAGGTAAACATAATGCAAACAAATGCAACACGGTGCGTGTGATGCTATGATGCAGTGTAGGGTTGCCTAAATATGCATCTAAGTCATTTTAGTTATTTTTAGAATTATTCTGGGATTTAATATCCGACGTGTGTGCACTATTCATCTATCGGATTCGGGTCCGGAGTTACGAGTTCTTCTACGTAGGAGGTTCCGATGGAGAAACAGACGGCACGATCAGACTCGTCTCGTCGTTCTGAGCAACTTTCATGTTTTAACTTTTTCGATCCGAGCTACGGTTTAAAAGTTATTAATTTTTAAAGATTATTTGAATTTCTGGAATTATTTTATTTATCAGAAAATAAATTATGACGTCAGCATGACGCGCTGCGGACGTCAGCAAGTCAACGGTCGGCTGACTAAGTCAAATATGACATGTGGGTCCAGTGGGACCCACATGTCAGCCTCTGTTTACCTAAACAGTGAGTTAAACTAATCTAATTAGCTAATTAGGCTTCTGGTCCCACATGTCATAGACTCATTAGGGTAATTAGTTTATTTTTATTTCTAAAACGTTTTAATTAGATTAACAGGGAGGTGGGGCCCACGTGTCAGCGGCTGGGCCGGTCCAGTCAGCAAGGCTGACTGGTCAACTGGCCGGCCGGGCCCCTGGGACCCACGGGTCAGTGACCCAGGGGTGGGCCCCGCCTGTGCCACGTCAGCGGGGCCGGCGGCTGGTCGCCGGCGACCAAATCGCACGGCGGCGCGTCGCCGGAGCTCGCCGGAATCACGCTACAGAGCTCGTTTCGGGGCGCGCTTGGGCGCGTTCGATAGCTGGCGTCCTCGCGCATCTAGCTGAGGCACTCGCCGGACCAGGAGATGACCGGAGCTGGGCCGGCGACGAGGTTTGGCGGCGGTGGAGTTCGGGAGATCGGGGGAATGACGTTAGGAGGCACGGGAGGCTCGGGCTCGAGCTCGCCGGGCTCCTAGGAGCATCAGGAGCTCAGTGCCGTGCTCAGATAAGCACGACAGTGGCTATGGCCACGGCGGCGACGCGAACGGCGGCGAACAAAGCTCGGCCTCGACGTCGGCTAGCTACGGCGTGCGGAGAAGTAAATGGAGAAGAGTGTGAGGTGGAGGAGCTCACCGCGCGGCTCAAGAAAGGCCCCTGACAGATTTGTAGCAGCAGTGGTCGCCGGAGACGAAGGAATCGGCGGCGACCCGAGGTGGAAGACGACTCGCGCGCGGGCGATGCGGGGCTCCTTCACTCCGTCTGGTTGTTCCCGAGGATGCAGACGTCCGCGGCGATCCGTCCTAGCACCTCCAGACGACGCGGGAAGGCTGGTGGCCACGGCGGTGCCAAGACGCGGCGACGGCGGCGTCCTGTGCTCGGATCTGGAGGAAGGGGAAGAGACAGAGCGGCGAGGGAGAGAGATGGGGAATGCCAGGGGAAGCCAGGGGGGTTGAGTGGCTCCGGCCTTATCTCCTCCTCCTCCCTGTAGCGTCGGTGGCGCCGCGGTGTCGCCGGCCGACTGGCGCGCGCGGGCACGGCCACGGCGAAGGCGACACGGGGAGGAGGGAGACGGCGTGGGCTGCTGTTGGACTGGGCCTGCACACTGTGCACTTAGGCCCAGCCAACAGTGGCTTTCTTTTTTTTTCCTTATTTCTCTTTTAGTTTTCTTTTTATACACTACTGTTTGGAAATAGTTAAGCCACTTCTGCTATCTTGTGAAATATGAAAGTGATCCCAAATATTGTAGTGCAATATTAGCTCTCACCAAAAAGTGGTTTGGACAAATTTGAATTCCATTTGAATTTGATATCATTTTAAATATATCAATATTCTCTTTCTAGGGCTGTTTCATCTCGGTTGAGTCATTTATCCAACTCCAAACATTTTGATGTTGATTTTAGAAATGTTCCTGAATTATTAGCCATTTAATGAACATTTTCCCAACAGTGTTTGATCAACTTTATAATTCACCTTTGAATTTGAGTTGATTTTCAGATGTGGATTTGAATTGGATCATTAACCCTCATGACTTGGCAGTTTTAACAGAGTGTCACAGAGTTTATTACAAGGGGGTGTCACAGGCTGTTAGGTTAATTAGGTTTAATTAACTAATTAACAATTAACTAAACTAATTAATTAATTAAATTAGTCTGATTAGGGTTAATTAACCTAACTAATTAACTAATTAATTATTTTATTTATTTTTATTTTTATTTTCTTAAAATCGTTTTTAGGGGGTGGGCCCCATTTGTCAGCGTCACAGGGGGGTGGGGGTTCGGGCCCCACTGGGCAGTGGCCCAGGGCCACAGGCGCGGGCGACGGCGCGGTCGCGCGGGCGCTGGGGCGCTGGGGCGACAGGCCCCACCTGTCTGTGGCCCGAAGCCACACGGCGCGGGCGGGCGCGCGGGCGCGGCCAGGCACGCGTGGGCGCGTCTCGCACGTCACTGCCGAGGCCAGGTTCGGTGGCCGGCCGGGGGTGTGCGGGGCCATAGGCTGGAGCGGGGCGCGCCGGCCGTGGCCGGTGAGAGCGGCCGCGGGAGGAGCGCTGGGGGCCGGCGCCGGCGTGCGGCTTGCGGGCGGGCGGCGTGCGCGGCGAGGGCGCCGGTGAGCGTGGATGCGGGCGGCGCCGTGCGCTCGCACGGGGCAGGGGAGGGGGAGGCCTGGGGCCTCACCGAGATTTGCAGGGACGGGGCAGCGGGCTCGAGCTCGTGGAGGGGGTCGGCGACGGGGTCGAGGCGGGGCGTCGGCGTCGAGCGCGAGGAGGGGCTCGGGGTGGAGGCCGGAGACGACGGGTCGACGGGGAGGGCCGGCGTCGGTGGAGTCCGCGAGGCGGCGAGGTCCAAGGCGACGGCGGCCGCGACGGCGTCGGAGACGAGGCGCAGACGGGGCGCGGTCGGGCGCGTCGGGGCGAGCGCGCTGGGCTCCGGGCCCGAGCGAGGGCACGTCGGGGACGAGGTCGTCGGCGGGGAGGGAGAGGCGGGGCCGGATGAGGTGGCGTGCCCGGCGAACGGCAGCAGGGCGGTCCGGTGGCGGCGTCGAGCGCGACGGGGTGGGGGGGGCCCGAGGCTAGCGGCTGTTCGGGGAAGGGAGAGACGGGGCGCGTCGCGGCGTCGGCCCGATCCAGTTTCTGGATCGGGAGGAGGGGGGGAGGAGTGAGCGAGGGGGGGGGGGGGGGGAGTGGGGTGTCGGTGGGGCTAGGGTTTCGGGTCGGGGCCTTATAGGCCAGGGGCGAGCGGTGGGCCGGTGGGAGCGACGGGCCGGCCTGTGGTAGCTGGGCCATTCGGCCCAGGGAGAGGGGGGGGGGGGTGTTTGCTCTCTCCTTCTGTTCCTTTTTTTTTCTTTTTTCTTTTCTTTATTTTCTTTTCTCTGTTTAGTAATAGTCAGGTCACCATTTGAGTTTTGTAAAACATGAGACCTAGTTCATAAATACCAGTGCATTATTCCCTAACACCTAAAATTAGTTTGGACAAAATATAATTCCATATTCATTTCAGATTTAATAAATGGTTATTAAATATTATCTTTATCCACTGTTTGAGGTTGTTCGAGTCACTTATCCAATTCCAATGATGTTGGTTTCAATTTTAGAATAGCCTCTGGAATATTTGTTATTTATCTGACATTTTAGTTTCTATGTTGGACAACTTTTATATTCCACTTTCATTTAAATTTGAATTTGACTTAGGAGTTGAAATGCAATATGATGCTAATGATGATTATGCACTGTTGATCATGCTAACATGCCATTATCAAAAGTGATTACTGTTGCTAACCACCGGGGGTGTTACATCATGACATGTGTGCTCATTGTCATAGTGCTTTGCATGATCATATGGAGCTGACATGATATTTGTGGCACAACCGCTGTCATCATTATTATAAATGTTACACTAGATCATTGCACATCCTGGTACACTGCCAGAGGCATTCATATAGAGTCATATTATTTCAGTTTTATCGAGTTGTAAGTAAATAAAAGTGTGATGATCATCATTATTAGAGCATTGTCCCAGTGAGGGAAGGATGATGGAGGCTATGATTCCCCCACAAGTCGACATGAGAATCCGGACAAAAAAGAGAGACCAAAAAGAGGCCAACAAAAAAATAAGAGAAAAAGAGAGAAGGGCCAATGCTACTATCCTTTACCACACTTGTGCTTTAGAGTAGCACCATGTTCTTCATATAGAGAGTCTCCTGAGCTGTCACTTTCATATACTAGTGGGAATTTTTCATTATAGAACTTGGCTTGTATATTCCGATGATGGGCTTCCTCAAATGCCCGAGGTCTTCATGAGCAAGCAAGTTGGATGCACACCCACTTAGTTTCCATTGAGCTTTCATACACTTATAGCTCTTAGTGCATCCGTTGCATGGCAATCCCTACTCCTCATGTAGACATCGATTGATGGACATCTCCATAGCCCATTGATTAGTTGCGTCGATGCGAGACTTTCTTCCATTTTCACTCCCCCTTATTGATCTCTATCACCGCATTCTGTTCCACCTATAGGCCTATGTCCATGACTCACACTCATGTATTGCATGGGGTTGAAAATGTTGAAGCGTGTTAAAAAGTGTGATCCAATTTCTGGCTTGTCATCGGGGTAGTTCATGATTAATATCTTTATGCTAGGAAGACTAAGCATGATGGGCTATATGATTTTGTAGGGATCTTTAGCATTCTTTATTTTGAAGGGCATGATTGTTTGTTAGTTTGCCTGAGTATTGATGTCTTTATACCAAATGATAGACTACTGCCTTGAATCACTCGTATCTTATTATTTATACCATAAAAGAGAATACATTATAACATGCTAGGTAGGATTGCACATCAAAAATTCTATTTTTATCATTTACCTACTCGTGGACGAGCAGGAATTAAGCTTGGGGATGTTGATACGTCTCCAACGTATCTATAATTTCTGATTGTTTCATGCTATTTTATTATCAATCTTGGATACTTTATATGCATTTTTATATTTTTTTGGGGACTAACCTATCAACCCAGTGCCTACTGCCAGTTGTTGTTTTATGCTTGTTTTTTATTTTCTAGAAAATCAGTACCAAAGGGAGTCCAAACGCTATGAAACTTTTTGACGATTTTTTTCTAGACATAAGAGACCCTAGAATCTTCGGGAGGAGAGTAGAGGACAATGAGGAGACGACAAGGAAACAGGGCGCGCCCAGGGGGCCGTGCCTGTTACCTTGTGGGCCCCATGAGGCTCTGTCTGACCTAATTCCACTTCTATAAATTGTCAAATATTGGGAAACCCCCAGAGAGCCACCTGAAACACTTTTTCCGCTGCCACAACCTTTTGTTCTTCCGCGATCGCATCTGGAGGCCTTTTCGGGTACTTTGTTCGAGGGGGAATCCATCATGGAGGGCTTCTACATCACCCTTGATGCCTTCCGATGATGCGTGAGTAGTTTATCACAGACCTACGGGTCCATAGCTAGTGGCTAGATGGCTTCTTCTATCTCCTTGATCTTCAATACAATGTTGTCCTCGATCTTCTTGGAGTTCTATCCGATGTAATCTTCTTTTGCGGTGTGTTTGTTGGGATCCGATGAATTGTGGTTTTTTTATCAGATTATTCATTGAAAGTAACCGAGACTTTTCTAAACTTTATTATGTAAGATTATGATAGCTTTGTATTTCTCTTCGATCTATCCGTTTGGTTTGGCCAACTAGATTGATTTATCTTTAGTGGGAGAGGTGTTGTGTAGTGGATTCAATCTTGCGGTGTCCTCACCCAGTGACAGTAGGGGTAGCAAGGCACATATTGTATTGGTACTACTAAGGATAAAACAACGAGGTTTATTCATATTGATTTGGTTTACTTTGTCTACATCATGTCATCTTGCTTAAAGCATTACTCTATTTGTCTTGAACTTAATACCATAGAAGCATGCTGGATAGCGGTCGATTGGTGGAGTAATGGTAGTAGATGCAGGCAGGAGTCGGTCTACTTGTCACGGACATGATGCCTATATGTGTGATCATTGCCATGAATAATGTCATAACTATGCACTTTTCTATCAATTTCCCAAGAGTAATTTTTTTACCCACAGTATGCTATGTGTTCGAGAGAGAAGCCCCTAGTGAAAACTATGGCCTCCGGGTCTACTTTTACATATTATATAAAACCAAAAATACCTTGCTGCAATTTATTTACTTTTATTTTGTTTTGCAATTTATTTATCTATCTATCACTATCAGAAGTATTCCTTGCAAGTAACGAGTTCAAGGGGGTTGAGAACCCTCTTGCCCGCGTTGGGTGCACGTATTTGCTTTTGTGTGTGTAGGTAATGAAGATTGGAATATGCGTGGTTCTCCTATTGTTTCGATAATGTTGGTTCTCACTGAGGGAAATACTTATCTCTACTGTGCTGCATCTCCCCTCCTCTTTGGGGAAAACCCCAACTCATCTGACAAGTAGTAGAAAGAATTTCTAGCGCCGTTGCTGGGGAGACATCATCAAATACCTACAGGTTCCTACATTTACATTATCATTTACTTTCTCTACTTTCTATTTTCTTTTATTTGCCTTCTCTTTTTCATCTCCCTCCACATCTCTAAAAAATCTAAAAAACACATTTTTTTTACTTTGCTTGTTTGCTATCTTGTCTGCCTTGCCACTATGGCTAGGTCTTTGCTTGTCACTTGTACCCCTGAAAATGAAGTGCTTAATTTTAAACAAAGGGGAGGAGAGAGTTTAAAATATGCTTAGTATAGGATTTGCGATGCTCGGAATAGATCAACTAGTAAGCAATCTACTATCGTTCTTCTCCGCAATTTTTATGTGGCTGTTACTAGTTGGTATAGATTTGTGCTTGATACTATTATTGGAGGGAGTTTTCTGAGTAGCCACCCTATGGATGCTTTCAGTGCCATGGGAAATTTAGTGGGATCACCACCTATTACTATAAATGAAACGACATTGACTTTAGAACATGTTATGCGAAAATTAGAAGTCATTGAAAATAAAATGTCCACCATTGAACATATTGAAAATCTAGACAAGAAGGTTCATAATCAAGTTACTAAATTTGGCTCAACTGTGGGAACCATATTAAAGATATTGAAGGAAAAAGAACCAATAATTACCGAGAGAGTAGAACAAAGTCCCGCTAGAATTGATAAATTGGAAGAAATCATTAATAATTTGGGTTTTCTTTTTTTCCTTTAAAACTATTGAAAGGTCTCCTACAAATAAAAAATTGTAAGCTTATGTATGTTCCCAAGAATAAGGGTGCCTCATATAGTAAGGAGAAAGAGGATCTTAAAATGATTAGCGTGCACCCAACTTCATTGATACAATAAAGGAACCTATTACTGAAAGTAAATTCCTCAACTTTGTTCCTAGGAGTGCTATTGTTAAAAATATGCTTGCCAAACCTACTAGAAAGCTTGGATGTATAATTGAGGAGTTGGATTCCAAAGATGATACTACTTGAAAATAATGCATTATTCCTAGCTAGGGGCATAAATGATAACCCTTATTGGGAGGCAACCCAATAGTTATGTTAAATTTTTGCCTTTTGTTTCTGTTTTTGTGTGATGACATGATTATTGCTACTGTAATGATTGTGTTTTTATCCTTTAATTAGTGTTTTTTCCAAGTAAAGACTTTTGGATGATAGTTGACTTGATTGTGTGGAAAAAATGGAAACTTTTACGCCCACTGCTGTAATTTACATTAATTACTGGAACGTAATAAAATTCTATTTAAAAAAATGATTGAAATACAAGTTTCCCATGTTTCCCTAATTTTTCAGAATTTTTGGAGTTACAAAATTATAGTTTTTGTCCAGATCATTACAGTCTGTTCTGTTTTAGACAAATTCTATTTTTATTGCATAGTGTGCTTATTTTAATGATACTATGGATTATATCGGGGGGTATAAGTCATGGAGAGGTTAGAATACAATAGGTATTATGCAATAAGAATTATTAATGAGTTTACAATAGTACCTAAAGTTTATGATTTGTCTATTATACTAACGGATCTCACGAAGTTTCTGTTGAGTTTTGTGTGCTGAAGTTTTCACGTTTTGGGTGAGATCACGATGGATGAAGGAATAAGAAGCGGCAAGACCCTAAGCTTGGAGATGCCCAAGGCACCCCAAGGTAATATTTAAGGAACACCCAGGCGTCTAAGCTTGGGGATGCCCCGGATGGCATCCTCTCTTTTGTCTACAATTCACTACTGCAGGATGCTGCTAACGCGACACTACGATCAGAGACCCTTTGGCGAAACTGTGTGCGATGCATTAATCGCAAACGGTGATGTAAACAAACTGTCAAAAAAGATGCAAAACGTTTGCGATGTCGGAGCCATCAAACACGGTTCCGATTGTAGTTGTGTGTGCGATGCAGGGCACACGGTTAATCCATTCGAACTGTTTGCGATGAGGCAGAACAATAGAAACGGGCAGCCATATGAATGTGTGTGCGATATACGGCATACAGCTCGCTCCGATGAACTGTTTGCTATTAGGGAGTGCAACAGAAACGGTTAGCCATATCAAGGTGTGTGTGATATACGGCATACGGTTCACTCGGACGAACTGTTTTCGATTAGGGAACACAATAGAAACGGTTCAACTTAACAAGATGTGTGTGATATGCGGCATACAGTTCACATGGATGAACTATTTGCGATGAACCAAAAGAACACAAATGAGTCATGTAAACAAGATGTGTGTGATACGCGGCAAACAGCCGACTCGGATGAACTGTTTGCAATGAGAAATTACAACACAGATGGTTAATACAGTTAGTTCGTGTGCGATTCTATGTGTACAAAAACCTTTGAAAAATGCAAACTAGTTGCTTGCGGTGGCTAGGAGTATTGCACACGATGCGTCTGCGAGTACTCGTGTGCGATGATTAGTAAGTTACACATATGTTTCCTTATGTTAACACGTGTGTGAATTTGCTATATGGACAGTTAATATGCAAATGCCTTCTGGACATCGGACACACGCTTAAACTCAATGAACTGTGTATGATACTAATACTTTCCATGAAAATTTAAGAACTTGGCTAACAGCATTTGAGTAACATATACACTGGTACAGCGAGGTGCTATACAAACGGTTTTTAACCCCTTTTCGCGACGGCATTTGGAACTGTCGCCAAGTGAGTGCGGGCGATAGGGGGGGGGGTCCTTCCCACACGACCCAGAAACCGTCGGGGATAGGGAGCCAAGATGCATATACAGTACTCCTACTCGTTTGTGCTCACATTGCCATCGCAGTCGGTATTCTGTGGTGCTACGTTCACGATGCGCGGCCCATCACAAACGGTTCACTATTATTTGAACGTGTATGATAAGCAGACAATCACACACATTCGCTTTTCCCAAACCGTATGCGATAACTAATTTAGAAGATTAGCTAATCGTCATACAAGCGTCGGACAGGATTACGAAATGTCAGACCGTCGTAACATTGTCGTACACGACAACTATCGCACACGCTATTCTGTGGTGGAAACTTTACGATGCATACTTCATCAGAAACAGTTCATGGTTGCGAATCGTGTATGATAAGGCAACTATCACAAATGTTTAGTTTGCTCGCACCGTTTGTGATATTGTCTGACATCGCACACGCTTTGCAAACGGCAACTGTGTGCATGCTTGCACACGTTTCCTCTCTGTGAACCGTGTCGGATTATGGTGTATATCGCAAACGTTTGTGTTTTACCAACCGTGTGTGCTGTAACGACCTGGAGAGCGTAATTTCACCGTAATTTAATTGCTGCTATTTCAAATTGTACCGGATTTGAATTTGAATTTGAATGTATGATATAGCTTTATTCATATCCATCAGGTTCAAACAACCAATGCATTATTCGATTCATAAGTACATATGTTCAAGAATTACATAAGAACCAAATAAAGAATGATGAACCACAGTTGTATACTTGTACTATTAAAGATGGTAAAGAAAGAGGCGAATTACATTCTGGTTGCTGAACAAGATGAAGCGGAATGCCCATATTGTTCCCTCCTCCATGCAGAAGGCACGCACGACTCTAGTCCAACCCCTTGTGATGGCCGACCGCCCATCCTTCATGGTCTTCATGAAAACATCTAGATAATCATTGTGTTCTGGTAGAAATACTTTAACCTTTGCATGCCTACCAATCATGTAGTTTGAGAGGTAATCTTGAGTAAACTGATTTGGGAACCAATGCAAAGGAAAAAGATTCAGACATTGTCATCTAACACAACTCATTATGGGCAGTAAAAAGAAGGCTGCAGAGTTCTTACTTACCATCCTGTAGTTCGCTGTTCTCTGGGATAAAGTGTAAACAAATAGTCTAATTGCCATCTTTTGACCCATTTTACTAACAATCTTTATCAGCTTCCTCACTTGATGCTGGTTCATCGATATCTCATTTCCCCATACGCAGAAAGGGTCGAAGCGCGGATCTTTACCAATGACATATGTACCTAAAAACACCAAGTTAATATTAGAAGCTAAACAGCAATTGCACAATGATGTAGTACAACACTCTTTTATAATATCTTATAACATCCAACATACTCACATATTAGATGAATTAACATTTTATATTATGGGTCGGAAGGAGTTTATTGCATTCTTACAAATTATCGGCTGATTAACTGCTGCTGTATCCATGGGTTAGAGTTAGTTTGAGCTAGTTCGGGCCCAAATAGCCCCAAAGTATATCCAAACATGAGGGCTAGTTTGAGCTAGTTGCATCTAACCCACCCAAAAAAACTATCCAACCCAAGAGGTGCTAATTGGAGCTAGTTCTCCTAGTGCATTTATTGTCAATCTAACCCTATCATCCAAACACCTCTTTGGATGGAGTTAGTTCAGGGTTAGTCATGAGCTAGAAACTAACTCTAACCTCTAGCTAAGTTGAGTATCCAAACAGGGCTGTGTTGTTGTTGTTGTTGTTGCTGCTGCTCTTCTATGTATATCTAGACATCATCAGAACCTTAAGGTAACACTCTTCCTTGTTGCTATGCAGCCTAGGATTGCATATTTAGACATTAAGTATAGAGCATGTTGCTATGTAGCCTCAGATATATTACATATGGCCCTAGTTAACCTAACGATAAATGGGTTACATATATATTCAGTTAAAAGTCTGATTCACCGATTAGTCCCTTATCAGCCCCCGGCCTATATGGTACCAGCTATCGATATCCTGAACAGTGAGTATATATAAGCCATGGGATGAAACTAACCTCGATGGAAAATAGCAGTCCTTCCCCAAATTGTCCTGTGTAGGTACATCGAGAGGCATGTTAAGCACAACAGGCTAAACATCAACCAAAATTATCCATGGCAGATAAAATAATCTCCAAAAGATAGCTTCAGTGTGCAGGTTTAAACATGCTAGTAAAGCAAAACAAGTGGAAAGGTGTGTTAACTGCAACAGGCTTAACATTTAACAACAAGCAAACATAGTCATTCAAACTGGTATTGTGCCGGTCTAGGTACACTGGTTATTGTTAAATAAAAATGGAAAGGCGTGTTAACTACAAGATGCAGCAACCAAATGTAGTCATTCATAGTGGTATTGTTGAAACTGGTATTGATGAAATTGAACTGCACAGTTCATACTTGCACATATAGAACATCATGTTGTGAATAACTGGAATAAACAAGGCATAATACAAACAACCAAAGATAGCATTTGAAACTGGACATATGCTAACTACAAACAACCGAACAATAAAAAAACTTTAAAAGAGGCATATGCTAGCTATAACAGGCTTAACAGCAAGCAAATATATGCATTCCTATCGGTATGTTTAAAACTGGATTGATGAAATGTACTGCACAGTAAATAATTGCACATATAGAGCATCACATTGTGAACAACTGAAATAAACAAGGCATACTGCAAACAATCAAATATAGTAATTAAAACTGGACATATTCTCACTACACTACAAAAGGGACTCGACAAAACAAATCATGGGTTTCCCCATGTGAAGAGGCACGGCAAAACAAATCATGGGTTTCCCCATGTGAAGAGGCACGGCAAAACAAATCATGGGTTTCCTCACTTGTCACAGATGGGCTCGTTCCCGTGGGAAGAGCACGGACCCTGGATGCGCTTCATGTTGTCGCCGATGGGCTCCTTCCCCTTGGAAGAGCACAGCTGTAGGGTGCCCTCCCTGATGTCGCAGACGGGCTCTTTCCCCTTGGAAGAGCCAGAGAGGGTGCCCTCCTCGTGGTCATCGTCGATGAGGTCTGATTTGGAAGCTGTGGATCCCAAGCCAGCGTCGTAGAACGTGTCCTTCAGAAATGACAAAAGGGGCTCGATGGCGATGTAGGATGGCAAATTCTTGACAGCGAGCCAGAGGAGATCAACGGCGGGGCCATGGATGAGATCGACGGCGGTTGAACCCGAGGGGTTGGGGGTGGGCCACTTAACCTGTGACATAGCCCTCCTCATTCTGTCGCTATCGATGACCTCGATGTCGTAGCCGGCGTCCGCGACATACCCGCATACTCTAGCGCGCTGATTGAGTGCCTGCGGCCAGTAATGGTCGTCAGCTTCCTCGGTGACGTAGGGCGAAGAGACCACGATACACCTCTTTTGGGCCAGTCGCTCCTCGAGCTCCACGGGAAGCGTAGCCGGGCTTAGGCTGCGACGCTCTGGAGTGGGGGATGGGGATCTGTGGGAATGGGGGCGTTTGGCAGGCGTCATCTAAGAAACTCAGGGCGGCCTGGGTATGGAGATCGGTGGGTGAGCTGCACGGGCAAACCGGCAGATGTTGACAATGGAGGCCTTGCGGCGGCGGCGGGGGGGACCTTGCTAGGGTTTTGAGCGAGGGAGGGTGTGTGTGTGTGTGTGTGTGTGCGCACGCGCCCGAGGAGGTTTTGGTGTGTGTGTGTGTGTGTGGAGGGGGGGTGTGTTTGAGGAAATGACGCGGGTACTGAAAATTTTACTACGCAGGAGTCAAACGCGGGAGTGAAATGCCGGGGCGATTGAAAATTTTGATGATGGTGCATCGCACACGGTCCGGAGATAACAACCGTGTGTTATGAAACAGAAAAACCCTCGAGGCGGGCAGATATTTTTGAGGGATGCAGGCGGGATTGGGAACAAGAAACATCACACACGGTCGAAACATAATAACTGTGTGTTATCAAACAGAAAAAATTTGCAGGCGGGTAGATATTTTTTAGAGGGGAAGCCTTGTGGAGCCCAATGTACTGTGCGGATGTGCATGACAGGGGCACCGGCGTGGTACATGGTTAGTTTGAGTGAACCGTGTCTGTTGCGTCATCCGACTTGTCTAGTGTTCATAAATTTGGCGAAAAATGACGCGGGAGAGGGTCAGTACACGAACACACTTGCATGTAGACCAAATTTATGTATGAAAAGGGTGGTTTGATGTTCAAATACCAAATGCAACTTCGATGTGGCACCTATCTCGCAAAGCGCACGGTATTGCTTGCCCCCCCCCTCGTGTCGGCATGAAGGGAATCCTAAGCTATGAATGCATGCCCCCCCAACCGAGGTTCACCTAGCAAAGTGCGAAGTAGCAACCCCCCCCCCCCCAAACACACCCACTTTCAGTCGGCGGGCCAAAGAGGCATCTCACCAAGATGGATCGTAAAACGGACCAAGAATAATCCACCTTGGTCATACAACCTCTCTCTTGTCGTTGGTCAAAATGATGGCCGTCCATGCGACCCCGGAGATGGGCTAGCTCGCCAATAATCACGCAAGTAGCTAGTCCCCAAAGACAACCACTGTATGCGTGTGGCCCAAACATATGTATGGAGAGGTGTGTTTTTGAATACACAATGGAACAACTTTGATGTGGCACCGTGCTTTCGAACTAGAAATCCCCACACTGAGTGAGGGTTAGGTTGACGATGCATATATATATGTCACACCACACTTCAAGCTGACAACGGGGATTCATGCATGCGTGCGTGCATAGTACATGCGCTCAAACTTAATTAGGTCTGAATCTCACCATGACCTATACTACGATAACACGAACCAAAGGAAGAATCCGCCATGGTAACCTATCTTGTTGTCGGTCAAGGTGATCATGGATGTCCACGCGGGCCCACGAATATATAGGCTTGTCGCTGATAACCACGTGAGGGAGTATACCGTTCGAACACAACCACTACATGCATATGTATGGAGGTGATGCGTGCATGCATGTTGAATACCATTTCACAACATTGATGTGGCGCGTGCGTCGAAAATCATACAGTCCCCACACAGAGCAAGATCGGTTCATGATGTGTCATTGTACTAGCCACTTCGACTCGATGGGAGGGATTCATGTGTACACATGCATGTGTGTGTGCTCAAACTGTATCATGTCATCCCAGAGCATGACCTATATATATAGCGTATTACAAACAAAAAATAATCCCCTCCTAAGTCAAATTAACCTCTCTCATTGTCAGGCAAAAAGTAGTGATGGACCAAGTGGGCCCACAGATGGAAAGCATCGATATCGCTGATAACCGCTTAAGTGGGTGCAAGAGGACAACCACCATCGCTTTGCATGTGGGCCAAACATATGTTGAATACCCAAAATGCACAACTTTGATGTGCCACATGCCTCAAAAACCGTAAAGCCCCCACACAGAGCGAGGTTCATGAAGCGTACTACATATGATGGTCCCCTTCCCCCTCTTCGACGCATACTATATGCTCCTACCGTAATACAACCCAAAAAGAATCCTCCTCGATGGTGAAATTAATTAACCTCTCCCGATGTAGGTCAAAGTGATGCATGCATCGACGATGGCCTCATGGGCCCACAGATGGAAGCGTCACACGTGAGTGTCCTAGCTAGGATAACCACTGCCTGCATCCATGTCGCCCAAAGAGGTGTTGTGTGATGTTTGAATAACCAATTTCACAACTTTGATGTGGCACGTGCCTCGGAAACCGAAAAGTCCTGACACTGAGTGAGGTGTACTTGTTCACGGACGCGTACGTATAGTATATATGCTAGTCCCCTCCCACCTCTTTGACGCGTACTATATATATACTCCCACCATAACACAAACACAAAAGATTCTACCTTGCTGGTCAAATTAACCTCACTGCTGGCTGTTTGTTAAAGTGATGGACGACGACCTCGCGGGCCCACAGAAAGCATCACACGCGAGTATCGAGTGTCGTGTAGGACAACCATCGGCTGCATGTGGCCAAAACATGTATGTATGAAAGGGTTGTGTAATGTTTTAAATAAAAAATTCACGACTTTGATGTGGCACCTGCCTAACAAAACGGCCAACCCACACGGTGGCTCACAACTCGTAGTGTACTACGAGCCACCCGCCACCCCCCAGACGCACACACCCACACACACACCGCGAATCCACCGCAACTACGATGCATGTTAAATTATCCCACGGTGAACATATGTTACCAAAGGAGGGACGTTTTAATTTTGAAAAAAACAGAGATCATTAAGACGTTTTAGTACATTCATTGATTTTCTACGGGTATAATGTGCAAAAATCAAATTTGAGCTACATGTGCATGCGATAGTGCACCTAACTGGATTGCAAAAACACATGTGTCTCACTGGGTGCATGTTTACTCCCCGTGCAAGAAATTTCAAACATTGAGAATCTTGATTTTTAAATTCTAGTACATCCAAAACTTATTTGAAGTTCATGAAACTTATCGTGTTGTCATATGGACACCAATACAAAGTGGCATTGTACTTTTTTTGGGTCAAATTTGAGACCAGTTTTGATATAATCTTTATCTAATTACAAATGGGAGATTATTAATAATTGAGAACCAATATCCCAAACGGATTATTTATTCGAACCGTGAGCGTTAGACCAACAATGGATACGTGCCATGCTTCGGTTAAGCAATAAAGCGACATCATTAATCATCCAAATAGAAAAACAATACACATGCCGCCACGCGACCCGTGTGCCGTGCGAGCAGGTGTGAGTTGACGGGACGCATGCGAGCAATCCGCCGCGCAGGCAGACCGGGAGGCGTACGTGTAGGTGTGTGAATTGACGGAGGCATGCTCACTGCGCAGTGTCACCGGGAGGCGTGCGAGCAGTCCGGTGCGCAGGCTCACCAAGAGGCGAGCCAGTGGTTTGACCGCCGCCCGCCTCTCTCCCACTACTCCATATTAATGGTGCGCCCGAGCAGCCGCACCCCCATCCTCGCCACACACACAATCCTCTCTCTCCGCTTGCATCCTCGACGCCGCTCTCAGTCCTCAAAGCCGTCAGTGTATGAGGATGCCGTCGAAGCGCCCCATCGGAGGGAGTGGCGACGCCGGGGCTGTTGAAGCACCGGAGCACGGCGTGGAGATGGAGACAGAGGTTGCCGTCACCGCCGGTGAGTTATCGCTACACTCTGACATCGTCGACGGCGTCGAGTTTCCACAGCCGGAGGCGGAGTTCGACATCGACTCTGGTGACGACTCGGGCGACGACCCCGGAGACGACTCTGACGACCACTCCGGCGATGACTCCGACGACGACGGACAACTGGTTAGTCATCTATACCCATTTATGTGTCAAATAGATCCTAGGGTTTCTCTGGTTACTCCTGCCTTCCCCTTTTTGGAATAGAAATCCTATGGTTATGTTGTCCCAATCCATGAAATCTGAGTAAGTTTCGTTAGATCCGTGTAGTGTATTGATTGTTTGAATGGTACAAGTGATAAGTGATTAGTTGTTTCATCTGTGCAAATGATTTCTGCTAGTAATCCGACTAGGGTTAGTGTTCATGCTAATAATTCCTAACCAGGACTTGACAATTGATTTTGAATGACCTACATATATGTTTGTGCCATTATTTTCTTCAAGATTGGTCTGTACATAGACGACTGTGCTTAAATATCGAACCATAATCTCTGGATATGTATAAAAAAATAGCCATAAATTCCTAATCCTACTTCACAGCATGTAAACATTGATTTGATGCCAAATTAGTTTTACTATTTGTATAGGTGCTGTCTGGCGATGTGGACAGCGAGGATGAAGATGTCCAGAGGAGGTACAAGAGGAAAATCCGGAGGGAGCTTTATGCGGGAATGCATAACAGGCGTATTAGGACCTGGGACGGCGGCTATCGATGCCCATTTTGCAACCACAAGCTTCATGACGCGTATCAAAGTGTTCTAGCGCATGCAAGAGGACAGGCCGTTGGCTCCTTCAAGCAGAAGTATTCTCGCAGGATGGCGCATGTCGCGTACGCCGAGTACCTGGAGAAGCTTCAGGATCGTGCCAGCATGTGAGATGAGATGTGGGATCGAACTATGTACGTTTGAGTATGCTTAATGACGGTTGAACTATGTACTTATGGTTGAACTATGCTTGTGTACGTGTACGCTTATTATCTATGTCTGAGTATGTTTAATCTATGTTTACTTATGTCTAAATGTGGGATATGGATGCAATCAGTTCGGTTGATGGAATCTACCTCCGTCTTGGTTTATTGGTCCCCTTTGTAATTTGTGTTAAATTTTGACCAAAGATTTAACTGACAAAATGTTAGTGCAGGTCAGCAAAAATTATATCGTTGGATGCATATTTGAACATAGTGTTCAATGATATAATTTTTGGTGACATGCATAAACATTTGTTAGTTAAATCTTTGGTCAAAATTTGGTACAAATTACAAAGGACACTAATAAACCCAGACGGAGGTAGTACGTCAAACACACACAGTTCCCAAAATTGGAACCGTGTGCAATGACTTTCATTTTCCCTGTTACGTCAATCACACACGGTTGGCTCTAGCAAACCATTGCCTCCGAAACTCTTTGTGGGACAGAAAACCCTCACCATCCAATTAAAAAAAAACCCTCACCATCCCCACGTCACAAAAACCCTCACCCCGCCTGCCACCCCCTCCGGTCCCCATTCACACCTGCACAAGCTCCTCCGCGTCTATGCATGGCACCGCCTATCACTGCGGCAACCACTTAGCTCGACGCCTGTCGCCGCCACCAGGCTGCCGGTAAACTCCACCGCATTTCGCCACTTCCGCTTGCCGCCGCCTATCGCCATCGACTTTCTCGATGCTGCTCACGGTCGACCCAGCTCCACCTGGTTGGGGAATCCGCCGTATTGAGGGTTTTTTTCTCGTGGACAACAAGGTAACTAATTTAATGAGATATTATCTCATCTCTTATCCCAGTTCATCTGTCTCCTTTAATCACCCGGCCGAAATCACTGTGAATTCATTTCTATTCGAGCTGATTTGAGGATTTTCATTCATTCATAGAGTGTACAGTGCACAGACACATCAAGGCTTTGCAGCCTCGGCCAGACATCCATGGAGTTCCATCTCATCGTACTAGATGACTTGAGGATGCGCGCGGTATGTTCAATCTCACCCTAAATCGGTTGGCATGGCCTACTTTCCTGAACATATACTATATATTGCTGCATTTGGATAAAAGGTGCCACATGCAGCATATACGTCAAATGGGATTCTTTTCCTGTTCTTTCTATATTAGACAAATTAATGATGTATTGTTCTTGCAATTACTCTCATATTTCCATGACATCATGGTTACCCTATCTTTTTAATTATAGATTTTTGTCGTTTGATTTCAACTGTTGTAAAGTTCTTTCAATTTCGCCCATATTTGCATGTTACCATATTCTTTAACAATCCTACCATTTTCTGCAGCGCGTCCCTTGCTGTGCAACAGAATCTGTAGTAAACAGTCTTTCCCTTTACATAAATCAAGACAGTAGGGATGTCATACTGAACACAAACCATGGATTTAAAATCGTTGCTTCTGTAAGACTTGATGAATGTGGTCACTCCTATTTTGCCAAGGGCCTTTGGACAAAAATTTCTAAGTTTTATGTATTGAAAGCTAGCACTAAAATTGCACTGCACATAAAAGACCCTGGTCATGAGATATGTGCTAACTTCCCCGACAATATCATCCGTCCAGACTTTGTTCGAAGTAAGTGTTCTTTTCAAGTATCTGCATGTTGACTTACCCAGCAATATCAAATGAATTGTGTAGTATTTAAGCAACCAATTGTTATTCCATTTTCTTACTCTATTCCTACCTAATAACTTCTAGGTACCAATACACTTTTCTATTGCCCTATTTTAACTAAATATTCCCTGTACTCCCACTTCTATCAGAAAGCGCTACTGACAAGGAGACTCCGGAGGTGGAGAATGGGGCTGCCAACAAGCGGAGGCGGGGCGAGCAAGAACCACAAGCGACTCCAGCAGGCCTAGACTTCATCAGCAGCCTCCCTGATGATATGTTGACAGTCATCATCTCCCTCCTCCCAATCAAATATTGGGCGCGGACAACCGTCCTTTCCCGGCGGTGGCGCCCCCTATGGAATTCCACCCCTCTCGACCTCATCGACACCCACGAGCTCTGCAATGGCTATCGCAAAAGCTTGGATGCGTTCTCCAAGATCCTCGGCAGTCACCTTGGCCCAACCAGAGGCCTTAGAATGGGCAAGTTCCGTTCCAACGGCAAGGACCGAGCCAAACTTGACAACTGGTTCCGATCCCCCGCCCTAGATCAGCTCGAGGAGCTCACTTTTGATGTTGGGCATATGCGCTCGCTGCCAACGTCCGCGCTCTGCCTCGCGCGCACGCTGCGCGTTGCCAAGTTCAGGAACTGCCATTCCCCCCTTAATGATGCGCTCACTCTTATTCTACCATGACTGAAGCACCTTGAGCTCGTCATCGTCTGCCTCCCAAACGGTGACATGGAGCGCCTGCTCCGTGGTTGTACTGCACTCGAGTACCTTTGTCTTCAGGCGATCAATGGGTTGAGTAGCTTCCACATCACCTCCATGACTCTCCGGACTATTTATGTGTGTTGCTAGTGCGGCAAGAAGACATCACAAGATGTGTACCACGGTATGGTCATTGAGGACACACCTACACTTGAGAGATTACTTGTAGTTGATAAAGAAGGTCCAACAAGAATCAATGTCATTTCTGCGCCGAAATTGACAGTGGTGGGCTACTCGTCTGACAAATACTCCGAACTAGTTATTGGATCCACACCCGTTCAGGTACAACAGCCGCCTTCTACCTCTCCTTCTAGAAATTAACATTATTTCTAATTTTGAAGATGTATGTTCGTCTGTCATCCAGAAAATGATTCAGACAAGCTTGACCCCAAAACTGCGCACAGTGAAGGTTTTGGCACTAGAATCTATCGGCCCCAACCTGGAGCAAGTTGTTAGTTTCCTGAGATGCTTTCCGTGCCTGGAGAAGCTATATATCGAGGTGTTGTTCCTTTCCTGTTAAATGTTAACCATAAGGGAGTTCAATTTGTGACACCTTTTTCCAAGTTTACAATGACAATGTACTACGATTTCTGAAGGATTCTTTTGGCGGATTCCAGTACATACATATTCCCCCCCCCCCCCATATTGGTTGCTTGATCCATATGGTTACAATCATAAGCATTTCTCCTTTGGATTCATCTGTACTAGTTTTCTTAGGGAACTTTTCATCCCCTTCAACCTCTTGTGAAGAAGGCTACATTTTTCTAGATTGTAATCAAATGCCCATGTTAATCATGTCAGATCAAAGATGGCATGTTAGTGCATTTTACAAATCCTGCAAACCAAATAGGCCTGTAGTAGTGTTCAAAACTGCATGTAGGCACTAACACGTTTTCTTCTTTTGCAGATAAGATTAGGCCCATTGGTGGATAATGTGATACAATATAACAATCACGTCGACTGCCTAGATCTGCATCTCTCAGAAATTACTTTGAACTCCTACCGAGGGACCTTATCGAAGATTATATTTGCCAGGTTCTTTGTTGTCAGAGCAAGGGTGCTGAAGGTAATGAGGTTTGCCCTACATTTATTTCGCAAAATTGAATGGTTTGTTGATCAGCGCCGGCAGCTGCGGCAGAATGGAATAGGCTCTGAAAAT
Source organism: Thinopyrum elongatum (assembly GCA_011799875.1). Lineage (NCBI taxonomy): Eukaryota > Viridiplantae > Streptophyta > Magnoliopsida > Poales > Poaceae > Thinopyrum > Thinopyrum elongatum. The sequence continues at coordinate 167,739,666 of CM022299.1, forward strand.
GCTGAATTTCATTTTGGAACTTCAGATGACAGAGTAATCGGAAGTTATCGTGTCAACCCCATACATGACTTCTCAGTGGCTGACCCCTTTGCAAAAATTATGAGGTTTCGAAACCAGACTTAGAACTGGTAATATTAGTTTGAACCTCTTTGATATCCATGTTAAGCGGATCAGCGCGAGCGTTTGCAGCTGATGAGCTGAATTTTATTTCTAATATCAGTTTGAACCTTGTAATCTTCGAATTTGAGCCATATAACTCTGGAATTTGAACCTTGTAATATTTCGAGCTTTTGTGGTACAATCGTTGAAATGGCATCGTATGAGACTCGTATATTGGTAGCACTATTTTGACCTTAATATGCAATGGTCTTAGATTTTATCAACCATTCTCGAATCTGTTTACCTTGTCGATCTCATAGCACATGATCTGTATAGCTAACTCGACTGCGATCTTCGACATTATTTCACACAGTTGGTTTCTTCAACCGTGTGCCTTGTAGAGAGCAGAATTAATTATCGCACTCGAGTGTCCATCATCACCCTTCTGTGTAACTTTGACCTCATCACCCACGGGTAAACTTATGACCGAAGTCATCCCACACACTTCGTTTTTACAAAGCCTTTTGCCAATAAACACCCACGATTTGTCCCTCTTCTAGCCGACACGTGGCTAAACTCGTCGGACGGGAAGCTTGCGCGGTAAACTGCGCGGTAGCGCGGGAACAGGCTCACCGACGATACATTTGGCGCCTCTTCGAGCCCACGCATGGTCAAATGAAACGCGTGTGGTGCGGTGTTGTCAAGTGTGCACTGGAATCCTCCGCTATGAATGCCGTGACAAGACGTGACGATTACAGGCCGGCCGGACCCCATTTATTACAGTGGCCATTTAACCCTTGTGTCTCTTCAACCTTTCGATCGCGCCCCACCATTGCAAGAAGCACACCCACCATGACAAATTCTTAGAGGGTATCCTACGCGGCTCCAATGGCGCTCCGAGCAGCTGCCGACGACGAGCAACAGTTCACCATGCATGCCGTGGTGGACACCCACAGTAGGTTCACGAAGCTCTCGGTGGTGTACACCAACAACCCGGTGTGGGTGGAGCACTCCATCCACATCATGGAGCTGTTGCTTGCCGAGGAGAAGTACAAGGTGGTCGGGTTCAACCACGAGTACACCCGCGCTCGTGCCGGGTCTCGTCCCAAGGTCGCCGTCGCCCAGATGCACGTGCGCAACCACGTCTTCGTCTACCACTACTGCCTGGCCACAAGGCCTTGCAAGCGTTTCGCCAGGTTTGTCAACAGCCCCCACTACATGTTCGCTATGGTGGACATCACCAACGATGTAAAGGTGCTCAAGAATTCGGGCATCGCCTGCCAGAATCTTGTCGGCATCCAGGGCCAATACAAGATCTGGGGCACTAAGGAGCATGAGAAGGACTCACTGGTTCACCTCGCCGAGGCCATCATTGACCCCTACTACAGAGACACGAAGGATTTCTGCAACAAGGACATGCGTGCCTGGCACTCGGCCTGGATGGAGAAACTCGACAAAGCTCATGTCGTGTACGCGGCCAAGGAGGCGTACACGAGCTACGGCATGTACAGGCGGATCGTTGACATGAGGAAGTGCCTCCTTCCCCAAAACGGCCAGGGATCCAGTCGGAAGCAGAGCAATGGCAAGCATCGTCGCAACAATAAGTAGATGATTAGATCCTTGTTTCTCCTAGTTTAGTATGCATGTAATTTCTTACTTTGGTGTGTGGAAATGTTATGTGTGTAGTCACTTGTGTAATTGTATGCTTAATTTGGTTTTGCAATGCTGTCTTTTTAAGTATATATGTTGATGCTCTGTAGACAGAGTAAATCACATCGCACACGGACTAAACAATGGAACCTGTCGGTGATGATTTCATCAATCACTGACAATTGTATACCAGCAATCGTTTGCTCACAACACACACGGCTTGTTAACAGGAATCGTCTGTGTTGTTATCGGTCTTCCCACACGTTTTCGATTACAGACCTGTTTGCCACGCATCACACACATCTTGTTAAGTTGAACTGTTTCTGTTCTCTTGGCTTAACGCAAACAGTTCATCCGAGCGAACTGTATGTCGTATATCGCACACACCTTGATCTGGCTGACCATTTCTTTTGTGTTGCCTAATCACAAACAGTTCATCCGAGTGAACCGTATGCTGTATATCGCACACACCTTCATCTGGCTGCCCGTTTCTGTTCTTCTGCCTCATCGCAAATAGTTCATTGAACTGAACCGTATGCCCCTCATCGCACACGCAACTAAATTCTGAACCATGTTTGATGCATCCGTCATCGTAAACGTTTTGCATCTTTTTTGACGGTTTTTACATCACCGTTTGCGTTTATTGCATCGCACACAGTTTCGTCGAAGGGTCTCTAATCGTAGTGTCCCGTTAGCAGCATCCTGCAGTAGTGATATATAGTGGTTACACTATTCGACAAAAGGAGAATCTTCGTAACATGGTTTTGACAACCATATGGTCCATATCTACATACTTAACATAGTAACAACTATCACATTTTAAGAGGCTGAGGGCCAACAACCATATGGTCCATATCTACATACTTAATATAGTAACAGCTAGCACATTTTAAGAGGCTGAGGGCCAACAACCACAACTATCCGCTGGAAGCAGCTTGATCACGACGACTCGGCATCTCGTCAATGAAAAGGAAGAGCCCTCTTGTGCCTTGGTAGAGCATGAGTAGAACAGTGTCTCCAATTTTCCAATATGGATGCATTGCCACGACAAGCGAGAACTTGTTAATTTGAATGGTTCCATTTATGCGGGAAATTCAGTACCTTGCAATCACTTTGGCATTATTAGCAGGCTCAAGTGTAATTCGACCACGCCGGGAAATCGATCCAGGAACTGCTACAGCGGGCAATTTCTATTGAAATGTAGAATAAAAACCGATTGTAACATATCGTTGAAGATATATATAGTTTATGAGCATCAACATTAAAATAAGACTTTTTACCGGTGTTTTGTGCACACAATTGGTCTTGTCCAATGTGTGCACCATAGGTATAATTAATCCCATCCAAAATCCAGCGTTCATATGATGTGCTTAAATAGTGATCAATTAGTCAGAACAAATACCCCAATTTTGCTAAGTAATATGACAGCATGGAGAAAGTTGAAAGGACAATAACCTCGATCAGACTTTGATCGGCTGATGACGTTGGGGAAGTAAACATCCATGTTAATTAGACCAGGCTATGGTGCACGCACTAGAATTTTATTGCCAGCTTTCAGTTCATAACACTTAGACATTTTCTTCAAAGGTCCACATCAAAATAGGAGTGACCATCTTTATCAAGTTTTACGCTAACCGTCATTGTAAATCCATGTTGCGTTGTCAATATGACATCCAGGGAGTCATCAACAAAGTAAAGCCCAAGATTTCCTTCTACTCCTGTTCTTGCAAAGCAAGGGATGTACTGCTTGAAATGAAAATTAAGATCGTAAATTAGATATATTGAAATAACAAAGCAAGATGCAAATATGGGAGTAACTGATAGAACAGATCAATATATAGATGAAAGCAAAGTACAAAAATATATAATTAAAAATAGATAATGTAAGAAAGATTTGATGCAAATATGAGAGTAACTGAATGAACAATACATCATATATTTGCCTAATATAGGGGGGGGGATCGGCTTCGACATCTAGGCTGCACGTGGCATCGTACCTTTTATCCAAATGTAGCAACGGACAGTATATGTTCACAAATTTAGGCCATGCCGACCGTGGTAGGTTGAGATTGAACATACCGAGCGCCCCCTGAAGTCATCCGGAATGGTGAGATAGAACTTTGTTTCCGACTTGCCGCGGCCACACTTGCCCGATTTGTGCTCGCACTATGGACACATGAATGAACACCCACGAATCAGCTAGAACAAAAATGAATCCACGGCGATTTCCGCCGGTTGATTAACAGCGACGAACGGACTGCGATAAGAGATGAGTGAATATTTCGCTAAGTTGATTACCTTCTCCATGAGAAAAATCCCCGGCCCAATCCTGCAGAAAACCCCAATCGACCAGAGTCTAGAATGTCAGTGTAGATAGGCGGCGGAAAGCGGTAGGGGCGAAATCCCGTGCCGTTTGGAGCGCGACCTCCGCCCGCCGACAACAGCCGTCGAGCTTAGGGCGGCCGCCGCGATAGAAGTTATTGAGGTGCAGAGTTGCGGAGGAGTCCGCGGCGAGTGGGTGGGGACGAAGTGGGCGAGGGTTTTCTTTTTTCCTTTTGCATGTGTGGGTGAACACACACGGTTCGCAGAGGCGACGGAGATGAATTGTGTGTGATAGTAAATCACTGAGATTGAATGGGAATCCAAATTTCCTTTGTCCTTTGTCCATGAGTTTTTTTCTACGATGAGCATAAACCCTGCAAATCACCGTGTTCAAATTTGGCACTTTTCCGGGTTCATTTACAATATTTAAGGGATTATGTGCATTTTCTTGGCATTAATGCACATAATTCAAATTCAAACAATCGGTGCTTGAAAAGGTGCATGAGAACGGTCTGGAAAACCATGATCGTGCTATTTAGTAAATTCTCATGCCTTTTACAAGGAATGGGCAGATATTTCAAGGAAATGTGTTTACTGGGTACTATACAAAAATGAAATACATGCTTGGAAAACATCACACGTGGCGTGGTGCCATGGTATGGCCTCACCATGCCCTGGTAAAAATTTGAGAATGTTTGTCTTATGTCATCATGCACGCCATTCATAAATCGAACCATCACCGTGGAAATTTCATGGTTTCGAGGGGGAAATCGCCAAGATTGAAGGGGCCGAGAATCCAAATTTCCTTCCTAGCTTGTCATTCAGTTTTTTCTACAATCAACATACCCCCTCGAATGCAATGTGTTCAAATTTGGCATTTTTCCGGGCTCATTTACCATATTAGGGGATTATGTGCATTTTCTAGGCATTAATCCACATAATTCAAATTCGAACAATTGGTGCATGAAAAGGTGCACAAGAACGGTCTGGAAAAACCATACTCGTGGTATTTCGTAAATTCTCAAGCCTTTTACAAGGAATGGGCAGAGATTTCAAGGGAATGCGTGGCAATAGTCAACCACAAACGCGTCATTTACTGGGTTATCAACTATAGAAAAATGAAATACGTGCTTGAAAAACATGACGCCAGGCATGGTGCCATGGTATGGCCTCACCATGCCCTGGTTAAAAGCTGAGAAGGTTTGATTTATGTCATCATGCACGCCCTTCATAAATCGAACCATCACCGAGGAAGTTCCATGCTTTCGAGAGGAAAATCACCAAGATTGAAGGGGAATCCAAATTTCCGTCCTAGTTTGTCATTCAGTTTTTTTCCAACGATCAACATACCGCCTCAAATGCAACATGTTCAAATTTGACATTTTTCCGGGCTCATTTACCATATTTAGGGGATTATTTGCATTTTCTAGGCATTAATGCACATAATTCAAATTCGAACAATCGGTGCATGAAAAGATGCACAAGAACGGTCTAGAAAACCATGCTCGTGCTATTTAGTACATTCTCATGCCTTTTACAAGGAATGGGCAGATATTTCAAGGAAATGTGTTGCAATAGTCAACCATAAACGCGTCATTTACGGGGTTAACAACTATACGAAAATGAAATACATGCTTGGAAAACATGACGCCTGGCGTGGTGCCATGGTATGGCCTCACCGTGCCCTAGTAAAAATTTGAGATGTTTTCCTTATGTCATCATGCACGCCTTTCATAAATCGAACCATCACCGAGGAAGTTATATGGTTTCGAGGGGGAAATCACCAAGATTGAAGGGGGATCCAAATTTCCTTTGTCCTTTGTCCATGAGTTTTTTCTACAATGAACATACACCCTGCAAATCACCGTGTTCAAATTTGGCACTTTTCCGGGTTCATTTACCATATTTAGGGGATTATGTGCATTTTCTAGGCATTAATGCACATAATTCAAGTTCAAACAATCGGTGCATGAAAGGGTGCACAAGAATGGCCTGGAAAACCATGCTCGTGCCATTTAGTAAATTCTCATGCCTTTTACAAGGAATGGACAGATATTTCGATGAAATGTGTGGCAATAGTCAACCACAAACATTTGTTTATTGGATTTTCAACTATAGAAAAAATGAAATAAATGCTTGAAAAACATGACGCCTGGCATGGTGCCATGGTATGACCTCACCATGCCCTGGTAAAAATTTGAGAAGGTTTGGCTTATGTCGTCATGCACGCCCTTCATAAATCGAACCATCACCAAGGAAGTTCCATGCTTTCGAGAGGGAAATCACCAAGATTGAAGGGGAATCCAAATTTTCTTCGTTCTTTGCCCTGGAGTTTTTTTTTCTACGACGAACATACACACTGCAAATCACCGTGTTCAAATTTGGCATTTTTCTGGGCTCATTTACCATATTTAGGGGGTTATGTGCATTTTCTAGGCATTTAGCGCATATAAATCCAATCCAGCTACAGCTGCACAGGTGTGATGTGAGGGACGTGGATTGTCGTTCGATCACGGCGCACCTACGGTGCACATGCGCGATCCGCGTGGCCGGGGTTCCGGCCAATCATAACACAACACACAATAGGCTCAGCGCACACTGTTTCCGGAAGCGACGGAGATGAACCATGTGTGATAATGAACGAGCAAAATTGTAAGGGAAGCCAAATTTCCTTTGTTGTTTGTCGTTGAGCTTTTAAAAACCACCGCACTGTACGGCCGCCCGGCCCCTCCGTCCCAGAGCTCTCTCCAAGCGTCGTTCATGGCACCGCAGCGCACACTAACTGGTAAGGAAGCGATGGCATCCCGCCGCACCGCGTTCCTCGCCACCCGCGACCGCACACATGGTAAGGAAGCGATGGCATCTCGCCGCACCGAGTTCATCGCCGCCGGCGACCACATAGTTACGTGGGCGGACTTTGAGGCTGCCATGGCCGAATGGGCGGTGGATCTAGAGGCGGCCAAAGCCGCACAGAAGGAGCGGAAAAGGCAGAAAGTAGTCAAGAAAAGAGAGTCATGCCGTTGCAAGAAAGAAGAGGCCGCACGCCGTGGTGAGGAGAGCTTGGCGGAGGTCGAAGCACGGTGGGCTGCCGCCTACAAGGCCGGGAAGGAGAACACCGGCATCTGGCGAGCATGCCCCGATGGCAGCATGTGAGAAGTAGTTAGTGCGTGTGTCGCCCGTAGTCTTAGAGCAAATTACCAGTAGTACTCTAAGTTTGTAGTATTAACGTACAATGTCGGTAAGAGCATCCTTTGTGGGCTTTGAGCGTTGATTAGCATGTGTGCCCGTGTGCGTTTTTTTGCGTTAATCATTACAAGATCACAAAACACACGGTTTCTATGGCGTACCCGTGTGCCTTTTTTTTGCGTTAATGATCCATAAGTCAGTTACCTGTGCGATGTTTCCTAATAAACTAGGCGTACCATTGACCGAAAAAAATCAACTACACGTGTACATTTTTTTTGGAGACGGGATCTGCCAATTTTCTCTTTTCTCGCACACGAGTATTTTACGCGCTTCATCTGCGTTGTGTGTTTCCCCCGCCCAAGTTTCAAGTTTCACAGCGAAATTTTCATTAGGCACGCGATTTCAGGATTTATTCCTCCAACCACATCCCCACCCATCAAATTTCCTCAGTATCTCCCCCCCCCCACGCCTTCCCCTACCGGCAGCTCAAACCGCCGCCGCCGCAACCACAACTTCAACCACATCGACATTCTTCTCGAATCCAGTCAGGTAACCCACCGATCTCTATCACGACCCCGGCCTGATTGCTTAAATGGCGCCTGCGAAACATCCTCATGCCTCCAAATCCCCACCGCCCCTACCTCTAGAGCATCGCCGCGCAAGGCCAACCACATATCACGTGGAGGTCGAGGAGCTGATGGCGGTCCATGGCGCGATGGCCGCTGTGCATGTTGACCCGGAGGAACACCTCGCCTCCGCCGCCGCCGACATGGTGCAGGCTCTGGCCCAGATGAAGTGCCTCAGCGACTACCCCCCAGGACTTAACAGGTATGATCTGACCAGCTAAATCTTACCAATACCAATTGCAATGGCTATGTTTTGTATGGTTGATGTATTAAGCATGTTCGTGCCTTGTTTATTTCAGTACTACACACTATGTGATGTTCAAGTATTAACTGTCCAGCTCAATTTCACCAATACTAGCAACAAACTTATAATACATGACTTAGGATATCACTAGAGATGCTGCCCATTTGCTATTTTTGGTGGATGCTAACCCTGTTGTACTTAACATGCCTGTCCATGTACTTACGCAGGGTCATAACGGCCGATGTTGTTGTTTGCCGTCGAGGTTAGCTGCATCCCATGTCTTACAGTATTTCACATCATTTGTGCAATTGTAGTTTAACTTCTACCATTTACTGGTTGTCTGCAGGTACACATGTTAGTGGCACTGATCCACGCTTCAACCCGGAGGAACAGCTTGCCTCTGCCGCCGCTGACTTTGGGCGGGCTCTGGCCAAGATGAAGTGCCCCAGCAACTACCTCTCAGGACTTACCAAGTATGTACTCACCAGTTCAATCTTACCAATACCAGTTGCAATTAATGGCTATGTTTTGTATGGTCGATGTATTAAGCATGTTGTAGTAACATGCCTAACACGTTTTAGCTACTTTCCCTACCTTTTTATAGACAACTGGGCCATTCTCTGCTTTGGCAGCACCTGCCTTGTGATGTTTAACTCTGCCAATTGCATTTTTATCACTACCGGTTTCAATGGCTATTAAGCCTGTTGCAATTAACAGTTGAATCCATTTTTAAACAGTTGTATTTCAATGGCTACAAACTTACAAAACATGACTTAGGATGTTGTTAAGCCTGTTGCAATTAACAGTTGTATCCATTTTTTAATCTGTCCCTTTGCTACCATGCTACTCTCCGCAATGAAGATATACTAGAGATGCTGCCCATTTGCTATTTTTGGTGGATGCTAACCCTGTTGTACTCAACATGCCTTTCCATGTACTTTCGCAGGGCCATAACAGGCGATGCTGTTGTTTACCGTCGAGGTTAGCTGCATCTCATGTCTTACAATATTTTACATCATTTGTGCAATTGCAGTTTGGCTTCTAACATTTACTTGCTTCTTGTAGGTACACATGTCGGCGGCACTGATCCATGCTTCGACCCGGAGGAAGAGCTCGCCTCCACTGCTGCTGACTTTGGGTGGGCTCTGGCCAAGATGAAGTGCCCCAGCAACTGCCTCTCAGGACTTATCAAGTATGAACTCACCAGCTCAATCTTACCAATACCAGTTGCAATTAATGGCTATGTTTTGTACGGTCGATGTATTAAGCATGTTATAGTAAACATGCCTAACACGTTTCTGCTATTTTTCCTACCTTTTTATAGACAACTGGGCCATTATCTGCTCAGGCAGCACCTGCCTTGTGATGTTTAACTCTGCCAATTGCATTTTTATCAGTACCGGTTTCAATGGCCATTAAGCCTGTTGCAATTAACAGTTGTATCCATTTTTAAATAGTTGTATTTCAATGGCTACAAACTTACAAAACATGACTTAGGATGCTGTTAAGCCTGTTGCAATTAACAGTTGTATCCATTTTTAATCCGTCCCTTTGCTACCGTGCAACTCTTTCGCAATGAAGATATCACTACAGATGCTGCCGTTTTATTACCATTTGCTATTTTTGGTGGATGTTAACCCTGTTGTAGTTAACATTGGCTTTCCATGTACTTACACAGGGCTACAATGGGCGATGCTGTTGTTTGCCGTCGAGGTTAGCTGCATCCCATGTCTTATACACCATCTGTTCCTAAATATAAGTATTTTTAGAGATTCCAATATAGACTACATAAGGAGCAAAATGAGTGAATCTAGATTCTAATCTAAACTATATCTATAATTCTATATACATCCGTATGTAGTTCATATTGAAATCTCTAAAAATACTTGTACTTAGGAACGTAGGTAGTTGTATTTTACATCATTTGTGCAATCTCAGTTTAGCTTCTAACATTTACTGGTTGCTTGTAGGTACATATATGAGCGGTACTGATCCACGCTTCGATCCCTTTTGCGTATAGGGCAATGAGATATTCATGAACAAGCGTCAAGTGAGGAAACTAAGAAAGATTGTTAGGCGAAAGAAACGGGTGATGGGAATTAAGCTCTTTATTTACACTTTGTCCAAGACAACAGTGAAGTTTAGGATGGTAAGTAATGTGTTGCCTTTTCCCCTTCCCACAACAAGTTACTCTATTAGACCTCAGTATCTGATATTTTTCTCTTTTTAGTGGTTTCCGAAGCTATTTACTGATGATTACCTTGCAAACTACATGACCGGAGTGGAGGCAACTAAGGTTAAAGTATATAATTCATGCTACCATGATAATGCTCTAGAAGTCTTCCTGAAGGCGGTGAAGGATGGGTGGGCGATCATCACAAGGGGTTGGACAAAAGTTGTTCGTGCCTATGGCATGCAGGAAGGCACATTATGGGCATTCCGCTTCTTCAACACCATCGGCAGTCAAAATTATTTACACTTGTCTCTTCACCTTTAACGCCTCTAAATATTGTGGTTCATCATAGTTAATTGCTGTCTAATCCTGTAATTACTGAACATATTGTACTGACAATTTTATTTATGGATTCGTTGTTGAACCATTGTGCTGAGAATTTGAATTGCACATTTCATATTTCAAAATTTCCAATTCGAATAATAAATTACAGGGAAAAATAAAAATATACAGGAGCGAATAAAATAATGTGCACACGGTTAGAAAGAAAAACAGCGTGTGCGATGAAAAAAAGAGAACAGACAGTTCTTTGACGTGAAACGTTTGCGATGCCCGACGGACGCACACACGGTTTCGTCTCATATGCGTGTGCGATTCATGGTAATAAAGGACACGTTTCAAACCAGTGTGTGTGTGTGTGATAGGAATACCAATCGCACACAGTTATGAAAATGGACACGTTGGCGTTAGTAGAGGCACTGCACACATTTTACATTCTTGAACCGTGTGCGATAACGTACCTATCACAAACATATCGGTAGATTAAATGTTGATGTCCACCTTTTTCACACGACTATAGCGGCGTAATCGTTTGGGATGTCTCTCTGATCAGAAATGTAACGTCGAGATGTAACGTGTGGGACTGGGGTGGCTTCTCATACGTTTATTCTATGGCGATCGTCAGTAGACGCTCGCCTATCCCCGACGGTTTCTGGGTCGTGTGGGAAGGACCCCCCTATCGCCCACACTCACTTGGCGATGGTTCCAAATATCGACGCGGAAAGGGGTTAAAAACCGTTTGTATAGCACCTTATGGTACCAGTGATTCATCGATATGTAACTTGGAGCTATATTTTTCTTCGTCAGATGATATGAGTTTTACTTGGAGCGTCTTCTGCCATTGTTTTATTTTGCTTTATTTTTAGTTTGCCACAATCATTGTTTGTTGGACACACCTTTTGAGAGAGACACACATTCATCCTAATTTGTTAGAATACTCTATGAGCTTCAGTTATATCTTTTGAGCTATGCAGTTGCTCTGGTGCTTCACTTATATTTGTTAGAGCACAACGGTCTCTATATTTTATAGAAATTATTGCACTCTCATGCTTCACTTAAATATTTTGAGAGTCTATTAAATAGGAAGTGGTAATGAGCACGTGTTATAAGACTAGTCCAAAAATGATACGTATTTAAGAGTGGTATAATAAAAACATTCGTGTAGATTACTAAATATGAAACATATGTTTTAATTATATTGATGTAGCAATGTGAAAGGGTATTGGTTCATGATCATTGGTTAGTAGAAATATCAATATTAAAGCTTGTTATTAACTAATCATTTAAGTGTACAACATGGCATGGTGGGGGAGGTTTGAGCATTTTTTATGTCTGATTGAAATCCTTGAGTGTTGTCTAAATCGGGGGAGCGCGATGGTAAACTCCTACCAACCTCCTCCCTAGGGGCATGCAAGTAGTACTTTGCTCCGAGGGCTAATAAAACTTTCACAATAAGTATAGGAGTTCTTTATGACAAATATGAGCTCATGAACAATTACGCACTCCCACATATCCACGTATTGCTAGCCTCTTCGATACCGTGCATTGCCCTTTCTCACCTCGAGAGTTGGTGCAAACTTCGCTGGTGCATCCAAACCCCGTCATATGATACGCTCTATCACACATAAGTCTCCTTATATGTTCCTGAAAACAGCCACCATACCTACCTATTATGGCATTTCCATAGCCATTCCGAGATATATTGCCATGCAACTTCCACCATTCTGTCTTATGACACGTGTGTTCATCATCATATTGCTTTGCATGATCATATAGAGCTGACATGATATTTGTGGCAAAGCCACCGTTCATCATTGTAGTACATGTTATGCTAGATCATTGCACATGCTGGTACACTGCCAGAGGCATTCATATAGAGTCATGTTGTTTTAGTATATCGAGTTGTAAGTAAATAAAAGTGTGATGATCATCATTATTAGAGCATTGTCTCAGTGAGGTAAAGAATGATGGAGATTGATGAGTCCTCCAAAATGTGGGGATGAGGTTCATGATATTGTTCTAAAAAATGAGAGAAAAAGAGAGAAGGGGCAATGTTACTACCCTTTTACCTGACTTGTGCTTCAAAGTAGCACCATGTTCTTCATATAGAGAGTCTCCTGAGTTATCACTTTCATATACTAGTGAGAATTTTTCATTATAGAACTTGGCTTGTACATTCCGATGACAGGCTTCCTCAAATGCCCGAGGTCTTCATGAGCAAGCAAGTTGGATGCACACCCACTTAGTTTCATATTGAGCTTTCGTGCACTTATAGCTCTAGTGCATCCATTGCATGGCAATCCCTACTCCTCGCATTGATATCGACTGAAAGGCCTCTCCATTGCCTAATGATCCGCCGAGTCAATGTGAGACTTTCTTCCTGTTTGACGTCCCTTATATACCTCTACCATCGCATTCTATTCCACCTGCAGTGCTAATGTCCATGCCTCACTCTCATGTATTGAGTGGAGTTGAAAATGCTAAAGTGCGTTAAAAAGTATGATCCAATTGCTTGGTTTGATATTGGGGTGCTCATGATTTATATATATGCAGTGAATGCAGAGTCATGCCATGCTTACATAATTCAATGAGTAGGGATAACATTCGTAGATCATCGTATATTTTGAAAAAGTAATGATTATGTTCTTATATTCATGGATATTATTATGTTGATATCAATTACTTCATCATTTCTCAATATTTATACCGTCAATATTACATGATAGACATGTTAGGTAGCATTCAACATCATTTTTTTTGTTTTTATCATTTACCTACTCGAGGACGATCATGAATTAAGCACGGGGATGCTGATACGTCTCCAACGTATCTATAAGTTTTTATTGTTTCATGCTATTATATTATCAATCTTAGATGCTTCATATGCAATTTCATATCATTTTTTGGGACTAACCTCTTAACCTACTCCCCAGTGCCAGTTGCTGTTTTTTTGCTTGTTTTTGGCTTTTCAGAAAATCAATACCAAACGAAGTCCAAACACGATGAAATTTTACGGTGATTTTTCTGCACCAGAAGGGACCCTAGAAGGTTCCGGAAGAGGCCAGAAGCCCTATGGGAGAGTCACAAGCTCACACGGCGCGCCCCTAGGGGGGCGCCACCTGAGCTTGTGGGTCCCACGCAACTCTGTTTGACCTAATCCCACTTCTATAAATTCCCATAAATCACCAAACCAATAGAGAGCCACCCAAAACAATTTTCCGCCGCCAAACCAGTTGCTTCTGTTCTTCCGTGATCCCATCCGTAGGCCTTTTTTGGTACTCTGCCGGGGGGGATCGATCACGGATGGATTCTACATCATCCTTGCTGCACCACCAATGATGTGTGAGTATTCTACCACAGACCTATGGGTCCATAGTGATTAGCTAGATGACTTCTTCTCTCTCTTCGATCTTCAATACAATGTTCTACTCGTAGTTCTATTCGGTGTAATCTTCTTTTGCAGTGTGTTTGTTGGGATCCGATGAATTGTGGTTTTATGATCAGATTATTCATCAAAAGTAATTGAGTCTTTGCTGAACTTTATTATGCATGATTATTATAGCTTTGTATTTCTCTCCGATCTATCCGTTTGGTTTGGCCAACTAGATTGATTTATCTTCAGTGGGAGAGGTGCTTTGTAGTAGGTTCAATCTTGCGGTGTCCTCACCCAGTGGCAGGAGGGGTAGCGAGGCACATATTGTATTGCTGCTACTAAGGGTAAAACGACGGGGTTTAATCATATTGCTTGGTTTTATTCTATCTATATTATGTCATCTTGCTTAAAGCGTTACTCTGTTTGTCATGAAATTAATACCCTAGATGCATGCTCGATAGCGGTCGATGGGTGGATTCATAGTAGTAGATGCAGGCAGGATTCGGTCTACTTGTCATGGACATAATGCCTATATACATGATCATTGCCATGAATAACATCATAACTATGCGCTTTTCTATCAATTGCCCAACAGTAATTTGTCTACCCACCGTACGCTATCTTTATGAGAGAGAAGCCTCTAGTGAAAACTATGGCCCCCCAAGTCTACTTTATTTATATTACAAAAACCAAAAATGCCTTGCTGCAATTTTATTATTTTTATTTTACTTTGCAATTTATCCATCTACATTATCAGATTTGATCCTTGCAAGTAACGAGTTCAAGGGGATTCACAACCCTCTTGTCCGTGTTGGATACAAGTATTTGCTCTTGTGTGTGTAGGTACTGCTTACTAGGAATTTGCGTGGTTCTCCTATTGGTTCGATAACCTTGATTCTCATTGAGGGAAATACTATCTGATACTATATTGTTTCACCCTTCCTCTTCAGGGAAAATCCCAATGCAGCTCACAAGTAGCAGCGGTCTCCACTGACTCATCTATAATAACTTTGGTTTAAGGATTTGGATGCACAAGTAGTATTCCCGCTTAGTACAGGCAAAGGCTAGCAATTAGGTTGAGAAGCGACCAACTAGGAGCGAAAACGGTCATGAACATGCGTTGTGAATAATTAACATTGAATACTAGCATGAGTAGGATATAAACACCATGAACATAAATATCGTGCAGGCTATGTTGGTTTTGAATCAACTACATGTGTGAACATGTGCCAAGTCAAGCCACTCAAAACATTCAGAGGAGGATACCATATCATCATACTACATCACAACCATTTAAATGCATGTTGGCATCTAAAACAAATCATTATCCACTCCTAGATACTTAAGCTTGGCATGAGCAACTATAATATCTAATTGTCATCATAAACATGTTTAATCATAATATGCTGAATCATGGATACTGAGTTAAACATATTTACAAAAACAAAAACAAGTTGAGTTCATACCCGCCTTTCCTTGCCTCAGTCACTTCATCATATATCGTCATTATTGCCTTTCACTTGCACGACCAAATGATAGGAAAATAATAATAGTGCAAGAGTGCCATGGACTAAGCTGGAATCTGCAAACATTTTATTCAAAGGAGAAGACTAAATAATATAGGCTCTTTGTTAGATCAACAATAATGCATATGAGAGCCACTCAACATTTTCATCATGGTCTTCTCCTTAGTAGGACTCAACAAAAGAAAAGAATTTCAGAGAAACACACTGAAATATTTTTGGAGTTTTTAGTTTTTCTTGAAGAAAGCAAATTAACAAAGGAAAACAAAAACAAGAAAAACTATTTACACGGGAAAGTTCCCAACAGATTAAAGAAGAACAAGAAATCTTTTTGGGCTTTCTTTTAATACTGCAACTAAATTAAACTAGAAAGAAAAACCGAAAAGAAGCGAGAAATATTTTTGGATTTTCTTTAAGTTTTTCAAACACACAAGAAGAGAGCGAGAAAATAAATATAACATGGATAATATAATGAAAGAGGATGAACACCAACGACTAGAATGAAATGTGTGACCATGAATGTAATGTCGGTGAGAAATACGTACCCCCTCAAGCGTAGGCTTTCGCCTAGCTTGGTAAGTCACCATCCGTAGTAGCCGTCTGGTCCCATGTGAAAGTGCTGAGGCGGCGGCACCTGAGCGTCCCACTCCTGGGGCGCCTCCTCTGCCCCTGCCTGTGCGTTCCAGTAGGCGATAATGTCCTCTTGTAGTACGGTATATCCGTTCCTAGCATAAGAATCAAACAGAGCAGGTGCAGGCAACGGAATAATATCACGAGTATTCTCACTGAATACCAAGTTATAGCAAATATGGTGCGAAGGCTCAGGGGCATTAAGAAAGTGGTGGGCCACCATCGCCTGGTGATCCAAGTAAACTCTAGGTAGAAAATAATCATGCTGGCGTATCTGAACGTTTAAGCGTCTCGCTAGGCGAGTGGCAAAAATACCACCATGAATTTTACCCTTAGTTCTATTAGTGTGCATATGACGTGCAATAATAGCCCCTAGGTTATAGGTGCGGTCATTGTGAAGTGCACAGCGTAAAATGGCAAGGTCGGGGGCACTAAGTATACTGCCCTTCTCTCTAGCAGTCAAGCATTCGTTATGAATAGGGCAAAGTAATACACAGAAGGAAATTGCAAGCTAGTGGTTGTGGCTTTCGACACGCCCCTTTCCTCTCCCATAGTTAAAGTACGGAGGAAACCCTCAAACTCTGTTAGTCTAGGCGCTCTTAATTCCCCATCAGAGGGAATCAAACATATCTCACAAAATTCTGTAAGCGGTATCTGACGGGTTTCAGAGTATAAATTAAACCGCACCGCAGGAGGTTCAAACCTATTAAGGAAATGAAAGTTTTGCACAAAGGAATTTGTAAGGATGTGGTGTTGGTCACACTCATCTACGCGGAAGTTGGTCAATCTAGCATTTGCAACGAACTCCGTGAACTCTTGGTAGAACCCGACTTTGTTCATGAAGTTATTGTGCGGCCATTCGCACGGCCGGACCTTCGTCCTGCATGGAGTGTTGATGTCACCATCTGATGATTCCCCGATGACTCCCTTGGAATTCCTTTTTGAGGAACTCCTTCGGAAGAAATCCATCTCCCTATGAACAATTTTCTGAAATTTTCGAGTCACAAAATGATACCAATGAAACTTCATAAGATTGATAGCAACTACTCATATGGATGTCTAGAGGCTATATCAAGCATTCAAACTACTTGGAACACAAGGAATTCAACATGCAAGCTCATTTTCAGCAGCACCTAGAGTAGCTAATTACTCAAAATATAAACCACCAAAGTAAAACTAATTGGAGAAATGGAGGAGTCACATACCAAGCAGCAATCCCCCAAAATAGTTTCAGAAACGGAGCTCCGAGCAAAGATATTGAAATTCGTGGGTTTGAGAGCAAGAACACAAGAGAGAGAGAGAGAGAGAGTGCTAGAGAGTGTTTTTCTGGAGGTAGGTGACAAAGTGAGCTAAAGGAGTGAGTGAGGGGGTGCTTGTGGGGCCCACTACCCACCAGGACACGCCAGGTGGGTGTGGCGCGCCCTGGTGCCTAGTGGGCACCTGGGGCACCCCCCTGCAGTGTATTTGGTACCAGAAATTCTCAAATATTCAGAAAAAATCGTGTTAAAATTTTAGGTCATTCTGAGTACTTTTATTTTTGGGCCATTTTTTATTGCATGGTTAAAAAAAAGGATAAACTTGGCATTTTATTGAATTTAACTAAAAATAACAGAAAACAAAAGGCAGGGACAGAAGGTTATGCTTACTAAATTCATCGACCACATGCCTCTCGAAAGTACTCCATTAATAAGGTTGATCAAGTCTTATTAACAGCCACTTCCGATTAGCATGAACCCGAAGAATCTTCGTAAAACACTAAGTCACCTCAACAGGAATATGCATATCCCCAACAATTAGTATTTCACATTTCTTTTTGACAGTAGGAAGGGGAAGTTGAAAGCTTCAAATAATAATTGTCGGAACCTTTTCAATAACATTAATACCATTCACTTGAAATTGTTTCTTCGGAAAGTGCACCGTATGCTCATTACCATTGATATGAAAAGTGACCTTGCTTTTGTTGCAATCAATAACAGCCCCTGCTGTATTCAAAAAGGGTCTACCAAGGATAATCGACATGTTGTTGTCCGCGGGCATCTCAAGTATGACAAAGTCTGTTAAGTTAGTAACATTTGCAAAAACAACAGCCACATCCTCACAAATACCGATAGGTATGGCAGTTGATTTATCAGCCATTTGCAATGATATTTCAGTAGGTGTGAGTTTGTTCAAATTTAGTCTTTTATATAAAGAGAAAGGCATAAGACTAACACCATCTCCCAAATCACAAAGAGCAGTTTTGAGATAGTTTCTTTTGATATAGCATGGTATAGTTGGTATTCCCGGATCTCCTAAATTCTTAGGTACTCCATCCTTGAAAGAATAATTAGAAAGCATGGTGGAGATTTCAGCTTCAAGTATTTTCTTTTATTAGTGACAATATCTTTCATATATTTAGCATAAGGGGCCATCTTTAAAATATCAGTCAAACGAGTGCGCAAAAAGACTGGCCTAAGCATTTCAGCAAAGCGTTCAAATTCTTCCTCATCATTTTTCTTAGATGGTTTAGGTGGAAAGGGCATCGGTTTCTGAACCCATGGTTCTCTTTCTTTACCATGTTTTTAGCAACAAAGTCTCTTTTATCATAACGTTTATTTTTAGCAGGTGGGTTATCAAGATAAAGAGCAGGTTCTATTTCAACACCATTATCTGGTTCTTTATCATTATCTGGTTGAGCATCTATATGAATATCATCATTGTCATTTTCATTATCACTAGGTGAATGTTCATTGCCAAATTGAGTTTCAACATCAGAGATAGAGACATCATTATTATCCTCGGAAGGTTTTTCTACCTTGGGTTCACTAGAAGTATGCAAAGTCCTATCATTCTTCTTTTTATCTTTCTTTTTGGATGGACTAGGTGCATCAACATTAATTCTCTAGGAGTCTTATTCAATTCTTTCAGGGTGTCCCTCAGGATAAAGTGGTTCCCGAGTCATTGTACCTCCTCTAGTCATTACTCTAACAGCATGATCATTCATATTATTATTCATTTCATTGAGCAATTCACTTTGAGATTTAGCAACTTGGTCTAACTAAGTTTGAACCATAGAAGCATGTTTACCTACACCTTTGACATCATTAACAATTCTAAACAACAAGTCACTCAAGCGATTAATCATGTGAGCATTTTGTTTCAACTGTTTCATAACATTTGCATTGAAATGATCTTGCTTCATAATGTAATTATCAAATTCATACAGTCATTGACTAGGAGATTTATTATAAGGGGTATCAACTTTATCAAACTTTATAAGTGAATTTACCTCTACCACTTGTGGTGGTGTGTCAAGACCATGTATTTCTTCAATAGGTGGTAAATTCTAAACATCTTCAGCTTTAATACCCTTTTCCTTCGTACATTTCTTTGCTTCTTGCATATCTTCAGAACTGAGAAATAAGATACCCCTCTTCTTCGGAGTGGGTTTAGGAGGTGGTTCAGGAAGTTTCCAATCATTATCATTCTTTAATATATTATTCAATAATTCCTCCACCTTTTCAACATTTCGTTCCCTAAAAACACAACCAGCACAACTATCTAGGTAGTCCCCAGAAGCATCGGTTAGTCCATTATAGAAGATATCAAGTATTTCATTTTTCTTAAGATGATGATCAGGCAAAGCATTAAGTAATTGGAGAAGCCTCCCCCAAGCTTGTGGAAGACTCTCTTCTTCAATTTGCACAAAGTTAAAATATTTCCTATAAGGCATCTTATTTCTTATGAGCAGGAAAATATTTTTCAGAGGTAATAGATCATATCCTGGGAACTACGCACACAACCAGGAGCAAGGGTATTATACCATATCTTAGCATCACCCTTTAACGAGAAAGGAAATAACTTGAGAATATAGTAATAGGGTGGCTATATCATTTAACTTAGTAAGATGTGCCATACCATTTTTAGTTTTATAGCCATGTAAAGGATCAGATTCAACCAAAGTAATTAACTCTGGGTCGACAGAGAATTCCTAATCCTTATCAGTGATAGATAGGTGAAGTAGCAAACTTAGGATCATATTTTATTCTAGCATTCAAAGATTTCTCTTTCAATTTGCATAGTAATTTCTTAAGATCATCTATCCTTACAAGCAAGAAAGTCTCTAGCTACCTCTCCATCCATAACACAACCTCAGGTATCTCAGGCAATTCATATCTAGGGGCACTAGTTCCAATAGGTGAATCAAAATTCCCAGTTTCAATAATTTCATCAATTTCAGTAATTTCATTAGTTTCAGCATTCTCAATTTCTTTAGCTCTAGCAAGTTGTCCATCAAGAAATTCACCCAGTGGCACAGTCTTATCAAGAAAAGTACTAGCATCATCATCATAAGCATCATTCATAGCAGAAGTAGCATCATCAATTACTTGCGAGATATCAGAATTATTAGCAGGTGGTGGTGTTGCAAGCTTACTCAAAACAAAAGGTGCATCAAGTGCAGAGCTAGATAACAGTTCCTTACCTCCCCTCGTCTTAGAGGGAAAGATCTTGGGTCTATCATCCTTAAGATTCTTCATAGTGATCAACAGATATAAATCCCAAGTGACTCAACAAATATAGCTATGCTCTCTAGCAACAACCCCAGAAAAAGGTCTTGATAACCCACAAGTATAGGGGATTGCAACAATTTTCGAGGGTAGAGTATTCAACCCAAATTTATTGATTTGACACAAGGGGAGCCAAAGAATATTTGTAAGTATTAGAAGTTGAATTGTCAATTCAACCACACCTGGAGTCTAAATATCTGCAGTAGAGTGATCAGTCGCACAGTAGTAGTATGATAGTTTGATAGCAATAGCAGTGATAGCAACAATAACAGTAACAGTAGTAGCAGTAGTTTTGTAGCAGTTGTAACAGCAGTAGTAACTTAGCAAGAACAATATGTGAAAAACTCATAGGCATTGGATCGGTGATAACGTTGGATAATATTCATCATATAACAGTCATAACCTAGGGCGACACAGAACTAGCTCCAGTTCATCAAGATAATGTAGGCATGTATTCCGTAAATAGTCATACGTGCTTATGGAAAAGAACCTGCATGACATCTTTTGTCCTACCATCCCGTGGCAGCGGGGTCCATAAGGAAACTAAGGGATATTAAGGCCTCCTTTTGATAGAGAACTGGAACAAAGCATTAGCACATAGTGAATACATGAACTCCTCAAATTACGGTAATCACCAAAAACAATCCAAATTATTGTCACCTTGGGGTATGCGGATCATAACACGTAATAGGTGCATATAACTTGCATGGTAGGATAAAGAGCACAAATATATTGGTGAAAACATAAATGGTTCAAATCTGAAATCATGGAACTCGGGCCCTAGTGACAAGCATTAAGCATAGCAAAGTCATAGCAACATCAATCTCAGAACATAGTGGATACTAGAGATCAAGCCCTAACAAAACTAACTCGATTACATGATGAATCTCATCCAACCCATCACCGTCCAGCAAGCCTACAAAGTAATTACTCACTCCCGGCGGTGAACATCATGAAATTGGTGATGGAGGATGGTTGATGATGGCGAAGACGGAAGACCCCCCTCTCCGGAGCCCCGAACGAACTCCAGATCTGGCCTCCCGATGAAGAACAGGAGGTGGTGGCGGCTCCGTATCGTAAATGCGATGGAAATTCCTCTCTAATTTTTTCTCAAAAAATAGGAATTTATAGGATTGAGATTATGGTCAGTGGAGCCTTCTGGGCCCCTCTACCCACCAGGGCACGCCAGAGGGGGTGGCTCACCCTGGTGCCTAGTGGGCAGCTGGCCCCCCCTTCAGCGGGTCTTGGTTCTAGTATTTTTTCTTTTATTCCAAAAGAATTCTCCAAAAAGTTTTTTCCGATTCCGAGAACTTTTATTACTGCACAAAAACAACACCATGGTAGTTCTGCTAAAAACGGCGTTAGTCCGGGTTAGTTTCATTCAAATCATGCAAATTAGAGTCCAAAACAAGGGCAAAAGCGTTAGGAAAAGTAGATACGATGGAGACGTATCATCCCTTGGTAGGGGGCCAAGCGCAGCTGGAATTCATGGATCATAGGTCACACAAGGGGTTTATCGAGGTTAGGGCCTCCAGAGAGAAATACCCTACGTCCTGCTGGTTTTGATGATTCATAATGGAGGGATACCTTGTGCGAGGGGTTACAATGGTGTATGAGATTGCTACTGCGAGTTTCCTATCTATGGATAGATGATGAACGAGGACCCTAGACCTCCCTTTATATAGGCAGAAGAGGTCTAGGGTTTATATGGCAGATGCGATTTGGGGCACTGCCACCCTCTTGCCTTGGAGACCATGAAGGTTATCTTCATCTCCTAGGGTTTTTTCTTTGCTCCCGGCCTAATGGGATCCTTACAGTTGATGAGGTCGGGCTCCTTTGCGTTGGCCACCCTAGGTACAGGACCCCGTTAGACCCCACCTATCATCACTGTTGATGCACTGTGATTGCTAAGCATGTAGTTGCCAGGGATGACCCCACCATCAGGGCCATGGAGGCCATCAGGTAGGCCACAGTAGCCACCCACGTGCATCTACAGAAAGAGAAAGAGGAGGACCCCATGCAACAGGCCCAATGGCGAGAAACCATGGCCAATGAGCAACACCGGCGACCCCGACGCCAACCCCTCTTGACCAACAACACCCTCGCAGCTTGCGAGTGCGAGGTGGTCAATGACATGGACAACATTGGTGAGCAGGACTCCACATAGACCCCGGCACAAAACTTTCAGGTGGCCATAGTACTAGCCGACCGACTTCAAGCTGCCCCTGGTGTCCTAGGAACAAAACTTATCGTCAATCTCCTCACCTCACCGTGTTGCGTAAATCCTTCGAGCTTCAAGAGAACATGAGCAAATCCTTTTCACTGTAGGTCACCCTCGATAGCATAATCGCCAGGGCTCCCATCCTAGGTGTTGGTGTCCTAGACTAGGGGGTACTTACCACGTCGGCCTGCCACTTATGGTCCGGGCGGAGGACCCACCAATAACCGATGAATGGGCCATGCGAGCCTTAGCCCCTGGCGTAATCAAGATGAAGATCTCCAAAGACTTTTTGTGCACTTCAAGGAGTGTTTGAATTATTGGCATGTTTATCCCTAGATCGTAACTGACCATATGAGAACTGTATATACTCCCGTGGCCTATATAAGCCGTGGGGTTTAGTCTGTAGAGGCATGATTGCAAGGTTTAGAGCTTAGAACTCCTTCATACGATCTCGAGGTAGATCATACTTTACTCTGTACCCCATCACAATCAATATAAACAAGAGTAGGACGTATGGTTTTACCTCCTTGAGAGGGCCTGGATCTGGTTAAAACTCTATGTCCTACTTTCTCATGTTATCATCTAGCTCAGATCACCATCTTTGGACCCCTACGTAAGATCTTCTAGTTCTAGCATCAACATTGGTGGTGCATACAGGTCCCGCTGTGTGGTAAAAAAGGCTCGATGGAAGCCTCATCTGGCAATCTAATCCGTCTCGGCATATTGCTTACGCCAGAGACTCAAGACTTTGGATTATAACTTCAGATTATACAAAATGTCCCAGCGTGTTGAAATGCTCACCTATCATCGAGATTTAAAACCCGATGAGTCGAATCTGGTAGTAGGAATGATCACCGCATCCTCAAATCCGGCTGAGGACCTGAAAATGGTCACTGTCGGTGAGCCGGTCCCTCTCCTTATAGAGGACCATGCCTGTGACCTATCGGACCAAGCCAGGAGCTTGGATCCGCACTCACATCTAGAAAGCTACAAAAAAAGTCATAACCCAATCTCTGGCATGAGCGCCTTCGAGCCACCTTCAAGGTAGTCTCCTCGGTAGACTGATATCAAACTGGTCTGGATTCGGATTCGCTCTACCACCCACCCCATGACGCATACTATCCTGATTGTTTGGGACCAACCGACGTCTGGGATTTGTCTTGTATTAAACAAAAGCCTAAAGAAATAGTTTTGCAATTCTGGATGAGATTCTTCTTTGTAAAGAATAAAATCCCAGATTGCTGCGATGCGGAAGCTATTTTGGCTTTCCGCCATAATTGTCATGATGAAGGCATCTCTAATGTCTTTGCACGGAGAGGAGTTAAAACATTCCCTGAGTTATCAGACATAATATCAAGATACTGTGTTACAGAAGACACCTCACTAGCAGAAAAGGAGCAAAAGGATTCGATCCAAGATCTGATCAAGTCCGCTAACAAAAGGAGCACACGCAGACACTAGAAACGCTCCAGAATCGACCACCGGGTCGCTCTGCTAGCACCAGAAAAGGCAACTAGCAAAGAAACCCAAGACTATGCTGGATGCCATCCTAGATGAACCATGCCCAATACACTCCGCCTCATTAAACACCAACCCAACCCACAAGCTTCGAGCGTGCTGGGTAGTTAGATATGTGGCAAAGGGAGGCATCGACCTCTTGGATAACCTCGGACCTTCAAAAAACCAAGAAAAAACACCAAGATGGGAGGACAAATCATTCGAAGAGGAAGAGAGCCTGATGATCTATGAAAGTCACCCTTTGAGGAACCATTGGAAAAGAGCTCTCCGGGAAGTGAACCATGTTTACCACATGGGAACCTCGGACAGCAGGTGGCTAGACACCCCAATAACTTTCGGGCATGGGGATCAGCCGACCTCCAGCCCCAGCCGAGGAGCTGTGGCCCTAGTCCTTGACCCCATCGCCGATGGCTATAGGTCGACTAAAGTTCTAATGGATGGCGGCAACAGCCTAAACCTCATTTACGAGGATACTCTATGAAAGATGCAGCTCGATAAATCTTGCATCAAACCAAGCAGAACCACGTTTAAGGAAAATAATTCGTGGAAAGGAGGCGCGATGTAGTGATAGAGTCATGCTGGATGTGGTATTCGGAACCCCGGATAACTACCGACTAGAGGAATTGATCTTTAATATCGTCCCATTCCAAAGTGGCTATCACGCGCTCTCGGATGAGACGAGTTTGGTAAATTTAACGCCATTTCGCATTATGCTTACATGAGGCTCAATATGTCGGGACCAAATGGAGTAATTACTATCGCAAGCAACGCTGATAGATCGTTTAGAGCTGAGAAAAAAATGGGAGCACTCGCCTTAGAGGAGGAGGTCGAGGCCCTCGTGGCCGAGGAATTGAGAGCACTATGAGCGGTTGTGGACAAGGATGCCGCTTTCCTCGATAAGTGACCAAAATCTATGTCATTTCAACCAATAGACAAGATCGTAAAATTTCAGGTACACCCCGAGGATCCATCTAAAACGGCCTCAATCGTAGCACAGCTGGATCTGTTGCTCGACGAGGCATTACACGCATTCCTTCAAGAAACTAGGGACATCTTCGCCTGGCACCCATCAGACATGCCCCACATCCCTAGAGATTAGGCCAAGCATAGTCTTAATATAATCGAGGGGTCTAAGCCCATCAAGAAAGCACTCCGCAGGTTCTCGGGACCTAAGCAACAAGCAATGGGGGGGGGGGAATTGACAGATGCGGGAGCCCAGATTTATCCGTGAAATTAAGCACCCAGATGGCTAGAAAATGTGGTAATGGTACCAAAAAAGGACAAGTCATGGCACCTCTGCATCGATTTCAAAGACCTTAATAAGGCTTGCTCGAAGGATCCTTTCCCACTACCTCGAATTGAACAAATGATTGATGCCACGGCCGGACATGACTTGCTCTATTTCTTGGACGCTTACTCAGGATATCATCAAATAAAGATGAGAGAATCCGACTAGGCAGACACATCCTTTATAACACCCTACGATCCATTTTGTTTCAATACAATAACCTTGCGTTTAAAAAATGCGGGTGCTGCATACCAGCGAATGATTTAGAAGTGTCTAGAACCACAAATCGACAAACAGCCGAGGCATACATGGAAGACGTGGTTGTAAAAACCCGACAGGATAGTACGCTGATAGACGGTCTTTGGGAGACGTTCAAAAACCTTCGAGCATATAACATTAAGTTGAACCCGGAAAAGTGTGTTTTGGCGTACCCTCCAGCAAGCTGCTCGGATTCATCATTTTCATAGAGGAATAGAGGAAAATCCTGATAAGATCAGAGCACTCGCACGACTCAAAATGCTGATGGAGCTCAAACACGTCCAACGACTAGCAAGGTGCATCTCCTCTCTTAGTTGTTTTATCTCAAGGCTAGGAGAAAAGGCCTTGTCATTGTACAGGCTGCTCAAATAGAGAAAAAAACTGTTGTTGTGCTGCATCATAGGTATCTGCGTTGGTATCTCCCCGAAGAGGAGAGGATGATGCAGCACAACAACGGTAAGTATTTCCCTCAGTTATAAAACCAAGGTTATCAATCCAGTGGGAGGATCCACCCACACTATGTAAACAACACCTGCACACAAATAACAAATACTTGCAACCCAACACGTTAGAGGGGTTGTCAATCCCTCCTTGGTATTGAGATAGATTAAATTGTATGAGATTGGATAAAAAGATCTAACAAAAACACAAAATAAAATAAATAAAGAAAAATTGCAGCAAGGTATTCTTGGTTTAATATGATAGGAAAATAGACCCAGGGGCCGTAGATTTCACTAGAGGCTTCTCTCGAGAAAATAGCATACAGTGGGTAAATAAATTACTGTTGGGCAATTGATAGAAAAGCAAATAATTATGATGATATCCAAGGCAATGATCATGTCTATAGGCATCACGTCCAAGATTAGTAGACCAACTCCTGCCTGCGTCTACTACTATTACTCCACACATCGACTGCTATCCAGCATGCATCTAGTGTATTAAGTTCATGAAGAAATGGAGTAATGCAATAAGAACGATGACATGATGTAGACCATATCTATTCATGTAGGTATAGACCCCATGTTTTTATCCTTAATGGCAACGATACATGTGGGTCATGTCTCCTTCTGTCACTGAGATTGAGCACCGCAAGATCGAACCCATCACAAAGCACCTCTTCCCATGGGAAGAAAAATCAATCTAATTGGCCAAACCAAACCAAAGTTTCGGAGAAGAAATACGTGGCTATAAAGATCATGCATAAAAGAGTTCAGAAAAGACTCAAATAATATTCATAGATAGAACTGATCATAAACTCACAATTAATCGGATCCCAACAAACACACCGCAAAAAGTCATTACATCAAATAGATCTCCAAGAACATCGAGGAGAACATTGTATTGAGGACCAAAAAGAGAGAAGAATCCATCTAGCTACTACCTACGGACCCAGAGTTCTGTAGTAAACTGCTCACGCATCATCAGAGGGGCAAGGTTGTTGATGAAGAACCCCTCCGTGATCGTTGACCCCTCCGGTAGAGTGCCGGAGAAGGCCTCTAGATTGGATCTCGTGGTTCTGGAACTTGCGGCGGCGGAAACTGTTTTCTCTCGACTCCCCTAGGGTTTTTGGGATTTTAGAGTATTTATAGAGCTGATAGGCCGTAGAGAAGCTTCCCGTGGTGCCCACTACCCACCAGGGTGCGCCTGGGCTTCTGGCCCGCCCTGGTGCCTAGTGGGCCCCACATGCCTCCTCTGGTGCACTTCTTTGAACTCTGGGTGTCACTACTGAAGGATGCTACTAACGCGACACTACGATCAGAGGCCCTTTGATGAAACTGTGTGCGATGCATTAATCACAAACGGT
Organism: Thinopyrum elongatum; assembly: GCA_011799875.1. Taxonomy (NCBI): domain Eukaryota; kingdom Viridiplantae; phylum Streptophyta; class Magnoliopsida; order Poales; family Poaceae; genus Thinopyrum; species Thinopyrum elongatum. Next base: position 167,767,467 of record CM022299.1, read on the forward strand.
GATGTAAAAAACCGTAAAAATGATGCAAAACGTTTGCGATGGCAGATACATCAAACACGGTTCCTATTTTAGTTGCGTGTGCGATGCAAGGCATACGGTTGATCCATACGAGCTGTTTGCGATTAGACAGAACAATAGAAACGGGCAGCCATATCAATGTGTGTGCGATATACGGCATACAGTTCGCTCCGATGAACTGTTTGCTATTAGGGAAAGCAACAGAAACGGTCAGCCAGATCAAGGTGTGTGTGATATACGGCATACGGTTCACTCGAATGAACTGTTTTCGATTAGGGAAGAGAACAGAAATGGTTCAACTTAACAAGATGTGTGTGATACACGGCAAACAGGTCTGTGATCGGAAATGTGTGGAAAGACCGATAACAACACAAACGATTCCTCTTAACAAGCCGTGTGTGTTGTGAGCAAACGATTGCTGGTATACAATTGTCTGTGATTGATGAAATCATCACCGACGGGTTCCATTGTTTAGTCCATGTGCGATGTGATTTGCTCTGTCCACACAACATCTACGCTCTGTCTACGGAGCATCAACATATATACTTAAAAAGACAGCATTGCAAAACCAAATTAAGCATACAATTACACAAGTGACTACATACATAACATTTCCACACACCAAAGTAAGCAATTACATGCATACTAAACTAGGAGAAACAAGGATCCAATCATCTACTTCTTGTTGCGATGACGCTTGCCATTGCTCTGCTTCCGGCTGGATCCCTGGCCGTTTTGGGGAAGGAGGCACTTCCTCATGTCAACGATCCGCCTGTACATCTCGTAGCTCGTGTACGCCTCCTTGGCCGCGTACACGACATGAGCTTTGTCACGTTTCTCCATCCAAGTCGAGTGCCAGGCACACTTGTCCTTGTTGCAGGAATCCTTCATGTCTCTGTAGGAGGGATCGATGATGGCCTCGGCAAGGTGAACCAGTGAGTCCTTCTCATGCTCGTTGCTGCCCCAGATCTTGTATTGGCCCTGGATGTCGACAAGATTCTAGCAGGCGATGCCCGAATTCTTGAGCACCTTTACATCATTGGTGATGTCCACCGTAGTGAACATGTAGTGGGGGCTGTTGACAAACCTGGCAAAATGCTCGCAAGGCCTTGTGGCCAGGCAGTAGTGGTAGACGAGGACGTGATTGCGCATGCACATGTGGGCGACGGCGACCTTGGGACGAGACCCGGCATGAGCGCGGGTGTACTCGAGGTCGAAGCCGACCACCTTGTACTTCTCCTCAGCAAGCAACATCTCCATGATGTGGATGGAGTGCTCCACCCAGATCGGGTTGTTGGTGTACACCACCGAGAGTTCCATGAACCTTCTGTGGGTGTCCACCACGGCATGCATGGTGAACCGCTGCTCGTCGTCGGCAGCCGCTCGGAGCGCCATTGGAGCCGCGCAGGATACCCTCTAAGAATGTGTCATGGTGGGTGTGCTTCTTGCAATGGTGGGGCGACCGCTGTAATAAATGGGGGCCGGCCGGCCTGTAATCGTCACGTCTTGTCACGGCGTTCATAGCGGAGGATTCCAGTGCATGCTTGACAACACCGCACGCATTTCGTTTGACCACGCGTGGGCTCAAAGAGGCGCCAAATGTATCATCGGTGAGCCTGTTCCCGTGCTACCGCGCAAGCTTCCTGTCCGGCGAGTTTGGCCCCGCGTCGGCTAGAAGAGGGACAAATCATGGGCGTTTATTGGCAAAAGGCTTTGCAAAAACGAAGTGTGTGGAATGACTTCAGTCATAAGTTTACCTGTGGGTGATGAGGTCAAAGTTACACAGAAGGGTGATGATGGACACTCGAGTGCGATAATTAATTCTGCACTCTACAAGGCACACAGTTGAAGAAACCAACTGTGTACAATAATGTCGAATACCGCAGTCGAGTTAGCTATACAGATCATGTGCTATGAGATCGACAAGGTAAATAGATTCGAGAATGGTTAATAAAATCTAAGTCCATTGCATATTAAGGTCAAAATAGTGCTACCAATATACGAGTCTCATACGATGCCATTTCAACGATTGTACCACAAAAGCTCAAAATATTACAAGGTTCAAATTCCAGAGTTATATGGCTCAAATTTGAAGATTACAAGGTTCAAACTGATATTAGAAATGAAATTCAGCTCATCAGCTGCAAACGCTTGTGCTGATCCGCTGAACATGGATATAAGAGAGATTCAAACTAATATTAGCACTTGTAAGGCTGGTTTAGAAACCTCATAATTTTTGCAAAGGAATCACCCACTGAGAAGTCATGTATGGGGTTAACACGATGACTTTCGATTACTCTGTCATGTGAAATTCAGCATTTTCAGAGCCAATTCCATTTTGTTGCAGCCGCCGCCGCTGATCAACAAATCATTCATTTTTTAGAAATAAATGTAGGGCAAACCTCATTACTTTCAGCACCCTTGCTCCGACAACAAAGAACCTGGCGAATATAATCTCAGGTAAGGTCCCGTGGTAGGAGTTCAAAGTATTTTTTGAGAGATGCAGATCTAGGCATTCGATGTGATTGTTATATTGTATCACATATCCACCACCTTGCCTAATCTTATCTGCAAAAGAAGAAAACGTGTTAGTGCCTACATGCAGTTTTGAACACTACTACAGGCCTATTTGGTTTGCAGGATTTGTAAAATGCACTAACGTGCCATCTTTGATCCGACATGATTAACATGGGCATTTGATTACAATCTAGAAAAATGTAGCCTTCTTCACAAGAGGGGAGTGGATGAAAAGTTCCCTAAGAAAACTAGTACAGATGAATCCAAAGGAGAAATGCTTATGGATTGTAACCATATGGATCAAGCAACCAATATGGGGAGGAAAACATCTATGTACTAAAATCCTCCAAAAATCCTTCAGAAATCGTAGTACATTGTCATTGTAAACTTGGAAAAAGGTGTCACAAATTGAACTCCCTTATGGTTAACATTTAACAAGAAAGGAACATCACCTCGATATATAGCTTCTCCAGGCACGGAAAGCATCTCAGGAAACTGATAACTTGCTCCAGGTTGGGGCCAATAGATTCTAGTGCCAAGACCTTCACTGTGCGCAGTTTCGGGGTCAAGCTTGTCGGAATCATTTTCTGGATGACAGACGAACATACATCTTCAAAATTAGAAATAATGTTAATTTCTAGAAGGAGAGGTAGAAGGTGCCTGTTGTACCTGAACGGGTGTGGATCCAATAACAAGTTCAGAGTATTTGTCAGACGAGTAGCCCACCACTGTCAATTTTGGCGCAGAAATGACATTGATTCTTGTTGGACCATCTTGATCAACTACAAGTAATCTCTCAAGTGAAGGTGTGTCCTCAGTGACCATACCGTGGTACACATCTTGTGATGTCTTCTTGCAGCACCAGCAACACACATAAATAGTCCGGAGAGTCATGGAGGTGATGTGGAAGCTACTCAACCCATTGGTCGCCTGAAGACGAAGGTACTCGAGTGCAGTACAGCCACGGAGCAGGCGCTCCATGTAACCGTTTGGGAGGCAGACAGCGATGAGCTCGAGGTGCTTCAGGCGTGGTAGAATAAGAGCGGGCGCGTCATTAAGGGGGGATGGCAGTTCTTGAACTTGGTGACGCGCAGCGTGGGCGCGAGGCGGAGCGCGGATGTTGGTAGTGAGTGCATATGCCATCAACAAAAGTGAGCTCCTCGAGCTGATCTAGGGCGGGGGATCGGAACCAGTCGTCAAGCTTGGCTCAGTCCTTGCCGTAGGAACGGAGCTTGCCCATGCTAAGGCCTCTAGTTGGGCCAGGGTGACTACCGAGGATCTTGGAGAATGCATCCAAGCTTTTGCGATAGCCATGGCAGAGCTCGTGGGTGTCGATGAGGCCGAGAGAGGTGGAGTTCAATAGGGGGTGCCACCACCCAGAAAGGATGGTTGTCCGTGCATCATATTTGATTGGGAGGAGGGAGATGATGATTGTCAACATATCATCAGGGAGGCTGCTAATGAAGTCTAGGCCTGCTGGAGTCGCTTGCGGTTCTTGCTCGACCCGTCTCCGCTTGTTGGCAGCCCTGTTCTCCACCTCCGGAGTCTCCTCATCAGGGGCGCTTTCTGATAGAAGTGGGAGTACAGGGAATATTTAGTTAAAATAGGGCAATAGAAATGTGTATTGGTAACTAGAAGTTAGTAGGTAGGAATAGAGTAAGAAAATGGAATAACAATTGGTTGCTTAAATACTACACAATTCATTTGATATTGCTGGGTAAGTTAACATGCAGATACTTGAAAAGAACACTTACTTCGAACAAAGTCTGGACGGATGATATCGTCGGGGAAGTTAGCACATATCTCATGACCAGGGTCTTTTATGTGTAGTGCAATTTTAGTGCCAGCTTTCAGTACATAAAACTTAGAAATTTCTGTCCAAAGGCCCTTGGCAAAATAGGAGTGACCACATTCATCAAGTCTTACAGAAGCAACGATTTTAAATCCATGGTTTGTGTTCAGTATGACATCCCTGCTGTCTTGATTTATGTAAAGGGAAAGACTGTGTACTACAGATTCTGTTGCATAGCAAGGGACGCGCTGCAGAAAATGGTAGGATTGTTAAAGAATATGGTAACATGCAAATATGGGCGAAATTGAAAGAAATGTACAGCAGTTGAAATCACACGACAAAAATCTATAATTAAACAGATAGGGTAACCATGATGTCATGGAAATATGAGAGTAATCGAAAGAACAATACATCATTAATTTGCCTAATATAGATAGAACAGGAAAAAAATCCCATTTGACGTATAAGCTGCATGTGGCACCTTTTATCCAAATGCAGCAATATATAGTATATGTTCAGGAAAGTAGGCCATGCCAACTAATTTAGGGTGAGATTGAACATACCGCGCGCATCCTCAAGTCATCTAGTATGGTGAGGTGGAACTCCATGGATGTCTGGCCGAGGCTGCAATGTCTTGATGTGTCCGTGCACTATACACTCTATGAATGAAAGAAAATCCTCAAATCAGCTCGAATAGAAATGAATTCACGGCGATTTCGGCCGGGTGATTAAAGGAGGCAGATGAACTGGGATAAGAGATGAGATAATATCTCATTAAATTAGTTACCTTGTTGTCCACGAGAAAAAACCCCTCAATACGGCGGATTCCCCAATCGGGCGGAGCTGGGTCGACCGTGAGCAGCATCGAGAAAGTCGATGGCGATAGGCGGCGGCAAGCAGAAGTGGCGAAATGCAGTGGAGTTAGCCGGCAACCTGGTGGCGGCGACAGGTGTCGAGGTAAGTGGTTGCCGCAGTGATAGGCGGTGCCATGCATAGACGAGGAGGAGCTTGTGCAGGTGTGAATGGGGACCGGAGGGGGTGGCGGGTGGGGTGAGGGTTTTTGTGACGTGGGGATGGTGAGGGTTTTCTTTTTTCTTTTTTGAATTGGGTGGTGAGGGTTTTCTGTCCCACAAAGAGTTTCGGAGGCAACGGTTTGCTAGAGCCAACCGTGTGTGATTGACGTAACAGGGAAAATGAAAGTCATTGCACACGGTTCCAATTTTGGGAACTGTGTGTGTTTGACGTACTACCTCCGTCCGGGTTTATTGGTGTCTTTTGTAATTTGTACCAAATTTTGACCAAAGATTTAACTAACAAATGTTTATGCAAGTCACCAAAAATTATATCATTGAACACTATGTTCAAATATGCATCCAACGATATAATTTTTGCTGACCTGCACTAACATTTTGTCAGTTAAACCTTTGGTCAAAATTTAACACAAATTACAAAGGGGACCAATAAACCAAGACGGAGGTAGGTTCCATCAACCGAACTGATTGCATCCATATCCCACATTTAGACATAAGTAAACATAGATTAAACATACTCAGACATAGATAATAAGTGTACACAAACATAGTTCAACCATAAGTACATAGTTCAACCATCATTAAGCATACTCAAGCATACATAGTTCGATCCCACATCTCATCTCATCTGCCGGCACGATCCTGAAGCTTCTCCAGGTACTCGGCGTACGCGGCGTGCACCACCCTACGAGAATACTTCTGCTTGAAGGAGCCAACGGCTCGTCCTCTTGCATGCGCCAGAACACTTTGATACGCGTCATGAAGCTTTTGGTTGCAAAATGGGCATCGATAGCCATCGTCCCAGGTCCTAATACGCCTGTTATGCATTCCCGCATAAAGCTCCTTGAGGATTTGCCTCTTGTACTTCCTCTGGCCATCTTCATCCTCGCTGTCGACATCGTCAGACAGCACCTATACATATAGTAAAAAAATGTGGCGTCAAATTAATGTTTACAAACTAATCTCTAGCGGACATTTGGCAGTTGCCAAAATTTGGCATCAAATCAATGTTTACCTGCCGTGAAGTAGGATTAGGAATTTATGGCTATTTTTTTATACATATCTAGAGATTATGGTTCGATTTTTCAGCACAATCGTCTATGTACAGACCAATCTTGAAGAAAATAATGGCACAAACATATATGTAGGTCATTCAAAATCAATTGTCAAGACCTAGCTAGGAATTATTAGCATGAACACTAACCCTAGTCGGATTACTAGCAGAAATCATTTGCACAGATGAAACAACTAATCACTTATCACTTGTACCATTCAAACAATCAATACACTACATGGATCTAACAAAACTTACTCAGATTTCATGGATTAGGAGAACATAACCATAGGATTTCTATTCCAAAAAGGGGGAGGCAGGAGTAACCACAGAAACCCTAGGATCTATTTGACAGATAAATGGGTATAGATGACTAACCGGTTGTCCGTCGCCGTCGGAGTCATCGTCGGAGTGGTCGTCGGAGTTGTCGCCGGAGTCGTTGCCCGAGTCATCACCGGAATCGGTGTGGACCTCCGGCTCCGGCTGTGGAAGCACGACACCGTCGATGATGTTAGGGTGCAGCGATACCTCGCCGGTGGTGATGGCAACCTCTGTCTCCATCTCCATGTCGTGCTCCGGTGCTTCAGCAGCCCCGGCGTCGCCACTCCCTCCTATGAGGCGCTTCGGCGGCATCCTCATACACTGACGGCTTTGAAGACTGAGAGCAGCGTCGAGGATGCAAGTGGAGAGAGAGGATTGTGTGTGTGGCGAGGATGGGGGTGCGGCCGCTCGGGCGCGCCATTAATATGGAGTAGTGGGAGAGAGGCGGGCGGCGGCCAAACCGCTGGCTCGCCTCCCGGTGAGCCTGCGCACCGGACTGCTGGCATGCCTACCATCATTTCACACAGCTACTCACACGCCTCCTGATGACACTGCGCAGCAAGCACGCCTCCCGTCAATTCACACACCTGCATGCACGCCTCCCAGTCTGCCTGCTCGCACGGCACACGGGTCGCGTGGCGGCACGTATATTGTTTTTCTATGTTGATGATTAATGTTGCCGCTTTATTACTTAACTGAAGCATGGCACGTATCCATTGTTGGTCTAACGCCCACGGTTCGAATAAATAATCTGTTTGCGATATTGGTTCCCAATTATTAATAATCTCCCGTTTGTAAGAAGATAAAGATTACATCAAAACTGGTCTCAAATTTGGCAAAAATAGTACAATGCCACTTTGTATTGGTGTCCATATGGCAACACGATAAGTTTCATGAATTTCAAATAAGTTTTGGATGTACTAGAATTTAAAAATCAAGATTCTCAACGTTTGAAATTTCTTGCACGGGGAGTAAACATGCACCCAGTGAGACACATGTGTTTTTGCAATCCATTTAGGTGCAGTGTCACGTGTGCATGTAGCTCAAATTTGATTTTGCATATTATACCCCTAGAAAATCAATCAATGTACTAAAACATCTTAATGATCTCTATTTTTTAATTAAAAAGTCCCTCCTTTGGTAACATATATTCACCGCGGGATAATTTAACATGCATCGTAGTTGCGGTGGATACGCGGTGTGTGTGTGCGTCTAGGGGGAGGGGGGTGGCTGGCAGTACACTACGAGTCGTGAGCCACCGTGTGGGTTGGTCGTTTTATGAGGCAGGTGCCACATCAGAGTCATGAATTCGTTATTTAAAATATTACACAACCCTTTCATACATACGTGTTTTGGCCACATGCAATCGGTGGTTGTCCTACACGACACTCACTCGCGTGTGACGCTTTCTGTGGGCCCGCGAGGTCGTCGTCCATTACTTTGACCAACAGCCGGCAGAGAGGTTATTTTGACCAGCAAGGTAGAATCTTTTTTGTTTGTGTTATGGTGGGAGTATATAGCACGCGTCGAAGAGGTGGGAGGGGACTAGCACATATACTATACGTACGCGTCCGTGAACAAGTACACCTCACTCAGTGTCAGGACTTTTCGGTTTCCGAGGCATGTGCCACATCAAAGTTGTGAAATTGGCTATTCAAACATCACACAACATCTCTTTGGGCCACATGCATGCAGGCGGTGGCTATCCTAGGACACTCACGTCTGACGCTTCCATCTGTGGGCCCGCGAGGCCATCATCGATTCATGCATCACTTTGACCTACATCGAGAGAGGTTAATTAATTTCACCATCAAGGAGGATTCTTTTTGGGTTGTATTACGGTAGGAGCATATAGTATGCGTCGAAGAGGGGGAAGGGGACCATCATATGTAGTACGCTTCATGAACCTTGCTCTGTGTGGGGACTTTACGGTTTTCGAGCATGTGCCACATCAAAGTTGTGCATTTTGGGTATTCAACATATGTTTGGCCCACATGCAAAGCGATGGTGGTTGTCCTCTTGCACCCACTTAAGCGGTTATCTGCGATATCGATGCTTTCCATCTGTGGGCCCGCTTGGTCCATCACTACTTTGCCTGACAATAAGAGAGGTTAATTTGACTTAGGAGGGGATTATTTTGTTTGTTTGTTATACGGTATATATATAGGTCATGCTCTGGGATGACATGATATAGTTTGAGCACACACATGCATGTGTATGCATGAATCCCTCCCATCGAGTCGAAGTGGCTAGTATACCACGACATGTCACGAACCGATCTTGCTCTGGGTGGGGACTGTATGATTTTCGATGCACGTGCCACATCAATGTTTTGAAATGGTATTCAAACATGCATGCACGCATCACCTCCATACATATGCATGTAGTGGTTGTCTTCGAACAGTACACTCCCTCGCATGGTTATCGGCGACAAGCCTATATATTCGTGGGCCCGCGTGGACATCCATGATCACCTTGACGGATAACAAGATAGGTTACCATGGCGGATTCTTCCTTTGGTTTGTGTTATCGTAGTATAGGTCATGGTGAGATTCAGACCTAATTAAGTTTGAACGCATACTATGCATGCATGCATGAATCCCCGTCATTGGCTTGAAGTGTGGTGTGACATACATATGCATCATCAACTAACCCTCGCTCCGTGTGGGGATTTCTGGTTCGAAAGCACGGTGCCACATTAAAGTTGTACCATTGTGTATTCAAACACACACCTCTCCATAGATATGTTTGGGCCACACACAGGCAGTGGTTATCTTCGGGGACTAGCTACTTGCGTGATTATTGGCGAGCTAGCCCATCTCTGGGGTCGCATGGACGGCCATCACTTTGACCAACAACAAGAGAGAGGTTGTACGACCAAGGTGGATTATTCTTGATCCGTTTTACGATACATCTTGGTGAGATGCCCTCTCCGGCCCGCCGACTGAAAGTGTGTGTGTGGGTGGGACTGCTACTTCGCACTTTGCTAGGTGAACCTCCCTGGGGGGCATGCATTCATAGCCTAGGATTCCCCTCCTGCTGACACGAGGGGGGGCAAGCAATACCGTGCGCTTTGCGAGATAGGTGCCACATCGAAGTTGCATTTGGTATTTGAACATCAAACCACCCTTTTCATACATATATTTGGTCCACATGCAAGTGTGTTCATGTTCTGACCCTTTCCCGCGTCATTTTCGCCAAATTTATGAACATTGGACAAGTCAGATGACGCAACAGACATGGTTCACTCACACTAACCGTGTGCCACGCCGGTGCCCCTGTCATGCACATCCGCACAGTACATTGGGCTCCACGAGGCTTCCCCTCTCAAAAATATCTACCCGCCTGCAGGTTTTTTCTGTTTGATAACACACGGTTATTATGTTTCGACCGTGTGTGATGTTTCTTGTTCCCGCTCCCGCCAGCATCCCTCGAAAATATCTGCCCGCCTCGAGGGTTTTTCTGTTTCATAACACACGGTTGTTATTTCCAGACCGTGTGCGATGCACCATCATCCAAATTTTCAATAGCCCTGGCATTTCACTCCCGCGTTTGACTCCCGCATAGTAAAAATTTTTGTAGCCGCGTCATTTCCTCAAACACACCCCCCGACCCCCCTACACACACACACACACCAAAACCTCCTCGGGCGCGTGCGCGCACACACACACACCCACCCCCTCCCTCACTCAAAACAGTAGCAAGGTTGCCACTGCCGCAAGGCCTCCATTGTCAACATCTGCCGGTTTGCCCGTGCAGTTTACCCACCGATCTCCATACCCAGGCTGCCCTGATTTCTTAGATGATGCCTGCCAAACACCCCCTTTCCCACAGATCCCCATCCCCATCCCCATCCCCCACCCCAGAGCGTCGCAGCCTAAGCCCAGCTACGCTTCCCGTGGACCTCGAGGAGAGACTGGCCCAAAAGAGGTGTATCGCGGTCTCTTCGCTTGACGTTGCCGAGGAAGCTAACGACCATTACTAGCCAAAGGCACTCAATCAGCGGGCTAGAGTATGCGGGTATGTCGCGGACGCCGGCTATGACATCGAGGTCGTCGACAGCGACCGCCTGACATGGGCTATGTCACAGGTTAAGTGGCCCACCCCCAACCCATCGGGTTCAATTGCCGTCGATCTCATCCATGGCCCCGCCGCTGATCTCCTCTGGCTCGTTGTCAAGAATCTGCCATCCTACATCGCCATCGAGCCCCTTTTGTCATTTTTGAAGGACATGTTCTGCAACGCTTGCTTGGGATCCACAGCTTCCAAGTCAGACCTCATTGACGGCAACCACGAGGAGGGCACCCTCTCCGGCTCTTCCAAGGGGAAAGAGCCCATCTGCTCTTCCAAGGGGAAAGAGCCCGTCTGCGACATCAGGGAGGGCACCCTACAGCCGTGCTCTTCCAAGGGGAAGGACCCCATCTGCGACAACATGGAGTGCATCCAGGGCCCGTGCTCTTCCCATGGGAACGAGCCTATCTGTGACAAGTGAGGAAACTCATGATTTGTTTTGCCGTGCCTCTTCACAGGGGGAACCCATGATTTGTTTTGTCGAGTCCCTTTTGTAGTGTAGTGAGAATATGTCCAGTTTTAATTGCTATATTTGGTTGTTTTCAGTATGCCTTATTTATTTCAGTTGTTCACAATGTGATTCTCTATGTGTGCAACTATTTACTGTGGATTACATTTCATCAATCCAGTTTTAAACATACCGATAGGAATGCACATATTTGCTTGCTGTTAAGCCTGTTATAGCTAGCATATGCCTCTTTTAAAGTTTTTTGATTGTTCGGTTGTTTGTAGTTAGCATATGTCCAGTTTCAAATGCTATCTTTGGTTGTTCGTAGTATGCCTTGTTTATTCCAGTTATTCACAACGTGATGTTCTATATGTGCAAGTATGAACTGTGTAGTTCAATTTCATCAATAGCAGTTTCAACAATACCACTATGAATGACTACATTTGGTTGCTGCATCTTGAAGTTAACACGCCTTTCCATTTTTATTTAACAATAACCAGTGTACTTAGACCGGCACAATACCAGTTTGAATGACTATGTTTGCATGTTGTTAAATGTCAGGCCTGTTGCAGTTAACACACCTTTCCACTTGTTTTGCTTTACTAGCATGCTTAAACCTGCACACTGAAGCTATCTTTTGCAAATTATTTTGTCTGCCATGGATATATTTGGTTGATGTTTAGCCTGTTGTGCTTAACATGCCTCTCGATGTACTTACACAGGACAATTTTGGGAACGACCGCTGTTTTCCATCGAGGTTAGTTTCATCTCATGGCTTATATATACTCACTGTTCAGGATATCGGTAGCTGGTACCATATAGGCCGGGTGCTGATAAGGGACTAATCGGTGAATCGAACTTTTAACAGAATATATCGATAACCCATTTATTGTTAGGTTAACTAGGGCCATATGTAATATATCTGAGGCTACATAGCAACATGAACTGTACTTAATGTCCAAATATGCAATCCTAGGCTACATAGCAACAAGGAAGAGTGTTACCTTAATGTTCTGATGATGTCTAGATATAAGTAGAAGAGCAGCAACAAGAACAACAACGACACAGCCTGTTTGGATACTCTAACTTAGCTAGAGGTTAGAGTTAGTTTCTAGCTCATGACTAACCCTGAACTAACTCTAGCCAAAGAGGTGTTTCGATGACAGGGTTAGATTGACAATAAATGCACTAGGAGAACTAGCTCCAATTAGCACCTCTTGGGTGGGATAGTTTTTTTGGGTGGCTTAGATGCAACTAGCTCAAACTAGCCCTCATGTTTGGATATACATTAGGGCTATTTGAGCCCAAACTAGCTCAAACTAACTCTAACCCATGGATACAACAGCAATTAATCAGCCGATAATTTGTAAAAATGCAATAAACTCCTTCCGGCCCATAATATAAGATGTCAATTCATCTAATATGTGAGTATATTGGATGTTATAAGATATTATAAAAGAGTGTTGTACTACATCATTGTGCAATTGCTGTTTAGCTTCTAATATTAACTTGGTGTTTTTAGGTACATATGTCATTGGTAAAGATCCGCGCTTCGACACTTTATGCGTATGGGGCAATGAGATATCGATGAACCAGCATCAAGTGAGGAAGCTAATAAAGATTGTTAGTAAAATGGGTCAAAAGATGGCAATTAAACTATTTGTTTACACTTTATCCAAGACAACAGCGAACTGCAGGATGGTAAGTAAGAACTCTGCAGCCTTCTTTTTACTGCCCATAATGAGTTGTGTTAGATGACAATATCTGAATCTTTTTCCTTTGGAGTGGTTCCCAAAGTAGTTTACTCAAGATTACCTCTCAAACTACAGGATTGGTGGGCATGCAAAGGTTAAAGTATTTCTACCAGAACACGATGATTATCTAGATGTTTTCATGAAGACCGTGAAGGATGGGCAGTCGGCCATCACAAGGGGTTGGACTAGAGTCGTGCGTGCCTTCTGCACGAAGGAGGGCACATTATGGGCATTCCTCTTAACCTTGTTCAGCAACCAGAATGTATTTTGCCTCTTTCTTTACCGTCTATAATAGTACAAGTATACAACTCTGGTTCATCATTCTTTATTTAGTGCTTATGTAATTCTTGAACATATGTACCTATGAATTGAATAATGCATTGGTTGTTTGAACCTGATGGATATGAATAAAGCTATAGCATACTTTCAAATTCAAATCCGGTACAATTTGAAATAACAACAATTAAATTACGGTGAAATTACGCTCTGCAGGTCGTTCCAGCGCACACGGTTGGTAAAACACAAACGTTTGTGATATACACCATAATCCGACACGGTTCACAGAGAGGAAACGTGTGCAAGCATGCACACAGTTGCCGTTTGCAAAGCGTGTGCGATGTCAGACAATATCACAAACGGTGCGGGCAAACTAAACGTTTGTGATAGTTGCCTTATCGTACACGATTCGCAACCATGAACTGTTTCTGATGTGGTACGCATCGTAAACGTTGCACCACAGAATAGCGTGTGCTATAGTTGTCATGTACGACGATGTTACGACGGTCTGATGTTTCATAATCCTATCCAACACTCGTACAATGATTAGCTAATCTTCTTAATTAGTTATCGCATACGGTTCGGGAAAAGTGAATGTGTGTGATTGTCTGCTTATCATACACGTCCTATAATCCAGAACCGTTTGTGATGGGCCGCGCATCGTAAATGTAGCACCACAGAATACCGACTGCGATGGCAATGCGAGCACAAACGAGTTGCAAGGATGCAGTGTTTGGGTGGCTCCCTATCCCCGACGATTTTTGGGTTGTGTGGGAAGGACCCCCCTATCGCAGTCACTCACTTGGCGACGGTTCCAAATGCCGTCACGGAAAGGGGTTAAAAACCGTTTGTATAGCACATCACTGTACCAGTGTGTCTTCTGGGCAGAAAAAAATCTCCAAAAAGTGTCGTGGTATTTGGACTCCATTTGGTATTGATTTCCTGTGAAGTAAAAAATAGCTTAATTCGTGCTCATCCTTGAGTAGGTAAATGATAAAAACTGAATTTTTGATGTGGAATGCTGCCTAACATGTTCATCACATATTGTTTTCTTTTGTATCATGGACATTTGGACTTTTAGATGATTCAAAGCAATAGTCTATATTTGACATGAGGACATCAATACTCAAGCATATCAACAAGCAACCATGTCTTTCAAAATATCAACACTAAAGAATGCTATCCGTAGCTTATTATACTCAATCATTGATCCATTCATGAAACACACTCAAGTATTAACTATGCCCAATGCACAACTATGATAATAGTGTTCCCTAGTTGGTGCTTTATAAGATAAGATGGAGACTCAATAAAATAAAAATTGCATAAAAGTAAATAGACAGGCCCTTCGCAGAGGGAAGCATAGATTTGTAGAGGTGCCAGAGCTCAAAGCTTAAATTAAGAGATAAAATTGTTTTGAGAGGCATGCTTTTCCTGTCAACGAAAACGACCGAGAATTCCCAATAATTTCCATGCTAGATAGATCATAGGTGGCTCCCAAACATAAAATAAAGTTTATTCCTTTTTCCACCATTCTTTCACAATGCATGACCAGCCATATCCACGGGTGCCTTCCATACCAACACTTTCCAAGGAATTTATTATTTGACAACATATTTTTTTTTCATTTCGGGACTGGGCATCCCTATTACCTTGCCACACTCTCGTGCAATTACAAGTGAATAAAAACTCATGTTGAGAATAAAATATCTAGCATGGAAAATATTGGCCACCCCCTGCCGCTTCATGAGCGATACGGGCACACAAAAATGGAAATTCATTTTGAAAATTAGAGTTGGCACATACAAATTTACTTGGAACGGCATGGAAATACTGCATATAGGTAGGTATGGTGGACTCATTTGTCACAACTTGGTTTAAGGAGTTTGGATGCACAAGTAGTATTCCCACTTAGTACAAGGAAAGGCTAGCAAATAGATTGAGAAGCAACCAACCAAAAAATTAAAATGAGCATTAAACATAACTAACACTGAATAATGCACCCCAAGTAGGATGTAATTTCGTTGCATAACCATTGACTTTCATGCTTGCATAGGGAATCACAAACCTTAACACCAATATTCTTACTAAAGCATAATTACTCACCAACATGACTCACATATTACTATCTCCATATCTCAAAACTGTTACAAGGAATCAAGTTTATAATATCCAATGATCTTCATGGAAGTTTTTATTATATCCCTCTTGAATATCTATCACTTTGGGACTAGTTTCATATTTTACCATTGCTACTAACAAAGCTCTCAAATAAATTTAAGTGAAGCATGAGAGCTCATATTTCTTCAAAACAATTTTTATCTCTCAAAATAATATAAGTGAAGCATTGAGAGGATATTTCTTTAAAAATTTACTAACTCTCAAAATGATCTAAGTGAAGCATGAGAGTATATTTCTTTAGAATTAAAGCACCACTGTGCTCAAAAAGATATAAGTGAAGCACTAGAGCAATTCCATAGCTCAAAAAATTTAAGTGAAGCACATAGAGCAATTCTAATAAATCATAGCATAATTATGGCTCTCTCAAATAGGTGTGTCCAGCAAGGATGATTGTGAAAAACTAAAAAGCAAAACAAGCAAAGAATCATATAATACAAGACGCTCCAAGCAAAACTCATGATATGTGACGAATAAAAATATAGCTCCAAGTAAAATTACTGATGGTCGTTAGAAGAAAGAGGGGATGCCTTCTGGGGCATCCCCAAGCTTAGTTGCTTGGTTCTCCTTGAATTTTACCTTGGGGTGCCATGGGCATCCCCAAGCTTAGGCTCTTTTCACTCCTTATTCCTTCATCCATCGTGATCTCACCCAAAACTTGAATAAATCAATCACACAAAACTTAACAAAAACCTTCGTGAGATCCGTTAGTATAAGAAAACCAATCTTTACTTTAAGTACTGTTGCAAACCCATTCATATTTTGTTATTGCATTATACCTACTGTATTATAACTTTACCATGGTGAATACCCCCCGATATAGTCCATAGATTCATCAAAATAAGCACACAATGCAACAAAATCAGAATCTATCAAAAACAGAATAGTCTGTAAAGACTCGCATTTTACTCATACTTCTATAACTCCAAAATTTCTGAAAAATTAGGAAAAAATAGGAAATTTGGGTATCAATCTTGTGTAAAAAATTCAGAGTTTTTCGTCTCTTCAGTGATTTTTGACAATTCTGCTACTGGATGTAAAAGTTTCTGTTTTCCAACAAGATCAAATCAACTATCACCCAAGCCATCCTAAATGCATTACTTGGCACAAACACTAATTAAAACATAAGAAACACAATCATAACAGAGGCATAATTGTGTAAACACATAAAAACAGAAACAAAAGGAGAAAATTTATTTTATGCATTGGGTTGCCTCCCAACAAGCGCTATTGTTTTATGCCCCTAGCTAGGCATAATGCATAGATTCAAGTATTGTCATCTTTAGTTTTTTCTCCATAGGTTGCCTTCATGATTCATTCATATGGTGGCTTAATTCTTGTTCTAGGAAAGTGTCCCATACCCTTTCTTGGTGGAAACAGAAATTTTATATTCCCTTCTTTCATATCAATCACGTCACCTATAGTTCGTATAAACGGTCTACCAAGTATAATAGGACAAGACGGATTGCAATCAATATCAAGCACAATAAAGTCTATGGGCACATAACTCCTATTTGTAAGAATAAGAACATCATAAATTCTTCCCATAGGCTTTTTAATAGTAGAATCCACCAAGTGCAAATTAAGAGAACATTCTTCAATATTGGTAAAACCAAGCACATCACATAGAGATTTCAGAATTGTGGAAACACTAGATGTCGGGGGGATAGACCCCCGGTAGGCTCATCCGGACCTAATAACATTTCAAGACATCGGGGCTAGCAAAGCCCCTCATGCCTTCCGGGCATGGGGCCGGTTCCTTGGTCCAGCTAGGACCAAGTGGCCAGCTTCCAGAAGATGGCGCACCCATAGGAGGCGGCTCTTGGGGGAGGCCGGCCCCTAGCAGACGGCCCCTCCTCCCCTCGGAGTCCGCACTCACCTACTCCGACGAGATGGGGCGTGGCTGCAGAGCCAACTACTCCCCTGAATCCCGGAGGAGCATGGCTACAGTGTAGACTGACCAAGCAGCCACCTACCCGCCTGGCACAGGACTGTAGCCATGCGACTCAGGACATGGCCCTTGTCAGCAAGGGTCATGCTACGACAAAAGGCGATCTGTACGGCCCGCAGGCGGTGGGCCCTACCTGTCCGTGAGCTACCAGAAGGAGGCGCACCCCTAGAAGGCGGCGTAGAGGGGCGGGCCAGCTCCCGGCAGACGGACCCTTCCCTCCCCTCGGAGTCCGCACTCACCCACTACGACAAGACGGAGCGTGGCTACAGTGTGCGCTGACCAAGCAGCCACCTTCCCGCCTGAAGCCGGACTGTAGCCATGCGACTTGTGACACGACCTCCGTCATCAAGAGCAGGGCTACAGCAAAAGGTAATCAGCCTGGCCCGCAGGCGGCGGGCCCTACCTGTCGGCCGGATTCTCGGCAGACGGCGGGGCCCTCCAGAGGCGGGCCCCAGCAGCCGGCGGAGAACCCGGCGACCTTAGACACTGACGTTCGGGTCCTACACCCGGCCAAATTACCATTGTACCCCTAGGGGGTTGGCCTATAAGATCCCCCAAGGTTCACCCATGCAAAGGGTTCAGCCTTCATTTCCATACACCACCATAGCAAGGAGAAGAGAGGTAGCTCTACCCATCTTCCTCCTCTAGCAACACAGCTCAAGGAGCAACCTTGTACACTCTTGATCATAGTCATCATGTGGAGACCCCGCAGAGCAGGACTAGGGGTGTTATCTCTCCGGAGAGCCCCGAACCTGGGTACGTCTCGTGTGCGATCGAGCTCGTGCTCACTCCCGCTTCCAGGGCCCGACGACGTCCTCTTGGCTCCACCCATGATAAGCCACACCCTGGCATTTGACGTGAGATTACCACGACACTAGAACCTAAATCACATAAAGAATTGCACTTATAATTTTTTATCTTGACTTTAATGGTGGGTTCCCATTCAGCATATAATTTTCTAGGAACTGAAATCTCTAGTTCTAGCTTTTCTTCTAAAGCTTTCATAATCACTTCTACAATATGTTTAGTAAAAGATTTGTTTTGTTCATAGACATTGGGTGAATTTATCATTGATTGCAACAAAGAAATACACTCAATCAAAGAACAACTATCATAATTAAAGTCTTTATAATCCAAAAGAGTGGGCACATCACTAGTTAAAGTTTTGACCTCCCCAAACCCACTTTTATCAAATTTTCAACAAGATTTTCACCCTCCGAATTATGAGGACGCCTTCTAACTAAAGTTGACTCTTCTTCAATCCTTTCATCATCAATTTTCATATTACTAAACAAGGAATCAATAGAAGAAACACCAATCATCTTAACATCTTCATCATTATTATGAAAGCAATCGGTCGAAAATGCTCTTTCTAAAAATTCTCTTTTAGCTCTAAGCATAGCGGTTCTTTTCTTACTTTCATCCATAGAAACATATAAAGCTTTAATTGATTCATTAATATCAACCTTAGGTGGAAAATTTTTAATCTTCAGATTTTCTATATCATGAGAAATTCTATCAATGCTTCTAGACATGTCATCAATCTTATTCAATTTTTCTTCTATAGTAGTGTTGAAAACTTTTTACGCATTGATAAATTCTTTAATATTACTCTCAAGATCAGAGGGCATCCTATTATTATTATAAGAAGAATTACCATATGAGTTGCCATAATTATTAGAGGAATTTCCAGGAAAAGGCCTAGGATTAAAATTACCTTTATAAGCATTGTTATTAAAATTGTTTCGCAAGACAGAATTCACATCTATGGGATCACTATTTTGCTCAATCAAAGTAGACAAAGGCACATCATTAAGATCAATAGGAGTATTTTTACTAGCAACCAATTTCATAAGAGCATCAGCCTTTTCACTCAAAGTACTAATTTCTTCAACCGAATTAACTTTTTTACTAGTATGTGCTCTTTCGGTATGCCATTGTGAATAATTTGCCATAATGTTATCAAGCAATTTAGTAGTTTCACCCAAAGCAATTTCCATAAAAGTACCACCCGCGGCGGAATCTAAAAGATTTCTAGAAACAAAATTCAATCCCGCATAAAAAATTTCTATAATCATCCATAGATTTAAACCATGAGTAGGACAATATCTTAGCATTAATTTCATTCTTTCCCAAGATTGTGCAACATGTTCATGCTCAAGTTGCTTGAAATTCATGATTTATTTCTAAGGGAAATAATTTTCGCGGGCGGAAAATATTTAGTGATAAATGCAACTTTGCACTTATCCCACGAATCAATACTATTGCGAGGCAAAGATGAAAACCAAATTTTTGCACGATCACGCAAAGGGAAGGGAAATAATTTCAACTTCACAATATCATTGTCCACATTTTTTTTGCATATCACACAATTATACGAAAGCGTTTAGATGGGACGCGACATCCTCATTAGGACTACCAGAAAATTGCTCTTTCATAACAAGATTCAACAAAGCGGCATTAATATCATAAGACTCCGCACTAGCGACGGGAGGAGCAATCGGAGTACTAATAAAATAATTATTATTGGTATTGGAAAAATCACACAATTTGCTATTTTATAGAGACATCATGACTACACAAACAAGATTGCAAGCAAACAAAAGATCGAACGATAAAAAGGTAAAAGAAAAAGAAGGTAAAGATTTTTGTGCTTTTTGCAAAAACGTTTTAGAAGTGGGAGGGGGATGAAAATGAGAGGCAAATGGAAAATAAAGTAAATTGAAAGGAGATGAGATTTGTGATTGGGTACTTGATAGATGTTGATGGCGCCTCCTCAGTGCCAGAGATTGACACATGAACGAAAGACTTGATCCTCCCCGGTAACGGCGCCAGAAATTCTTCCTGATTTTGTTTCTGCGTTGGTATTTCCCTGAAGAGGAGAGGATGATGTAGCACAACAACGGTAAGTATTTCCCTCAGTTATGAAACCAAGGTTATCAATCCAGTAGGAGGATCCACCCACACTATGTAAACAGCACCTACACACAAATAACAAATACTTGCAACCCAACGCATTAGAGGGGTTATCAATCCCTCGTCGGTATTGAGATAGATTAAATTGTATGAGATTGGATAAATAGATCTAACAAAAACACAAAATAAAATAAATAAAGAAAAATTATGGCAAGGTATTTTTGGTTTAATATGATAGGAAAATAGACCCGGGGGCCGTAGATTTCAATAGAGGCTTCTCTCGAGAAAATAGCATACGGTGGGTAAACAAATTACTGTTGGGCAATTGATAGAAAAGCAAATAATTATGACGATATCCAAGGCAATGATCATGTATATAGGCATCACGTCCAAGATTAGTAGACCGACTCCTGCCTGCATCTACTACTGTTACTCCACGCATCGACCACTATCCAGCATGCATCTAGTGTATTAAGTTCATGAAGAAACGGAGTAATGCAATAAGAACGATGACATGATGTAGACAAGATCTATTCATGTAGGAATAGACCCCATCTTTCTATACATAATGGCAACAATACATGCGTGTCATGTCTCCTTCTATCACTGAGATTGAGCACCGCAAGATCGAACCCATCACAAAGCACCTCTTCCCATGGCAAGAAAAATCAATCTAGTTGGCCAAACCAAACCAAAGTTTCGGAGAAGAAATACAAGGCTATAAAGATCATGCATAAAAGAGTTCAGAAAAGATTCAAATAATATTCGTAGATAGAACTGATCATAAACTCACAATTCATCGGATCCCAACAAACACACCGCAAAAAGTCATTACATCAAATAGATCTCCAAGAACATCGAGGAGAACATTGTATTGAAGATCAAAAAGAGAGAAGAATCCATTTAGCTACTACCTATGGACCCATAGGTTTGTAGTAAACTGCTCACGCATCATCGGAGGGGCAAGGGTGTTGATGAAGAACCCCTCCGTGATCGTTGACCCCTCCGGTAGAGTGCCGGAGAAGGCCTCTAGATTGGATCTCGTGTTTCTGGAAGTTGCGGCGGCGGAAACTGTTTTCTCTTGACTCCCCTTGGTTTTTGGGATTTTAGAGTATTTATAGAGCTGATAGGGGTGGAGAAGCTTCCCGTGGTGACCACTATCCACCAGGGCGTGCTTGGGCCTTCTGGCGCACCCTGGTTCCTAGTGGGCCCCATGGGCCTCCTTTGGTGCACTTCTTTCACCTCCCGGGTGTCTCCTGGGCAAAAAAAATCTCCAAAAAGTTTCGTGGCATTTGGACTCCGTTTGGTATTGATTTTCTGCGAAGTAAAAAACAAGCAAAAAACAGCAATTGGCACTGGGCACTATGTCAATAGGTTAGTCCCAAAAAAATGATATAATGTTGCTAGTAAATGAATATAAAACATCCAAGATTGGTAATATAACAGCATGGAACAATAAAAATTTATAGATACATTGGAGACGTATCAGTACTCGCATTGGACTATGTACTTAGATGGTTCAAAATGCTCGCTAATATCGGATCCAGGGGGTTCTCACCTCGCCAACTAGGGATGACTAGTAGAATGCCCGTTCGTTGTTACGGGCTATAGTGCATGTAAATGAGTCAAACAAATTATTAAGGTCTCTTCAAGATCGAAGCTCATTTCTTCCTCATAAGTCTGCGTTTGTTTGGACATCAAACGGGCGTCCAGCAGGCTCTTCAAAATTCAACCATCTACACAGTCCGAGCTCCCTCAAATCCACACCATGTGTTGGCGGGAAATGTGATTGTCCAAACTATCTGTCATGTGATCTCCAACACACGGGCTCAACACAAAAACCTTACCCCACGACGCAACCTTCCCTTTTCCTGCTAGATCCTCCCTTTTCCACTCAGTTTCTCGCCATAGAGGGACATTTCTCACTGGAGCCCTCCCTTTAAAACTGGATGACGCCACCTCATCTTTGCCATGGCGCCCTCTCTTTCACACCGTACTTCCCAACGGTTCGCCAAGGAGGAGTCCCCCACCAACCACCCTGATCCCCTCCCCCCGTGTCTATGTCGATCCGCCACCCCCGTCAAGGGGGAGGAGACGTGCACCGCACATGGCGCCCCCCTAGCCAGTAAGGTAGATCTGTTGTCTCCTGATCCATTGCCACATTGTGCGGCATTGTCAACCTTCCTCTACCCACTATATCCACCATACATAATATTGGGATCATCAATTGATTTCCAAGGCACTATATACTGGGATCGATGTTATCACAAATTTCATTCAAGTTGGAGTATATGGCATTGCCATGCTACATGTGTTATCCTAATGTACACATCAATCAATAAATTCTACTTATTCACACTAATTTCCTTAATCCACTCCGTTGCTTGTGAATGATGTACGTTCTCCCATATTTCACTATGTGATGCAAGTGTAGTTATAAAGGGATGCCAATACATTCCTCAATGCTCAAATTCCATCAAACATGCACGTCCACAACCTTCTCACATGAAACATAATATATTAGTACAAATGCTTATAGACCATGATGACACATGTACATAAACCCAATATAAAGAATTTATGTAAATATATGAAGTAGGTACCCATCTATTTTTGAATCAAGATATAAGTGTGTACTTGCTAAAGTTGTATGTTAATTTTTGTAGTACCAAAATACAAACATAACATTTTCGAACTGATACACATATGAAGTTGCTTGATCCAAAAGTCTTGACACGTTCAAAAATGGTGGGCGTCTAGCTAGCCGGGTGCATCGAGTGGAACGTGCTGAATCTTCAAAAACTATAAAATTTGAAGAAAATCGTATACAGAACACACCATCACTGTTTGATACTCCTGCATGCATTAGTGAAATAAGCACACAAGTTATAAAAGCAACTTAGTACAGAACATAAGATAAAAAAACCTTAGTATAGAACATACGAAAAGGTCCCCACGCCAACACTATGTGCCCTAAAAACAACCACAAGCATTCCTGCATCATGATTTATTCGGTACATGTACAATCGTGCATCTGCTCCAGCTCATCAGAAACACAATCATTATGCATATTTTTCGCAAGGTAGCTCAATATGGAACAACCTTGACTTGAAACATCATTTCACTATAAATTTTAAGAAAATATGAGATTGGGTCATACACTAAAATACGTGCACATGAACTACCAAAGGCCATGCTAAAATAATATTAGATCCAGTAATTTTAGGATATCCTCACAGGAAGTGATACCAGATAGAAACTTCATCATCTAAATACTCATCGACAATTTTGGGAAATCCTTACAGGAAGTAAGACCAGATAGAAACTTGATCAATCTAAATACTCCTATAATGACCTCAACACCCTTAAAGTATATATGGACGCAAACATATAATCAATGTTGCTATGGAAGTATTAAGCAATCATGCACTGATGCTACATAAATAGCAGGAATAGATAAAAGGTTACTTCCTCCGTTCCAAAATACTTGCCCTGGTTCAAGTTGTCGATGACATGATGTGCAACTACTATTATGAATCATTCCGGTGAGAATAAGATAATATAAAAAGGCATTTGGAAACACACATTTTAATCTTAAAAATAATTTGCTAATAACATGGTGCATCCTTCTCGATCCATCTGTAGGGATAACGCACCAACGTGGGAAGAAGAGAGAGAGTGTCCTGGTGGAGTCTTGATGACGGATGAATAATATCTCCACATTTGTTGGAAAAAAACCTACTGACGATTGTACTCTGAAGAATTAACAACCAAGCATATCAAGGCTTTTCCAATCAATCCATCGGTGCAAGTGTGAAACACTTCTTAACATGAGGACATTTTAGAAAAAAATATAGGTTATTTGCTGTGAATAATTAATGCAGATCAAGTGTTTTCCAATGAGAGTTGCCGATGAATGTATGAACCTAATGCATTGTAAAAAAGTACCCCTTGATGTCTACAGGTCTTAAACTAAATAGTGGAACAGAGAATTTTGCAACATGGAGTAGATATTTAGAACAAGACAGGAGATTCAGATTAGTGTGCTATGTTCACCAAGCTAGAGAAATCCTTAGAAGCGATAGTGTGCCCTCGCAGTCATAGATACGCCCCATCCCAGGAGCTCACGGTCTGGATCAGGTTAGCAGCTCGACACCGCCCTGCCGTCTTAGTTGCGGCCATGGCGTACACCACGTCCTAACCCGTGCCGGGTAGAGGAGGTGGTAGATACTGTTGGTTCACCACATCCTAGAGGTGGCTGTAGATACTGTTCATGGCAGACTGTTGGTTCTAGGACGACAGCCGGGTAGATGATGGTGATAGCTTTCTTTCTGTTAGCTGAAGATCTGGTGGATTCTCCCAATGCATGTACGTGCTAACCATGCCTATTCTTAGTATGTGACCTGCACATGCATGCTATGCTTAGATGCGCTTCTAATTTTCTCTCATGCTAATACATACTTTTTTATTGATTTATCACTCATTTGTACTGCAGTCTGGATTTGTTTCCATTTCACTTTGATTTCATAAAGTGTTCTTTCAACTCCCATTATCGCGGTTACATCCATGAGTGCATACACCATATAGAATATGTGTGCCCCCGTTGCAATGCGCAGGCAATTGCCGAGTAACTATAAAAAAGTATGTGACCTCTCTCATATCAAACAACCACTTTTCGCTAAAAAAACAAATAGCAACTCCTTTTCTTCTTATATTAAAAGATAAGCAATTCACTCAATCACTGCCCGGCACAATGCTCACACTCACATCTCACTACCCCAGCCCATTCTCCCCGCCAATAAGACTTACTCAATTGGCAATAATGTGTGGACTTGTGGTGAGCTTGACTGAAGCAATGGATAGTGTGATATATTCCCTAATCATTTAACATTAAAATTTCAGAAATGGGAAGATTATGTAACACCTCCAGTCGTTAGCTACAGTGACCTCCCCCTAATGATGCCATGTCATCAGGCTTGCTAAGCCAAACTGCCACTTGATAAAAATCAAAGCCCATTTCAAATTTAAAATAAAGTCAAATAAATTATTTTGTCAAACAGTAAAACTAAAATGTTCACCATATTCTATAAATTCCACTGATCTTTGTCATGTTGAGCCCAACATTATTTGACCCAACAATTAAATCTTATCAAATTAATAAGAGGTCCAACAGTAGTTAAAATAACCAATTAAATATAAACCTAATTTTATGTATTTTCTTTTGGCCCCAAACTTTTTGTGCCACCTAGTGCTCGAATTGTGTGCATAGTTTCACAATTAACAAAAATAATTTAGTTGATAAGAATAAATAGAAAATAGTGTTAAAAAGGAGAAACAGTGCCGCCATGACCGAACGCCTCTGCTCCTTCGTCTGCGCCAACGAGATCAAGTCCAACACCCCTGCATCAACGTCGCTGCTGTCTTCCTCAACCTTCGGCCACCGCAACATTGCCGTTCGATCCGCGCCGCCCCGAGCTCCCCTGTCTTCCCCTAGGGCGCCATTGACACCGCCGTGATCTCCTCTTGCCTTTCCCCTGTTTCCCCTCTCGTTTGCTCTCATTAGGTATTTCGCCGTGGCCGAGAACTGTCGTCCGTCATGGCCGTTGCAGGGGTAGCCACCAAGCTCCTCAGATTGACCCCGTGGCACATGCCCGCTCCTGTGTGCGCCCATGCCCGAGCCTGCCGCTCTTCTTCCGCGCCCGCCGGGCCACTCCCTCTCTATGCCCACACCCGTGCCACACCGCGTCGGTCATGCCTGCCACTGCCGTCGCGCTCGCCGCAGCCACCGCACCACTATGCCCCGCGCGACACACACCCTGGCCATGCGCCACACCCTCGCTGGCTGCACTCACCCCGCCTGCTGCCGCCTATCCCTTCGCTCGCCCCGCTGTCGCACCCCCTGCCTCGCGCCGCCTCTTGCCGCGGCCATCTGCTGCCGGCCGCCCCCTCAGCCACGCCGGCCGCATCTCTGGCCTCCACCGTCGGCCGCTCGCCTCACCTGCTGCGTGCTGCTTCCTGCTGCTGTGCGCTGCTCTACCGCTGGTACGCTGCTGCGCCATGCCCTCGACACCGCCGTGGACAAACGTGGCAGAGGGATAGTCAATTGAGTACGAGGAGGAGGTGGCGGAGAAGGTGTGGAGAGGCAGGAGGTCTGGGGTGGCGTCAGCTGGCTGTTGTGGAGGTGTTTATGCGAGAAGCAGCCGGAGCGGAAGGAGAGGTCACAATTGGAAAGAATCGCAAAAAAAATCATAACCCGGAGATCTCATTCCGAAAAATGCTAATATCGATGGAGGAGTGATTTCCTTCAATAGGTGGAAAACATAGGAAATATTGGTTGTTATCAAGGAAAGGTAAGAATTTAGGAAAGTTAGGATTTTGAACTGATTTCTATGCAAATGGTGTTTTATTGTTTGGTAAGGTGATATCAGTACCTGCCCATTTGTGACGTGTCTGATTAGGAAAGTTTGCAAATGTTAAGAAACTATTTATTGGGAGGAAAGTTTGTGATGTTTTTGTTATTTGTTTCCTAAAACAAATTTCACTAATGAGAGAAATCGATTGATTTGGATAAGTTAGGAAAGTTAGATTAAAATCTATTATTTGTTTCCTGAAAATCTGTTATTTGTTTCCTAAAACAAATTGCACCAATAAAAGGGATCGATTGATTTGCATAACTTAAGGAAGTTAGATCCATGGTTTGTTATACGTTAGGAAAGTTCTGGTTGTAATAAAGAGTGGAGAGAAAAATAAACCGATGGACCAGGGTGGGAGGGGGTGGTGGGAGGAGAGACAAAAAAAACCAGCGAAAATAAACCATGGAGACTATTCACCAACTCAGACATTAGGAGTAGAGATATATGGTACATCCTTCAAATTATGTACACTGATTCTAACAACGCCGTAGGATACGAAACACTACTACATAGTCTCCCGATGGCAGCGTCAAGGGGGATCCTGTGTCTGGAAGTCTGAGGAGATCGTAACCTTGCAATTTCCAAGGTTAACAGGGAGTTTGACGCAAAGTACCAAAAAATGACTGCTTATCGTAACACTGTTATAGCAATCTTGGCCCACTTTGAAGGGCTGGAGTTTCATCACATCCCTAGGGACAACAATCAAGTTGCTGATATACTCGCCAGGATGGGAGCTAAATGCGACCCATGCCAGAAAACACCTTCCTCGAACGATTATTCAAACCATTGGTGGTGTGCCAGAATGGAGCACAACAAGCCGAACCCTCCATCTCCGTGATGATTACCCTTATAGCTATTGAGCCGGACGAGGAGATAGTTGGGGGCTCGGCAATTGAAGAGACATCCTCAGTACATGAGATCATCGCAGTTATCGCACCATGGACCGAACCCATCCTGGCATACTTACTTCAAAAGGAGTTACTCGAGGACCAGACAGACGTGAGGTGGATCTTTTAGACGATCAAAATTGTACAAAGTCCATGTAGGAGAACTTTACAAACGTAGCATTACTGGTGTCCTCCAGAGGTGCATATCCAAGGAAGAGGGAAGAACCCTTCTCTCCAAAATCCATTCTGGAATTTGCGGCCACCACGCAGCACCTCGGAGCTTGGTAAGCAAGGTCTTACGGGCCAGATTCTACTAGCCCACTGCATGAGAAGATGCTAAAGAATTGGAGCAACATGCGCAAGTTGTCAGTGCTTCGTCAATCAAAGTCACATGCCAGCTATGGCCCTTCGAACCATCACTATCACATGGCCGTTCACGGCTTGGGGGCTGGATATGGTCGGCCCACTTCAAGGAGAATCCGACCACAAGAAATACCTTCTCATGATGGTGGATAAGTTCACCAAATGGATTGAAGCCAAACCTGTGACCTCGGCGAAGGCAGGGCCCGTAATTGATTTTATTTCGGGCGATGTGCACCGTTACGGCATACCCCGCAGTATTATCACAGACAACAGGTCTAATTTCACAGCCATGGAAGTCAAGGCATGGTGCGTGAAAATGGGCATTAAGCTTGATTTCGTCTCAATATACCACCCACAGTCCAACGGTCAGGTAGAACGAGCCAACGGCTTAATATTAAGTGGTCTTAAACCGCACCTGGTTTGTTCCCTAGGACAGGTTGATTGCAAATGGGTAGAGGAGCTCGACTATGTTCTCTAGGGCTTACACACAACAACAAAAAGATCCACATGCTACACCCTATTTTTCATGGTTTACAGCGCCGAGGCCATAATCCCTAGTGATCTCATCCATGACGCTCCTCGAGTACCCATGTATGAAGAAAAACAAGCCGAGCTGGATTGGCGGGATGACCTCGACGCCCTCGAGGAGGAACACGATGTTGCTCGGGCATGTTCCGTGCTTTATCAACAATAGGCTAGGCATTACCAAAGCAGGGAAGTGCGAGCAAAGACCTACAACATCGGGGATTTAGTCCTACGACACCAACCAGACAAAACCGGATCAACATAAAGTATCCATTAAATGGGATGGACCATTCATCATTGACAGGGTGCTCACTCGAGGAACATATCATCTTTGGGACCCCAAGGGAATCGCCTAGAGCCAAACCCATGGAACACTGCTCGATTGCACCGTTTTCATGGTTAAAACTACCTTCGCCACCTCTTTCTTTTTGTTATGTTGTTTTTATAGCATAGGTTAGTACCTCCTATATGCATATTAGCATCGAATTATCGCACTAATATTCATACTACGCATTCTTAAATTATTTCTGGTATTAGGCACTATGGATAATATGGCTCATGACCACATTATGCGCAGTCCTTATAAACTATATCTACGTCAAGTACTTAGGACCTGTGAAAGCGCTTGATAAAATAACTGGGGGCTCCTTGAAACGCCTCATGGCCGAGACCTCGGGGCTCTTCGGATCCCTGACATTATCATCACCATACTATATGTACATGTGCCGCCTTCCTACAATTCAGTATAAAGCCACAATATGCATCAATTTGACTTGAGTTTTGCCAAGCTGGGTTGCCTGGCTCATGTGCTTACCCTCTTTGTTCCCGGCACATTTGGCTAGAGGGTAATGGGAGCACCTATGTGATTGTTCCTTCTAGGTTAACCAAGTAAGTACCTCAGATAGGGTGAAGCCGAAAGCTAGCGGTCACAAGAATATAATTGGTGAGAAGCGAAGGAAGTGAAAATACAAGCTTCTTTTCAAAACAGAAGTAGAACGGGATTTTAAACCCCTCAACACGAAAAATATTCCTGAAATAAAGGTTCTCGGATGCAAGTGCCGGAATATTGGCGACCTAGTCATGGTTAAATTGACACCCCGGTTAAAGAAACTTATAGAGGAACAATTTTTCGTCGAATATGCGACTTGTGTTAAAAAGCAATATAGCATAACTCTCTGCAAGACTTACATTTTGAGCTTATGGCCGGATTGCCTCGTTCCTTCTAAGCGTGGCCCGATATTCTCATTCCAACTATAGGAACACTCCTCTGAACCTAGCCAAAGAGGTAGAAGCCGATGGCTGGTTAACAGAGTATAACATATGCGGATATGAGATATAAACTAAACGTATATCGATACATAAAGGTTACCCAAGATAGCATAAAATGTTTTACATAAATTCATTCAAGACCATCTATAAGGGTGTCCAGGCAACAATCCTTCTCGGATAGCCGAGCTGCAAGCATGACGTTCTCATAATTCATGCTAGTTTTTATTTCTTTCCCGTCACCCCACAGGGCCAACTCAGGCTAGCTCCTCCATCTCCAGCAGAGAGTAGCGTGTCTTGATCATGGCCCATGCTTTTTGAGCACCTTTGCGGTAGTCCAATATCTTCCACGTTTGAATACGATGTCTCACGCCTTTCAAGAGATCTGCAAGCTCGACCAGGCACCTTGGCATAGCTTCAGCAGGCCATAGAGCTCAAAAAACCTTTTCCATCACCTTCTGTGATTGATCATGCAACACCAACCATAACATACTTTAACGATGTATAGACGGATCCGCCAGGCTGGTCAAGGAGGACAGTTGTGCAAAAAGTTATTATAGGACACCCGTTCCTTAAAAAGCGATCTACAAATAGCACCGTGTGTAGTAGGATTACTCACCGGCAAGAAATTCACAAGCTTCTTTGTTCACCTTTTTGGTTGCAGGTAGCTGCGACTGGAATCCTTTTATCTCCAGGGCTTGCTGACCCTTCTCGGCCTTAAACCGGTTGCACTACTCAATCTGACAAGTATGGACTTGTTCACCTCCTTCTCTTTGTGCATCAGCGTGCCGAGCAGCTTCCAGAGCTTTGCTTCAGGTCTGCTTCGAGCTGACCTATGGTTTCTGCTACTAGTAAAAGAAAAATGCATCAACGATAGCAGAAAAAAGCTTGATATAGGGGTATTGGATTTTTTTTAATCCTACCATTAGAAGGAAGAAGAAGGAACAAGGAACAAGGAGATGGAGAGAGAGTTCCATCTAGGGTCAATCTTGTTTGAGGATTAAAATTTATGGGAAGGGCTAGCTCTACACATTATTTCAGGTTGGGGAGTTTGGGGGATTAAATTTTGGAGGAACGGATAGGTATTCTCCTAGACCATATCCGACCCTCATTTTTCATCGTTCAAATTACCATGATAGGAAACATTGCCTTCCTTGACTCCTCTCCATCAACAACTATGGCAAGAACATAACACCTCATTGAGGATTGTAATCCTCTCGCTGCATTTCTCGTCAATATCTATGTCGTGGATGCACCTATTGCTCTCATCGCGAGCTCCCTTCACCTGCACCCATTGTGTGCAGATTATGGAAATGTGGGGAAAGCCAAGATCCACTTGCAAAAGAACAAAATCATGGATCAAACACAACAAAATATCACAAGAACCAACAAAATGCAAAAAAATTGGGAGGGCTACTTTGGTGGGGATTTTTGAATTGGGACAAAAACAAACAAAATTAGGCTAGAAAACGAAGGGGAGGAACTCCAAATTCATGAGAACCTAAGCTCTGATCCAAGATGATGTAGGGTGGAACCCTAGTTAGTGATCTTTCTCAAATTGGAGGGGGGATCCATGAAGAACACAAAGAACACGGGGAAAACATGGAGAAATCACAAGAGGAACACTCAAGAACACGCCCAATCGCACATCCACTAGACTAAAAAACATATAAGACCCACAAGGTACATGAACAATCAAAGGGAACAAGGATACATGGTAAGGTTCATCCCATATCCAAAAGAAGATGAGGTCTAGATGATCTAGATAGTTCCTTCTCCCTTAGGAGGTCTTCATGATCCTATGATGGGGATCCTTCTCCAAGAGGAGGCTTTGATCCCCAAGAGGGAGGTACAGGGATCAAAGCTCTCTCTAATGATCTCATATGCTTTGCTTACCCCAGAAATGAGGAGGAGGTGGTCTATATATAGTCTTAGCCACAAAGTGGAGGGTGGGAGACAGAGAGATACATGGGCCTCAGCCCTGTCCATGCGCGCAGGTAGGCGTGGGATGTCCAGCCTCTCGTAAGGAGCCGGATGTCTGGGGGCATGTCAGGATGTCCGACCAAGCGGTGGCGAAACTTCTGGTGGCTTCGGGAGTCTTTCGCCGGATATTCGGCAGGTGGCCAGATGTCCGGCCTGTTCATGTAGCTCCGGATGTCCGGTTGCTGATGCATTTTGGCCGTCCGTTGGTGCAGCTCCTACACGGCTGCACAGGCGCTGGATGTTCAGCCTTGGCCCCGATGACCGGCCGATGTAGCTTCCAGCAGCTACATCTTCTTGTTCCTTCTTCTGTCTCTGCTTCCAAGCTTCCCTCACGGATGGTGGATACACTTGTGCTCGCACTCCTCGTCATTTGTGGTGCTCCGGTAATACCTATGCATGCACACGAGTGGAGTATCAAGTAGTATACCATCCTCGAAGGGGTCAAGTGAGCTCGCATAAAGGAGATGATTCACCTTTATATGTAAGAAGTAAATGTTGCACGTGTCACTTGCCAAATGGACTCTTGACATGGCGATGTCCATAGGATGCTCTACATCAGGTATACTCTCGGGCCCTCGCGTGATCCGACCTGGATAAGTATGGACATGCGATAAGGATTATGAGATAATCCGGTTTTGAGGCCGGCATCATATGAACGAGAAAGATGTCGGGCTGCAACAAGGATAACCGATACGCCTTGAGCCCGGCAACATATATCATGAGGCAAAGGGAACAGAAGTGTGACACGTTGTATAGGTTCACCAAAATGGATTCATTGTCTGCTTGCTGGTCGGCAAGCTTTGCTAGAGGCTGCTACCAACCAAGCAGGTCGGATCACATCCGACTTCACTGGTAGGATGTGGTCCAACCTGAACTTGGATATGGGCCAAGTAGACTTGTGGGCTTTAGAATCCATGCAGGGCCCGTGTATTGAGCCCACGATGGATGCGTATATATAGTGGAAGTGGGGCACACATATTCGGTTGATCACTTAGGAGTTTGTCGTTAGGGCTTTGCATGTGTTGCAAATAGCAACGTCCACTCGCTGTCGGCTGTACGATCGGACCTAGTAGTCTGCTGCATGGCGTTCCTCCTGCACACATGAATATTGTTAGAGGAGGTGCACTTGCGCCACTTAGGCAAACTTTTTCGAGGGATCCGAAGACCGTCTATTCCACGGAGATCGGGGAGGGGGAGATGACTCCTAAGATGTGATGTCCCAACTCTTCTTCGGATGCATGGCACTGTGCATCTAGTGGTATTGATCTCGTAATCCATCTCCCTTAGCATGTTGCTGGTTGATCTGCGCTTAGAAAAAAAATTATATTGTAATCGATGCATGTAGCCCAACACCTAATGCCGTCTCTCAAACGTATAGAGAAACTTGTCATGGGCATCTTTCCATGGCTAATCCACTCAAACCCTCTCCTGAACTTTTGCATGGCGACACCAGAGAACGAAAGAGATAATGCTTGCTTCCTTTTAGGAAGTCAATTATCACTATTAGGAAGGAAATTATCGATTCAGTCACCTCGAAACAATGGTTGTGGTAAGTGAATACCATGTTTTATGTGACAAAAATTAGAACTGAACTATATATACTATTTTTAAGAGTAGGCTAGGAATATTTTATTACTTTTAGGAATGCAATTATTACTATTACAAGGCAATTATTCATTCGATCTCCCTAAACTGATGGTTGCAACAAGTCCAAATAATAGTTTACCTCCCAAAAAATGACTTGTGATACCAACCACCACCACTACAATGTATCACCAACGCCCACTTAATAAAGATATGTATCACCTGTGTAGATGTCTAAATACACCTTTTCGGAAGTATTCATGTACAACATTCAAAATGGAAGGAAATGCATTTGTGGCATCTTGATTGGATGTATGAGTTCTATTACTGGTCAATGGACATAGCACATCTAGCTCAACATTTCAGTAAGACAAGGACCCATAGTTTAAATATAACAAGACATTCTCATATTTTTAACCGGTGTGTACATAATATATGTGTTTTCAACTCATAAGTATCGATGAGGTCATTTAAACTATTTTATGGTGTGTACAAACATGCAATGGAGTTTATTAATAAGTTCCACGTGCATTGCACGATGAGGGTTCAAATAACTAGAGTATGACCGAATATCAACATACCACATTACACTCAAACATGTCCATTTAGAGTCATGTATACATAAAGTATAAGCTATAGATTTCATTTCATCAAAAATCTAATTACAACTACAATATATTATATGGTTTCATGGTATGTACTACATAATACTAACGTGAAATATAACTAACACATTTGTCTTTTAAGTATCACATATTGTTGTTTTTAGTAGAAAATAATGAATAACAAAATATTGCAACTGCAAAGACAAGACTTTATGAAGGTGTTGCCATAGCCTTGAGCCAAATATTTTTTTTAAATGAATGAAAAAGCTATTTCAAAAATTTGGGAGAATCAACTTATAGAACAATCTAGAGCTGTTTTTATGAATATTGTGCAATGTAAATAAGAAAGTAAAAAACAAATCACAATGCTTTTAGAATATAATAAAGCTGGAGAATTATAAGTTGGAAGATTTCTGAACCAAGGTGGAGTGTATTTTTCCAGATTTGTGTATCTTGCATATTGTGCTTAAACCAAAGCATGAAATCTTCAACATACCTGTGGCAAAATTCAGTAAGGGAAGAGATAATCGAACAACCAACACTACTCGGATTTGACACAACTGTACCCTTGGATGAATTCACCCAACAACCAATCTTCCAAATAATTCTCACACTATAGAGTGGTATAAAAAAATCAAGATTAGTATACAACTAGCATCATTATTTCCTTACTTATGATGCAAAAATCATTTTCTTTCCTTCCTTATTTGCGTGAAGCCTTGTTACTTAGTACATGCTTTTCATCAGGTATTAATTCTCTACTCCCTCCATTCACTATAATAAGATGTTCTAACTTTTTTTCCGATTCAGATGTATATAAACGCATTTTAGGGCCAGTTCTTTTGGGCGGCTTAAAAAATAAGCTGCCTCTCCCTAGTTTAAAAAATAAGCCGCTCCAAAAAAAATTCAGGCTTCTAAATTAGTAATCCCATAAGTATTTCATAAGCCCCAACGAATGAGGGAGGCGGCTTGTGGGAAAATCTAGGGAGGAGGCAACTTATTTTTTAAGCCACCAAAAAAACTGATCCTTAGGGTGTTTGTTCACTCATTTCAGTTCATATGTAGTCCATACTGAAATATCTGAAACATCTTATATTTTGAACGGAGGGAGTATTATTTACTTCCTTATTTGTGTGGAGTACTTGCTTATCTTCGTGCATTACTTAGATTTTATTATTGACTTACTTATTTGCAACAGGTGGTGGAGAAGAGAACATATAAACTATCACGATGACCACAAACTCATGCTTAATACCACCTCTTCTATTCCTTAATGTTAGGTGTATTTCTTTTTTAGTGAAATTCCAATCTGTTAGGTGTATATGCTTGTTTTCCCTTTAGTGTAGTAAATATATAGTACTCCTTCCGTCCCAAAATAGGTGTCTCAACTTTATACTAACTTTAGTAGAAAGTTGTACTGAAGTTAAGGCATTTATTTTGGGACGGAGGGAGTACAAAACTGGAATTGAATACGAAGGTTCCACACATGTATTTTCTTTACACTTTCTCTAGATAGCCTTCGATGGATAGTGATTGCTTTCTTGAGGTTAGTATAATTTAAATTTAGTTTTGTTCTTTTCATAATGTAAGAGTAGCAAAGTTGCCACCTCATGGAGATTCCAGATTGTTGCCATCTTGTTTGTGTGGAATCTTGTCCGAAAATAAAATCTTTCGTACATCGATGATCAGAAGATTGGTTGGTTTAAATTTTATATATAACCTTTTATTCGATATATCATATGGTTGAACATTCAAGTTAGAAAAAGCACTCAAGAGCCCCCCTTACAAAAGTTAAATACTCCTAAACTCTATATATGGTCTTGCACGTATGCATGGATCCCTGACCCCACCATATCAGGTATAATCATCGTCACAACTGACAACGAGCTCTCTCTCAAGAAGAAAACTATCATATTCAGGGCTCCACAGACCCAAGAAAGGTTCAAACTCTGGGGTGCGTGCAAATAACTCAATCTCCCCAGCTTGCCGACTCGTCGATCTCACCGCCTAGCTCGATGAACAGGAAAGGAAAGGGACTCAGCAATTTACCCAGGTTCGGGCCACCTTGCGGTGTAAAACCCTACTCCTACTTTGTGGTGGATTGGCCTCGAGGTGGGCTGAGGATGAACTAGTACAGGGCGAGAACAACCTCAGGAGGAGTGTTCTTGTGTTGGTGTGTGCTGGTGAGGATGATCTCTCTCCCCCTTCTATGGTGGTGGCCTAGCTATATTTATAGTGGCCTCGGTCCTCTTCCCCCCAAATGAAGGCGAGAAGGGATCCCACAACGGCCAAGTTTGAAGGGAGACAAGTAGTACATCTTATCCTGACGAAAGGTGGTCTTCGCCTGCAAAGCTTCTGGTCGTGACGTCGTGGAGGGCTCGGCGATGACCTCCCTCCTGCCGTCCTGGTCTTGTAGCACGGGAATGGAAACCTTTGGCCGATTCCTTGGGACTCTGCGTCTGCACTTGCTTCCTTAGCACCGAAGAGGAAACCTGTTGTACTGCGCCTGCTGGCGCCCGCCTGGCCTTGGTCATCGTGGCTTGCGTCATCTGAACCTCATGAGGTGGGGCTTGCATGGAAATCTCCGCTCCTCAGGAGCCGGCCTAGGGAAGCCGCTCCCTCCGGAGGTCTTGGCGTCATCCGCCTCGCGAGGCTTGGCCCCTCGCGAGGGTCTTCTGTTGTTGATGCTGGAGAAGGGCCGTACCAGGCCGCTGATGAAGCCACGCTATGGGCCGTAGGCGGGCAAGTCTGGGTACCCCAGTTCCCAGAACGCCGACAGTAGCACCCGGGCCCACGGCGCGCTCGGACTTGGCTTCGAGGCGAAGCCAAAGGGCAAGGGCGAAGTGCCGCGGGACCTACCCGCCTGCGGGCCCGATCGACGTGTGGCGCTTGATGGGACGTGGGCGTCTCCGCTTCCCCACGCTGCCTCGACAACCGTCCGACTTGACAATAACCTGCTGCATGCAAAAAAGATCATCATTACCGAAGATCGTGGAGGCCGGCGGTTGGCCTCCCTTTGGCTATAAATGGGAGGAGGGGCGGAGCCCCCTGCACATCTCCATCTTCCCGCTGCTTGCTTCTTCTTCTTCCCTCTCGTCTTGTCGTCTTGTTGAAGCACCATGGCGCCGGGGAGGAGGTTTTCTGCGGCGGAGAAAGGGAAGGCCCCCAAGGAGGGGCCCGACTCACCGCCGCCCAAGAGAGGCCGTGGGAGACCCCAAAAGCACGTAGCGACTCCGGCGGTGGCCCCTCGAGGGCGCGGGCGCGCTCCTCCGACAGCCGGCGCCGCCTCCGGCAGCCGCGGTGGAGCTTCTTCCCACGGCAAGGGCTGCCGTGGTCGGGGCACTTCGGCGATGAGGGGAGGCGTGCGGTGGTCGTCCAGCCGCGACGACCAGGCTCCGACTCAGCCAACGCGCTCCCGGAGTTCGTCGTGTGGTCGAAGAGGCCTGTGGGCATCTGTTTCCTGCTGCCGCGCTCCTTTGCGAGCGTGCTGTCGGCTGGAGGGCCTGGCGGCCTCTGGCTGTAGGCCATCGGCTGCTGCAGCAAGGCCTCCTGGGTGGATGTCGAGGTCATCGCCGCCGGCAACGTGTTCCTGAACCGCGGGTGGCAGCCGTTCGCCCGCGCACGCGGCCTGCATGGAAGGTGCACCCTCCACTTCAGGTACGATGGTGCCGCGACCCTCTACGTCAGGGTCTTTGGGGAAAGCGGCTGGCGCCTGGGGTGCTACCCGGAATGCGACAGCGGCGACGAAGATGATGGCGACGGCGCCGTTGCTGGTAGTGAGCTTGCCCTTGCCGACGGCCGCGCCGGCCTCAGCAGTGGGGGCTCCTCTTCCGGGCAGAGTACGAGTGACGGCGACTGCGACGAGCCGCCATGCCGCCGGGCTCGGACTAGGGAGGGCGAGGAGCCGCATCACCGGCGCGCCCCGGTGAAACACGAGGAAGATTCCGACTGAGCTTGGGTGTCACCGGGGCTGAGCCTCAGGAGTCGCCGTAGTCGCGCAGCCTGCTTTTGTTTCTTTTTTCCTCCTGCATTGAAAGAAGTAGAGGGCCCTGTTGGGGTGTGTAATGAACCCTGGCGCTTGCGCCGTTATGCTATGCTCGTTGTTTTCATATCATGTTGTGATGTCCATGTTTCTACTAGGTGCGTTCAGGGTAACTTAGCTCGATGTGCTCGCGGTAGGCTTCCATGTCGCGAGGGCATCTTCCAAGGGCTTCCTTCTTGAAAACTCGGGGGTCGTTGAGTCCTCGGGAGTCGTTGAGCCTCGGGAGGTGTCATGTAGCTGCAGGGTTAGAAAACCTCATGAAGCATCTCGTCCTACCTCGCACAAACCCTTGAGCACGGGTTGGTTGTAGTCAGCACACCGCGTCGCGATGCCCGGAGGCATGGATGTAAGACGGTGCACATGCCCTTGAGCTCGTTCGAGGGCGTCACGCGAGGATTAAGGCGTCGAAGCTGGGGCAGCAAGGTTTTGGCGAGGTGTGGTCGCGGGCGAGACCGGGCGCACACACATCATACCTAGCCCCCGCGTGCGGGGCGCGCGAGGAGGAGCGACGAGCAACTGCCGCTCTTCCCGGGACAAGGTTGGAGAGGCGAACACTGTGAAGAGAGAAGAAGAGAGAAACTTTCCAACTCTTGCAAACGAAAGACGCGAAAGCTCCAAATTTCACTCAAGAAGTCGAAAACCAGCTACAGAAAGCAAGCAAAAGAAAGGCCGCGTCCGGCACCTAGACTAGTCTTCTTGTCTTCCCACCAGCGCAGAGCATGGGGCCTCCACTAAGACATGGGTGGGAGCCCCCGTGAGGCCCAGGGGCGGCACTCAGGAGACTCCGGGGCGTGTACAGCCCCAACTCATTATTACATGAGAGTGTCACGAGCGGAGACCTTCACAGGCCGGGGCCTTGCTTCATGGGTTGAACTTCCGGAGGTGCTGGATGTTCCAGGCATTCTGGATGGGGATCTCGTCCTGCGTCTCCAGGCGCGCGGCGCCAGGCCTGGAGACACGGGCGATCCTGAACGGGCCCTCCCACATGGCGAGAGCTTATGCAGTCCTTCCCTGGAGAGCACCCGCCTCAGGACGAGATCACCCACCTCGAGCGTCCTGGAGCAGACGCTGCGGCAGTGGTACCGCCGCAGCACCTGCTGGTACCTCGCTGCCCGGAGCGAGGCCTGGCGGCGGCCTTCCTCCCCCAGCACGTGGTCCATCCCCCGCGAGGTGTCCCGGCGTGCCTCGTCAAACGCCAAGACCCGTGCGGAGCGATGCCTGACCTCATGAGGGAGGACCGCCTCGGCTCCATAGACGAGGAAGAACGGGGTCTCGCTCGTCGGCTTGGTCGCGGTGGTGCGAATGGACCACAGCATGGACTGGAGCTCGTCAAGCCAGCCCCTGCCACAGGCCTCGAACTTCTTCTTGAAGGTCCTTGCCTTAAGGCCTCTCAGGACTTCTGCGTTGGCGCGCTCGGCCTGGCTGTTGCTCCGAGGGTGTGCCACCGAAGCGTAGCATATCTGCGTTCCAAGGTTAGCACAATATGTTTTGAAAAGGTTGCTGGTGAACTGCGTGCCATTGTCGGTGATGATGCGGTTAGGGACCCCGAAGCAGCTCAGGAGGCCCTTGATGAACTTGACGGCCAAGCCGGCCGGGATGGCGCGGACGGACTCCACGTCCGCCCACTTGGTGAACTTGTCGATGGCGACGTAGAGGTAGCGGTACCCCCGGGCGCTCGAGGGAATGGACACAGGATGTCCAGCCCCCAGACCGTGAACGGCCATGAGAGCGGGATGGTTTGGAGTCCCTGGGCAGGCTGGTGAATCTGCTTGGCATGAAACTGATAGGCCTCACAAGATCATACCAGCTCGGTGGCATCATTGAGCGCCGTGGGCCAGTAGAATCCACTGCGGAACGCCTTGCCGACGAGGGTGCGTGACGAGGAGTGATGCCCGCAGTCTCCGCCATGTATGTCGGCCAGCAGCTCGCATCCCTGCTCCTTGGAGATGCATCGTAGAGAAACATCGTTCGGTTGCTTCCGGTAAAGCTCACCGTCCTCAATGCAGTACGCAGTGGCC
Source organism: Thinopyrum elongatum (assembly GCA_011799875.1). Classification (NCBI taxonomy): domain Eukaryota; kingdom Viridiplantae; phylum Streptophyta; class Magnoliopsida; order Poales; family Poaceae; genus Thinopyrum; species Thinopyrum elongatum. Next base: position 167,807,480 of record CM022299.1, read on the forward strand.
TGGCGGGCGACTCGCTCTGCGTCTTCCTCCCTCTCTGGCAAGGTGCCTTGGAGCAGGTACGTCTTGAACTCCTCGGTCCAGCACCCCTCCTGAGGCTTGAGCGCGAGGAGCAGGTGGGCTCCCGAGGTCGGGCCGCAAGCTCGGGCGCCTGAGAGGGGTGCCTGGGGAAGCTCCTCCTGAAGCGGTGCTGGTGCTGCAGCGGGTGGAGCCGCCGATGGCTTGAAAAGCCGCTCCTCGAAGACGCCGGCCTCCTGAGGTAGACGTCGGGACGCCCTCTTGGCGATGTCGTCCGCCTCCTTGTTTGTGCCACGTGGTACATGCTGCAATTCCAAGCCCAAGAATTGTTTCTCAATTTTGCGTACCTCCTCGAGGTATGCCTCCATGTGCTCATCCTTTGGCTTGTACACCTTGTTGGAGAAGTTGATGAGGAGCTGGGAGTCGCCCCTGATGGTGAGACGCCTTATCCCCAGGGCTGCCGCAGCCTTGAGGCCGGCGATTAGGCCCTCGTATTCCGCAATGTTGTTGGAGACCTTCTCGCCATGCTGGAAGTAGAGCTGCACGGCGTAGTAGAGCTTGTCTTGTGTGGGCGAGATGAGCACAGCTCAAGCCCCCGCGCCCTGACGCGCGAATGCTCCGTCGAAGTACATGGCCCAACCATCCGGCGCTTCGCTTCTGGGTGAAAGAGAACGGTCCTCACCCACTTCCCGGCCAGGGGCGTCAATCCATTCTGCCACAAAGTCAGCAAGTGCTGCACCTTTGATGATCCTGGTGGTGCTGAACTCTAACTGGAACGCCTGCAGTTCGATGTTCCATTCGGCGAACCTTCCTGCGGCTTTCAGGCTCTGGAGCACCCTCTCCAAGGGGTAAGCTGAGACAACCTTGATGGGGTGACCTTGGAAGTAGTGACGCAGTTTTCGGGAGGCGACGAGGAATGCGAGCAAAAGCTTCTGCGGCATGGGGTAACACGCCCGAGCATCGCGCAGCACCGTACTGACGAAGTATAGTGGGTGCTCGACGAGGGTGGAGGCATTGGCGGGGTCTTGCACCTCCTGAGGCTGAGGGACCTCAGGAGCTTGGTCATTGGTCGAAGCAGCCGTGGCCTCCGGAGCGCCATCCTCAGGGGCTCGGCTAACCGGTGGGGTGGCCGAGGCCTCAGGAGCGCCATCCTGAGGCCGCAGCGCGTCGGCCAGGCGCATGGTGCTGCTCCGCGAGCCCTTGATGGGGTGCTCCTCCCGGACCGCCACCAACGCTGCGCTAGCAGAGTGAGGGGTGGCAGCCAGGTAGAGCACCAAGGGTTCAAGGGGGCGCGGCGCCACCATCACCGGTGGGCTGGTGAGGTACCTCTTGAGGTCTTGAAAGGCCGCATCAGCCTCCGGAGTCCACTCGAATGGGCCCTTCCTTTTCATCAGCTTGAAGAAGGGGAGGGCGCGTTCTCCCAACTTGGAGATGAAGCGCCCGAGCGAGGTCACGCAGCCCGCCAGCTTCTGCATCTCCTTGAGGGTTTGGGGCGGACTCATCCTTTCTATAGCCTTGACCTTCTGTGGGTTGGCCTCGATCCCTCGGTGCGACACCAGGAAACCCAGCAGCTTGCCGGACAGGACGCCAAACACGCATTTTTCCGGGTTGAGCCGCAGGTCTACTTGGCGCAGGCTGGCGAACGTCTCTTCCAGATCTTCGATAAGGGTTCTCGCCTCCTGAGATTTCACCACTATGTCGTCGACGTATGCCTCAGCGTTCCTCCCGAGCTGCTGCCCCAGGGCGATGTACATCAACCGTTGGAAGGTTGCTCCTGCATTCCGCAGCCCGAACGGCATGCAAGTGTAGCAGTACACCCCGCACGGGGTCAGAAAAGCCGTCTTCTCAACATCCTGCACCGCCATCTTGATTTGGTGATAGCCCGAGAAGGCGTCCAGGAAGCACAGTAAATCACACTTGGCGGTGGAGTCGACAATCTGGTCGGTGCGCGGGAGAGGGAAAGGGTCTTGAGGACAGGCCTTGTTGAGGTTCGTGAAATCTACGCACATGCGCTCCTTCCCACCCTTCTTGGGGATGATAACTGGGTTCGCGAGCCAATCCGGGTGCCGCACTTCCCGAATGACGCCGGCTTCCTGCAGCTTGCGGGTTTCCTGGACGATGAACGATTGCTTCTCCGGGGCTTGCCGTCGTGCCTTCTGCTTCACTGGGCGTGTGTTGGGGCACACCCTCAGGTGGTGCTCGATTACCCCACGCCGAACCCCGACCAGGTCCGTAGCTTTCCACACAAAAACGCCCTTGTTCGCGCGAAGGAAGCTGACCAGTGCCTCCTCCTGGTCCGGAGGGAGGACGGCGCCTATGGTGAAGGTAGGGCCGGCCTCTCCGTCTTCATCGACCGGCACCTGCTTCGTTTTAGCCTTGTCTTGAGAGAACAATTGCTTCTTCTTTGTTGGCGCAGCCCCCGGGCCCTCCAGAGCCTTAACCTCGACCGGCCGCGCGGCCGCCTTGGTCTTGTAGGCGAGCCTGAGGGCCGAGAGCGCGTCCTTGGTGTCCCCTGCCACGGTGAGGACGCCGCTGCTTCCCGGCATCTTCATGAGGTTGTAGCCAGGATGGGTTGCCGCCATGAACTTAGCCAAGGCCGGGTACCCGAGAATGGCGTTGTACGAGAGGCCGATGCGGGCGATGTCAAAGTCGATGAGCTCGGTGCGGTAGTTGTCGCGCGCACCGAAGGTGACGGGGAGGCGGATCTGCACTAGGGGGCAAGTGGAGCCGTCAACGACCCCAGAGAAAGGTTTGGTGGGGAGGAGCCGGCCGTAGGGCACGTGAAGCAGGCCGAACGCCTCCACGGATAGGACGTTGAGGCCGGCGCCACCGTCAATGAGGGTCCTGGTGACTGCTACATTGCAGATGGTGGGGGTCCAGAGCATAGGGAGCGCGCCGGCGCCGACCGTGGTCTTGGGGAGGTCCCCTGAGTCAAAGGTGATGTCGGCCTTAGGCGCCGCCCAGCCCGGAGGAGCTCCCCGTTGCGCGCGAGCGGCACCCACTTGACGGAAGAACTGCTTGACATGGCGATCTGAAGCTGGCGCCTGCGACCCGCCGAGGATGGCCGCGACGGTGTGAGGTGCCGGCACCGCGGGGCGCGCGATGGAGAGTTCGTCAGCGCTCGCCGGTGCCGTCTGCGCGACGTGGGCGGCGAGAGCGGCCCGGTGCTCGGCACGAACACGAGGAGCGTCGGCCATGGGAACGGTGGAACGGCGGCGAATCGGCTGGCGGAAGAGAGGCTCCGACACACCCCTACCTGGCACGCCAAATATCCGATTCAGGGCTCCGCAGACCCAAGAAAGGTTCGAACTCTGGGGTGCGTGCGAAGAACTCAATATCCCCAGCCTGCCGACTCGTCGATCTCACCGCCTAACTCGATGAACAGGAAAGGAATGGGACTCAACAATTTACCCAGGTTCGGGCCACCTTGCGGTGTAAAACCCTATTCCTGCTTTGTGGTGGATTGGCCTCGAGGTGGGCTGAGGATGAACCAGTAGGGGGAGAACAACCTCAGGAGGAGTTTTCTTGTGCTGGTGTGTGCTGGTGAGGATGATCTCTCTCCCCCTTCTATGGTGATGGCCTAGCTATATTTATAGTGGCCTCGGTCCTCTTCCCCCCAAATGAAGGCAGGAAGGGATCCCACAACGGCCAAGTTTGAAGGGAGACAAGTAGTACATCTTATCCTGTCGAAAGATGGTCTTCGCCTGCAAAGCTTCTGGTCGTGACGTCGTGGTGGGCTCGGCGATGACCTCCGTCCTGCTGTCCTGGTCTTGTAGCACGGGAATGGAAACCTTTGGCCGATTCCTTGTGTGACGCCCGGATAGTTATGCTACAGTAATTCCCTGCTAATCATGCCACGTCACCGCGATTACTTTTGTTAACCTTGCGATGATTCAAAACCAATTTAAAATTCAAATTTAAGGTAAAGTCAAACAGTAAAAGTTTTCGAATGTCAAAACTAAAAAGTACAAGCTATGACAGTTAAATCATAAATAACATTGGTGAAGAAACCACCCTTTTATAAAATGTTCAAATACTCTAAAATGTATAAAACAGCAGTAAAAATAATTATTTAAATGCTTTTAAAATAGTAAACAATTACAAACTATTTTATTTTAGGTGCCAAGTTAATTGTGGCAGTGGCATATTAATTAATACTATTTTAGATACAACTTTTGTATTTTATAAAAACTTAAATTTAATAAAACAGAAAAGAAAAATAAATAAAAAGAAAAGAGAGAATTAAAACAAAATAAAAAGGAGAAGAACCGCCCTCCCCGCTGGGCCGTGGCCCAGCTGGCCACTGGGCTAGCCAGGCCAGCCCAGCCGGCCCCCTCACCCCTTGGTTTATCCCCCCACCCCCTCGAACCCTACAACCCAATCACCACTCCTCCCCTCGCTCTCCTCCCCCCCCGCCTGGATCGGGATCGGGCAACCCCTGTCGCCCTCCCCGCCCCGATCCCGTCGCCGCCCGAGGACCTCGTCGACGCTGCCCCCTTCACCCGTTGACCGCCAGGCGCCCCCGCAACTCGCCATCTTCGTCGTCTTCTACACGCGCGGGCGCTGGACGCCATCGTCATGCATGTCGCCGTCGACCGACCCCCAGGCCCCTCGACCCCGACTCCATCCAGCTCGCTGTGAGCTCCCACTTCGCGCCCCCTTCTCCCCTCCTCCTCATATTGCTGTCCCGCCGTCGTTCGTGCACACCGCGGCCAGTCGCGCCCACGGCCATCGCAATTGCCCGCGTCCACCCGTCACTGGACCCCCCCCCCGCTCGCTCACGGTTGCCGCTGTCGGCGCGCGCCCACCTGCGCCTGCGCGTGCCCCGCCAGTCCCGCCGCGCCTGCTCTCTTGCTACTGCTCGCCCGAGCGCCATGACCATCCCTGTCGTTGCATCACGCCGCTCGCATACCGCTCCTGCCGGCCCGTGCGCCCACTGCTCGCCCTGCTCCTGTGCCGCTCCGTCCCGCCTCCGCCACTGCTGCCGCCTCCACGCGCGCAAGCCCCCGCTCCCCTAGCCCCGCTCTAGTCCGAGCTCGCGCCCACCACCGCCATCCCCGCGGCCAACTCCGGCGCCACGCCGACCGCGCCCGTCGCAACCCCCCCCCCCCCCCCCCCCCCGCTCCGCGATGCCAATCTCCGTGCTGTGTCCTGGCACTCCACGGCCCGGCCACCCCCCACCCCCCGCTCAGCGCCGCTCCGGCGCCCTGCCGTCGCCGTCGCCCTCCCCCTAGTTGGCCGGGGTGGGCGCCCCTTTCGGACTGGGCATTAGCGCCCGCTAACCGCGCCCGTTAAGGCCTCCCTGGGCTAACTGGCTAGGGGCCCCACGCCCAGAACATAAAAGAAAAAGAAAAAGAAAATGTAATTAAAAATAATAATAATTAATTAATTAAGTTAATTAGTCTAGTTTAATTAAACTTAATTAATCCTGCTTAATTAAACCCTAATTAACCTGGTTAGTCTATGACAGTGGGACCCACTGTCAGTTTGACCCAGTCAACTGTACAATTGACCGCTGACGTCATTCTGATGTCATAAATGTATTTTCGAATTAAATTAATAATAATAATTTAAAAATTCTTTAAATCTTTAAAAATTAATATAAAATAAACCGTAGCTCGGATGAAAAAACTTTGTACATGAAAGTTGATCAGAACGACGAGACGAATCCGATTACGCAGTCCGTTCGTCCGTCACACGTCCCTAACATAGCGAACGTGCAACTGTTCCCCTCCGGTCATCTGTCTAACAAATGTCCGGAACCGGGAAAACTTTCCCGGATGGGATCCTCCTTTCTCGGTAACGTGCAATCCCACGTTAGAGCACACCCGGCACTGCATATTGTCATGTCATACTTTGTGTAGCATTGATTGCTTTGTATTTACTGTTTCCTCCCCCCTCCTTCTCTCTCGATAGACGCTGAGACCGCTGACGACGCTGCCGTGAACGACTACTACGTCGACGACCCTTCTCTCTCGACACCGCTTCCAGGCAAGCCCCCCCCTTGATCAACCCGATATCGCCTATTCCTTCTCTCTACTGCTTGCATTAGAGTAGTGTAGCATGTTACTGCTTTCGGTTAATCCTATTCTGCTGCATAGCCTGTCTTTGCTACTACTGTTGATACCTTACCTGCAATCCTAAAATGCTTAGTATAGGTTGCTAGAATTACATCAGTGGCCCTACACTCTTGTCCGTCTGCCATGCTATACTACTGGGCCGTGATCACTTCAGGAGGTGATCACGGGTTTATATTATATACTATTACATACTTATGTTTCTGTTCGGAGATGGGGGCTGAAGGGGCAGGTGGTTCCATCCAGGCAGAGGTGGGCCTAGGTTCCCGACGGCCCCCGAGTGTTACTTTGTGGCGGAGCGACAGGGCAGGTTGTGACCACCTAGGAGATAGGTGGGCCTGGTCCTGGTCGGCGTCCGCAGTTATATCAATTAACACGCTTAACGAGATTGGGTATTTGATCTGAGTCTGGCTACGAGCCTATACGCACTAACCACCACGCGGGAACAGTTATGGGTACTCGACATCGTGGTATCAGCCGAAGCCTCCTAGACGTCAGCGACTGAGCGGCGCGCGCCGGGTTGGACCGCGTAACGCGACTTCCTTTGTAATGGAGGTTGCTAGGTCTGCTCTCCGGCCGCCCACGCAACGTGCAGGTGTGCAATGGGCGATGGGCCCAGACCCCTGCGCGCATAGGATTTAAACCGGCGTGCTGACCTCTCTGTTAGGCCTAGGTAGGGCTGCGACGTGTTGATCTTCCGAGGCCGGGTATGACCCAGGAAAGTGTGCCCGGCCAGAGGGATCGAGCGTGTTGGGTAATGTGGTGCACCCCTGCAGGGAAGTTTATCTATTCGAATAGCCGTGTCCCTCGGTAAAAGGACGACCCGGAGTTGTACCTCGACCTTATGACAACTAGAATCGGATACTTAATAAAACACACCCTTTCAAGTGCCAGATACAACCCGGTGATCGCTCTCTCACAGGGCGACGAGGAGAGGATCGTCGGGTAGGTTTATGCTATGCGATGATACTTGGTGAACTTACCAGCTACTCTCTTCTATATGCTTCAAGATGGGGGCTACTAGAAGCGTAGTCTTCGATAGGACTAGCTATCCCCCTCTTATTCCAGCATTCTGCAGTTCAGTCCACAGATACTACCATTTCATTGATACCATTGCATATGTAGTGTAGATCCTTGCTTGCGAGTACTTTGGATGAGTACTCACGGTTGCTTTACTCCCTCTTTCCCCCCTTTTTCCATTCTTCTCGGACGTCGCAACCATATGCTGGAGCCCCGGAGCCAGACGCCACCTTCGACGACCCCTACTACACCGAGGGTGCCTACTACTACGTGCAGGCCGCCGACGACGACCAGGAGTAGTTTAGGAGGATCCCAGGCAGGAGGCCTGCGCCTCTTCGATCTGTATCCCAGTTTGTGCTAGCCATCTTATCGCACCTTGTTTAACTTTATGTCTGTACTCAGATATTGTTGCTTTCGCTGACTCGCCTATGATCGAGCACTTGTATTCGAGCCCTCGAGGCCCCTGGCTTGTATTATGATGCTTCTATGACTTATTTATTTCTTAGAGTTGTGTTGTGATATCCTCCCGTGAGTCCCTGATCTTGATCGTACACGTTTGCGTGTATGATTAGTGTACGATTGAATCGGGGGCGTCACACCTTGGGACTCTGCGTCTGCGCTTGCTTCCTTAGCACCGAAGAGGAAACCTGCTGTACTGCGCCTGCTGGCGCGCGCCTGACCTTGGTCGTTATTGATGACGTCATCTGAACCTCACGAGGTGGGGCTTGCATGGAAATCTCCGCTCCTCAGGAGCCGGCCTGGGAAAGCCGCTCCCTCCGGAGGTCTTGGCGTCGTCCGTCTCGCGAGGCTTGGCCCCTCGCGAGAGTCTTGTGTTGTTGATGCTGGAGAAGGGCCGTACCAGACCGTTGATGAAGCCACGTTGTGGGCCGCAGGCAGACAAGTCTGGGTACCCCGGTTTTCAGAACGCCGACAAAAACATTGAGATTTTTTGTTGGGGTTGGAATTTTGTTTTAGTTAGCTTCGCTAGGTAATGCTTAATTTAGGCCAGTCTGCTCTTGTCCGGTCCGGGTTATTAATTAGAGCCACGAGATGGAATTGAACTGGGTCTGGAGTGTAGGAGTAAAACATGATGATATCCTGGTACCTTTTCTTTCCAGGATATATACTGGACTCGACTAATGCATGCTTATCAACTTAATTTTTTAATGTATGCTTATTATACGACATGTATTTGAACCATGTCTTTTTTTTCGTGATGGATGTATTTGAACCTCATCTACGTAGTACTCCCTCCATTCGGAATTACTTGTCGCAGAAATGGATGTATCTAGACGTATTTTAGTTCTAGATACATCTATTTCCGAGACAAGTAATTCCGAACAAAGGGAGTAGTACTCAATTAATGCATGCATATTATACATCGGGCGGAAAGCCTTCGGTAAAAAGGCAAACAGGCAAAAAAGACCTGCGGTAAAGGAAGAAGGGCGAAAACCCGGCAGTCAAAACAAGAGGGACAGAAAATCTGTACGTACGTTATGCGGCCGCGGGTCTTTAGCAGAAACCCAGTGATGACGACTATACACAACACATGCATATTTCACGTATATATTTTGGTACTAATAAGTATATTTGATAATTAAACCTTCCTATCAATACGTGTGCCAGTATATTTTGAGGATTTCTTATTGAGCGGAAGTGTACGTGTTTTAGCAGACACCAATGTACTAAAAATACTAGTAAGGAACATGTCCAGAAAAAGTGGAAAATGTGCCATGGCATAGCCACAAGTGCTCATATCTATGGTAGCATAATAAACACCTGCCATGGCCATGGACGTGCATTACGTACACGTGCCCATGCCCAGTGTGTCAAGTCTTTATCTTTGCAGATTTATATTTTAATTTTTGACATTAAGGTTTCGTAGATAATGAACAACTAAATACATCGCCCGCTGGTTATTTACTTAGCGTGCTCCGCGATAAAGTATATATATGGCGCTGTAGACAAGTCATATGAAGGTACATAGCACGGTGCAGCCACGTATTTTTGCATGCGCACAAGGCTCTCCTGCGTGCATTGGCGCGGAGCGCATGATCACACGTTAGAGCGCCAGAGATGAAACTGCCGTGAGGGCAATGGTCCCTTTTTGTCCAAAAACTTCACAAACTAGATCCGGGAATACGGGAAACTGACTTCAGCTTTTACCGCGACATGGACGTACTGATCTATATATGGAACAAAATAACTGAAATAACTTTCTTCCGTGTTTTCCGTCTACTACTACATTCATTAGTTTCTAGACAAAATGCAAATTAACTTTTTCTCCATCTTTTGGGCCTAATACATTAATTAGTATCTAAACAAAGAGCTGGTGCATTTACAAACTCGTCCACCTTCTTTTTACTTTTGAGGTCTGGGTGAGTTTGGTAAAGTTACATAATTCACCCCATGCTTTGGCATAATTCATTGTACAATGCCACTCCTTTGTTACATTAGCTGGAGCTTTCATTTGTAACAGAAAATATGTACTAGAATCTTTATCTAATAATAAAGCGAGTACTGTTTCTGGTCGTCCGTCGCTCATTTTATGATACCTTCCTGTATTTTTCCGAAATCAACCCGCAGTTTGGACTAAACTGACAAAAGCGAATCGTATTTTGTATTTTTTTTTCAGAAACCCATTATGTTTTCGTGAAATAAATCCACAGTCTGGACTTAGTAAAAACGAATCGTTTTTCATATTTTTATAGAAAACCCCCTACCATTTTTATTAATTAATCCACAGTTCAACTATAAGTGACAAATGCTTTTAAAATTTCATATATTTTAAACCGTAACTCCAATTTTAAAATTCTGTTTACCTAATTAACATTTTTAAAATTCTATTTATTGTGTAATTTTAATCAATAGTGATGTGTACAATCTGAATATGATGTTATTTTACATATTTAACATTTTAAAAATTGTATTTGTGGTGTAATTTTAATCAATAGCGCACAATCCGTCTTTTTTCCATACCGAGGCCGATCCGTATTGCAAATGAACACCCCATCAAAGTGAGATGGAAGACAAAAGAAACCATCAATAACCAGACATGCATGCCTCGGCAAAACATCGCATGGAAAAAAGAAAGTTGATGTTCATTTTGCGGAGAGAGAGGGAGAGAGAGACCACATAGATGGGATGCCATGTTCAAATAAAGGACATGGGTCTATTGGGGTCTTGAGTCATGATTATTGGGTTAGAGCGTGTCGTATTCCTCCCGTTGCAACGCACGGGCTCTTTTGCTAGTATTTCTCAAAGGAGAAAAATGTAGAACTTTTTTGTTTTCCTGAGAAACGCCAAATGCAATGTTGACACACCCGCACATGCACACACTCACGCATCATCTAGGAAGATCAGAGTCGCGAAACTTCAAGATTGATAAAAGTTGTCACATGCGCCTCGTTAAGGGATCTCGTCGCCTCCGACTGAAAGAATAATTCGACAAGACGTGCATGGCGTTAAACATAGAGTTTGATCACAACTAGAATGGGACACAACCATCCAGCCACAATCCAACCACATGTTGGTTATCAATACTAGTAGAACAATATTGTTCAATTTACCATCAGATTCGAGGTAAAGCTCATCTCGGCTTTGCACCTCCCACTTCTCATGGAGTAAAAAATAAGTGACGAGCGGGTCTCAGAACACGCACATAGGGTGGGCGTGAACTCTTATGGTTGTATCGCATCGATGTGGTTGCGAATTCACATTACCAAATTAAATAAATAACATGTTTAGGGTGTGAACTGTGAAGTAGGAAGGTGAAGACGGGAATTTGAATATTTTTCCAATGAAGGCACAATAATTTGTGGAAGTAGGTGTCCAAAAGGAGAGCAGGGGAGGACCGATCGACGGAGAGTGATGAGCGGAAATGAAAATGCTCACATGATGAACTCTTTCCCTTGTTCACTGGCACTAGCAACAACAAGAGCGAGTTCCAATGGGGGAGTGCTTCTTCTTGAGCTTGCGTTGGTTTTTTCCTTGAAGAGAAAAGGGTGATGTAGCAAAGTAGAGATAAATATTTCCCTCAGTTAAGAACCAAGGTATCAATCCAGTAGGAGGAACACACAAGTCTCCAATAATTGCACCTACACAAACAAATAAATACTTGCACCCAACGTGATAAATGGGTTGTCAATTCCTTCACGGTTACTTGCAAGGATGAGATTTGATAGTGATAGATATAAAAGATAAATAAAAGTGCTAAATAAAATAAAAGTAAATAAATTGCAGCAAGCTATTTTTGTGTTTTTGATTTTATAGATTTGAAAATAATATGATAAAAGATAGATCCGGGGGGGCATAGTTTTTACTAGAGGCTTCTCTCTTGAAAGAAAGCATACTGTGGGTAAACAAATTATTGTTGAGCAATTGATAGAAAAGCGCAAAGTTATGACGATATCTAAGGCAATGATCATGCATATATAGGCATCACATCCGTGACAAGTAGACCGACTCCTGCCTGCATCTACTACTATTACTCCACACATCGATCGCTATCCAGCATGCATCTAGTGTATTAAGTTAACAAGAACGAGTAATGCCTTAAGCAAGATGACATGATGTAGAGGGATAGATCCAATCAATATGAACAAACCCCATCTTTTTATCCTTAGTGGCAACAATACAAATATGTGTCATGTCCCTTTCTGTCACTGGGATTGAGCACCGCAAGATTGAACCCACTACAAAGCACCTCTCCCATTGCAAGAAAAATCAATCTAGTTGGCCAAACCAAATCAATAGATCGGAGAGAAATACAAAGCTATCTTAATCATGCATAAAAGAGTTCAGAGAAGACTCAAATAATATTCATAGATAATCTGATCATACTAGTAATTTGTATGTGCTTTGCACGTCAGTTGATTACATATAAGCATGGTACTAAATTAGTGTAAAAAACTAAAGCACACGTATATTATGGTAAATTTTTCATAGAAGCTTCAAATGGAGATATCCAATAGGCATTTGTGGAATCAATTTTGGGCTTTGCAAGGCCGGATAACAACTATTCCCCAAAAAAACATAGTATAATGATTTTCTTTATATGAAACATTAGATATAATCTTTGCACTTTTTTATATATAAAAATTGTTTAGGAAGTCCTTCAGTTTATTGGACTCATACTAAACTCTTTTTTTTTGTTGAGAAAAATGATGTGAAAAGAAGAAGTACGATTAATAATAAATCTTCACCTTCTCAAGCTCATGTCAGCTAAGAAAATAAAAGGAGTCAAAACGTACTCGTTCATAGGTTATTTGCACTTTTTTTTTCTCATTCTAATTATCCTAGGTACCTTACTACTTGTTTCAAATGATAAGAAAATGGAAAAGTTCACCATGCATACAACATTGCAATGCTAGGCTCACATGCTAGTCTCTCGTGAAGCAGTCGATGCATGCATGTAGCTGTTGCATGCATGTAGGCAGGTAGTACGAATTAAATAATTTAGAGAGCAAGTGTGTAGTCCAGCCCATAGTGGAAAGATCCAGAGCGTGGTCAGATGGTGGGTCACACAGCGAATTCTAGAAATAGCAGACATAGGTTTGGAGCAGCCACTGTTCATGCGAATCCCACTGCTCCCAACCGTTAGATTGAGAGCTCCAACGATCACGATTGCTGTTCTAGGTCCATTCAAAACTTGCACACTATATAGTGGTATAGAAATCCACAATTCATCAGATCTCAACAAACGCACCGCAAAAGAAGATTACATCGAATAGATCTCCAAGAACATCGAGGAGAACATTGTATTGAAGATCAAAGAGAGAGAAGAAGCCATCTAGCTACTAGCTATGGACCCGTAGGTCTATGGTAAACTACTAACACATCATCGAAAGGGCAGCAAGGTTGATGTAGAAGCGCTTCATGGTCGATTCCCCCTCCGGCAGAGTACCGGAAAAGGTCCCCAGATGGGATCTCACGAAGATAGAAACTTGCGGCGGCGGAAAAGTATTTTTGGTGTGCACTCTAGTCTAGAGGGAATATTTGGGTATTTATAGAACAAGAATTAGGGCTAGAGGAGTCACGGGGGGCCCACAAGCTTGCAGGGTGCCCCCTAGGGCGCGCCCTGTGAGCTTGTCGTTGACTCGTGGCTCTTCTGGCCTTCTCCCGAAGCTTCCAGGGTGTCTTGTGGTCCAAGAAAAATTGTCAAAAAATTTCGTTCCGTTTGGTATTGATTTTCTATAAAGACAAAAACAAGAAAAAAAACAGCAACTGGCACTATGGCACTAGGTTAATAGGTTAGTCCCAAAAAATGATGTAAAATAGCATAATAATGCATATAAAACATCCAAGGTTGATAATATAATAGCATGTAACAATAAAAAATTATAGATACGTTGGAGTCGTATCAAGCATCCCCAAGCTTAATTCCTGCTCGTCCTCGAGTAGGTAAATGATAAAAACAAATTTTTTGATGTGGAATGCTACCTAACATGTTTATCATGTAATATTTCTTAATGTGGCATGAATATTCAGATCCATAAGATTCAAAACAAAAGTTTAATATTGACATAAAAACAATAAGACTTCAAGCATACTAAAAAGCAATCATGTCTTCTCAAAATATCATGGCTAAAGAAACTTATCCCTACAAAATCATATAATCTTGATATGCTCTATCTTCTTAACACAAAGTATTTATCATGCACAACCCCGATGACAATCCAAGCAATTGGTTCATACTTTTTAACGCACTTCAGCTTTTTCAACTCTCACGCAATACATGAGTGTGCGCCATGGATATAGCACTATGGGTGCAATAGAATATGATGTTGGAGGTTGTGTGGAGAAGACAAAAAAGGAGAAAGTCTCACATTGACGAGGCTAATCAACGGGCTATGGGGATGCCCATCAATTGATGTCAGTGCAAGGAGTAGGGATTGCCATGCAACGGATGCACTAGAGCTATAAGTGTATGAAAGCTCAAAAGAAAACTAAGTGGGTGTGCATCCAACTTGCTTGCTCATGAAGACCTAGGGCATTTGACGAAGCCCATCATTGGAATATACAAGCCAAGTTCTATAACAAAAAATTCCCACTAGTAATATATGAAAGTGACAAAATAGGAGACTCTCTATCATGAAGAACATGGTGCTACTTTGAAGCAAAAGTGTGGAAAAGGATAGTAACATTGTCTCTTCTCTCTTTTTCTCTCATTTTTTTGTTGGGCACTTTAGCCTCTTTTTCTTGGCCTCTTTTTGGCCTCTTTATTTTATTTTATTTTATTTTTTGGCCACTCATAAGGAAGACAATAAAAAATAAATCATGCTCCAATTTCATTGCATAACAAGAGACCATACGTGCATGCTTCGGGAATCACAAACCTTAACACAAATATTCTTACTAAACCACAATTACTCACTAGCATGACTCTAATATCACCATCTTTATATCTCGAAACAAATGCAAGGAATCAAATTTCTCATATATTCAATGATCTTAATGAAAGTTTTTATTATATCACTTTTGAATACCTTATCATGTTAGGGCTAAATTCATAACCTAAGCAAATTGCCGTACTATTTATAAGACTCTCTAAATAATATAAGTGAAGCATGAGAGTTCATCAATTTTCTCAAAATATAACCACCGCCGTGCTCTAAAAGATATAAGTGAAGCACTAGAGCAACTACCTAGCTCAAAAATATAAGTGAAACACATAGATTATTCTAATAAATTCACGATTAATGTGTGTCCCTCTCAAAAGGTGTGTCCAACAAGGATTATTGTGGCAAAATAAAAAGCAAATACTCATATAATACAAGACGCTCCAAGCAAAACACATATCATGTGGTGAATAAAAATATAGCCTCAAGTAATTTACCGATAACTTGAACACAAAAGAGGGGATGCCATCCGGGGCATCCCCAAGCTTAGACGCTTGGCTGTCCTTGAATATTACCTTGGGGTGCCTTGGGCATCCCCAAGCTTAGGCTCTTGCCACTCCTTATTCCTTAGTCCATCGAAACTTTACCCAAAACTTGAAAACTTCACAACACAAAACTCAACAGAAAACTCATGAGATCCGTTACTATAATAAAACAAATCTCCACTTTTAGGTACTGTTGTAAACTTATTTAAATTTTATATTTGCATTATATCTACTGTATTCTAAATTCACCATGGCTCATACCCCCCGATACTACCCATAGATCCATCAAAACAAGCGAACAACACAATGAAAATAGACTCTATGAAAAACAGAACAGTCTGTAAAGACACGAATTAATATCATACTTCTGTAACTCCAAAAATTCTGAAAACTTAGGACAACGTAGGTAATCTGTTTATCAATCTTGTGTAAAAAAATCATAATGTTTCCACGTTCCAGCAAATTTTAACAATTCTGCTACTAGACGCAAAAGTTTCTATTTTTTCTCAGAATCAAATCAATGATCTTCCAAATCATCCCACATGTCTTACTTGGCTCAAACACTAATTAAAATACTAAAACACAATCATAACATAAGTATAATTTCATATTTATTGAAAAATAGAAGAAAAAACAAAAACATAAAAATAAAATTGAGTTGCCTCCCAACAAGCGCTATTGTTTTACGCCCCTAGCTAGGCATATTGCATAGATCTAGGTATTGTCATATTTGGTATTCTATTCCTTCTTAATCAAACCTGCCAAAACTTTTCTTAGTAAATTTATCTTTTCACGTTCCTCCTTCCTAATGGGGGAGCTCAATTCATGGAAAGGACTTCGATTAGTAATTTGGACATTCATAAATTCGTATTCAAGATCATCACCATAAACATCTTCAAATGAAACATGTATCTCTTTTTTAATAGGTTCTCTAGACATCTTTTCAATCCATTCTTTATTAAACCCTTCATTGATTCCCTTAGTGAACCAATCAAATCTATCATAAGCATCAATGTACAAAGCGCGGATAACTTCCGCATAAGGGACTCTTTTCTTTAAATTGTTACTAAAAGCGACATAATACTTAGATTCCAAACCACGTAAGGTTTATTTATCATAGAGAACTTCTTCTATTGGAGGATGCGCAAAATCTATTTTATAGTGAGCAAAAATTTCTCTAGCCTCACGGACTATATAGTCAAATTCACGCATAAGGATAATAGTAACAATTTTTTTAGCTTTAGGATCATGTATATTGGGGAGTTCATAAAACATCTTTTGTAAAGTCGGATGGATATGTAGAATTTCTCTTTCTAATTTAACCACAAACATAGAAATAGCATCCGCATAGCAATTTGTATTATCAAGGATGGTTCCCCTATTTATAGGCATAACTCCCGTGCAATCAAAAAATTCTTGAATAATATTCTTCCCAATAATATTACCATCACCTACATCATAGATCTTTGTTTTAAGATTGGTAGAAGTATCAGTTTCAAAAGGATCATGATTAAGAACACAAGATTTTCCCTAGTTTTTTCAACAATAATCTCCCCAGATTCAGACATGATGACAAAGCAAGCAATCTAGCAGACAAGCAAACAAAAAGCAAACGGAAAGAAGGCAAATAAAAAGGCAAATATTTTTGTGTTTTTCTGAAAATGTTTTAGAAGTGGGAGATAGGAAAACGAGAGGTAAATGGCAAATAATGTAAATGAAAGAGATGAGAGTTTATGATGGGTACTTGGTAGGCTTGATGTAGATCCTCACCGGCAACGGCGCCAGAAATTCTTCCTGCTACTTCTTGAGCTTGCGTTGGTTTTTCTCTTGAAGAGGAAAGGGTGATGCAGCAAAGTAGAGATAAGTATTTCCCTCGGTTAAGAACCAAGGCAACTTGTTCTTGTAGACTCGTGTTGGGCCACCAAGTGCAGAGTTTTGTAAGACGGTAGCAATTTTCCCTCAAGTGGATGACCTAAGGTTTATCAATCCGTGGGAGGTGTAGCATGAAGATGGTCTCTCTCAAACAACCCTGCAAACAAATAATAAAAAGTCTCTTGTGTCCCCAACACAGGAAATACAATGGTAAATTGTATAGGTGCACTAGTTCGGCGAAGAGATGGTGATACAAGTGTAGTAATGATAGTAGATATTGATTTTTGTAATAGGAACAATAAAAACCAGCAAGGTAGCAATTGATAAAACGGAGCACAAATGGTATTGCAATGCTTGAAAATGAGGCCTAGAGTCCGTACCTTTGCTAGTGCAATCTCTCAACAATGCTAATATAATTGGATCATATAACAATCCCTCAACGTGCGATGAAGAATCACTCCAAAGTTCTTATCTAGCGGAGAACATAAGAATAAATTGTTTGTAGGGTACGAAACCACCTCAAAGTTATCCTTTCCGATCGATCTATCCAAGAGTTCGTACTAAAATAACACCAAGTGATCCTTTCCGATCGATCTATCTAAGAGTTCATACTAAAATAACACCATATGATACACATCAACCAACTCTAATGTCACCTAGATACTCCAATGTCACCACGAGTATCCATGAGTTGATTATACGATATGCATCAAACAATTTCAAACTCATAATACTCAATTCATCATAAAGAACCTCAAAGAGTGCCCCAAGATTTCTATCGGAGAAACAAGGACGAAAACGTGCATCAACCCCTATGCATAGATTGCCCCGATGTCACCTCGGGAATCCGCAAGTTGAGTGCCAAAACATATATCAAGTGAATCAATATGATACCCCATTGTCACCACGGGTGTTGGGGATATAACCCCGAGGTGTGACCCGCCCAGGAGGGGCCGGGTTACACCGTGGCGACTTAATATGAAGAAGGCCCAAGAAGGTCCAAGAAGACAAAGTATGAAGACAGGTGGTGGCTTAAGAGGCAGGCCAGGTGGTGGCCCAAGACCCGGAAGTGTAAGCCACCTGATAGTGACTTGCCTGGTAAGGCAAGGCGACTTAGAAACCAAGCTGGTCACGTTGTGTGATCCGGCCCGGACTCTTGTAAGCTCCGGAGCCTCGAGCTGTGTATATAAAGGCGAGACCCGGCGGTGGGTTAACTCAGGAAACAACTAATCGATAGCTAGGTCAAGCGTGATCGCTCCCTTGTAATCGATACTCAAGCAATACAACTAGAAGCAGGACGTAGGCTTTTACCTCGTTGTGAGGGGCCGAACCTGGGTAAATCTTTTTGTCCTTTGTCCCGTTCAACCCCTTCGAGCTAACCTACGTTGCGATGGCTCCACACCTAAGTCCTTTCACAAGGGCATCTGCCGTGTTAAATCCACGACAGTTGGCGCCCACCGTGGGGCCAGAACACGGTGATTTCGAGTTCTTGAAGGGCAACTTCTCAGGGATCGAAGGATATGCCGTGGACCGGATGACTAAGAGTTGCCGCGGCAAGATCTACATCGACGATGTTGGCTGGGGCCCCGAGGCCGACTCAATCGAGTACAGGTATCGGGTCCCCTTTGGCAGAATTCACATCTTCATCGGCAAGATCGGCGAGTCAAAGCTTGAGTCGGACACCTGCACTGACATCATTGAGATGGCTCAGCGCGCGCGACCCGCCAGGGGTCAACCCGGCCGGAAGCACATTTTTGTTGGCTTTGTTCATGGGGCGGATCTTGAGGAAGAAGGTTCTGCATCTGGTGGAGAGACGGCTATCTATTCAGGTGATGAGTCATCGACCGGAGAAACCGAATCAATCTATCATCTTCAGGATGGCGGGCTTGGGGGCTATTCCGATTGTGACAGTATTCCAGACCCTTATGAGCCACCGAGCAGGGCTGCTATTTTTATGGCTGGTACGCAACCAATGGTAAACTCATCAACAGTTGCTGCCATGACATCCGGTTCAACTGCTGCTGCGACAGCTGGGGCGAGCGGCTCTGTTCGATCGCCGACTCAGGTTTTATCTGAGCTCTTGGGCACGTTGACGACTCTGTTAGCCACGGAGGTGACTCCAGCGAATCAAGCACAGCATAATGCAGAAGTTGCAAAGGTGCGAGATGAGGTGGCCAAAGCCCAAGAGGATCTTAATGCAGAGAACGCCAGGATGGCAACAGAGCGAGCTTCGATGGATGCCGAGTCACAGCGGATAAGGGCAGAAGCTTTTCGTCTGAGTCTGGATCAGAATGCGTCCAATGCTGTCATTCGAAGGAGGCACCAGAGCCGCCTACCTTCACAGTTCGAGGGACGGAATCTTTTTAATACACCCGGGGCAGGGACGAGTAACCCACCCGGTGTAACCCGGGCCGCTGAGGCGCCAGGGACCAGAGCGGCGTCCCAGCCTCGTTTGCTAGACCCGCCTCATAGGGATCTAACTTTGCCTCAACGGGTTCCAACACCCTCTAGCCAATATTCTAACCCAGTGGATAACATGATAGCAACGGCTACACAGCTGGCGGCTATCCCAATCGAAGGCGAGTCTCCAGCGGCGATAGAGACTCGGAATGCTGTGGAACTTCTTCAGACGTTTGTGGCACAGCAAGCGGCTTATTCGTACAGTCGTGAGCGTGTTCACTCAACTCCCCGCCCAAGTCGAAGCTATAGCCGGCGTATTGAGTCGCCGGCGGTTTCCAGCAGTGAACGGCGTCGTAACCTGCCTCGTGATGATGACCCGCCCCGTGGACATAATCCGCCCTATGATGATAATATGCTGAACAATGCTCAGGCCCTTGTGGATCAGGCTAGAACCCGTCGTGAGGCGGAATTAGCGGCTAAATTGGGGGCTCATCAGTAGTTTCCAGTAAACTCTTCGGCATCTGTTGAGGCTAGGACGAATTCTAGGACAGTTGGTGTGCCATGTCTAGTACCGGCTCTCCGCAATGAATGTTTACCCTAGGATTTTAAGGGCCCTTGTAAGGTGCCTAATTATACAGCTGATCTTCCACCTGAGGCTTGGATTGAGAGCTATGAGCTGGCTATGGAGATGCTAGATCTTAATGATGTTGTATGTGCCAAGTACTTCACCATGATGTTAGATGGACTGGCCCGAACCTGGTTGAAAGGCTTACTCGCCAATTCCATCAATTCATGGGCTGAGTTGAAAGCACGCTTCATTCAGAACTTTAAGGGAACGTGTAAGCAGCCCCTGACGATCATTGATCTGGATAACTATGTGCAGTGGGAGGATGAGTCGGCCCACCATTGGGTCTGCCGGGTCTCTGCTATTATCCACTCATCTGATAGCATTGCGGCGGGTTCAGCTGTTTTGGTCTTGGAGAAGAATTGTCACTTTACCCCCCCCCCTTAAGCAGAAGCTTGGGCGGCTTAAGCGTCACTGTAATGACATGGGAGAGCTCATGGCAGCTCTCATCAAGTATGCCGACTCAGATACCACCAAAGATCCTGGATCTGATGATGAAAAATCCAACAAAGGAGAGAAGAGTGGTAATGGTAAGGGTCAGCAGCAGAATGTGATAGGGCATAAGGGTCACAACCAGGGTAACGGTGGTAAGCGCAGACAACCCGATGGCGGGTCAGATCTTGTAGCTAACACCAACACTGGATATAAAAGCCAGAGCTGTAATGGCAATGGTAAGCAGGCCTTTGGAGGGCCAAAATTTAATATTGAGGCAATGATGAACGAACCTTGCCCAAAACACAGTCTTCCCAATAAACCGGCGGCTCATGCTTGGAAGGATTGTTTCATCATGAGAGAGTACAGGAATTCCAACTTCAATCAGAATCATGGCAACAATAATGGCCCGCCTGGCGGGTCGGGATCCAGCTCACAGGGGGCCGGCTTTGGTGTTGGTGGCTCAAGTTCTGGGTATCAAGGACAGGGCAACCAGGGTGGTTATAACCAACACTCTAGTCAGGGTAACCAGCAGCATCAGTCAGGATACCAGAGTAATCGAAAGCAGCTTAACAGTGGCCAGTATCATGCTTTTACCACAAGTCTTTGCAAACGAGATCAGAAGGTTCATAAATGCGCGGTCAGTGCAATTGAGCCGGCGGTACCTCAATACTTGTGATGGTCAGAGCAGCCAATCACATGGAGTCGAGAGGATCACCCGCCCCGGGTTGACAATCCGGGTCAACTAGCGTTGGTGGTAGCCCGTCAGGTTTGGGGTTATAAATTCACTAAAGTGCTCATGGATGGTGGCAGCAGTATCAATATCCTTTACTATGATACCTTTCACCGGATGAATTTAACTGATAAGGAGCTTAAGCCGTCTTCTATAGTTTTTCATGGTGTGGTACCGGGTAGGTCGGCATATCCAGTTGGTAAGATTGCCTTGGAAGTGGCTTTTGGCGATGACTATGACTACAGAGCAGAGACGTTATGGTTTGAAGTGGTCAAAATCAAGAGCCCTTATCATGCCTTGTTCGGACGGCCGGCTTACGCCAAATTTATGGCACGGCCTTGTTATGTTTATTTACAGCTTAAGATGCCAGGACGTAAGGGTACTATTACGGTCCATGGTGATCGGAAAATCGCTTTGGAATGTGAAGAAGGAGATGCTGCCTATGCTGAATCAGCCTGGGCTACTGAGGAGCTTAAATTTTATAAGGATAATGTTGACCCAGCTGATATGACCCCTTTGAAGAAGCCCACCACTGAGCAAGACCCTTTGTTGAAGTTCAAGTCGGCTGACGATACTAAGCAGGTTGACTTTGTCCCTGGCGACTCATCTCAGCAGTTCACAGTGGGGGCTAATATGGATCCTAAATAGGAAAGCGCGCTCATCAAGTTCATCCGTGATAATCGGGACATCTTTGCATGGAAACCTTCTAACATGCCGGGTGTACCGAGAGAATTCACTGAGCACACTCTTAATGTGGATCCTAAATTTAAGCCGGTCAAACAGTTTCTCCGTCGTTTCAATGAAAAACGACGCAAGGACATTGGAGAAGAGGTGGCCCGGCTCTTGGCAGCCGGGTTTATCGTGGAGGTCTTTCATCCGGAGTGGTTGGCTAACCCGGTGCTGGTGCTCAAGAAGAATGTCACTTGGCGTATGTGTGTTGACTACACAGATCTTAACAAAGCTTGTCCAGCTGATATGTTTGCTCTTCCCCGTATTGACCAAATTATTGATGCCATGGCGGGTTGTGAGAGTTTATGTATCCTAGATGCTTATTCTGGTTATCATCAGATCAAGATGGCAGTTAAAGACCAAGAGAAGACGTCTTTTATCACCCCTTTTGGAGCCTTCTGCTATGTCTCTATGCCTTTTGGTCTTAAGAGTGCCCAGGCGACTTATCAACGCTATGTTCAGAATTGCTTTCACAGTCAAATTGGGTGTAATGTGCATGCTTATGTGGATGATATTGTGGTTAAATCTAGAAAAAAAGAGACGCTCTTGGATGATCTAAGGGAGACTTTTGACAATATTCGGGTCTATAAGATGATGCTTAACCCGGCCAAGTGTGTTTTTCGTGTGCCCGTGGGCAAGCTCTTGGGTTTTCTGGTCTCAGAGAGGGGTATTGAAGCTAACCCAAAGAAGATTAAGGCTATCACTTCATTGGCTAAGCCGGCGTGTGTCAATGACGTCCAGCGGTTGGCGGGTCTTATCGTGGCCTTAAGCCGGTTCATCAGCCGCTTGGGAGAGAAGGCAATTCCTTTATACCAAATGATGAAAAAGACAGATCATTTTGTCTGGAGTGACGCTGCTCATAAGGCGTTTGAGGCGCTCAAAAAACAGTTAGCTGAGCCGCCCGTCCTTGCGGCTCCCATTGAAAAAGAACCTTTGCTCCTGTATGTGGCGGCTAATAGTAAGGCCGTCAGTGTGGTGATTGTGGTGGAGCGCAAGGAGACGGGTAAGGAGTACCCAGTCCAGAGGCCGGCTTATTATGTCAGTGAGGTGTTGATTGAGTCCAAGCAATGATATCCACATTGGCAGAAATTGGTGTATGGGGTATTTATGGCGAGTCACAAGCTGAAACATTATTTTCTTGGTCATCCTATCACTGTGGTCAGCTCTGCTCCCTTGGGAGACATTATTCAGAACAGGGAGGCCACAGGTCGGGTTGCTAAGTGGGTAATAGAACTCGGGCCCCATGGTCTGAAATATGTGCCAAGGACAGCTATCAAATCTCAGGCTCTGGTGGATTTCATCAATGACTGGACGGAGTTGCAGACGCCTGAGGAGAGGCCTGATAACACATATTGGACGATTCACTTTGATGGGTCCAGGCAGTTAGAAGGCTCGGGGCTGGGGTTATATTGACTTCCCCATGATGTGACAAGCTTTGTTATGTTTTGAGGTTAATGTTTCCTTGTACTAAAAATGCAGCCGAATATGAGGCTTTACTCCACGGCCTTCGAATGGCGAAAGAAATGAATTTGAGCTGGGTCAGGTGTTTTGGCGACTCAGACCTTGTGGCTCAGCAAGTTTCAGGTACATGGGACTCCAAAGACCCGCTCATGGCGGCTTATCGTCGGGCGGTTGATAATATTGCTGGTCACTTCAAGGGTTATCAAGTGGAGCACCTTGATCGAAGGAAAAATGAGGCGGTTGATGCCTTGAGCCGGCTTGGGTCTCAACATAAGCTGGTACCTCCTAATGTGTTTCTTGATGTATTGCATAATCCTTTAGTCAAGTTACCATCAGAAAAGGACCTTGCTATTCCTGACCCGGAGGCGCAGTTGGTGGCGGATCTCCATGCTATTCCTAATTGGACACTTCCCTACTTGGCTTATATGACCCGGGGCGAGTTACCTGAGGATGAAACTTTGGCAAGGCAAATCACCAGGAGATCTAAATCTATGACTATTGTTAATGGCGAGTTACACCGATGCAGTGTGACAGGCGTGTTCCAACGATGTGTTTCTCCTGAAGAGGGCCATGCGATTTTAAGAGAGATCCATGAAGGTGATTGTGGTCATCATGCCGGCTCTAAGTCTTTAGTGGCTAAAGCTTTTCGTCATGGGTTTTATTGGTTGACGGCTCACGCTGATGCAGAGGATATTGTCAGTAAGTGTGATGGATGTCAGAAATTTTCTCGACGGGCTCATGTGCCGGCTCAAGAGTTGAGGATGATTCCAATTACTTGGCCATTTGCAGTCTAGGGGCTTGATATGGTTGTACCTTTCAAGAGGTCTAAGGATAAGAAAACCCACCTCTTGATGGCGGTTGACAAATTTACCAAGTGGGTTGAAGCAGATCTGGTCAGCAAGTGTGATGCGGCGACCGCAGTCCAGTTTGTTAAAAAAACTGATCTTCTGTTTTTGTTACCCTCATAGTATCATCACTGATAATTGCACTAATTTGTCTAAGGGTGCTATGGAGTTCTGTCAACGAGAGCATATTCGTCTTGATGTTTCTTCTGTGGCTCATCCATAGTCTAATGGTCAAGCTGAGAGGGCTAACCAAGAAATTTTGAGAGGAATCAAGCCCCGGCTTATGGTTCCTTTGAAGTGAACGCCGAGTTGTTGGGTTGAGGAGTTACCTTCAGTACTCTGGAGTATCAATACCACCCCTAACAGGTCAACAAGCTTTACGCCTTTCTTCATGGTCTATGGTGCAGAGGCGGTTCTTCCAAGTGACATCTGTCTTGACTCGCCCTGCGTGGTGGCTTATGTTGAAGCTGATAATGAGATAGCACGTCAAAACGCACTCGATGCTTTGGATGAGGAGTGTGACCTTGCGGCGGCTCATTTAGTGATATATCAACAAGACTTGCGTCGCTATCATAGCCGCAGAGTTAAAACTCGAGCATTTCAAGAAGGTGACTTGGTACTCCGGCTGATTCAGGATCAGACTGATATGCATAAGTTATCACCTCCTTGGGAAGGGCCCTTTGTGGTCATCAAAAACCTGAATAACGGGTCTTATTACCTCATTGATATACGAGAACATAAGGATTCACGCAAGTCGGAGGAGGAGACCCGCCAGCCCTGGAATATTGCTCATCTTCGGCCTTATTACACCTGAGCCAACGGCTCTCATCTTTGTACATACATTTGTCAGTGTATATATATTTTATGATCAATATAATAAAGCCGGCATCCCTGAAAAAAATTCAGGGCCTCTGTCGTTTCATTTCTGTGTAGAGTCTTTATTATTTGGTCATAAGGCCACTTGGGGGCTTCCAACCCACCGGGTTTAGCTTTCATACCCTCTTGACCACGCGTGGATGCCAAATTATGAGTTAGCCTGCCTGTTTGCAACTTGCTACTCCACCAGGTGACTCGCCGAACTCTTAACAGTCAATCTTTTTCAGACCCTGAACTCGTTAAGGTTAAAACGGCGGCTTGTGTCATGTGAGAGCCGGCTTACAGTGAGCTAGGATTAACTCAACGGCTGTGCGGCCTTGAAAGCACATGGCCCTGTGAGCCAACTTGTTTGGTCGTGCTTTGGTAAGCCGGCCAGGCAATTATTTGAGATTTTTTGAATTTTTTCTCTTGAGTCCTTTGGATTTGTTTCTCCTAAAGATTTTTTCTGTTAAGTGAATTTTGACAATCCGGGTCATAAAGCTCCGATTGTATGACTCATGTTTGAGTATTTTGGGTTTGGTAACCCGCCTTGGCTATGGACTTTAAGTCGCCAGTATGCTTTGGTTTGAACAATTGAGGTCATGCGATTGCAAGTCTTTGGGTTGTCACCCGCACTGGATATTGATGTTTAAGCCGTTAGTATGATCCAAATCTACAGGTATGTTTTCAATTGTTATATGAGTATTCCAGGTTTGGTAAACCGCCCTAATTTTTGACTTTAAGTCGTCAATATATTTTGACTTGAATGGCCTTGATTATAGTGTCAATAATCACATTAGGCTATATATGTTTGGGTTGTCTCCCGCCCCGGTTTTTGACCTTAAGTGGCCAGGAAATATGTTTAACCTTTTTGGCAGGACATGCAAAGCTTTACACACAAATAAGAGTACTGCTATGGCTCGTATGAATGATCAGATCAAGCCTATCATAAAGATTAAAACTGGTGGTTCAAAAGTTAAGATCAACATGCACGACGGCATGACATGGCGGATCATTGTTTTAAACTAGCCTATTACAAGGTTTTCATGAGCCCTCAGGTTTGCAACAAAGTATTTCTGAAGCTGCACTCCTACATCTTGGCCTGAAAGCCGCCTGGATTGTCATTGCTATGAATCAGTTTCCTTCTTGGCGAGTTGACGGTTCCGGGTCATCACACGCCGGTTCTTCTTCTTCGGCCATCTGAAGGTCAGGCGACGTCCAATCGATGCCGGTTAAGGCCTCGAATATGGCTTCATCAATTATAACTGGAGCAGGATCAATGTCAGGAGCAAAAGTATGCTTACGCGTCCGTGGAGTTAGATCTATGGCATTGTGAGTGGGCGCTTTTACTCGAGTGTTGTCATTGTCATAAGCTGGTTGATATTTTGTTAAGTCTGCCTCCTTTGCCAGTTTAGACGCTAAAGGGCGTATCTCTCTCACGCATTTGGCAAAATCAGCTGCATCAAAGGGCGACCCATCTTCTTTCTGTTCAGGGTAGCCATCTGCCATTTCAACCGGGTCTAGCTCCGACTGCCATGCCTTGGCTAGATTGAGTGCTGAAATTGCTCCTGCGCGGGCAGCTGATAATTTCAATTCTTCGATCTGCCCTGGCACTGTGGATAACTGATCCAGCACGGTTTTGATAAGAGTGGGGGGCTGCTTTCCATTGGAGATGGCCACAAGTGTCCGTGGCATGCCAGTGTATAATTGTTCCACCAAAGCATAAATAGCTTTCAACTTCATCAACATGTCTTGGCCAAGACTAGAGCTTCTGGGACCTATTCAGCAAATGGCGCATGAGTTGCCAGGCGGGTTAAAGAGCAAATAGTTATAAGTCGCCAAACAAGCTGTGGTACTTAACGTTAGGTTCTGCTTACCAAATATGGCGGCTGTAATTTGGGAGATCCGTTGTTTCAGGCCAGTCAACTCTTCAGTTGTGCTCTTAAGTGAAGCTTCTGCGGCCTCTGCTCTTTGCAGCAATATGGTTTTTTCATTCTTCCAGGTGGTTCTTTTTGTAGCAAGGCTGGACTTGAGTTTTTCCGTCTCTTCCAAAGAAAGTTTGAGCTTGGATTCAGCTTTCAGAGTCTCAGCTTCTTGATGCTTGATATTTTTCCTTAACTCGTTTAACTCCGAGTCTTGAAGATTCATAGTCTCCTGCAGTAAGGATTTGTAGTCATCAATACAGTTTGGTATTAAAGGAATAGGAAAAATTGGTAAGTCCCAAGCATATTGCCAGCAATATACATGGCACTTGGGGGCTAATGTAGGTCATTTTAAGTTCCTATTATGACCCGGCTCATCCTTGGAAGGATAGGCCGGCCCTTGGGGGCTACAAGTTTGCTTCTATTTAAAGAGGTCATTGAAGACCGGGCTTGTCTTGTCAAATTAAGCCGGCCCCTGGGGGCTACAAGTTTGCTTCTATTTAAGAGGTCATTGAAGACCCGGCTTATTTTATCAGATTTAGCCGGCCATTGGGGGTTACAGTTTTGATGCGTAAGGTTTTAGTCAGAATTTATGATTTGAAGACCCGGCTCATCCTTGGAAGGATAGGCCGGCCCTTGGGGGCTACATAACTATACGCATATGAACCAGTGGAAAGGGGTTTAGTTTGTGCCTCATACTACTGCCTCATTACATTAAACAGGCCAGCCTCCATGTCACGGCTTGTGTGCAGGCGGCTTAGGTAGCCTGCGTGCAAGTCGGCTATGCTAAAATCTGCATAGTTCTGCAGATCCAGCTTCAATTTGCCCTTGTCTACGGCTGGCGGCTCTTCTTTGGCGCTGTGTTTGGCCAAGACAGTAGGATTCCCCGGCTCAGTATAGCCTGTGCCAGTGATAATGACATCCTCGACGGCCTTGTAGGAAGGAATTTCTTCAGTAAGCTTGGTAGGGCTGGGCGGTTTAGGACTTGGCGGGTCATGTGAGATGGCCGGGTCAATCTCAATGTTCATTGGACCAAAGGTTGTGGTATCAGCTTGTGGCGGCGGGTCATTAACAAGGTCTTTAGGATCTTGAGGTGAAGCCCCTGAGACTTCTGGCGCTTGTTGTTGGGAAACGTAGCATGCAATTTCAAAAAAATTCCTACGATGACGCAAGATCTATCTAGGAGATGCATAGCAATGAGAGGGGGGGAGTATGTCTACGTACCCTCGTAGACCGAAAGCGGAAGTGTTTGACAACGCGGTTGATGTAGTCGAACTTCTTCTAGCTCCGACCGATCAAGTACCGAACGTACGGCACCTCCGAGTTTTGCACACGTTCAGCTCGATGACGTCCCTCGTCCTCTTGATCCAGCAAGGTGTCGAGGAAGTAGATGAGTTCCGTCAACACGACGGCGTGGTGACGGTGATGGTGAAGTGATCCGCGCAGGGCTTCACCTAAGCACTACGAAGATATGACCGGAGGTGTAAACTGTGGAGGGGGGCGCCGCACACGGCTAACAGTTGTTGGTGTGTGTTCTAGGCGCCCCCTCCCCATGTATATATAGGTGGGAGGGGGAAGGGAGCAGCCATGGGGCGCCCCAAGTAGGAGGAATCCTACTTGGGGTCCTATCCCAATTCGCACCCCCCTTCCTTATTTACCGGAGGGGGAAGGAAAGAGGAGGGAGGAGGGAAGGAAGGGGGAGGCCGAATCCCCCCCTTCCTTCTCTCTTCCCCTCTTTCCTTCTCCTCTGGTGTGGCCGATATGGGAGGCGCAGCAGCCCCTACTGGCTGCTGCATTTCCCCTCTTGGCCCATTAGGCCCATATCTTTTGCCGGGGGTGCCCGGAACCCCTTCCGGTGACCCGATATGTACCCGGTACCCTCCGGAACACTTCCGGTGTCCGAATACCATCGTCCTATATATCAATCTTTACCTCTCGACCATTTCGAGACTCCTCGTCATGTCCGTGATGTCATCCGGGACTCCGAACAACGTTCGGTCACAAAATCACATAACTCATATAATACTAAATCGTCATCGAACATTAAGCGTGCGGACCCAACGGGTTCGAGAACTATGTAGACATGACCGAGACACTTCTCCGGTCAATAACCAATAGTGGAACCTGGATGCTCATATTGGCTCCCACATAATCTACGAAGATCTTTATCGGTCGAACCGTTATGACAACATACGTTATTCCCTTTGTCCATCGGTATGTTACTTGCCCGAGATTCGATCGTCGGTATCTTTATACCTAGTTCAATCTCGTTACTGGCAAGTATTTTTACTCGTTCTGTAATACATCATCCTGTGACTAACTCATTAGTCACTTTGCTTGCAAGGCTTCTTATGATGTGCATTACCGAGAGGGCCCAGAGATACCTCTCCGATACTCGGAGTGACAAATCCTAATCTCGATCTATGCCAACCCAAAAAACACCTTCGGAGATACCTGTAGGGCATCTTTATAATCACCCAGTTATGTTGTGATGTTTGATAGCACACAAGGCATTCCTCCAGTATCCGGGAGTTGCATAATCTCATAGTCGAAGGAATATGTATTTGACATGAAGAAAGCAGTAGCAATAAAACTGAACGATCATTATGCTAAGCTAACGGATGGGTCTTTTCCATCACATCCCATTATCAAATGACAACTCATGTCCATGGTTAGGAAACCTTAACCATCTTTGATCAACGAGCTAGTCAAGTAGAGGCTCACTAGGGACACAATGTTTGTCTATGTATTCACACATGTATTTAGGTTTCCGATCAATACAATTCTAGCATGAATAATAAACATTTATCATGATATAAGGAAATATAAAATAACAACTTTATTATTGCCTCTAGAGCATATTTTCTTCAATCTCCCACTTGCACTAGAGTCAATAATCTAGTTCACATCGCCATGTAATTTAACACCAATAGTTCACATCTTTATGTGATTAACACCCATAGTTCACATCACCATGTGACCAACACCCAAAGGGTTTACTAGAGTTAATAATCTAGTTCACATCGCTATGTGATAAACACCCAAAGAGTACTAAGGTGTGATCATGTTTTGCTTGTGAGAGAACTTTAGTCAACGGGTCTGCCACATTCAGATCCGTATATATTTTGCAAATTTCTATGTCTACAATGCTCTGCATGGAGCTACTCTAGCTAATTGCTCCCACGTTCAATATGTATCTAGATTGAGACTTAGAGTCATCTAGATCAGTGTCAAAGCTTGTATCGACGTAAATCTTTACGATGAACTCTTTATCACCTCCATAATCGAGAAACATTTCCTTAGTACTCTAAGGATAATTTTGACCGCTGTCTAATGATCTACTCCTGGATCACTATTGTACCCCCTTGCCAGACTCATGGCAAGGTACACAACAGGTTTGGTACACAGCATGGCATACTTTATAGAAGCTATGGCTGAGGCATAGGGAATGACTTTCATTCTCTCTCTATCTTCTGCCGTGGTCGGGCTTTGAGTCTTACTCAATTTCACACCTTGAATACAGGCAAGAACCCTTTCTTTGACTGATCCATTTTGAACTCCTTCAAAAATTTGTCAAGGTATGTGTTTTGTGAAAGTCCTATTAAGCGTCTCGATCTATCCCTATAGATCTTGATGCTCAATACGTAAGCAGCTTCACCGAGGTCTTTTATTGAAAAATTCTTATTCAAGTATCCTTTTATGCTATCCAGAAATTCTATATCATTTCCACTCAGCAATATGTCATCAACATATAGTATCAGAATTGCTATAGAGCTCCCACTCACTTTCTTGTAAATACAGGCTTCACCGTAAGTCTGTATAAAACCATATGCTTTGATCATCTTATCAAAGCATATATTCCAACTCCGAGATGCTTGCACCAGTCCATAGATAGATTGCTGGAGCTTGCACACTTTGTTAGCATCTTTAGGATTGACAAAACCTTTTGGTTGCATCATATACAACTCTTCTTTAAGAAATCCATTTAAGGAATGCAGTTTTGACATCCATTTGCCAGATTTCATAAAATGCGGCAATTGCTAACATGACTCAGACAGACTTAAGCATCGCTACGAGTGAGAAAATCTCATCGTAGTCAACACCTTGAACTTGTCAAAAACCTTTTGCAACAAGTCGAGCTTTGTAGATAGTAACATTACCATCGGCGTCAGTATTCTTCTTGAAGATCCATTTATTCTCTATGGCTCGCCGATCATCGGGCAAGTCCACCAAAGTCCACACTTTGTTCTCATACATGGATCCTATCTCAGATTTCATGGCCTCAAGCCATCTGTCGGAATCTGGGCTCATCATAGCTTCTTCATAGTTCATAGGTTCGCCTTGGTCTAGTAACATGACTTCCAGTAAAGGATTCCCGTACCACTCTGGTGCGGATCGTGTTCTGGTTGACCTATGAAGTTTTGTAGTAACTTGATCTGAAGTTTCATGATTATCGTCATTAGCTTCCTCTCTAGTTTGTGTAGGCATCACGGGAATGGTTTTCTGTGATGAGCTAATTTCCAATTTTGAGAGAAGGTACGATTACCTTATCAAGTTCTACTTTCCTTCCACTCACTTCTTTCGAGAGAAACTCCTTCTCTAGAAAGCTTCCATACTTGGCAACAAAGATCTTGCCTTTGGATCTGTGGTAGAAGGTGTACCCAATTGTTTCCTTAGGGTATCCTATGAAGACGCACTTCTCCGATTTGGGTTCGAGCTTATCAGGCTGAAGCCTTTTGACATAAGTGTCGCAACCCCAAACTTTAAGAAACGATAGCTTAGGTTTATTGCCAAACCACAGTTCATACGGTGTCGTCACAACGGATTTAGACGGTGCCCTATTTAACATGAATGCAGCTGTCTCTAATGCATAACCCCAAAACGATAGTGGTAAATTGGTAAGAGACATCATAGATCGCACCATATCTAATAAAGTACGTTCAGACACACCATTACGCTGTGGTGTTCCAGGTGGCATGAGTTGTGAAACTATTCCACATTGTTTTAAATGAAGGCCAAACTCGTAACTCAAATATTCGCCTCAGCGATCAGATCGTAGAAACTTTATTTTCTTGTTACGATGATTTTCTACTTCACTCTGAAATTCTTTGAACTTTTCAAATGTTTCAGACTTATGTTTCATCAAGTAGATATACCCATATCTCCTCAAATCATCTGTGAAGGTCAGAAAATAATGATACCCGCCGCGTGCTTCAACACTCATCGGACCGCATACATCGGTATGTATTATTTCCAATAAGTCATTAGCTCGCTCCATTGTTCCGGAGAACGGAGTTTTAGTCATCTTGCCCATGAGGCATGGTTCGCAAGTATCGAATGATTCATAATCAAGTGATTACAAAAGCCCATCTGCATGGAGTTTCTTCATGCGCTTTACACCAATATGACCTAAACGGCAGTGCCACAAATATGTTGCACTATCATTATCAACTTTGCATCTTTTGGCATCAATATTATGAATATGTGTATCACCACGATCGAGATTCAACAAAAATAGACCACTCTTCAAGGGTGCACGACCATAAAAGATATTACTCATATAAATAGAACAACCATTATTCTTTGATTTAAATGAATAACCGTCTCGCACTAAACAAGATCCAGATATAATGTTCATGCTCAATGCTGGCACCAAATAACAATTATTCAGGTCTAAAACTAATCCCGAAGGTAGATGTAGAGGTAGCGTGCCGACAGCGATCACATCGACCTTGGAACCATTCCC
This sequence comes from Thinopyrum elongatum, assembly GCA_011799875.1. Lineage (NCBI taxonomy): Eukaryota > Viridiplantae > Streptophyta > Magnoliopsida > Poales > Poaceae > Thinopyrum > Thinopyrum elongatum. The sequence goes on from CM022299.1 coordinate 167,840,097, forward strand.
GACGCGCATCGTCACCTCGTCCTTAGCCAATCTTCGTTTAATCCGTAGCTCCTATTTCGAGTTACAAATATGAGCAACCGAACTAGTATCAAATACCCAGGTGCTACTACGAGCATTAGTAAGGTACACATCAATAACATGTATATCAAATATACCTTTGTTCACTTTGCCATCCTTCTTATCCACCAAATACTTGGGGCAGTTCCGCTTCCAGTGACCAGTCCCTTTGCAGTAGAAGCACTCAGTTTTAGGCTTGGGTCCAGCTTTGGGATTCTTCCCGGGAGTGGCAACTTGCTTGCCATTCTTCTTGAAGTTCCCCTTCTTTCCCTTGCCCTTTTTCTTGAAACTAGTGGTCTTATTAACCATCAACACTTGATGCTCCTTCTTGATTTCTACCTCCGCGGCTTTGAGCATTGCGAAGAGCTCGGGAATTGTCTTCTCCATCCCTTGCATATTATCATTCATCACAAAGCCTTTGTAGCTTGGTGGCAGTGATTGAAGAACTCAGTCATTAACACTATCATCTGGAAGATTAACTCCCAGCTGAGTCAAGTGATTATGATACCCAGAGATTTTGAGTATGTGTTCACTGACAAAACTATTCTCCTCCATCTTGCAGCTATAGAACTTGTTGGAGACTTCATATCTCTCAACTCGGGCATTTGCTTGAAATATTAACTTCAACTCCTGGAACATCTCATAAGCTCCATGACGTTCAAAACGTCTTTGAAGTCCCAATTCTAAGCCGTAAAGCATGGCACATTGAACTATCGAGTAGTCATCAACACGCGACTGCCAGGCATTCACAATGTCCGCAGTTGCTGGGGGGGTACACCTAGTGGTGCATCAAGGACATAATTCTTCTGTGCAGCAATGAGGATAATCCTCAAGTTACAGACCCAGTCCGTGTAGTTGCTACCATCATCTTTCAACTTAGCTTTCTCTAGGAATGCATTAAAATTCAAGGGAACGGTAGCACGGGCCATTGATCTACAACATAGATATGCAAAAACTATCAGGACTAAGTTCATGATAAATTAAGTTCAATTAATCAAATTACTTAAGAACTCCCAGTTAGATAGACATCCATCAAGTCATCTAAATGATACGTGATCCAAATCAACTAAACCATTTCTGATCATCACGTAAGATGGAGTAGTCATCAATGGTGAACATCTCGATGTTGATCATATCTACTATATGATTCACGTTCGACCTTTCAGTCTCCAGTGTTCCGAGGCCATGTCTGTACATGCTAGGCTCGTCAAGTTTAACCCGAGTATTCCGCACGTGCAAAACTGTCTTGCACCCGTTGTATTTGAACGTAGAGCCTATCACACCCGATCATCACGTGATGTCTCAACACGACGAACTGTCGCAACAGTGCATACTCAGGGAGAACACTTATACGTTGAAATTTAGTGAAGGGATCATCTTATAATGCTACCGTCATACTAAGCAAAATAAGATGCATAAAAGATAAACATCACATGCAATCAAAATATGTACATGATATAGCCATCATCATCTTGTGCTTTTGATCTCCATCTCCAAAGCATCGTCATGATCTCCATCATCACCGGCTCGACACCTTGATCTCCATAGTTGTGCCGTGGTCGTCTCGCCAACTATTGCTTCTACAACTATCGCTAACGCATAGTGATAAAGTAAAGCAATTACATAGCGTTTGCATTTCATACAATAAAGCGACAACCATAAGGCTCCTGCCAGTTGCTGATAACTTTTACAAAACATGATCATCTCATACAACAATGTATATCACATCATGTCTTGACCATATCACATCACAACATGCCCTGCAAAAACAAGTTAGACGTCCTCTACTTTGTTGTTGCAAGTTTTACGTGGCTGCTACGGGCTTCTAGCAAGAACCGTTCTTACCTACCCATCAAAACCACAACCATGATTTATCAAGTTTGCTTTTTTAACCTTCAACAAGGACCGGCCGCAGTCAAATTCGATTCAACTAAAGTAGGAGAAACAGACACCCGCCAGCCACCATTATGCAAAACTAGTTGCATGTCTGTCGGTGGAACCGATCTCATGAACGTGGTCATGTAAGGTTGGTCCGGGCCGCTTCATCCAACAATACCGCCGAATCAAAATAAGACATTGGTGGTAAGCAGTATGATGATCACCACCCACAACTCTTTGTGTTCTACTCGTGCATATCATCTATGCATAGACCTTGCTCGGATACCACTGTTGGGAAACGTAGCATGCAATTTCAAAAAAAATCCCACGCTCATGCAAGATCTATCTAGGAGATGCATAGCAACGAGAGGGGGAGAGTATGTCTACGTACCCTCGTAGACCGAAAGCGGAAGCGTTTGACAACGCGGTTGATGTAGTCGAACTTCTTCTAGCTCCGACCGATCAAGTACCGAATGTACGGCACCTCCGAGTTCTGCACACGTTCAGCTCGATGACGTCCCTCATCCTCTTGATCCAACAAGGTGTCGAGGAAGTAGATGAGTTCCGTCAACACGACGGTGTGGTTACGGTGATGGTGAAGTGATCCGCGCAGGGCTTCACCTAAGCACTACGAAGATATGACCGGAGGCGTAAACTGTGGAGAGGGGCGCCGCACACGGCTAACAGTTGTTGGTGTGTGTTCTAGGCGCCCCCTCCCCATGTATATATAGGTGGGAGGGGGAAGGGAGCAGCCATGGGGTGCCCCAAGTAGGAGGAATCCTACTTGGGGTCCTATCCCAATTCGCCCCCCTTCCTTATTTACCGGAGGGGGAAGGAAAGAGGAGAGAGGAGGGAAGGAAGGGGGAGGCCGAATCCCTCCCCTTCCTTTTCTCTTCCCCTCTTTCCTTCTCCTCTGGTCCGGCCCATATGGGGGGCACAGCAGCCCCTACTGGCTGCTGCGTTTCCCCTCTTGGCCCATTAGGCCCATATCTTTTGCCGGGGGTGCCCGGAACCCCTTCCGGTGACCCGATATGTACCCGGTACCCTCCGGAACACTTCCGATGTCCGAATACCATCGTCCTATATATCAATCTTTACCTCTCGACCATTTCGAGACTCCTCATCATGTCCATGATCTCATTCGGGACTCCGAATAACATTCGGTCACCAAATCACATAACTCATATAATACTAAAGCGTGCGGACCATACGGGTTCAAGAACTATGTAGACATGACCGAGACACTTCTCCAGTCAATAACTAATAGCGGAACCTGGATGCTCATATTGGCTCCGACATATTCTACAAAGATCTTTATCGGTCGAACCGTTATGACAACATATGTTATTCCCTTTGTCCATCGGTACGTTACTTGCCCGAGATACGATCGTCGATATCTTTATACCTAGTTCAATCTCGTTACCGGCAAGTCTCTTTACTCATTTCGTAATACATCATCCTGTGACTAACTCATTAGTCACTTTGCTTGCAAGGCTTCTTATGATGTGCATTACCGAGAGGACCCAAAGATACCTCTCCGATACTCGGAGTGACAAATCCTAATCTCGATCTATGCCAACCCAACAAACACCTTCGAAGATACCTGTAGGGCATCTTTATAATCACCCAGTTATGTTGTGACGTTTGATAGTACACAAGGCATTCCTCCGGTATCTGGGAGTTGCATAATCTCATAGTCGAAGGAATATGTATTTGACATGAAGAAAGCAGTAGCAATAAAACTGAACGATCATTATGCTAAGCTAACAGATGGGTCTTTTCCATCACATCATTCTCCTAATGATGTGATCCCATTATCAAATGACAACTCATGTCCATGGTTAGGAAACCTTAACCATCTTTGATCAACGAGCTAGTCAAGTAGAGGCTCATTAGGGACACAGTGTTTGTCTATGTATTCACACATGTATTTAGGATTCTGATCAATACAATTCTAGCATTAATAATAAACATTTATCATGATATAAGGAAATATAAAATAACAACTTTTTTATTGCCTCTAGGGCATATTTCCTTCACTTGTTTCTCCGGTTCAGCAACTTTAGGGTCCTTTGAAGAACCGCCCACTTTTAATTTCTTGCCTGCCTTTGCTATGCCTCTATAACAAAGATATAAGGATTCATGAGTATATACCAATACAACACATTTATGAACAAGAAGCACTGACCCTTGGGCAACTTTGAAAATAGGCAGCTGAGTCCCAGTAGAGTCGCCGGATGATGGGGGCATTTCCTGATAATTTGAGTCGGAAGAATTAAGAGGTTGACGAAAGAGACCAACCTTTGGAACAGAAAGGGTTGGGTTATGAGGCACCTCATTCCGACGTTTGTGAGGGACAAGAGTGTTGGGTAAGCCAGAGTTGAGGTCTTGGGAACCATCACTCCGGGTGGTACGTCTTGAGTCATGCTGCTGTTTCTTCAAAAGAAAATTGGGGTCCAAATGAGCAAGAGGATGAGAACATCTTACTTTTCGGATGACCCGCCGAGTTTTCTTTCTTGACAAAGGATTTGAGTCGAAGGAGACAGGTATTACCTCTGCTGCATTTGTCCGGCTTGTCTCTGCATCATCCTGTGAAGAGTCGGCATCAATAAGTTGCACAAAAAGACGACCAAGGGAATCGAGTTCTACCTCCGAGTCATCTAGGTTGAGAAGGTCTTCTGTTGTTTGCCTTTTACAGCGACCCGGAGCATGGGTCTTGGACTTAGGTTTTTTGACCGGGGCGGCGGTTTGTGGTCTCTTAGTCCAGAAGGCGCAGTCAGCCTGTATAAGTACAAAAAGAGATTAAAGCAAGATACAAGGAAGAGTTAAGTTGCATTGAACATGATAAAGTGAAATACTTACTGGTGGAGCCGGGTTTTGTTTGTAGAAGGGTGGCGGACCAACTTTATTACAATTCTCTTGAGACTCGTCAAGCAGGGTCCTCATGGTTTTAAAGACTTCTTCAGTAGTAAAGGTGTCTATCGTGAACCGTTGAGGGTCATTTGGTTCGCCAGAATATTCATACATTAAGCCGGGGCGGCGGCTTAAGGGGGGAATCTTCCAAGAGACCCAGCACCGGGTCAGGTCAACTCCAAGTAATCCATGAGCCAATAAGGCTTTAGCCCTAGAGAGGAATGGGAGGGCCACGGCATGCTCTTCTGGAATAATCTTGCTTGGCGGGTCAAAATGCAGTGGAAGACGCTCAGCTCTAAACCTGGGCAAAGGGTTTTCTGTGGCTGGAGCGGTGTTTTTACAGTAGAACCAAGTAGAGGGGACTGGGTAAGACAGTGGAGGGGAAGCTGTTGCCTCTCCGTCTCTGAATGGAGATTCCACCTAACTCATGACTCGGGCCGTTTTTGCATTCAGTCTGGTGGTTTATATAAAAGAACTCCTTGAAGAGTGGAACTATGGGCGTTGTTTGAAGATAAACTTCGTAGAAGATTTGGAAGTGGAAAATATTGGACACTGAGTTCAGCCCTATATCTTGAGGGTGCAGATTGAAATAGTGAAGGAGATCTCGGAAGAATTTAGACCCGGGTGGAGTAAACCCTCTGAGTATGTGATCAGTAAAGACTACAATATCATCTTCTGTAGGAGTAGGGATTGCTTCCCCATTGCTGACTCGCCATCCAATTTCTTGTAGAATCGCCAATAAGCCCTGGCTTACATAATCATCGAGAATGTTTTTGGTGACCAGAGAGCGTTCCCAATTGACTACAGTCATTTTTGGCGGCTAAAGAACTACGGCCTGGACATGTAAGGATGAGCTATTATCAACATAAGAGCAGTATATTGCATAAAATACAGAGGCAAGAATCGGAAGCATATTGGCGGATTACAGGTTCATGATTAAGCCAGCCAGTGGTTGGCGGGTTATCAAGTTAAATTGCCCAGTCAACAGTGGGCGGGGTAGCTATTTATAGATCTAGAATTGATGAAATTCTGCTAAGTAGGAGACAAATAAGTTTCACAATTTATTCCTATAATTTTGGATCTACTGCAGCTCTGAAAATAAAAGAAAATGGCTAAACCTAAAGCATGGCAGTGGAGGAACTGGAGACCTAATCGTTGGTTTATCAAGAAGATGGGATCTAGACAGGATATGAATAAAGGGCTAAAAACTACCGCCATGCTACTTCTGTTTTGGTTTTTAGGACAGATTATATGTTCTAAAGCAATAGATGGTTGGAATGGGACGAGCTCTGAAGAACTCCGACGAACCCTATGAACAGGACTGATCTAATGTGGATCTGAGAATGGGGAGAAAGAGTACCTAGAAGTGTTGACGAAGAGCGGAAGTACCCCACCATTCTCTGGTCCGGTCAAGTTGATGCAGCGGCCTGGATGGAGTTGCTCGTCACGGTCGACTGGGGCAGTCGAACTCCAGCGGCGGCGGGCGACGCGAGGAGGAAGAAGAAGAGAGAGAGGCAGGGGTAAAAGTGAAAAGATGGGCCCCCTGGCCTATTTATAAGGAAACAGTAAAACGGCATGCGCAGAAATCGAGGAGGCAACATGATTATTTTGATAGTACAGGTGCCTCGATTCTCGGACAACCAGTTAATGCAAAAGATCTGTTGTGATGTCATGAGTTTTTATGGATTTATTTCGCGTGACGTCATGGCGGGTTACAGTGATTTGTTCAGAGTTAAACTTTAGAAGGATGATTCGCCAACTGAGGCAGTGAAGATTGACATGAACATGTCCAAATCAATTTGGGGCCTAATGTTGGGGATATAACCCCGAGGTGTGACCCGCCCAGGAGGGGCCGGGTTACACCGTTGGCGACTTAATTTGAAGAAGGCCCAAGAAGGTCCAAGTAGACGAAGTATGAAGACAGGTCGTGGCTTAAGAGGGGGGCCAGGTGGAGGCCCAAGACCCGGAAGTGTAAGCCGCCCGATAGTGACTTGCCTAGTAAGGCAAGGCGACTTAGAAACCGAGCTGATCACATTGTGTGATCCGGCCCGGACTCTTGTAAGCCCCCGAGCCTCGACCAGTGTATATAAAGGCAAGACCTGGCGGCGGGTTAACTCAGGAAACAACTAATCGATAGCTAGGTCAAGCGTGATCGCTCCCTTGTAATCGATACTCAAGCAATACAACTAGAAGCATGACGTAGGCTTTTACCTTGTTGTGAGGGGCCGAACTTGGGTAAATCTTTGTGTCCTTTGTCCCGTTCAACCCCTTCGAGCTAACCTACGTTGTGATGGCTCCACACCTAAGTCCTTTCACAAGGGCATCTGTCGTGTTAAATTCACGATAACGGGTATTCATAGCAAGACACACATCAAGTGCTCTCAAATCCATAAAAGTATTCAATTTGATAAAATGAAATATCAAAGGGAAAACTCAATTCATCACAACAAGATAGAGAGGCAAGAACACCATATGATCCAACTATATTAACAAAGCCCGCGATACATCAAGATCGTGCCAAATCAAGAACATGAGAGAGAGAGAGATTAAACACATAGCTACTGGTACAAACCCTTAGCCCCGAGGGTGGACTACTCCCTCCTCATCATGGTGGCCGTCGGGATGATGAAGATGGCCACCGGTGATGATTTCCCCCTCAGGCAGGGTGCTGGAACAGGGTCTAGATTGGTTTTATGGGCTACAGAGGCTTGCGGCGGCGGAACTTCTGATCTAGGATTATTTCTGGGGGTTTATGTATTTATAGGATTTTTTGGCGTTGGTTTCACGTGAAGATGAGCTTTGAGGGGCCCACAAGACACCAGCACACAGGCAAGGCACCAGGCGCGCCCTGGTGGGTTGTGCTCACCTCCTTCACCTTCTGGTCCTCCCACGAAGCTTCTAGTGCCTCTTTTGTTCCAAAAAAATCGTCAAAAGGTTTCGTTGCATTTGGAGAACTTTCATTTCTGCACAAAAAACAACACCACGGTAGTTCTGCTGAAAAAAGCGTCAGTCCGGGTTAGTTCCATTCAAATCATACCAAAACCATATAAAATTGTTGTAAACATGGCATGAATACTTCATAAATTATAGATACGTTGGAGACGTATCAGTATCAATCTAGTGGGAGGAACACACAAGTCTCCAATAATTGCACCTACACAAACAAACAAATACTTGCACCCAACGTGATAAAGGGGCTATCAATCCCTTCACGGTTACTTGCAAGGATGAGATCTGATAGTGATAGATATAAAAGATAAATAAAAGTGCTAAATAAAATAAAAGTAAATAAATTGCGGCAAGGTATTTTTGTGTTTTTGATTTTATAGATCTGAAAATAATATGATAAAAGATAGACCCGGGGGCCATAGTTTTCACTAGAGGCTTCTCTCTTGAAATAAAGCATACGGTGTGTAAACAAATTGTTGTTGAGCAATTGATAGAAATGCGCAAAGTTATGACGATATCAAAGGCAATGATCATGTATATAGGCATCACATCTGTGACAAGTAGACTGACTCCTGCCTGCATCTACTACTATTACTCCACACATCGACCGCTATCCAACATGCATCTAGTGTATTAAGTTAACAAGAACGGAGTAATGCCTTAAGCAAGATGACTTGATGTAGAGGGATAGATCCAATCAATATGAACAAACCCAATCTTTTTATCCTTAGTGGCAACAATACAAATACGTGTCATGTCCCTTTCTGTCACTGAGATTGAGCACCGCAAGATTGAACCCACTACAAAGCACCTCTTCCATTGCAAGAAAAATCAATCTAGTTGGCCAAACCAAATAAATAGATAGGAGAGAAATATAAACCTATCTTAATCATGCATAAAAGAGTTCAGAGAAGACTCAAATAATATTCATAGATAATTTGATCATAAATCCACAATTCATCGGATCTCAACAAACGCACCGCAAAAGAAGATTACATCGAATAGATCTCCAAGAACATCGAGGAGAACACTGTATAGAAGATCAAAGAGAGAGAAGAAGCCATCTAGCTACTAGCTATGGACTCGTAGGTTTGTGGTAAACTACTCACACATCATCGGAAGGGCAGCAAGGTTGATGTAGAAGCCCGTGGTCGATTCCCCATCCAGCAGAGTATCGGAAAAGGTCCCTAGATGGGATCTCATGAAGAAAGAAACTTGTGGCGGCGGAAAAGTATTTTTGGTGTGCCCTCTGGTCTACGGGGAATATTTGGGTATTTATAGAACAAGAATTAGGGCTAGAGGAGTCACAGGGGCCGACAAGCTTGCAGGGCGCCTCCCTAGGGCGCGCCCCATGAGCTAGTCGTTGACTTGTGACTCTTTTGGCCACCTCCCGGAGCTTCCAGGGTGTCTTGTGGTCCAATAAAAATCGCCAAAAAGTTTCGTTCCGTTTGGACTCCGTTTGGTATTGATTTTCTGTAAAGACAAAAACAAGGAAAAAAATAGCAACTGGCACTGGGCACTAGGTTAATAGGTTAGTCCCAAAAAAGATACAAAATAGCATAATAATACGTATAAAACATCCAAGGTTGATAATATAATAGCATGGAACAGTCAAAAATTATAGATACGTTGGAGACGTATCAGGGAGATCAGAGGTGTGATGGCAATCTGAGTAAAGCTCGTAAGTGAGGCAGTTGAGGTGGATCTCAACGCCGTAGTGGCGGCCCAAGACATAGCTCGAAGAAGAGACGGCTAGTGGGTTGGGCTGGTGGTGGGTGATGTTAGGATCTAGGAGGGGCACTATAGACTCCATCCCCCCCCCCCCGACGGTGGAATTTATGCCTCACCGGAAGCGCCTCTCCTCGGCTTGAACTGTAGGAGACGCATTGAAGACCAGACTCAAGGTTTGGATGGCCGGAGGACCTCACTCGAGCTTTGCATGTACCACTTTACAAGATCTGGAGTAACAAATAACTAGCAATGCGTCTTAGAGCATGCAAAAAAATGTGTGAAATAGTAATGTGAATAAGGGAATTAATATTTTTCCAATGAAAATAATGTCATATGTTGCAGAACTATCTCCGAAGTAGAGTGATAGCCCACAAGTGTAAGGGATGAATTGTAGCTTTTTTGAAAAATAAGAATGTCGAGCCCAACGAGGAGTGATGACCCACAAGTATAGGGGATCAATTGTAGTCCTTTCGATAACTAAGAGTGTCGAACCCAACGAGGAGCAGAAGGAAATGACAAGTGGTTTTCAGCAAGGTATTTTCTGCAAGCACTGAAATAGTCGGTAACAAGTAGTTTGATAGCAAGATAATTTGTAATGAGCAAGTAATGGTAACGGTAAATAAAGTGCAGAAAGGTAGCCCAATCCTTTTGTGGCAAAGGACAGGCCAAAACGGTCTCTTATGATAGGCAAAGCGTTCTTGAGGGTACACGGGAATTTCACCATATCACTTTCATCATGTTGGTTTCATTCGTGTTCGCTACTTTGATAGTTTGATATGTGGGTGGACCGGTGGTTAGGTGTTGTTCTTACTTGAACAAACCTCCTACTTATGATTAACCCCCTCTCAAGCATCCGCAACTACGAGAAAAGTATTAAGATAAAATCTAACCATAGCATTGAACTTTTGGATCCAAATCGGTCCCTTACGAAGTAGCGCATAAACTAGGGTTTAAGCTTCTATCACTCTAGCAACCCATCATCTAATAACTACTCCACAATGCATTCCCTTAGGCCCAAATATGGTGAAGTGCCATGTAGTCGACGTTCATATGACACCACTAAGGGAATCACTGTTGGGAATCGTTGCATGGAAAACAAAAAAAATTCTACGCACACGCAATGATCTATCCATGGAGATGCATAGCAATGAGGGGGAGAGTGTGTCTATGTACCCTCGTAGACCGTAAGCGGAAGCGTTTCACAACGCGGTTGATGTAGTCGAACTTCTTCGCGCTTCAACCGATCAAGTACCGAACGCACGGCACCTCCGCGTTCTGCACACGTTCAGCTCGGTGACATCCCTCGCCTTCTTGATCCAACAAGACATCGAGGTAGTAGATGAGTTCTGTCAGCATGATGGCGTGGTGACGGTGATGGTGAAGTGATCTCCGCAGGGCTTCACCTAAGCACTACGAAAATATGACCGGGGTTGTAAACGGTGGAGGGGGGCGCCGCACACGGCTAGGCAATTATCTGGGGTGTGCTAGGCGCCCCCCTCCCACATATATATAGGTGGGAGGGAGGGAGGAGCAGCCAAAGGAGGAGCCCAAGTAGGAGGAATCCTACTTGGAGTCCCTCCCAAGCCGCACCCCCCTTTCCTTATTTGGAGCGCGGGGAAAGGCAGGGGAGGGTGGCGCCCCCCCCCCCCCTTTCCTTTCTCCCATGAGAGGGAAAGGCAGGAGGGGCTAGCCCTCCCCCTTTTCCTTCCCTAGGGCTGGACAACTAAGGGAGGAGGTGCACCAGCCCCCTTGTGGGCTGGTCTATCCCCTCCTTTGGCCCATAAGGTCCATAACTTGCCGGGGGGTGCCCAGAACCCCTTCCGGTGACCCGATTCCTTCCCAGTACGTCCCAAAGCACTTCTGGTGTCCAAATACCATCGTCCTATATATCAATCTTTAACTCTCGACCATTTTGAGACTCCTCGTCATGTCGGTGATCTCATCCGGGACTCCGAACAACATTCGGTCACCAAAACATATAACTCATATAACACTATATCGTCAACGAATGTTAAGCGTGCGGACCCTACAGGTTCAAGAACTATGTAGACATGACCGAGACACCTCTTCGGTCAATAACCAATAGCGGAACCTAGATGCCCATATTGGCTCCTACATATTCTATGAAGATCTTTATCGGTCGAACCGTTATGACAACATACGTAATTCCCTTTGTCCATCGGTATGTTACTTGCCCGAGATTCGATCGTCGGTATCTTCATACCTAGTTCAATCTCGTTACCGGCAAGTCTCTTTACTCGTTCCATAATACATCACCTCGTGACTAACTCCTTAGTCGTTTGCTTGCAATCTTATGATGTGTATTACCGAGAAGGCCCAGAGATACCTCTCCGATACTCGGAGTGACAAATCCTAATCTCGATCTATGCCAACTCAACAAACACCTTCGGAGATACCTGTAGAGCATATTTATAATCACCCAGTTACATTGTCATGTTTGATAGCACACAAGGCATTCCTCCGGTATCCAGGAGTTGCATAATCTCATAGTCGAAGGAATATGTATTTGACATGAAAAAAGCAATAGCAATAAAACTGAACGATCATTATGCTATGCTAACGGATGCGTCTTCTCCATCACATCATTCTCCTAATGATGTGATCCCATTATCAAATGACAACACATGTCTATGGTTAGGAAACCTTAACCATCTTTGATCAACGAGCTAGTCTAGTAGAGGCATACTAAGGACACGGTATTTGTTTATGTATTCACACATGTATTTAAGTTTCCGATCAATACAATTCTAGCGTGAATAATAAACCTTTATCATGAATAAGGAAATATAAAATAACAACTTTATTATTGCCTCTAGGGCATATTTCTTTCAGTCTCCCACTTGCACTAGAGTCAATAATCTAGTTCACATCACCCTGTGATTTAACACCCATAGTTCACATCGCCATGTGACCAACACCCAAAGAGTTTACTAGAGTCAATAATCTAGTTCACATCGCCATGTGATTAACACCCAAAGAGTACTAAGGTTTGCTCATGTTTTGCTTGTGAGAGAAGTTTAGTCAACGGGTCTGTCACATTCAGACCCGCATGTATTTTGCAAATTTCTATGTCTACAATGCTCTGCATGGAGCTACTCTAGCTAATTGCTCCCACTTTCAATATGTATCCAGATTGAGACTCAGAGTCATCTGAATCGGTGTCAAAGCTTGCATCGACGTAACCCTTTACGATGAACTCTTTATCACCTCCATAACCGAGAAATTTTTCCTTAGTCCTCTTAGGTAACTAAGGATAATTTTGACCGTTGTCCAGTGATCTATTCCTGGATCACTATTGTACCCCCTTGCCAAACTCATGGCAAGGTACACAATAGGTCTGGTACATAGCATGGCATACTTTATAGAACCTATGGCTGAGGCATAGGGAATGACTTTCATTCTCTCTCTTTCTTCTGCCGTGGTCGGGCTTTGAGACTTACTCAACTTCACACCTTGTAACACAGGCAAGAACCCTTTCTTTGACTGATCCATTTTGAACTCCTTCAAAACTTTATCAAGGTATGTGCTTTGTGAAAGTCCTATTAAGCGTCTCGATCTATCCCTATAGATCTTGATGCCCAATATATAAGCAGCTTCACCGAGGTCTTTCATTGAAAAATTCTTATTCAAGTATCCATTTATGCTATCCAGAAATTCTATATCATTTCCAATCAACAATATGTCATTCGCATATAATATCAGAAATACTACAGAGCTCCCACTCACTTTCTTGTAAATACAGGCTTCACCGTAAGTCTGTATAAAACCATATGCTTTGATCACCTCATCAAATCGTATATTCCAACTCCGAGATGCTTGCACCAGTCCATACATGGATTGCTGGAGCTTGCACACTTTGTTCGCACCTTTAGGATCGACAAAACCTTTCTGGTTGTATCATATACAAATCTTCTTTAAGAAATCCATTAAGGAATGCAGTTTTGACGTCCATTTGCTAGATTTCATAAAATACGGCAATTGCTAACATGATTCGGACAAACTTAAGCATCGCTACGGGTGAGAAAGTCTCATCGTAGTCAACCCTTTGAACTTGTCGAAAACCTTTTGCGACGAGTCGAGCTTTGTAGACAGTAACATCAGTGTCCGTCTTCCTCTTGAAGATCCATTTATTCTCAATCGTTTGCCGATCATCGGGCAAGTCCACCAATGTCCACACTTTGTTCACATACATGGATCCTATCTCAGATTTCATGGCCTCAAGCCATCCGTCGGAATCTGGGCTCATCATAGTTCGTAGGTTCGCCATGGTCTTATAACATGACTTCCAGGATAGGATTACCGTACCACTCTGGTGCGGAACGGGTTCTGGTCGACCTACGAAGTTCTGTAGTAACTTGATCTGAAGTTTCATGATCATCATCATTAGCTTCCTCTCTGGTTGGTGTAGGCATCACGGGAACGGTTTTCTGTGATATGCTACTTTCCAATTCGAGAGAAGGTACAATTACCTCATCAAGTTCTACTTTTCTCCCACTCACTTCTTTCAAGAGAAACTCCTTCTCTAGAAAGGACCCAAACTTAGCAACAAAGATCTTGCCTTCGGATCTGTGGTAGAAGGTGTACCCAATAGTATCTTTAGGGTATCCTCTGAAGACGCACTTCTCCGATTTAGGTTCAAGCTTATCAAGCTGAAGCCTTTTGACATAAGCGTCGCATCCCCAAACTTTAAGAAACGACAGCTTAGGTTTCTTGCCAAACCATAGTTCATACGGTGTTGTCTCAACGGATTTAGACGGTGCCCTATTTAACGTGAATGCAGCTGTCTCTAATGCATAACCCCAAAACGATAGTGGTATATTGGTAAGAGACAACATAGAACACACCATATCTAATAAAGTACGGTTACGATGTTCGGACACACCATTACGCTATGGTGTTCCAGGTGGCGTGAGTTGTGAAACAATTCCACATTGTTTTAAATGAAGGCCAAACTCGTAACTCAAATATTTGCCTCCGTGATCAGATCATAGAAACTTTATTTTCTTGTTACGATGATTCTCCACTTCACTCTGAAATTCTTTGAACTTTTCAAATGTTTTAGACTTGTGTTTGATTAAGTAGATATACCCATACCTACTCAAATCATCTATGAAGGTCAGAAAATAACTATACCCGCCGCATGCTTCAACACTCATCAGACCGCATACATTGGTATGTATTATTTCCAATAAGTCATTAGCTCGCTCCATTGTTCCGGAGAACGGAGTTTCAGTCATCTTGCCCATGAGGCATGGTTCGCAAGTATCAAATGATTCATAATCAAGTGATTCCAAAAGTCCATCTCTATGGAGTTTCTTTATGCGTTTTATACCAATATGACCTAAACAGCAGTGCCACAAATATGTTGCACTATCATTATCAACTTTGCATCTTTTGGCATCAATATTATGAATATGTGTATCACTACGATCGAGATTCAATAGACCATTTACATTGGGTGTATGACCATAGAAGGTTTTATTCATGTAAACAGAACAACAATTATTCTCTGGCTTAAATGAATAACCGTATCGCAATAAACATGATCCAATCATATTCATGCTCAACGCAAACACCAAATAACATTTATTTAGGTCCAACACTAATCCCGATGGTAAAGGGAGTATGCGATGGTGATCTTATCAACCTTGGAATCACTTCCAACACATCATCACCTCACCCTTAACTAGTCTCTGTTTATTCTACAACTCCTATTTCGAGTTACTAGTCTTAGCAACTGAACCGGTATCAAATACCCAGGGGCTACAAGGAACACTAGTAAAGTACACATCAATAACATGTATATCAAATATACTTTTGTTCACTTTGCCATCCTTCTTATCCGCCAAGTATTCGGGGCAGTTTCGCTTCCAGTGACAATTTCCTTTGCAGTAGAAGAACTCAGTTTCAGGCTTGGGTCCAGCTTTGGCTTCTTCCCGGGAGTAGCAACTTGCTTGCCATTCTTCTTGAAGTTCCCTTTCATTCCCTCGCTCTTTTTCTTGAAACTAGTGGTCTTGTTAACCATCAACATTTGATGCTCTTTCTTGATTTCTACCTTTGATGATTTCAGCATTGCGAAGAGCTTGGGAATTGTTTTTTTCATCCCTTGCATATTATAGTTCATCACGAAGTTCTAGTAGCTTGGTGATAGTGACTAGAGAACTCTCTCAATCACTATCTTATCGAGAAGATTAACTCCCACTTGATTCAAGCGATTGTAGTACCCAGACATTCTGAGCACATGCTCACTGGCTGAGCTATTCTCCTCCATCTTGTAGGCATTCTGAGCACATGCTCACTCGCCAACTATTGCTTCTACAACTATTGCTAACGCATAGCGATAAAGTAAAGCAATTACATGGCGTTTGCATTTCATACAATAAAGAGACAACCATAAGGCTCCTGCCGATTGCCGATAACTTACAAAACATGATCATCTCATACAATAACATATATCACATCATGTCTTGACCATATCACATCACAACATGCCCTGCAAAAACAAGTTAGACGTCCTCTACTTTGTTGCTGCAAGTTTTACGTGGCTGCTATGGGCTTCTAGCAAGAACCGTTCTTACCTATGGCAAAAACCACAATGGTGAATTATCAAGTTTGCTGTTTTAACCTTCTTCAAGGACCGGCCACGGTCAAATTTGATATACCTAAAGTAGGAGAAATAGACACCCGCCAGCCACCTTTATGCAAAACTAGTTGCATGTCAGTCGGTGGAACTGGTCTCATGTACGTGGACATGTAAGGTTGGTTCAGGCTGATTCATCCAACAAAGCCGCCGAATCAAAATAAGATGTTGGTGGTAAGCAGTATGAACATCACTGTCTACAACTTCTTTGTGTTCTACTCGTGCATATCATCTATGCATAGACCTGGCTCAGATGCCACTGTTGGGAATCATTGCATGGAAAACAAAAAAAATCTACGCACACGCAATGATCTATCCATGGAGATGCATAGCAACGAGGGGGAGAGTGTGTCTACGTACCCTCATAGACCGTAAGCGGAAGCGTTTCACAACGTGGTTGATGTAGTCGGACTTCTTCGCACTTCAACTGATCAAGTACCAAACGCACGGCACCTCCGCGTTCTGCACACGTTTAGCTCGGTGATGTCCCTCGCCTTCTTGATCCAGCAAGACGTCGAGGTAGTAGATGAGTTCCGTCAGCACGATGGCGTGGTGACGGCGATGGTGAAGTGATCTCCGCAGGGCTTCGCCTAAGCACTACGAAAATATGACCGGGGGTGTAAACGGTGGAGGGGGGCGCCGCACACGGCTAGGCAATTATCTGGGGTGTGCTAGGCGCCCCCCTCCCACATATATAGGTGGGAGGGAGGGAGAGCAGCCAAAGGAGGTGCCCAAGTAGGAGGAATCCTACTTGGAGTCCCTCCCAAGCCGCCCCCCCCCCCCTTTCCTTATTTGGAGCGCAGGGAAAGGCAGGGGAGGGTGGCGCCCCCCCTTTCCATTCTCCCATGAGAGGGAAAGGCAGGCGGGGCTAGCCCTCCCCCTTTTCCTTTCCTGCGCTGGCCAACTAAGGGAGGAGGCGCACCAGCCCCCTTGTGGGCTGGTCTGTCCCCTCCTTTGGCCCATAAGGCCCATAACTTGCCGGGGGGTGCCCGGAACCCCTTCCGGTGACCCGATTCCTTCCCGGTACGTCCCGAAACACTTCCGATGTCCAAATACCATCGTCTTATATATCAATCTTTACCTCCCGGCCATTTCGAGACTCCTCGTCATGTCTGTGTTCTCATCCGGGACTCCGAACAACATTCGGTCACCAAAACATATAACTCATATAACACTATATCGTCAATGAACGTTAAGCGTGCGGACCCTACGGGTTCGAGAACTATGTAGACATGACCGAGACACCTCTCCGGTCAATAACCAATAGCGGAACCTGGATGCCCATATTGGCTCCTACATATTCTACAAAGATCTTTATCGATCGAACCGTTATGACAACATACGTAATTCCCTTTGTCCATCGGTATGTTACTTGCCCGAGATTCGATCGTCGATATCTTCATACCTAGTTCAATCTCATTACCGGCCCGTCTCTTTACTCGTTCCATAATACATCACCTCATGACTACCTCCTTAATCGTTTGCTTGCAAGGTTATGATGTGTATTACCGAGAGGGCCCAGAGATACCTCTCTGATACTCGGAGTGACAAATTCTAATCTCGATCTATGCCAACTCAACAAACACCTTCGGAGATACCTGTAGAGCATCTTTATAATCACCCAATTACGTTGTCACGTTTGATAGCACACAAGGCATTCCTCCGGTATCCGGGAGTTGCATAATCTCATAGTCGAAGGAATATGTATTTGACATGAAGAAAGCAGTAGCAATAAAACTGAATGATCATTATGCTAAGCTAACGGATGGGTCTTGTCCATCACATCATTCTCCAAATGATGTGATCCCGTTATCAAATGACAACACATGTCTATGGTTAGGAAACCTTAACCATCTTTGATCAACGAGCTAGTCTAGTAGAGGCATACTAAGGACACGGTATTTGTTTATGTATTCACACATGTATTTAAGTTTCCGATCAATACAATTCTAACATGAATAATAAACCTTTATCATGAATAAGGAAATATAAAATAACAACTTTATTATTGCCTCTAGGGCATATTTCCTTCAATCACAACATACATATCATCAAAATATCGAACACATATCAAGTTCACATGATTACTTGCAACATGACTTCTCCCGTGACCTCAAGAACAAAAGTAACTACTCACAAATGTTAACCATGCTCAAGATCAGAGGGGTATTAAATAGCATAATGGATCTGAACATATAATCTTCCACCAAATAAACCATATAGTAATTAACTACAAGATGTAATCAACACTACTAGTCACCCACAGGTACCAATCTGAGGTTCTGATACAAAGATTGAACACAAGAGATGAACTAGGTTTGAGAGGAGATGGTGCTGTTGAAGATGTTGATGGAGATTACCCTCCCAAAGATGAGAGGGTTGTTGGTGATGACGATGATGATGATTTCCCCCTCCGGGAGGGAAGTTCCCTCGGCGGAATCGCTCTGCCGGAGGGCAACAGTGCTCCTGCCCAAGTTCTGCCTCGAGACGGTGGCGCTTCATCCCGAAAGTCCCCCTCTGATTTTTTCTAGGTTAAAATGACCTATATACCAGAAGATGGGCACCGGAGGTGGGCCGAGGAGGGCACAACCCACCAGGGCGCGCCTGGGGGCCCAGGCGCGCCTTGGTGTCTTGTGGTCACCAGGGTGGCCCCCTCCGGTAGTTATTTGCTCTAGTATATTTTATATATTCCAAAACAATTCTCCGTAAACTTTCAGCTCATTTGGAGATGTGTAGAATAGGTAACTCTGACGTAGCTTTTTCAGGTCCAGAATTCCAGCTGCCGGTATTCTCCTTCTTTGTGTAAACCTTGCATATTATTAGAGAAAAGGCATTAGAATTACTCCAAAAAGCATTATTATGCATAAAAACATTATAAATAACAGTAGGAAAACATGATGCAAAATGGACGTATCAAGGAGCTAAAGGTAGAATTTATATTCTCTTCAAGTTCTATCAACCACCGATACAACTCTACGCACATTTAACGTTTGCTTTATCTAGAACAAGTATGAAACTTGAAGTACATTGTAGGGGTAATGCTAGAACTACTTTGCAAGAATAAAACTAGGAGTACTTTGCGAGATAATAAAAGTTAGTTGTTTAGTAGAAAGCTTTTTGTAACACAAAGTGAAAGATTTGTCCCTAGGCAATCGATAACTAGACCGGTAATCATTATTGCAAGTTTATATGAGGGAGAGGCATGATCTAACATACTTTCTGTACTTGGATCATATGCACTTATGATTGGAACTCTAGCAAGCATCCACAACTACTAAACATCATTGAGGTAAAACCCAACCATAGCATTAAGTAAGAAGTCCTCTTTACTCCCATACGCAACAACCCCCTTACTCGGGTATAAGTTTTTGTCACTCTTGCCACCCACTATAAGTGAATTATGAATGTATTGCAACACCCTACAACGGTAATCCCACATGCTTGCGCGACACGAAGGGCACCATAGGACAGCACCAAAATAAAATATAAAACTCAAACCAATCACGATCACCAATCAACCCATAGGACAAAATGAATCTACTCAAACATCAACGATGGCCACACATCATTGGATAATAATATGTGGCATAAAGCACCAAGTTTAAGTAGATATTACAGCAGGGAAAAGAGGTGTTACACCGCTGCATAGAGGGGGAGAGAGTTGGTGATGATGGCGGCGAAGTTGTTGGGGTAGATCACCGTCATGATGGTTGCCCCAGCGGCACTCTGGCGCCACCGAGAGAGAGGGGGAGAGAGCCCCCCTTCTTCTTCATCATCTTCCTTGGTCTCCCCCTAGATGGGAGGATGATACGTCTCCAACGTATCTATAATTTTTGCTTGTTCCATGTTGTTATATTATCATTCTTGGATGTTTTATAATCATTTTGTCGCAACTTTATATCATTTTTTGGGACTAACCTATTGACATAGTGCACAGTGCCAGTTGCTTTTTTTTACTTCGCAGAATATCTGTACCAAATGGAGTCCAAATGCAGTGAAACTTTTTTGAGATTGTTTTTGGACCAGAAGACACCTTGGGGGCCAAGAAAGCACCTGGAAGGAGTCCCGTGGGGACCACAATACACCAGGGCGCGCCCTGGTGGGTTGTGGGGCCCATGGAGGTCTTCTTCACCGCCTCTTCGCCCTATAAATTCCCAAATATTCCAGAAACGCTAGGGGAGTCGACGAAACACAATTCCAGTCGCCGCAAGTTCCAGAACCACGAGATCCAATCTAACACCATCACGGAGTGGTTCATCATCCTCATTGGTGCATCTTCGATGATGCGTGAGTAGTCCACCATAGACCTAAGGGTCCGTAGGCAGTAGCTAGATGGATTCTTCTCTCTTTTTGCTTCTCAATACAATGGTCTCTTGGAGATCTATTTGATGTAACTCTTTTTGCGGTGTGTTTGTTGGGATCCGATGAACTTTGAGTTTATGATCAGATCTATATCCATGAATATTATTTGAGTTTTCTTTGATCTCTTATATGCATGATTATTGATAGCCTCGTATTTCTTCTTCGAATCTTTTGTTTAGTTAGGCCAACTAGATCGTTTTTTCTTGCCATGGGAAGAGGTGCTTTGTGATGAGTTCGATCTTGCGGTATCTTCTCCCAGTGACAGAAGGGGAAGCGAGGTACACATGTATCGTTGCTATTAAGGATAACAAGATGGGGTCTATTCCTACATGAATAGATCTTGTCTACATCATGTCATCATTCTTATTGCATTACTCCGTTTCTCCATGAACTTAATACACTAGATGCATGCTGGATAGCGGTCGATGGGTGGAGTAATAGTAGTAGATGCAGGCAGGAGTCGGTCTACTAATCCTGGACGTGATGCCTATATATTGATCATTGCCTTGGACATCGTCATAATTATTTGATCTTCTATCAATTGCCCAACAGTAATTTGTTTACCCACCGTGTGCTATTTTCTCGAGAGAAGCCACTAGTGAAATCTACGGCCCCGGGTCTATCTTTTATCATATTGCTTTCCGATCTATTTTTGATCGCATTTGTTTTCAGATCTATTATTCCAAAAACCCAAAAATACTTTACTGCACTTTTTATTTGCATATTTTATTTCACATTTTATTCAGATCTATTTATCCAAACACATACAAAACAATCTATCTTTTTACCGTGTAGGGATTGACAACCCCTCTTACGCGTTGGGTTGCGAGGATTTGTTCTTTGTGTGCAGGTACCATTTACATAGTGTTGCTTCTTTCTACCATAGTTGTACTGTATCATCCCTTCCTCTTTGGGGAAATACCGATGCAGTTTCAAGCCCCATCAAAAGGAATTTCTGGCGCCGTTGCCGGGGAGACATCATCAACATCTATCAGGTTCCTTATCACAAAGCTCATCTCCTTGCTATTTACATTATTTGCCATTTGTCTCTCATTTTCATCTCCCCCACTTCACAAAATTTGTCGTTTTATTTGCCTTCCCTTTTTCGTTCGCCTTTTTCTCATCAGATTTATCTTTTTGTTTGCAATCTTGTTTGCGTAGTTACGATGTGTCAAGAAAACAACAAGTTGTGTGATTTTTCCAATACGAATAACAATGATTTTATTAGCACTCCGATTGCTCCTCCCACCACTAGCGCGGGATCTTGTGATATTAATGACACTTTGTTGAATCTTGTTATGAAAGATCAATTTTCCGGTACTCCTAATGAGGATATCGCATCCCATCTAAACACATTCGTAGAATTGTGTGATATGCAAAAGAAAAAAGATGTGGACAATGATATTGTGAAGTTGAAATTACTTCCTTTCTCCTTGCAGGATCGTGCAAAAATTTGGTTTTCTTCTTTGCCTCGCAATAGTATCGATTCTTGGGATAAGTGCAAAGTTGCTTTTATTACTAAGTATTTTCCGCCCGTGGAAATTATTTCCCTTAGAACTCAAATCATGAATTTTAAGCAACTTGAGCATGAACATGTTGCACAATCTTGGGAAAGAATGAAATTGATGCTGAGAAATTGTCCTACTCATGGTTTAAATCTTTCGATGATCATACAAATTTTTATGCGGGATTGAGTTTTGTTTATAGAAATCTTTTAGATTCCACCGCGGGTGTTACTTTTATGGAAATTACTTTGGGTGAAGCTACTAAATTGCTAGATAATATAATGGAAAATTATTCACAATGGCATACCGAAAGAGCACCTACTAGTAAAAAAGTTATTTCGGTTGAAGAAATTAGTACTTTGAGTGAAAAAGTTGATGCTCTTATGAAATTAGTTGCTAGTAAAAGTGCTCCTCTTGATCTTAATGATGTGCCTTTATCTGCTTTGATTGAGCAAAATAGTGATCCTGTAGATGTGAATTTTGTCTCATGAAACAATTTCAACAACAATACTTATAGAGGTAATTTTAATCCTAGGCCTTTTCCTGGAAATTCCTCTAATAATTATGGTAATCCCTATGGTAATTCTTCTTACAATAATAATAGGAACCCCTCTGATCTTGAGAGTAATATTAAATAATTTATCAATGCTCAAAAAGTTTTAATACTATGATAGAAGAAAAGTTGAATAAGATTGATGATATGTCTAGAAGCATTGATAGAATTTTTCATGATGTAGAAAATCTCAAGATTAAAATCTTTCCACCCAAGGTTGATATTAATGAATCAATTAAAGCTTTATATGTTTCTATGGATGAAAGTAAGAAAATAACTGCTATGCTTAGAGCTAAAAGAGAATTTTTAGAAAGAGCGTTTTCTAGTGATTGCATTCATGAAAATGATGAAGATCTTAACGTGATTGGTGTTTCTTCTATTGATTCCTTGTTTAGTAAAATTAAAATTGATGATAAAGGGACTAAAGAAGAGTCAACTTCAGCTAGAGCGCGTCCCAATAATTTGGAGGGTGAAAATCTTGATGAAAAAATTGATAAAGGTGGGTTTGGAGAGGTCAAAACTTTAACTAGTGATGTGCCCACTCTTTTGGATTGCAAAGACTTTAATTATGATAATTTCTCTTTGATTGAATGTATTTCTTTGTTGCAATCCATGATAAATTCACCCCATGCTTATGAACAAAATAAAGCTTTTACTAAACATATCGTAGATTCCATGATGAAAGCTTTAGAAGAAAAGGTGGAGTGAGAGATTTCAGTTCCTAGAAAATTACATGATGAATGGGAATCTACCATCAAAGTCAAGATTAAAAATTATGAGTGCTTTGCTTTATGTGATTTGGGTGCTAGTGTTTCCACAATTCTGAAATCTTTATGTGATGTGCTTGGTCTTACCAATATTGAAGAATGTTCTCTTAATTTGCACTTAGCGGATTCTACTATGAAAAAACCTTTGGGAAGAATTAATGATGTTCTTATTCTTGCAAATAGGAACTATGTGCCCATAAATTTTATTGTTCTTGATATTGATTGCAATCCGTCTTGTCCCATCATACTTGGTAGACCTTTTTTACGTACTATAGGTGACGTGATTGATATGAAAGAAGGCAATATTAAATTTCAATTGCCACTAAGAAAGGGTATGGAACACTTCCCTAGAACAAGAATTAGGCCACCATATGAATCAATCATGAGGGAAACCTATGGATCTAAAACTAAAGATGACAATACTTGAATCTATGCATTATGCCTAGCTAGGGGCATAAAACGATAGCGCTTGTTGGGAGGCAACCCAATGAATAAAATTTATTTTTTCTTTTTTCTTTCTGTTCTTGAGTGCTTGCACAATTATGCCTCTGTTATGATTGTGTTTTTATGTTTTAGTTAGTGTTTCTGCCAAGTTAAGCCTTTAGGATAGCTTTGGGTGATATTTGATTTGATCCTGTTGAAAAACAGAAACTTTTGCGTCCAGTAACAGAATTGTTAAAATTCACAGAAGTGACGAAAAAATCTTAATTTTTTTACACAAGATTGATATACAAATTTGCTATGTTTTCCAATTTTTCATAATTTTTGGAGTTACAGAAGTATGAGTAAAATTACAGACTGTTCTGTTTTTTACAGATTCTGTTTTCGTTGCATTGTGTGATTATTTTGATGAATCTATGGATTGTATCGGGGGGTATAAGCCATGGTAAAGTTAGAATACAGTAGGTATAATGCAATAACAAAATATGAATGGGTTTTCAATAGTACTTAAAGCAAAGATTGGTTTTCTTATACTAACGGATCTCATGAAGGTTTTGTTAAGTTTTGTGTGATTGAAGTTTTCAAGTTTTGGGTGAGATCTCGATGGATGAAGGAATAAGGAGTGAAAAGAGCCTAAGCCTGGGGATGCCCATGTCACCCCAAGGTAATATTCAAGGAGAACCAAGTAACTAAGCTTGGGGATTCCCCGGAAGGCATCCCCTCTTTCCTCTAACAACCATCGGTAATTTTACTTGGAGCTATATTTTTATTGGTCACATATCATGAGTTTTGCTTGGAGCGTCTTGTATTATATGAGTCTTTGATATTTTTGCTTTTTAGTTTGTATCAATCATCCTTGTTGGACACACCTATTTGAGAGAGCCATAATTATGCTATGATTTGTTAGAATTGCTCTATGTGCTTCACTTAAATTTTTTGAGCTATGGAATTGCTCTAGTGCTTCACTTATATCTTTTTGAGCATGGTGGTGCTTTGATTTTTGAAGAAATATGCTCTCATGCTTCACTTATATTATTTTGAGATTTAGTAGAATTTTTAAGAAATTCTCTCATGCTTCACTTATATTATTTTGAGAGATGAAAATTTTATGCTCATGTTCTTCACTTAAATTTATTTGAGCTTGTCAAAAGCAATGGTAATATATGAAATTAGTCCCAAAGTGATAGATATCCAAGAGGAATATAATAAAAACTTTCATGAAGATCATTGGACAAAATAAACTTGATTCTTTGTAATAGTTTTGAGATATGATGATAGTAATACGTGAGTCATGTTGGTGAGTAATTATGCTTTAGTAAGAATATTGGTGTTAAGGTTTGTGATTCCCTATGCAAGCACGAAAGTCAATAGTTATGCAATGAAATTACATCCTACTTGTGGTGCGTTATTCGGTGTTAGTTATGCTTAATGCTCGTTTATAAGAATTTTTGTTTCTTGGTTGGTTGCTTCTCAATCTATTTGCTAGCTTTTCCTTGTAGTAAGTGGGAATACTACTTGTTCATCCAAAATCCTTAAACCCAGTTATGCCATATGAGTCCACCATACCTACCTATATGTGGTATTTTCGTGCCGTTCTAAGTAAATTTGTATGTGCCAACTCTAATTTTCAAAATGAATTTCCTTTTTGTGTGCTCATACCACTCATGAAGCGGCAGGGGGTGGCCAATATTTTCCATGCTCGATGTGTTATTCTCAAGATGAGTGTTTATTCACTTGTCATTGCACGATAGTATGGCGGTAATAGGGATGCCCAGTCCCGAAATGAAAAAGAAATTTACTTTATGTTGTCAAATAATAAATTTCTTGGAAAGTGTTGGTATGGACGGTACCCGTGGATACGGCTAGCCGTGGAATGTTAAAGTATGGTGGAAAAAGGAATAAACTTTATTTTCTGTTTGGGAACCGCCTATGATATATCTAGCATGGAAAGTGTTGGGAATTACTCGGTCGTTTCCGTTGACGGGAAAAGCATGCCTCTCAAAAAAAATATCTCTCAATTTAAGCTTTGAGCTCTGGCACCTCTAAAATTCCCTACTTCCCTCTGCGAAGGGCCTATTTATTTACTTTATGCAATTTTTATTTTTATTTGAGTCTCCATCTTCTCTTATAAAGCACTAACTAGGGAGCACTATGATCATACTTGTGCATTGGATGTAGCTAATATTCGAGTGTGTTTCGTGAATGGATCAATGATTGAGCATGATGGGCTAGGGATAACTTTTTTTAGTGTTGATATTTTGAAAGACATAGTTGCTTGTTGATATGCTTGAGTATTGAAGTTATCATGTCAAATATAGACTATTGCTTTGAACCATCTAAAAGTCCAAATGTCCATGCTACAAAAGAAAAGAATATGCGATGAACATGTTAGGCAGCATTCCACATCAAAAATTCTGTTTTTATCATTTACCTACTCGAGGACGAGGAGGAATTAAGCTTGGGGATGCTGATACGTCTCCAACGTATCTATCATTTTTGCTTGTTCCATGCTATTATATTTATCATTCTTGGATGTTTTACAATCATTTTATAGCAACTTTATATCATTTTTTGGGACTAACCTATTGACATAGTGCCCAGTGCAAGTTACTGTTTTTTGCTTGTTTTTTACTTCGCAGAATATCAGTACCAAACAGAGTCCAAACACAGTGAAATTTTTTGGAGATTTTTTTTAGACCAGAAGACACCTTGGTGGCCAAGAAAGCACCTGGAAGGAGTCCCATGGGGACCATAATACACCAGGGCGTGCCCAGGAGCCCAGGCGCGCCCTGGTGGGTTGTGGGCCCATGGAGGTCTCCTGCACTGCCTCTTCGCCCTATAAATTCCCAAATATTCCAGAAACCCTAGGGGAGTCGACGAAACACAATTCCAGCCGCCGCAAGTTCCAGAACCACGAGATCCAATCTAACACCATCACGGAGGGGTTCGTCATCCTCATTGGTGCCTCTTCGATGATGCGTGAGTAGTCCACCATAGACCTAAGGGTCCGTAGACAGTAGCTAGATGGCTTCTTCTCTCTTTTTGCTTCTCAATACAATGGTCTCTTGGAGATCTATTTGATGTAACTCTTTTTGCGGTGTGTTTGTTGGGATCCGATGAACTTTGAGTTTATGATCAGATCTATATCCATGAATATTATTTGTGTTTTCTTTGATCTCTTATATGCATGATTATTTATAGCCTCGTATTTATTCTTCAAATCTTTGGTTTAGTTAGGCCAACTAGATCGATTTTTCTTGCCATGGGAAGAGGTGCTTTGTGATGGGTTCGATCTTGCGGTATCCTCTCCCAATGACAGAAGGGGAAGCGAGGTACGCATGTATCGTTGCTATTAAGGATAACAAGATGGGGTCTATTCCTACATGAATAGATCTTGTCTACATCATGTCATCGTTCTTATTGCATTACTCCATTTCTCCATGAACTTAATACACTAGATGCATGCTGGATAGCGGTCGATGTGTGGAGTAATAGTAGTAGATGCAGGCAGGAGTCGGTCTACTAATCCTGGACGTGATGCCTATATATTGATCATTGCCTTGGACATCGTCATAATTATTCTATCTTCTATCAATTGCCCAACAGTAATTTGTTTACCCATCGTGTGCTATTTTCTCGAGAGAAGCCACTAGTGAAATCTACGGCCCCGGGTCTATCTTTTATCATATTGCTTTTCGATCTATTTTTCATCGCATTTGTTTTCAGATCTATTATTCCAAAAACCCAAAAATACTTTGCTGCACTTTTTATTTGCATATTTTATTTCGCGTTTTATTCAGATCTATTTATCCAAACACATACAAAACAATCTATCTTTTTACCGTGTAGGGATTGACAACCCCTCTTACGCGTTGGGTTGCGAGGATTTGTTCTTGTGTGCAGGTACCATTTATATAGTGTTCCTTGGTTCTCCTACTGGATTGATACCTTGGTTTCATAACTGAGGGAAATACCTACCATAGCTGTACTCGCATCATCCCTTCCTCTTTGGGGAAATACCGACGTAGTTTCAAGCTGCATCAGACGAGAGTTTCCCTTGTAGTCCATGGTCTCCATGGCTGCCGGAGGGCGGGAGCCCCTCCGAGATTGGATCTCTCTCTCTCTCTCTACCTCTCTCTCTCTTCTATTTCGCGTTCCTGTTTTCTGGCCGAAAACCGTTTCTTAAATTCCCGGAGATCCGTAACTCTGATTGGGCTAGAATTTTGAGGGGATTTTTATCCGGATATTACCTTCCTTGCAGCCAAAGGATACCTCCAACTGACTTACATGGGCACCACAAGCCTACCTGCCATGCCTCTTGTGCTTGTGGGCCACTTGGGCATCATCTCGCGTTGATTCTTTTTCCCAAAAATCACATATATTCCAAATAAAATCTTCGTAAATTTTTATCGCATTTGGACTTTGTTTGATATGGATATTCTGTGAAACAAAAAAGATGAAACAAACAGAAACTGGCACTAGCCACTGGATCAATATGTTAGTCCCAAAAATAACATAAAATGTTGCCAAAATTATGTGAAAGTTATAGAATATTACTCCGTTTCTCCATGAACTTAATACACTAGATGCATGTTGGATAGCAGTCGATGTGTGGAGTAATAGTAGTAGATGCAGGCAGGAATCGGTCTACGAATCCTGGACGTGATGCCTATATATTGATCATTTCCTTGGATATCGTCATAATTATTCGATCTTCTGTCAATTGCCCAACAGTAATTTGTTTACCCACCGTGTGCTATTTTCTCGAGAGAAGCCACTAGTGAAATCTACGGCCCCCGGGTCTATCTTTTATCATATTGCTTTTCGATCTATTTTTCATCGCATTTGTTTTTAGATCTATTTTTCCAAAAACCCAAAGATACTTTGTTGCACTTCTTATTTGCATCTTTTATTTCACGTTTTACACAGATCAATTTATCCAAACACATACAAAACAATCTATCTTTTTACCGTGCAAGGATTGACAACCCCTCTTACGCGTTGGGTTGTGAGGATTTGTTCTTTGTGTGCATGTACCGTTTACATAGTGTTGCTTGGTTCTCCTACTGGATTAATACCTTGGATTCATAACTGAGGGAAATACCTACCGTAGTTGTACTGCATCATCCCTTCCTCTTTGGGGAAATACTGACGTAGTTTCAAGCTGCATCAGAGGAGAGTTTCCCCTGTAGTCCATGGTCTCCATGGCTCCCGGAGGGCGGGAGCCCCTCCGAGATTGCATCTCTCTCTCTCTCTATTTCGCGTTCCTGTTTTCTGGTCGAAAACCGTTTCTTAAATTCCCGGAGATCCGTAACTCTGATTGGGCTGAAATTTTGAGGGGATTTTTATCCGGATATTACCTTCCTTGCAGCCGAAGGATACCGCCAACCGACTTACATGGGCGCCACAAGCCTGCCCGCCATGCCCCTTGTGCTTGTGGCCCCCTCGGGCATCATCTCATGTTGATTCTTTTTTCCAAAAATCACATATATTACAAATAAAATCTCCGTAAATTTTTATCACATTTGGACTTTGTTTGATATGGATATTCAGTGAAACAAAAAACATGCAACAAACAGAAACTGGCACTAGCCACTGGATCAACATGTTAGTCCCAAGAATAACATAAAATGTTGCCAAAATTATGTGAAAGTTATAGAATATTGGCATGAAACAATAAAAAATTATAGATACGACAGAGACGTATCAGCATGCCCAAGCTTAATTCCTGCTCGTCCTCGAGTAGGTAAATGATAAAAAGATAATTTTTGATGTGGAATGCTACCTAGCATAATCTTGATTATATAATCTAATCATGGCATGAATATTAATATACGAGTGATTCAAAGCAATAGTCTATAATTTGATATAAAGACATCAATACTCAGGTATACCAACAAACAACCATGCCTTTCAAAATAAAGATGCTAAAGAACACTATCCCTAGCTCGTCATACTCAATCATTGATTCAGTCATGATGCACACAACATTAACTATACTCAATGCATAAAAATAACAATAGTGCTCTTCAACTGGTGGTTGAATGAGAAGGTGATGGCTCAACCATAAAAGTAAATATCATAAAAGTAAATAGATAGGCCCTTCGTAGAGGGAAGCATGGATTTGCAGAGGTGCCGGAACTCAAAGCTTAAATCAGGGATGAATATATTTTGAGAGGTGTACTTTTCTGTCAACGTCATGACCGAGGATTCTCAATATCTTCCATCCTAAACACATTATTGGTGGTTCCCAAGCGGAAAGCTAAAGTTTACTCCCCCTCAACCATTCAAACACAAGCCATGGCTAGCGGAATCCTTGGGTGCCCTCCATACAATCAACTTTCCGGCGAAGTTTGTTTCATTATATATTTTTTTCATTTTAATTACATGACTGGCATCCCAATTACTAGACTCTCTCGTGCAATGACAAGTGAATAAACACCCATCGTGAGAATAACCCGCTTAGCATGGAAGACACTGACCACCCTCTGCCACTCCATGAGCGATACGGGCACACAAAACAGATGCTTATTTGAATGATTAGAGGTGGCACATGCAAATTTACTTGGAATGGCAGAGTAATACCGCATATAGGTAGATATGAACTCATCTAGAACAACTTTGGTTTAAGGGTTTGGATGCACAAGTAGCATTCCCGCTTAGTACATGCTAAGGCTAGCAAATAGATTGAGAAGCGACCAACTGGAGAGTGACAATGGTGATAATCATGCATTGCAAATAACTAACATTGGATACTAGCATGAGTAGGATTTAACTTCATCGCATAACTAGAGACTATACGTGCATGCTTAGGGAATCACAAACCTTAACACCAAAATTCTTACTAGACCATAATCATTCACTAGTACCTCCCACATATCACCATCTTAATATCGCAAAACTATTGCAAAGAATCAAACATAACATATTCAATGATCTACAAGTTTTATGTAGGATTTTATGACTAACCATGTGAATGACCAATTCCTGTTAACTCTCTAAATAGATATAAGTGAAGCATGAGAATTTAATTCTTTCTAAAAAAGACTTGTGCACGCTCTAACAAATATAAGTGAAGTAAAAGAGCATTCTACAAATAATGGTTTTCTATATGTAGAGAAACAGGCATCCAAACTTCAAATGATATAAGTGGAGCACATGAAGCATTCTATAAAGCCATACTCAAAAGATATAAGTGAAGTGCAAAGAGCATTCTATAAATCAACCAAGGACTATCTCATACCAGCATGGTCCATTATTAAAATAAAGATAAAAAGCACACGACGCTCCAAGAATTTACGCATATCATGTGAACAAAACAAAAACTGAAACATACCGATAATTGTCGAAGAAAGATGGGATGCCTTCCGGGGCATCCCCAAGCTTAGACGCTTGAGTCTCCTTGAATATTTACTTGGGGTGCCTTGGGCATCCTCAAGCTTGAACTCTTGCCTCTCCTTATTCTCCTCATATCGATACCTCCTCAATCTTCGAACACTTCATCCACACAAAACTTAACCGAACTATTTATTAGAAGGGTTAGTACATATAACATCAAATCCCATCATGTCCTGCTGTAACATTATTGTATAATTATAATCAAACATTACCCACTATATGCTATCACAATTCTATGGCTCCTGAGTCAATGGGGCTCAACAAGATTTCAAACATAAGCAAATAACGAAACTATAACAGTAATCTATGAAAACAGTACAGTCAGTAAAGATGCAGATGATACATATACTTCTGTAACTAAAAAAATCTAAAAATTTCGGACACAATAAAAAAAATCATAGAAGTACCATGTAAAAATTTCAGAAACTTTTGACATTCCAGTAAAAATGTAAATTCAAGCACTACAACCAAAGTTTCTGTTTTCGCACTACACATACCGAACAAGCAATTTAAACACCCTAAAGGTAAATCTTGGCACATTATTCTTATAATACAATGGATTTGTACAAGGGGATAATAATTTCTGCGAGAAAATTCCATCAAAAGCTCTACATTGTTTCCGTGAGCATGAACACAAGTGTTCAAGGTCGACCCTCACTTCTCCAATGCAAAACCTTTCAATGGCTTCTCTTTTTGAAAAAGTTTTTAGGTTCCCCTCTATATTTTTTTGTTTTTTAAACTTTTTAAAAGCCCACAACAAAAATAAATGACTCCCTAAAACTTTCAGGTTGTCTCCCAGGCAGCGCTTTCTTTAAAGCCATTAAGCTAGGCATATAGTGCTCAAGTAATTGATCCACCCGGATCCCAAGGTATATCAAAGCCAATTTTAATTAACAATGATTTGTAATTTAGTAGTAAGAAAAAGCAACATATATCATGCAATGACAAAGTCTAACTCTCTTCCTATGCATCGGCATGTCATAAAAGAACAATTCATGCACACATAATAAAGGCCGATACATAGCATAAACAGTTTTTTGCAATTTTATTATGTTGGAAACATAGAGAGGCTGAGATGTAGTTCTTCTCTCATAATAATAGCAAGTAGAAGCAGAATCACATCCATATTATATTCATAAAAATCATCATGTGTAACGGTAAAACGCAACCCATCAATATAATCCTTAATAAGCGCAAACTTCTCTGATATAGTGTAGTTGGGAGAATTCAAAAAGATAATCGAACTATCATGTGTGGGTGCAATAGCAACAATTTCATTCTTAACATAAGGAACTATAGCAAGTTCATCTCCAAAAACATAATTCAAATTGGCATCATGGCCACAAGCATAGCAAGCATCAATTTCATCAAAAAGGGATATTTCAAATGAATCCAAGGGATCATAGCAATTATCATAGCATTCATCCTTCGGCAAGCATGAAGGGAAATTAAGCATTGTATGAGTTGAAGAGTTACTCTCATTATAAGGTGGGCATGGGTAGCTAATCCTCTCTTCCTCCTTTTGTTCTTCGCTCTCCTCATCATCTTTTTCATCTAATGAGCTCACAGTTTCAACAATTTCTTCTTCCATAGATTCCTGCAAAATATTAGTCTCTTCTTGGACAGCGGAGGCATCCTCAATATATTCTTTAACATAAGAATTAGAAGCATAGTTTTCATAGCAATATTTAAGTATGGCAAAATTTTCAGATTTGTAAAGAGTAGCATCATACTTTTCAATCAAAGAAGCAATTTCATAGGCACCCTTAAAAGAAACAAATTCTTCAATTTGTTCAATATCATATTAATTATAAACACCCTTTGCATAAGAAGATACGATTCCATTATCCTTGAACTCACATTGGAAAGAAAGGTGTTTATTAGGGTCTTTAGAACAACAAGTAAAATCATGTATTTCGCATAAATTCCAAGCATAGCAATGCAAACTATTAATATGATGCCATAAGAGTTTCCCTTTTTGAGATAAGCGGTCTCGCACAAAATAAGTATGCTCATCTAATAATTTTCCCTCAGCCAAGCTAATTGGGTTTTCAGCACTAGCACAAAGGGATCAAAGATGATCCAAGTAGAAAACTTCAGCGGTATGATAGATTTTGGCTGGTTCTTCAACCATTGGATTAGCAAGTACAACTATTTTTTTCAGTATTTTAGGTTTCCTACCCATACCTAAAGATAGAAAACAAGAGCACAAAATAAAAACTACTTAGAGATAAAGCAAACAAGCACACACGAGAATATTCACCCCGCGCTATTGCTCCCCGGCAACGGCGCCAAAAAAAGGTCTTGTTAACCCACAAGTGTAGGGAATCAATTGTAGATTTTTCGATAAATAAGAGTGTCGAACCCAACGAGGAGCTAAAGTTAGAATTTATATTCTCTTCAAGTTCTATCGATCACCGATACAACTCTACGCACACTTAACCTTTGCTTTACCTAGAACAAGTATGAAACTAGAAGTGCTTTGTAGGGGTAATGCTAGAACTACTTTGCAAGAATAAAACTAGGAGTACTTTGCAAAATAATAAAAGTTAGTTGTTTAGTAGAAAGCTTTTTGTAACACAAAGAGAAAGATTTGTCCCTAGGCAATCGATAACTAGACCGGCAATCATTATTGCAATTTTATATGAAGGAGAGGCATGAGCTAACATACTTTCCATACTTGAATCATATGCACTTATGATTGGAACTCTAGAAAGCATCCACAACTGCTAAAGATCATTAAGGTAAAACCCAACCATAGCATTAAGTAGCAAGCCCTCTTTACTCCCATACGCAACAACCCGCTTACTCGGGTATAAGTTTCTGTCACTCTTGCCACCCACTATAAGCAAATTACGAACTTACTGCAACACCCTACAGTGGTAATCCCACATGCTTGAGCGACATGGAGGGCACCATAGTACAATATCAAAATAAAACATACAACTCAAACCAATCACGATCATCAATCAACCCATAGGACAAAACGAATCTACTCAAACATCATAGGATGGCCACATGTCATTGGATAATAATATGTGGCATAAAGCATCATGTTGAAGTAGAGATTACAGTGGGGAGAAGAGGTGTTACACCACTTCATAGAGGGGGAGAGAGTTGGTGATGACGGTGGCGAAGTTGTTGATGTAGATCATCGTCATGATGGTTGTCCCGACGGCACTCCGGCGCCACTGGGAGAGAGGGGGAGAGAGCCCCCTCCTTCTTCTTCTTCTTTGGTCTCCGCCTAGATGGGAGGAGAGCTTCCCCTTTGGTCCATGGTCTCCTTGGCTCCCGGAGGGCAGGAGCCCCTCCAAGATTGGATATCTCTCTCTCTCTCTCTCTCTCTCTCTGTTCTCTACTGTTTCGCGTTCCTGTTTTCTGGCCGAAAACCGTTTCTTAAATTTCCGGAGATCCGTAACTCCGATTGGGCTGAAATTTTAAGGGATTTTTATCCAGATATTAGTTTCCTTGCGGCCGAAGGATACCTCCAACCAACTTACAGGGGCGCCACAAGCCTACCCGACGCGCCCAGGGTAGGGGGCGCGCCCCTTGGGCTTGTGGGCCCCTCAGACATTGTCTCGCGTTGATTCTTTTTCTCAAAAATCACATATATTCCAAAATAAATCTTCGTAAATTTTTATCGTGTTTGGACTTTGTTTGATATGGATATTCTGTGAAACAAAAAACATGCAACTAATAGGAACTATCACTAGCCACTGGATCAATATGTTAGTCCCAAAAATAATATTAAATATTGCCAAAAGTATGTGAAAGTTGTAGAATATTGGCATGAAACAATAAGAAATTATAGATACGATGGACACGTGCCAGCATCCCCAAGCTTAATTCCTGCTCGTCCTCGAGTAGGTAAATGATAAAAATATAATTTTTTATGTGGAATGCTACCTAGCATAATCTTGATCATACAATATAATCATGGCATGAATATTAAGATACGAGTGATTCAAAGCAAGTCTATAATTTGATATAAAGATATCAATTCTCAGGTATAGCAACAAACAATCATGCCTTTCAAAATAAAGATGCTAAAGAATGCTATCCCTAGCTCGTCATGCTCAATCATTGATCCAGTCATGATGCACACAACATTAACTATACTCAATGCATAAAAATAACAATAGTGCTCTCCAAATGTTGCTTGAATGAGAAGTTGATGACTCAACAATAAAAGTAAATAGATAGGACCTTCGCAGAGGGAAGCATGGATATGCAGAGGTGCCAGAGCTCGAAGCTTTAATCAGGGATGAATATATTTTGAGAGGTGTACTTTTCCTGTCAACGTCACGACCGAGGATTCTCAATATCTTCCATGCTAAACACATTATCGGCGGTTCCCAAGCAGAAAGCTAAAGTTTCATCCCCCTCAACCATTCAAACACAAGCCATTCACTGATCAAAACAATGAGGAGTGCACATCCGATGGTGGATATCAAGGTACAGTCGCAATCTAAAGTAGAGCTTGAAACAAAGCGGGTGAACTAGATCTAGTAACCATGGTGGCGACCTTAGGCAGAGCTCGTAGAAGAGACAACTAGTGGACTAGGTTGGTGGCCAGCGATGTTGGGATCTAGGTAGGGTACTATATCCCCCCCCCCCCCCTTCAGAACATATATGCCATTACAAGTCCCTCCATCCTCTTCGAATCTAAGAGATGCTTCAAATTCCCAAACTATGCTCTCAAGGGGATGATGACCTCATCCATGCTTTACAAATACTGCTTATCCAAGATCTAGAGTAACACAACTGACAAATGGGTGGAGAGCATGTGTAATGTGTCAAATGGGAATGTGAATAAGGAAATTAATATTTTTCCTATGAAATCGATGCCATACCTTGCAAAAATATGTGTTCGAAGGAGAGCCGGGGAGGGGTACATGTTCTTTTGCATGAAGATGTAACAAAGGGGAGAGTAAAGAGGGGGCATGAACAACCGCTCATGGGAATACTCCTCTCTTCCATATTTTGTCAATTCTTCTGGTGGCACGCAGGACTTGCTATAGTGGATCACAGGGAGGATGTGGCGACATGAAGCAGGGCTAGAACATAACACGGTTGAGGAATATATCGATACTATAGCGGTCGCCAGATACAAAGCTCGGAGAAGAGGCGACTAGCAGGCCAAGGTAGTTGCTGGCAGGGTTGGAATTTGGGCAGGGTTGTGTAGGCCTCCCCCCTCAACTTTTGTGTGACATCATCAATAACTACAAAATTATGACATGTATGCAATAGTTTCAACCATGACCAGTTTATCTCTCTAAACTACAAACAACTAAACTTAATTAGAAAAATATTATGAAATTTGAATCTTAAAATGCATGGAGCCGCATACAATTGGAGGTATATGTTTGAGAAGGGGATGTGAATATAATGAGTGTGATGTATGTTCCATTGGTTAAAATAGTTATCAAAACATGTATGTGCATTGGCACACTAACATCACACTTATATAACCAACCAAATATTATGCAAACTTCTTGACATTGCGCGGAGAGGAGATCTAAGATAATTAATCATACTGCTTGATCGATTGACTAGTGGTAGCTAGACTTATTGACGAGCATGGTTGAGGGGTGATTCTTGTTTACTTTCCTATGTGCATAATATTTAGCCAAAAAATTCATGAATAGGAAGATTGATTACTTCTACAAAACATTCTTTAATAGTGGTGTCTAAATATGAGCCATATATTTCCCCCTTGAAATCAATCTTTTTATTTCAACTCTTGGATCTAGACCCACAACCCTAGCTCATCTCTGGATTAAATGTACTATATATGTATACCCAATCCACCTCCTAACCATAAACCATACATGTCGCCACAGGCATCCCTCACCACGAGCTAACAAGATAGACCCTCCATCGTTGCTTCCTAAGGCATCCATCTACGATGTCGGGGTTGTCACATGCCCCTTAGCTTCATAATCTTTTCAATTTCTACGTTGCTGCATTCATCGCCATAATTTCTCACCTCAGGAGCTAACAATGTACTCAATCCCTAATCGTCTACCGAGGCCTCTTTGGTGCCTAACTCACTACTAGAAAAGGGCTATAGCTAATATGGACAATAATGGCGCACCATGTGTTGGTGCGCCATTAGTGTCCATATCACTAATGGCGCACCACACCCACGGTGCGCCACTACTAACAATTTTTTATTTTATTTTTCCAAAACTAGTAATGGCGCACCACGGCATAGTGCGCCATGGCGCACCACACACTCAGTGCGCCACTACTAACAAATTTTTTTTTACTTTTTTTTTAAAAACTAGTAATGGCGCACCCGGGTATAGTGCGCCATTACTAGTTCAAACTAGTAATGGCGCACCACAACCACGGTGCGCCACTACTAACAATTATTTTTTTTATTTTTTTTGCAAAACTAGTAATGGCGCATCACGTAACAGGTGCGCCATTAGTAACCAGGGTTACTAATGGCGCATTGTTAGGTGGTGCGCCATTGGTAACCTGAGAGCAGCTAGATATTTTGGACAGCCACCTACCACACTCACTTTCCCCACTTCATTCTCTCCACCTCCTCCTCCAAGCTTGTCTCGGCTGCCTCCTCCTCCTCACCTCATTTGCACCATAGATTCACCCAAATTAAGTGGTTAAATTTCCTTTTTTTGATAGGTAAGTAAGGGAAAAGCTTTCTTTATGTTGTAGGTCTACTTTTTTCTCCCTCCAACAACGTGCACATGCACTTTTTATGGCCTAGATCTATGTATGTTTGTGGTGTTGCATATGTTTGTGGTGTTTGCAGGTACCGGTATTTGAAATGCGATAGTTGCCAATATTTTGCCGGAATGTTGATTCATTTCCGTTTCGGCGAGAATTTGGCACTATGCATTCTTTTTGGTCCTATTTTTAGGCAAAGTCATGCCAAATTTTTTTTTGTTCTAAAATATCGTTTTGCTCTACCCTGCAGGCGACCATGGTCCGCACGATGACCGAAGGCATCGTGAATAGGTTTTTGAGCTCCGCGAAGGCCGAGATGCTTCAAAAGAACGAGACGGAGATAAGATGTCCGTGTCGAAGATGCAAGCTGAAGAGCCTTATTACGGACCCGGATTCCGGACAGGTGCGGGACCACCTGCTCTTGCGTGGTTTCATGGATGGCTATTGGTGGCAAGGTGATGAAGATGACTATGAAGTCGTCCATGGGGGCCGGGCAAGAAATGAGGAAGGGCAGCAAGACAACCGCGGCGGCGAGGGCGGGCGAGAAGACAAAGAATCTCCAGGACATGATCACGACGGTGATGCAGTACACAGTCATCATGTAGAAGATGCTGGACATGATGATGAGGAAGATCAAGACGAAGGGCATGATCATGAAGATGAAGATGCCGGAGCAGACGACGATGGACCATCGATGGGCTGGGTGCAGGACCCTCATATTCAAGAGCTGCTTCTCAAGCAGACGGATAACGTAAGAGCTGCCGCCCGAGAGAAAGCCAAGCTGGATCAACTGGAGATAGACGCGGTTACTCCATTGTATGAAGGATGCAGGCCCGAGGATACCCGCCTGAAAGTAACGCTCATGGCTCTGGAGATGAAGGTAAAACACAAAATGACCGACGCATGCTTCGACGAGAACATGTCATTCTGGCACGAACGTCTTCCCAAGGGGAACAAGTGCCCGACCAGTTTCGAGGAGGCGAAGAAAATCGTGTGTCCTCTGGATTTACCGCACGTGAAATACCATGTGTGCATGAACGATTGCATCATTTATCGGGACGAGCACGCGGAGTCTACCATATGTCCGGTGTGCGGCGTCACTCGATACAAGAAGAGGAAGAAAGCTCCTCGAAAAGTGGTGTGGTACTTTCCGATCACTCCTCGTCTGTAGCAGTATTTCGCGGACCCTAAGGCAGCAAAACTCCTGCGTTGGCACGCGGATAGGGAGGAGAAGAAGCGAGAAGATGACGGAAATGATCCGGAGATAAATAAAAAAGACAAGATGCTGAGTCACCCTAAGGATGCGAGCCAGTGGCAAGCGTTGAATTTCGAATACCCAGAATTTGGGGACGATCCAAGGAACATTGTGCTGGGCGCGAGCACCGATGGAGTCAATCCGTTTGGCAGCCAGAGAAGCACACATAGCACCTGGCCTGTGTTTGTGTGGATGTACAACCTTCCCCCTGGAAGTGCATGAAGAGGAAGTACATTCACATGAGTATGCTAATTGAAGGGCCGAAACAACCAGGGAACGACATCAATCTCTATCTGGGGCTGCTGAAAAAGGAGCTAGACACGCTGTGGAAAACGCCAGCCAATACGTGGGACGCCGCAGAGAAAGAATATTTCCCTATGAGAGCCGCACTGCTCACGACGGTGCAAGACTATCTCGGTTACGGATATGTCGCGGGGCAGGTGGTCCACGGATTTCGTGCATGCGTCAGGTGCATGAATGACACAACGTATCGCCAGCTAGATAGAGATCCCGGGTCTTCGAAAACCGTGTTCATGGGACATCGAAGGTGGCTTCGCGACGATGACTCATGGAGAAAACGCAAGGATCTGTTCGATGGTGAAACCGAACCCCGAAGACGCCCGCGTACGAGGAGCGGCGAGGAAATAGACGAGCTGTTGAAAAATTGGAAAGAGTGCCCACCGCCGGGAAAGAAGCGAAAGGCGCCAGAGCCGCTGCTGAAGGTATGGAAAACGAGGTCGGTTTTCTGGGACTTGCCGTACTGGAAGATCCTCCGTGTGCCTCACAGCCTTGATGTCATGCATATCACGAAGAACGTGTGCGAGAGTCTGCTTGGTACCCTGCTCAACATGCCAGAGAGGACCAAAGATGGGCCGAAAGCAAGGGCAGACTTGAAATCAATGGGCATCAGGGAGGAGCTTCACGCTAATTATAATGATGATGATGATGATGATGATGATGATGATGATGATGATGATGAGGCGACGGACACGGAAAGTCGTCGCAAAGGCAAAAAGGCCAAGAAGATCGGAAATGACTGCCCTCCCGCGTGCTTCACTCTAAGTCAGGAGGAGATCGAGCAGTTTTTCACCTGCCTCGTAGGAGTAAAACTTCCTTACGGTTACGCGGGGAAGATAAGCAGATACCTAGACTCAGCGAAGCAGAAGTTCAGCGGGATGAAGTCCCACAACTGTCACGTGCTGATGACGCAGATACTTCCAGTTGCAATCCGTGGGATCATGGACGCACACGTCCGTGAAACGCTATTTGGCCTATGCAACTTTTTCGACGTCATCTCTCGGAAGTCGGTTGGCGTGAGGCAACTCAGAAGGCTACAGGAAGAGATCGTGGTGATACTATGCGAGCTTGAGATGTACTTCCCGCC
Source organism: Thinopyrum elongatum (assembly GCA_011799875.1). Classification (NCBI taxonomy): domain Eukaryota; kingdom Viridiplantae; phylum Streptophyta; class Magnoliopsida; order Poales; family Poaceae; genus Thinopyrum; species Thinopyrum elongatum. Next base: position 167,880,647 of record CM022299.1, read on the forward strand.
CGCATTCTTTGATGTTATGGTGCATCTGCTGGTCCATATCGTGGAGGATATCATCCAACTCGGGTCGACGTTCCTGCACAGCATGATGCCGTTCGAAAGGATGAATGGTGTCATCAAAGGATACGTTCGCAACATGTCACGTCCAGAGGGAAGCATAGCCAGAGGCTTTCTGACCGAAGAGTGCATCTCCTACTGCACGAATTATCTAGGCATCGAGAACCCCGTTGGTCTGCCCATCAACAGGCACCTCGGCAGGCTCGCTGGATGGGGTCACCGCGATAGTCAACCCCTTCTACATGCGTGCCAAGATCTTGGGCAGCGCTGGGGACCGGCAAGTCACGAGTTCATACCTCGAAGGCGTCATTCTGGCAAACCCAGATAAGGATAACTTCCTCGTGCGTTACTTTCCCGAGTAAGTCATCCCCTCACCGCCTCGTAACATATGATTTCTTAGATTTCGATCGTTCTTTTTTTTTCTAACATTCCGTGTTTTATGCAGTGACACACATTGCACACTCATCCTCTTAAGCCCAAAATATTCCACGGCCATGTATTTCGACTCGAACCGTCAGTCGAAGAAAGACTACACAAATATCAAGAAAGTTCTTGATAAACCTCTTCCCGGCTACACCAGATCTGGAGGCACCTTTAGCAGGCCAATTCGTAGGTACGGCAAGCACGTGTTCACCCACAATACGACGTTCCCCTGCGTCAAGCAGCCGCCTGGCGGTCAGAAGGATGCTTACTACGCCCTCCATCACATGCGGGCGATCGTACGGGACCATAATCACCTTCTGCTACCAAATAATCTCAAAGATTGGGCCGCACGCTTGTCGGCAATCCAGGACGCGGACATCAGACAAGAATTCTTTCGCATCCAGTCGGAGTTTGCGAAAATCATCCATCAAGATGTCCTTCATACCTCGGGGCAGTTCTACCTCAGATATCAACCGTCCAACAGTGAGATAGAAACAACGCTACAAATGCAGGCTGACAACGCCCACGATTTCATGACCATCACGAAAGACGGCAGCTTCATCCACGCTCCGGTCCCTGAGTCGAGTCGAAAGCAGTGATGCTATGTAGTTCTGAAATATCGATTAGCTCATGTTGTAATTAAACTTTAATGAACTTGTATGTCTCTTTAGTTTGGACAGTCGTTCAACTTATATGTAATCGATGCTATTTATTAGTAGGACCATGAATCGTGATATTAATGTGTTGCTTTTCTCTTCCGATCCTTTTGTTGCATACTTATATATTGCTTATGTATTGTCTGTGAATTGCTACTAATGTTTTGTTTGTCTAGTGCATAGAGATGTCGTCGTATGTCGTGTACAAGGGTAAGGTTCCCGGAGTCTACGACGACTGGGAGGAGTGTCAGAGACAGGTTCACCGTTTCAGCGGTAACAGTTACAAAGGGTACACCACTAGGGCGGAGGCGGAAGCTAGATACGCGCGCTATCTAGCGGGAGAGAGGAGGGAGCGGAGGAGGAACCGGATGAAGACCAGTTTCATCGCGATGATGCTCATCATGACCGCAGCTCTCTTCTATGTGATGGTAGTTTAGATGATCGATATCGACTTGTAATGTGAAGACAAACTCGCTACTCGCGGTCTCGAGACTTGTAATGTTCTAACTTTGTTCGGTATTTTGAATTCGGAGACTAATATGATGAATTGTATTCGGAGACTAATCTTCTATTATATTCGATAAATCTGCTGTTTATATGTTGTGCTGTCTATATTCTGTGCAGTAATATATTTTGTAACCTGTGCAAATATCAGAAAAGAAAAAAAAAATCATAATATTCATACTAGTGGCGCACCATACTGCACTTTAGTGGCGCACTGCAATAAACACACTAGTGGCGCATTATCTAGAAGTGCGCCATTAGTAACCCAGAGCACAAGGTAAATATGGCCTCATGGGAGGCATAGTAATGGTGCACCGTTTGACATACTAATGGCGCACTCCCTGGTGCGCCACTATTGTCTGGTATACTAATGGCGCACCAGGGGTGCGCCATTAGTATTAGTTACTAGTGGCGTGATGATAGTGGCGTACCTGTAGTGCGCCATTAATGGCCAAAACAGGTGCACCACTAATTAGCCTTTTCCTAGTAGTGACTGGCCACATATGCTCGTCCCTAGGGCCGGTTTCTTTCCACTGCATGACCACATCACCTCCCGACGAACCACCATTGAATGCTACCTCTCAAGCATATCCAAGCACACTCAACATCTTTTGAACCTTAATTATACGTACTTGACGCACATAAACATTGTTAGAATGTTTTCACCTGAAATCAACCCTTTTTTCCTTAGCTCCCTGATATAGATGTTATTATTACCCCCATCGACTTACTATATAAACCAACCCAACCATTCAACCATAACCACACATTCTTCCCTCTAGCCCATGCATCCACCCCTAACATGGATAGTTATTGCCTCCCAATGCACACGTGCTCCATAGGGTGCCGCCCCTCCCACATATTTGCACCTCGTCGATAATGTTTGTGTATATATTCATAGTTTTATGTGGTGATTCTTCCGAGTTGTTTATTATGTTCGATGGTTGTTGATTTGATATTATTTTAAAATTGTATGAAGGAGAATTCGCAAAAAAAAATGTATGAAGGAGAGAGGGTGCTAGTGGGCCCCATGCTTCAGTGCCTGGCTTGACTTTCTATTCGTCGAAAATGGAGTAGCACAAGACAGCACAATACCACTCCCTATATTGCAAAGTACCTAATACCTTTCACATTAGGTTTTGACAGGACAAGTTTTTATTTATTATTATGTAAATTTTTGTGACGGAGAATCATCACCGCAAATAAGTACTTTGGATACAAAACTAAAGATACCAATTTTTTGTCACGAGAAATATATATTGCCGGAGTAATTGTTGGCCAAAGACTTGTCCTAACAAAACGTATACAAAAATATTTTGGAACGGAGGAACCGAGGAAGTGCTATACAATCCAGGTGATTAACTCCAAGTCTCCGACTTCAACGCACTTGTATGGGTGAAAATGAAGAGACGACGGCAAGCGAGCCCTAGGTCAACAAGAGTCCATCGCGCGTAATGCTCAGTGCACACTGGTTCACAGCATCACGCACGACGGGGCCGGCCGGCGACACATGCGCCCACACCGCGCACGGAGGCGCGGACCGCTCGGCAGTGCAGGACACGACGTCTCGACGACGACGCCTTTTTGCACACCGGAGCCCCCACACCGCACGTGCATGCATGGGGACGTGACTGATCCAACAGTGGATCGCCTTGAATGATGGCCCCCGACCGCACGCACCAACCAACCCCATCGATCGGACGCGCGCACGGGCACTGCTCCTACGTAGCTTCTCCCGAAAAGGGAATGGCGACAGCGACGCGAGCGACGACCGGTGACACGCGCGGGTTGATCGTCATGCGTCACCTCCTGCCGGTCCGGCGAGGCTACCGGCCCCGGCCGACCAAGTAGTAGCCCCGCTGCGGTGCATGTGCGCGCGCGCGAGAGAGAGAGAGAGAGCTGGCCTGGGCGACGGGGGCATGCAGGGTGAATTATTGGATTCTGTTGGCGGGGATCGGCCGAGCGAGGTGACCCCGCAGCGCATGCGTGCGCGGTGGTGGCTACGGCCGGTCGGTTGACCACTCTACTGGACTGTGCGTGCAGATCTGAGTGTCCTCCCGGCTCCCATGCAGCTGGGCCATGCATGCATGCATGAGGATATATTTCCAGACCCCCACGGCGTTCGTCGTCTGCATGCACACGTGTAGCATGTAGCCATGTACTACTGACTCAATCTTTGTCCTTTCGCCCTGCAGCATACGTGCGTGCATGGCAGGGTTCATGGTTGAGATAGTATTCGACTGGATGTGGCTACAAAGCATGCCACTGCACGTGTTCTGGTTATGCTCACACAGTCACACTAATACGCTACTAGCTTCTATCATGTATGTTTGATTTCAGCATATTCATAACCGGCCAGACCATTTCATATGCATGACCAGGCGGAGCACCGACAAGAAAACCTCATGAGAGTAGCAACTTTGGCACTAGCTAGCTTGTTCATATCCCTCCCTTCACCTTTAGCACTAAAAGTATATAATTGTTACAACATGTCCATGTCGAAATTTCACCGGGTTGATTTTTACACATCAGCATTTGGCACAAATGTAATGTCCACCAAACATGGATATAGATTCTAGAACTATACATCTTGTCCGAAGGATCTACAGACGAGGACAGAAAGTGAAAATTCATGTTTAGCGATTGATAATGATATCATGTGACGGATTCTTCCATCGAAACAAGGTCGCTCGATGAACGGGCAAGATTCATCAATGTGTCACAATATCATTCCTCGATCTCTTGTATTTAACGGGTTTTTTGTGTGTGTAAAAAGCTTCCCCAATAAGTAGGAGTTTGATCGGTGGCGTGATTTTGAATTTTGATAGAAGAATATTAGGCCATAATAAAATCATGTGGACCAAAAGTTCAACATATGTGATCAAAGATCTCATTTGTGTGTTCATATATCTCTCCCTACATGTACAAAACAATGAGCAGATCATACCAAATATGACATTTCCTGTTTTATATTTAGACATAAATATATTTTATGGTAGATTCCATAGTCGAAACTAGGTTGTAGATCGTTACTCCAACACACAAAATCAAATAATCCAATAATTTGATAAAAACCACGCTTCCTCTGTCTCTAACATATCTTTTTCATATAAGTTTCCCATGCATGCTATAATGATCACAAACTTCATGCGCCAAAACCTCTTTCCTGAATTCCAATGGTTCTTATAATATTAATGAACTTCCACTCCACAAAAGTTAAGTATGTGAGATATCTGTAATACCCTAACGGGTGCTACAAGATGGTAGCCAAGTGTGCTTGAGGCTCCTGCAAATGCACATAGTCGTCGTAGTATTTTTTACTAGATCGGGATCGCGCCTTGGCGCGAGGGTGCCGGTTCAAACGTTTGTATGCACCAAATATCTTAGGCATAGAAGATACGACAGCACATAGTAACTTACAGACGATCCACAACTATGCATAGATAACTAAAGTCTTAGGCATAAAGTAGTTTATTGGAGCTACCTTTATGCCTGCAAAATGTTGTTACTCCTAACAAATTTACCAATTGACAATTGAATACAACTCTTCCGGCCTCCCTTGCTCTTCCATAATTTTAAGTCGACCTCCTCTTTTTGTCCCTCCCAAGCCACGGCACACACAGATGTTGATATGTATGTCGAGGTCCAGAAAATGGATCAGAACACACACACACACACACAGATAGAGAGAAACTGAAAACATAGAACATTCACTTAGTTATATGGATCAAAGGTCATAACAATTTGAAAGCAGGAAATTATCCAATGAGTGCAATAAAAGGCAGGCAAACTGTACTTCAAATCATTGACAGAGTTTTGTTAGTCATACTTTTTTTCTTTTGGAGTATAAAGGAACAAACCAACATATAATATAAGAGCGGTTTAATCAATCTTAATTAGATCTCTGTGAAAATTTAATCTCAAGCAAAATTTAAAATAAGGTCACATTAGTTTGGTTAAATACACCTATGTTGACCACACTTTTTGTCACAGCTCTGTAAGTTTTGGGCCTGAATACACCTCTGTTGACCACTATGAGGATTTTCAAACCTTATTAGCAGGTGAGCCCTTTTTGTTGGCCTAGTTAGCACCTTCGAGAAGTGGGCTCTGTGTATAAAAAATAGCATACTCTCCAGATGATCCAAATAGCAATTGGTTTGCTATGATGTTTTCAGTAGGAATCCGAGACCAAACGCCAAAGGCTGGAAACAAGAAAAATAGAACAGTAATGACTCTTTAAGCATGTATGTGAAACTTCAGTCACAAAATTAAATTTAAAATGTTCTCAAGTGAAGAAAAGAGGAATTGTTGCTTTTAGATCATGGGAAGAAACATATCCTTGTTTACTGTTCAACAAATAGTATAGACGGAAAATTTAGAACCAATTTCTGTATTCAAACTATGGATATCTTAAAAGCATCTTGGTGTGTGTGTGTGTCACAAAATTTGAAGACGTTTCAAGGACATGCAAATTTGACTATGCTCACACAGTCACACTAATACGCTACTAGCTTCTATCATGTATGTTTGATTTCAGCATATTCATAACCGGCCAGACCATTTCATATGCATGATCAGGCGGAGCACCGACAACAAAACCTCATGAGAGTAGCAACTTTGGCACTAGCTAGCTTGTTCATATCCCTCCCTTCACCTTTAGCACTAAAAGTATATAATTGTTACAACATGTCCATGTCGAAATTTACACATCAAGATTTGGCACAAATGTAATGTCCACCAAACATGGATCTAGATTTTAGAACTATACGTGTTGTCCGAAGGATCTACAAATGAGGACACAAAGTCAAAATTCATGTTTAGCGATTGATAATGATATCATGTGATGGATTCTTCCGTCGAAACAAGGTCGCTCGATGAACTGGCAAGATTCATCAATGTGTCACAATATCATTCCTCGAGCTCTTGTATTTAGCAGGTTTTTTGTGCGTGTAAAAAGCTTCCCCAGTAAGTAGGAGTTTGATCGGTGGCGTGATTTTGAATTTTGATAGAAGAATATTAGGTCATAATAAAACCATGTGGACCAAAAGTTCAACATATGCGATCAAAGATCTCATTTGTGTCTTCATATATCTCTCCCTACATGTACAAAACAATGAGCATATCATACCAAATATGACATTCCCTGCTTTACATTTAGACATAAATATATTTTAGTAGATCGTTAGTCCAACACACAAAATCAAATAATCCAATAATTTGATCAAAACCACGCTTCCTCTGTCTCTAACATATCTTTTTCATATAAGTTTCCCATGCATGTTATAATTACCACAAACTTGAGTTCAAAAAATGATCACAAACTTCATGCGTCAAAACCTCTTTCATGAATTCCAACGGTTTTTATAATATTAATGAACTTCCACTCCACAAAAGTTAAGTATGTGAGATATCTGTAATACACTAATTGGTGCTACAAGATGGTAGCCAAGTGTGCTTGAGGCTCCTGCAAACGCACATAGTTGTCGTAGTATTTTCGATAAGTAGAGATTGTCAAACCACAAAGCAAAGGAAATCACGTCACGACTGCTTGGTGACTTGAGATGAAAGAGTGACCAAGAGATGATCATGGCAGAAGGAACCGCATGTAGATACTGACAGAAGGATTTATCGTTTCAACAATAGTAGGTGTTTGATTTGTCACAACATGTTTTTGTGGAACACACCAATTTTTTCCGTCGAACAAGCTTGATTAAATCCAACGCATGACCACCAAAGTCATTGATGTGTATATCATATGTCATGGTTCTTTATTTATAAATGGAATTTCACTTTAAGTCGTATTTTTTCTGGAGGCTCTTCCGAAGAAAAAAAATCCCGCCTTTGTGATCGTGCTATCAATCAAAAGTTCAACACATGTGATTTTGATATTTTACAACACAATAGTTTGTGGTTTGTTGCTAAAATGTTTTACGGACCATATTAAATAACACATCAGATCGAGAAGAGCTCGCTGCTTTCACATGATCTCTTAGTCCTTGTCTAATTATATATGGCACGGTAATGAGATTATGTTATATATATATATTGGATTTTGAACAAATGTCTTTTTTCTGGGATTTGTATTTAAGCCATTGCTTACAAATTTAGCTCATGGGAGCAATAAAGCAGTTAAATAATTGGTATCTTCCACTTTGCACATATATGTATATATAAAAGTGTGTAACTACTATGTGACAGATTGTAGAATCGATAAGTACATCTAGAGGGCATGGGGTGAATATACTACTAAGCACAATAACGAACTATTTTACCAAGTTTTAATTTCTTGTTATATTTTAGGCTTTTCTAGCAATATATAGAGCACCCTACATATGCAAGTCTAGGGTATAGGCATCGGAAAGTAAAGACATGCAAGTGCAAAGTAAAGGAGGTAGAGTTGATAGAATTGCAAACACAATTGGCTCGGTGAAGATTTTTCCCCTGATTCAGATAGTTGGCGCGATCTTACATCCATGTTGATGGAGGCTTCGGTCCATGAAGGATCTAAGATCACAAGTATCCTTGTTGTAAAATTCAATGAAGGACTCGCCCACAAAGGGTCCACGAAGGAGCAACTCAACCTATTCCACCATGGCTTATTTCCATGGAGGACTAGCCTTACTAGGGTAGATCTTCATGAAGTAGGCGATCTCCAGCCTCATACAAACTTCTTGCCTTCTTAATAAACTTGAAGACATCCAAGCACACCTAGTAGATCTAGGAAGCACACCCTCCAAAACTATCAAGATAGAGGTTTTTTGGGAATGAATCCATTGGTCTTGTGCTTCAATAGATAATCTCCTCAACACTCAAACTCTCTCATGATTTGGCTATGTATTTGGAGAAGTGGGAGTGGAAAGAAAGAGGGGATTAGATCTCAAAGGGGTTGATTGAATGGTTGGAGTAGAAAGCCCTTTAAAATCATCACAACGAGAGGTGGAGTTCTCTCTCATAACATATGATGGGAGTGGAGTTTGCTTCGAGTTGAACTAGTGGGGTAGGAAGGGGTATATATAGGCTGGACGGTTGATAACCCACAAGTATAGGGGATCGCGACAGTCTTCGAGGGTAGTATTTCACCCAAATTTGTTGATTCGACACAAGGGGAGCCAAAGAATATTTATGAGCCTTAGCAGTTGAGTTGTCAATTCAACCACACCTGGAAAATTATATTTTTGTGGCAAAGTGTTTAGTAGCACAGTAGTTTGATAGTTTTGATAGTAGCAATAACAGTACCAATAGTAACAGGGACAGTAACAGAAGCAGTTTTGTAGTGATTGTAACAGCAACAGCAGTATTAACTTAGCAAAGATCAGTATGAGAAAAGCGTAGGAATTGGATCAGTGATGGATATTTGTGTTGGATGACATTCATCATATAACAGTCACAACCTAGAGCGATGCACAATAGCTCCAATTCATCAATTTAATGTAGGCATGTATTCCGTATATAGTCATACGTGCTTATAATAAGAACTTGCATGACATCTTTTGCCCTACCCTCCCGTGGTTGCGGGGTCCATAAGGAAACTAAGCGATATTAAGGCCTCCTTTAAATAGAGAACCAGAACAAAGCATTAACACATGGTGAATACATGAACTCCTCGAATTACAGTCATCCCCGGAGAGTATCCCAACTATTGTCACTTTCGGGTCTATGGATCACAACAATAACAAGTGCATAGAACTAGCAGATAGGATCAAGAACTCAAATATATTCATGAAAACATAGAGGGTTCGGATCTGAAATCATGGCACTTGGGCCCTAGTGACAAGAATTAAGTATAGCAAAGTCATAGCAACATCAATCTTAGAACATAATCGATACTAGGGATCAAGCCCTATAAAATTGACTCGATTACATGACAAATCTCATCCAACTGCATCACCGTCCAACAAAACTACTAAGGAATTATTCACTCCCGGTGGTGAGCATCATGGAATTGTTGGTGGAGAAGGGTTGATGATGCCGACGGCGACGAATTTCACCCTCTGGAGCCCCGAACGGACTCTAGATCAGCCCTCTCAATGAAGAACAGGACGTGGCGGTGGCTCCGTATCGTAAAACACAATGATTCCTTCTCTTTGATTTTTTTCTCTGCGACACGGTACTTATGGAGTTGGAGTTAGGGTTACCGGAGGCCTCAGGGGCCCACGAGCTCACAGGGCGTGCCCTGGGGGTGGGTGCGCCCCTGAGATCGTGGCTCCTGGGTGGGCCCCTCCAGTAGTTCTCTTCGCCAATATTTTTTATATATTCTAAAAATATTCTCCGTAAATTTTTAGCCCAATCTGAGAATTTTTATTTCTGCACAAAAACAACACCATGGTAGTTCTATTGAAAATAACGTCAGTCCGGGTTAGTTTCATTCAAATCATGCAAATTAGAGTCCAAAACAAGAGCAAAAGTGTTTGGAAAAGTAGATACATTTGAGACGTATCAATGGTGGCTCCTAAGTGAACAAAAGTAACAACTTTCATATGCATCGGTAGGTTTGAATGAAAATGAATAGATGGCTCCGAAGTGAGTACCTCAGTAGTGGCACACTCTTTGTTGGCGCTTCAGAAGTTCCCACTGGAATGGCTCAAAATTTCAGGCATGACAACAAAAGGTTTAAGGTTGCTTCAGTGGCTCAGAGTTGAATGTTGGAGGCTCCGATTGAATTAGGTTTTGTAACAGCAAATATATATGGATGTTTTGATGGTTCCGATTAGAAGTGCTTCGGCAACACCACATGCATGGCATTAGGAAGATATAGTTGAAAACTTGAAGGAGTTGTTAGAGTTTGGTCTCTAAGAACATGGAGCAAAAGGCTCATTGTCGTATCCTCATCCCCTTTTGATAGTATCGGCATGCCTATGGACTCGATATGACATTGGATCACTAAAACTGTAGAATCATTTGGCTTGTCCAACACTTGTCTTGAAGCAATTTTAGGGGTCACCTTCCATTCCAATGTCGTACCTAAAAGAACTTTTCTTGAAATATACTTTGAAGTATCATTAGTCTTTGAGATATGTTGACAAGAATTACCAAAATCCACCCTGGGTATTAGATGCACTTTCACAGATATAGTCATGTCCAAATTTCCATCGAATAGATCGATTATTAGATGATAATCCCTCGTAAAAGTAATATCAACTGCTACATGCATGTAGAACATGTGTGAAAGCTTAATTATGTACAATAAGGAAAAAAGTGTGAATTTACGTATGTAGATAAATTATGTTTGATGAGAGGATACTTTTTTCAAAACAGGGTCATTGATCTTCGACATAGCCAATCACAAAATCCGTATATAAAGGAGTCAAAATTTCCTCTATACTGTATTAAATCACTCTTGGCATGCTAATTACCTTCTATAATATATAGGATTATATCCGAGCATGCAATAATTTTCGTAGAAGAAACATGTCGACATAGCCGACTTGTCTACCAAAGTCTAACACATGGGATCGGAGATCTTATCTGTATGTTCATATGCCCCACCTCCCTATTCTTCTAAATCAATGCTAAGGCCAATCGCATATCAAATATGAGTTTCGTAACTTACATTTAGGTATATATGTATTTCTATTATTAATGTCAAATGATTAAGGGCCTGCTGATTTAATTGAGGTAAGTGTTAATCCCATATGCTAGTTTGAAGTGTTAATGACACTCCTACAAACTTGAAAAAATAGACCAGAAATTAGAAGAATAAGGATGCGGCCTTAGATTTTTTTTTTTTGTGATACTAGCTTGCAATGAGTCATGGGAAAACCATAATGTCATGAGCAGGCTTGATCGGATCTCATGTGCATATTGTGTTCAGTGCCACCAGACTAGTTGGCCAGCACCACCGAGTGAAAGAGAGTTTGTGGGGAAAATTACCAAGTGGGGTGTTCCACTACTAAGAGTACATTGTCCTTTCTGTGAAACACCAATATGATATTGATCTAATGTTTTTTATGGATGGGTAGCAATGAGTTGACTATAGTAGATATCACCTAAGGTTTCTATGGAACATGTTCCCATAGTATTGGCATCATCATGTACCACAAAGTATTGTGGGTATGGAAGTGATGGTCCAAGACTTAGTTTTCCATCCAAATTCTCTTTTCCTCTAGACTCTATCGTCGAGTACCACCAAAGTGATATAGTTGTTTTTGCATATGCGTTTTGTTAGGGTCTAACACAACCATGAGGTCCATTGTATGGTACCTCTGAGCCAGTGTCACTCAATTGGTAATGATTTGTTGATCATTAATCCAAACCCACCTAGTGAGCTCCATCTGGCACCTCGAACATCCATTAATGCATCAAATCTTACTCCTATATGACATATTTAATGGCTCTTGACGTATTAAACCGAACCTCTTCCATGTGTCTTATTTTGTTCGGATGCTTTTACCGATGTGACTGATCCATTGGTAAAACTTTGACGCATGGGATCAAACATCTCATCTGCTTTATTCATATCTCAATGCGCCTCCCACCCATATCTCTTATAACCATTGCCTGAATCGACCACATATCATGATATGCCATCCATTACTTATGTTTCTATATAAATTTATCTGTTTATATCATTGTACTTCCGCTGTATGTTGGATTATGTATGGGGGGGTTCATATAAAAGACTCTCACTACCATGACCAAGCCATAGATAAAAAGTTAAACACGTGGGATCTTGAAAATTATTAGCACGATGATCATTTGTGGTTTGTTCTAAAAACATGTTTTAAGAGTCACATTACTCGAGCATGTGATGAAAGAGCTCAATGATTGCATATACCTTATGTTAGGGCCTAGCACAACCAAGAGGTGCAATGTCGAATACCTCTAAGCCAGTGTCACTCGAAGGACATAGTTATGTCAATCATCAATCCAAACCCACCTAGTGAATTCCGCATGGCACCTCAGACATTTGTTAACGCGTCGATTCTTACTCATCTATCTCATATTTAATGGCTCTTAACGTATTACAATGAACTTCCTCCATATGTAGGATTTTGTTTGCACGCTCTCGCTGATGTGACTGTGACGCCAGTTAAACTCTGCCGCATGGGATCAAATATCTCATATATGTTTATTGCATATCATAATGCACCCCTACTGCCACCCATATATCTTATAATCAATGGTTGAATTTATCACATATCAAAATATGCCATTTTGTTTCTTATGTTTAGATATAGAAGTATCATTTTATATCAATGTACTTCCATTGTATGTTGGATTGTTTCTAGAAGTTTCATATTGAAGACACTCATGGTTGTGACCAAGACATCGGTAAGAAATTCGACACGTGGGATCTTGATCGTTTATTGGCATGAAAGATCATTTTTATTTGTTCTAAAAATATGTTTTAAGAGTCACACTAGTTGACGCGTGAGATGAAAGAGCTCAGTGATTTCTTAGTCTTGCCTTTTGCATGAATCTAGATCTAGGATGTTGTAAGGTCTTTGATAGGCACAAAAGGTGATAATTTACGTTTAGAGATAAATTATATTAGGTGGGCGACTCTTTTGTCAAACAAGGTTGCTGATCTTTTCGTAGGTGATCAGGAAATTCATAAATGGATCAAATCTTGATCCTTGGTCTCATGTATAATGGCCTTTAACGTATTAATGAACTTCAGCCATTTGTAGGGTTTAGTTCATACATGATCGATTTTTCCGAGTGAATCTTATCCCGTGATCAAGTCGTCCATCAAAGTATAGTGCATGGGATTGAAGACCGCTTTGATATGCTCCCCGGACACCTCTTTCTCTAGCAAGCATGTCAGATCGATCACATCAAATACACCGCCATTTCATAACGTATTTATACAAAAAGAGGTGTTTTTATGGGTTCTCCACTTCATAATATCCATTTGATACTCACGGTCAATTACCTAATTAGTGGATATTCTCTCAATTTATAACAATATCTTTTTCATTGCAACATAAGCGAATGTGTATGGATTGGACACCGAGCCAATTTCCACAAGGATAATAATATGTGCATCCATAAACATGATGTTGATTCTTTCTGCACCAAATCATCCATTTTAGCACAACTATGTGACTCTTCACCAAGGGAAGGAGTAAGAAACTAAAAAAACGAAGTTAAATACAAACAAAGCGCACCTAGAGACTCGAGAAAGGATCTATCGTTTTGAGAGTAGATTGCAGATTCTACGCAAAAAGTGTTCGTCCCAAGGTTTTTTTTGAAGTGTATGCTTGTAGAGGCTACAGGAAGAATTTCCCATTTTAGAAATATACAAGGACGTCAATGCAAAAGTTTGTTCGAGAGGGAGTAGGTGGCAGGAGTGTTAAATACATAAAGGTGCAAGCCCTGTAACGCCGTCGTTGTGTGCTTCGATCCACTGGCATGAGGTGCATTGTATGGTACCTTTAAGGTAGTGTCACTCAAATGACAATGATTTGTTAGTCATCAATCCAAAGGCACCTAGTGAATTATGTCTGGCACCTCTGACACACGTTAATGTCTCAAATATTACTCCTCAATCTCATATTTAATGGCTCTTGACGTATTACATTGAACTTCCTCCATATGTCGGATTTTTTTTGGACTCTCTTACCATTGTGATAGAGTCCACGGTCAAACTATGACGCTTTGGGATCAAACATCTCATTTGTTTTGTTCATATCTCAATGCACCTGCCACCCATATATCTTATAATCAATGCATGAATCATTCACATATCAAAATATGGCATTTCATCACTTATGTTTAGATACAAAGGTATATTTTTATATCAATGTAGTCCCACTGTATATAATGGACTATGTATGGAGGATTCATAACGAAGGCTCTCACCATCATGATCAAGCTATCGATAAAAAAAATCAACACGTGGGATCTTGACCATTTATTGGCATGATCATCATTTGTGATTTGTTCCAAAAACATATTTTTAAGAGTCACATCATTTGATGAGTGTGATGAAAGAGCTCAATGTTTTTGCATATATATCTTCCATTAGAGTATGACAAAACCGCGAGGTGCACTATCTGGTACCCCTAAGCCAGTGTCACTCAGAGGACAAAAATTTGTTGATCATCAATCCAAATCTACCTAGTTAATAATGCCTAGAACCTCTAGAATTTGTTAACACATTGAATCTTAGTCTATCTCAAATTTAGCAGCTCTTTACGTATTGCAATAAACTTCATATGTCAGGTTTTGTCTGGACGCTCTTGCCAATGTGATTGAGCTGACAGTCAAACTCTGACTCATGGGATCAAACCTCTCATCTGGTTTGTGCATATCATGGTACATCTTCCACCTGTATCACTTATAATTAATGCCTAAATTGATCGTATATCAAAATATACCATTGCAGTACTTAGGATGAGATATATAGGTATCTTTTATATCAATGTACTTCCACTATATGTTGGATTTTGTGTAGAGGATCCATGTCGAAGACACTCACTGTTGTAATCAAGCCATCGGTGAAAAGCTCAACATGTGGGATCTTGACCATTTATTGGCATGAAAGATCATTTGTGATTTGTGGTAGAAATATGTTTTAAGAGTCACATTAGTTGACGCATGAGATGAAAGAGCTCAATAATTTCTCACTATTACCTTTTACATACATGAGAACTAGGATGACAACAAAAGATCTATTATAAGCACAAAAAAGTGATAATTTACGCTTAGAGATAAATTATATCAGGTGGGTGATTCTTTTGTCAAACAAGGTTGTCGCCTTTTCAAGGATGATCAAGAAATTCATTAATGCATCAAAAAATTTGATCCTCGATCTTATGTATAATGGCCCTTAATATGTTAGTGAACTTCTGCCATGGCGTAGGGTTTTTAAGATGGTTTTGTGGCACGTTACAAACATACATATACAGTCAAAATATAGTTGTGTTGAGTTAGGTTGAAGAATTTTTACCTTCTTTTTGAAATGAGATATAGTGCTTTCTTTGTTCGGTAGAAGATTTTGCACTTTCATATTCTAGTTCCTCATTTGAGCGTTCTTTTGCTCTGTTGGTGGGGCATAAACTCATAAATAGTGTGTGTTTTTTCTTTAAAGAATAGTAAAAGTATGCATTCAAGTAGTAGCTTTTTTCTAAATAGTCGAGTAGGGCTGGCAACAAGGACTAGGAAGATACAGGCTAGTTTGTTTTTTTAGGGGATTTATTTATGCAAGATATGCACGTGCGTAGGTCAGTATATGCGTATTTGCCAATAGAGGAAACCACGTAGTAAGTAGGCTTGCTTTTTTGTAGGGATAGGTAGCTTGACAAGGGATGCCTGGGATAGCACATAGGAAAAGTATAGAAGGAAAGGTGGCGGGAAAGTAGCCATGGTCAAGGTAAACAAGTACTAGGTCTTTTCTTTCCGAAGCAAGTCAAGGACAACTAGGTCAGTCTGGGGGGGCAATCCTCTAGATCGATACTTCTCAATTTGTTTGGGAGAGTCTCACCGGATTGATGGAGCTATCAGTGAAAGTCTAGCACATGGGGATTGAAGATCACATCTATGCGTTCATACCCCCTCTCCTTGACACCCTTATATCTAGCAATCATGTCAGATGGATCACATCAAATACAACATGTCATAAAATGTTTATACAAATCGAGGTGTTTTTATGGGTTTTCCACTTTTTTGTAATTTGGGTTTTCCACTTTTGATCATCCATTCGGTACACACGATGAATTACTTAGGTAGTGGATATTCTCTCGATTTATAACAATATCTTTTTTTCATTTCAACGTAAGCGAACGTGTATTGATTGGGTGGCAAGACAATTTCCACAGGGATAACAAGATGTGCATGCATAAACATGATGTTGATTCTCTCAGCACCACACCAAATCATCCATTTCCGCACCACTATGTGAATCTTCACCAAGGGAAGGAGTATAATAAGAAACTGAAAAATGAACAATTTCCACAAGGGAAGGAGCCAATTTCCATTGCATGTTGGCTATTTTCTAGAAGTTTCACACTAAAGACTCTCACGGTCATGACCAAGTCATCGGTAAGAAGTTCAACAAGTGGGATCTTGCTCATTTATTGGCATGAAAGATCATTTGTATTTGTTTTAAAAATATGTTTCAGGAGTCACATTACTTGACGTGTGAGATTAAAGAGCTCAATGATTTCTTAGTATCACCTTTTGCATGAATCCATAACTGGGATGTTGTGAGGATCTTTGATAGGCACAAAAAGTGATAATTTATGTTTAGATATAAATTATACTAGGTGGCCGACTCTTTTGTCAAACAAGGTTGCTGACCTTTTCATAGGTGATCAAGAAATTTATCAATGCATCAAAATCTTGATCCTCGATCTCATGTATAATGGCCCTTAATGTATTAATGAACTTCAACCATGTGCAGGGTTTCGTTCAGACCTGCTTGGTTCGTCCAGGTGAATCTTATTGGCGTGATCAAGTCATCCGTTAAAGTCTAGCGCATGGGGATTGAAGATCTCTTCTATGTGCCCCTCAGACACCTCTTTCTCTAGCAAGCATGTCAGATTGATCACATCAAATACGCCGTCATTTATGTTAGGACCGAGAGTATATCCACCAGAGGGGGTGAATGGGATATTCAAATTTTCTTTTGAAAGCTTTGAAACTTATTCCAAACACCGCAGCGGAATAGAGTATAGATAGGAAAGCACTGAATCAGAGTTCTTCGTCAGAGGCATATTCATCCAGAAAAGCATTTACAATAGAGCGAGCTTGATGGATAATGGGTTTAACTACGATGAGAGTTATGCAATAAGCAAACAGGTGCAACAAAACATAACGAATACTAAAGGAAATGCAATAACAAGGATACACAATATAACAAGGATACAGACTAATGACGAATGAAAGAAGACGAGGATAATGAGGGGAATTGAAATTACAACACAGGATGAATTACACAGAACAGAACAAAGATCAAGAATCTAATGGCACTGAGCACGAATGAAAACTACAGAATGAATTGCAGTAGAGAAGATATAACCAGTGGTGCTCGATGGCGACAAGAGATTTGGTAGACCAGCTCACCCTTCTGCCAAAGGGCTACGTCTGGTTGGAGGGGATGTGACTTAACACGGAAGATAAACTCTCTTCACCCTATTCTCCTTCAACATAGAGCTGATCAGACTTAGGTTGATTTCACTCGTGGTAGATCCTTGTCAGTGATCTCCAAACCTTCGATCGACCTTTGCGAACCACAATCACTCTTGGTTGCTGAAAATCAGGCTCGGTGAAGACAACAACTCTTCAACACTCGAAGCCAAACCTATCTGTCTAGAGAGTGTGCAGCTCTCAAGAGTAATAGGTACAAGAACTCTCACTCAGAACTGTTGTGATGCTAAACCACTGTCTAAGTTTGGGCTCTTGGTTTTCCCTTGGTGGATCTTAAACTCAAATCACTCGAAGAGGGGTTGCTCAAATCAATCTTCTCAGAAATCTCAAGCGGAGCAGCCAACGGATAACGTTGGAGAGGGGTGGCTATTTATAGCCGCAGCCTTCCCAAATGGGAAATGACCAAATTGGACATCGGCCTCAGCCAATGGCCGAACGACACGATTCCAACGGTCGAATTTGAGCACAACGGTAACATTTCTTGTGGAGCAAGAAATGCTAACTCCTCGGTCCGAGGCAAATCTCTCGCAGCGAAGAAGATAACAGTCTCTTGCTGGCAAGTATTTACTCGGAGCACAAAGAGATTTCTCTCGCATCTTTCATAGGTTGTAGCAAAGCATCACAGTAGATCTAAGCATCGAGAACCTATACCCCTCTTAATAGTACGGAGGTCCTATGACTCAAAAGACTCAAAGAAGAAAAACTCAATGAATACTACGTCTTCATTTTGTCTTCGACTTCAATCGCTGCAGTCATTTTCTTCGGACGACAATATCGAAGAAGAAAGCTTCGCTATATCAGAAAACTTTCGAGGGGTCAATTTCTTCACATTAATCTTCTCGATTCTATCACTTCAACAGATATAGCTCGTCTTCTCTGCGGCACAGATATGCTTCGTTGAAGTTCCTCGAACTCAGCACCGGAGACAGCATACTCTTCGGTTGTGTATGGACTCTTCTCTCTGTGTGCACTAGTAAACAAATTAGTCCATACATGTTTCTGTCAACAATCTCCAAAGCATAAGGTAGGCAGATATTGCACCAACAATCTCCCCCTTTTTGGACGATTGTTGACAAAACAGATCACATCGAGTGATAGATAATGAATGAATTGTAGTGTGAAGAATAATGAAATACGAGAGAAGACAAGATATTCTCCCCCTTAAGTTATGCTTTGGTTTGGAAAAATATTTCTCTTCATTTGAGTGTCATTGATAAAGATTTCACACAAGAGTTCTTTCAATGCACTCGGCGGTGTCTGAGGTAGTTCCTGTCGCAAAAACTTCGACAAGGATTAGAAGTGAAACATGGTGAGTTTTGTGACATAGATAAGTAATGAAGTTTTCTCAGAGCACAATTTTGAATCCACACGATACATAGTTTTCCTGCATGTTAGATAATCGATATGATCAAAGCAGGATCGAATAATAATTCATAGCTCAGAGTGGATAAGCTTCAAGGTGCTTTTCCTTGCAATAAGATGAAGCATATGATATCTGTGAGGAAACACACTTTGTCAGTCATAGATAGCCTTCACAAGGCATTTGTGCGTCGACTGACTTTATCTTCCTGCACGGTTAGATAATGATAAATAGTAATAAGAGCATGTCCAACCATTAGTTGTGAAACAAATAATGCTCCAAAATAATATCATCAAATGATGATTCTTTGTTTTTCTTCGAGGAGGATATATGTGTCCCTGTAAGATAGAATCATCTGTGATAATCATTCATAGCAACAACATATTTAAAGTACCTGCAGACAAATAATGCGAAGCAAATAGCATTGCAGGCGGGGGTTATTATCATTACATGATGACCGAAGTTTTAACACCACATGCGGTGCGATAAGTTCTTTGAAGCAAATTGTTCGACGAGAAACCAAATGAAAGTTCGAAGCAAAACACCCTGCAAACCCTGATAAACTATCACTCGATGTTATTCTCCCCCTTTTTGTCAACAAGTGTCAAAAAGGATAGAGAGTAAACATGAGGAGTTACTCCGAAGGAGTATCTTCTGAGTCAGAATTAAAACCACCTGAAGAACCAGAATCAGAAGAATGTGGAATGGTCGAGGTAGATGCGGGTGCAGCAGTCTTGGCTTTGAGGGGCTTTGAAGGATGTGCATCTGGCTTGTAGATATGGGTGCCAGCTGTGTCTCTGAGTTCATCATCATGGTTGACAAACAGCAGATCCGTTGAGGCAGAATGTTGTGGGAGCTCTGGAGTTTGTCTTCGGACACGCGGTACAGAAAGCAAGTCCAGATAATCATAATCTTTGAAGAGGCCCTTCTTGGCTAGATCCTGATAACCCACAAGTATAGGGGATCGTTTGTAGCCTTCTTCGATAAATAAGAGTGTCGAACCCAACGAGGAGCTAAAGGCAGAACAAATATTCCCTCAAGTTCTATCGACCACCGATACAACTCTACGCACACTTGACGTTTGCTTTACCTAAAACAAGTATGAAACTATTTTGTAAGAATAAAACTATGAGTACTTTGTGAGAATAAAACTATGAATAAACTGCAAGGCAATAAAAGTGGATAGCTTTTGTCAACAAGAAAGTCATTTGTCTCTAGGCAATCGATAACAAGTACCGGTAATCATTCTTGCAATTTTACATGAGGGAGAGGCATGAGCTAACATACTTTCTCTACTTGGATCATATGCACTTATGATTGGAACTCTAGCAAGCATCCGCAACTACTAAAGATCATTAAGGTCGTGAAACCCAACCATAGCATTAAGTATCAAGTCCTCTTTACTCCCATACGCAACAACCCACTTACTCGGGTTTAAGCTTCTGTCACTCTCGCAACCCACCATAAGCGAATCATGAACATATTGCAACACCCTATAGAGAGGATCCCTCACGTTTGCGCGAGATGGAGGGCACCGTAGGGCAGCACCATAAATAAAATATACAATCATACTAACCAAGATCACGATTAACCCATAGGACAAAACGGATCTACTCAAACATCATAGGATAACCATAGATCATTGGGAAATAATATATGGAGTTGAGCACCATGTTTAAGTAGAGATTATAGTGGGGAGAAGGGGTGTTACACCACTGCATAGAGGGGGAGAGAGTTGGTGTTGACGGTAGCAAGATTGTTGATGTAGATCGCCGTCACGATCCTAGCCCCGGCGGCACTCCGGCGCCACCGGGAGAGAGGGGGAGAGAGCCCCCCTCCTTCTTCTCCTCATATCGAGACCTCCTTCCGGGGCATCCCCAAGCTTGAGCTCTTGCCTCTCCTCCTTCTCCTCATATCGAGACCTCCTCGATCTTTGATCACTTCATCCACACAAAACTCAACAGAAAGCTCGGTAAGATCCGTTGGTATAATAAAGCAAATCACTACTCTAAGTACTGTTGAAAACCAATTCATATTTTTTTTGCATTGTATATAATGTAATATAACTTTTCCATGGCTTATACCACCGATAGAATCGGTAGTTTCATCAAAACAAGCAAAACAATGCATCAAAAACAGAATCTGTCTTAAACAGGACAGTCTGTAGCAATATGAACACCTACCATACTTATGGTACTCCAAAAATTCTGAAAATTTAGGAAAAAATAAAAAATTTGTATATCAAGACTTTGCAAAAAGTTTCAGAACCTTTTGACGTTTCAGTAAAAAAATTAAAATCACGCACTACAGCCAAAGTTTCTGTTTCTGCACTGCACATACCAACAAGCAATCTAATCATCCTAAAGGCAAATCTTGGCACATTATTTTTATAATACAATGGATTTGTACAAGGGGATAATTATTTTTATAAGAATCTTCATGAAAAATTCTACATTGTTTCCATGAGCATGAACACTAGTGTTCAAGGTCGACCCTCACTTCTCCAATGCATCACCTTTCAATCGCTTCTCTTTTTGTGAAGTTTTAAGGTTCCCCTCTATATTTTTTTTTGTTTTTAAACTTTATAAAAGCACTCAACAGAATAAAATGACTCTCTAAAACTTCCGGGTTGTCTCCCTGGCAGCGCTTTCTTTAAAGCCATTAAGCTAGGCATAAAGTGCTCAAGTAATGAATCCACCCGGATCCCAATGTATATCAAAGCCAATTTTAATTAACAATGATTTGGCATTTAGTAGTGAGCACAAAGCAACATAAATCATGCAATGACGAAGTCTAACTCTCTTCCTATGCATCGGCATGTCATACAAGAACAATTCATGCACATCAAGTAAAGGCCAATACATAGCATAAGCAGTTTCTTGCAATTTTATCGTATCGGAAACATAAAAAGGTGGAGATGTAGTTCCTTTCTCATAATAATTGCAAGTAGGAGCAGCAAACAGATGCATATTACATTCATCAAAATCATCATGTGCAACGGTAAAAGGCAACCCATCAATGTAATCCTTAATAAGTGCAAACTTCTCCGATATAGTGTAGTTTGGAGAATTCAAAAAGATAATAGGACTATCATGTGTGGGTGCAATAGCAACAATTTCACTCTTAACATAAGGAACTATAGCAAGTTCATCTCCATAAGCATAATTCATATTGGCATCAAGGCCACAAGCATAGCAATCATCAAGTTCATCAAAAAGGGATATTTCAAACGAATCAACGGGATCATAGCAATTATCATAGCATTCATCCTTCGGTAAGAACGAAGGGGCATTAAACAATGTATGAGTTGAAGAGTTATTCTCATTAGAAGGTGGGCACGGGTGATCAATCCGCTCTTCCTCCGCTTGTTCTTCACTCTCCTCATCATCTTTTTCATCCAATGAGCTCACAGTTTCATCAATTTCTTCTTCCATAGACTCCTACAAAATATTAGTCTCTTCTTGGACAGCAGAGAAGTCCTCAATATATGGTTTAATATAAGCATTAGAAGAATAATTTTCATAACAATATTTAAGTATGGCAAAATTTTCAGATTTGTAAAGAGTAGCATCATACTTTTCAATCAAAGAAGCAATTTCATAAGCACCCTTAAAAGCAACAAATTCTTCAATTTGTTCAATATCATAATAATTATAAACACCCTTGGCATAAGAAGATAAAGTTCCATTATCTCTAAACTCACATTGATAAGGAAGGTGTTTCTTAGGGTCTTCAGAACAACAAGTAAAATCATGTATTTCACATAAATTCCAAGCATAGCATTGCATAGTATTAATTTGATGTAGTAAAAGTTTCCCTTTCTGAGATAAACGGTGTCGCACAAAACAAGCATGCTCATCTAATGATTTTCCCTCAACTAAGCTAGTTGGGTTTTCAGCACGAGCACAAATGGATCGAAGATGATCCAAATAGAAAGCTTCAGTAGTATGATAGATTTTGGGTGTTTCTTCAACCATTGGTTTAGTAGGTACAACTAATTTTTTTGGTATTTTATGTTTCCTACCCATAACTAAAGATAGAAAACAAGAGCACAAAATAAAAACTACTTAGTGATAAAGCAAACAAGCACACACGAGAATATTCACCCCACGCTATTGCTCCCCAGCAATGGAGCCAGAAAAAGGTCTTGATAACCCACAAGTATAGGGGATTGTTTGTAGCCTTCTTCAATAAATAAGAGTGTCGAACCCAACGAGGAGCTAAAGGCAGAACAAATATTCCCTCAAGTTCTATCGACCACCGATACAACTCTACGCACACTTGACGTTTGCTTTACCTAAAACAAGTATGAAACTATTTTGCAAGAATAAAACTACGAGTACTTTGCGAGAATAAAACTATGAATAAATTGCAAGGCAATAAAAGTGGATAGCTTTTGTCAACAAGAAAGTCATTTGTCCCTAGGCAATCGATAACAAGTACCGGTAATCATTCTTGCAATTTTACATGAGGGAGAGGCATGAGCTAACATACTTTCTCTACTTGGATCATATGCACTTATGATTGGAACTCTAGCAAGCATCCGCAACTACTAAAGATCATTAAGGTCATGAAACCCAACCATAGCATTAAGTATCAAGTCCTCTTTACTCCCATACGCAACAACCCACTTACTCGGGTTTAAGCTTCTGTCACTCTCGCAACCCACCATAAGCGAATCATGAACATATTGCAACACCCTACAGCAAGGATCCCTCACGTTTGCGCGAGACGGAGGGCACCGTAGGACAGCACCATAAATAAAATATACAATCATACCAACCAAGATCACGATTAACCCATAGGACAAAATGGATCTACTCAAACATCATAGGATAACCTTAGATCATTGGGAAATAATATATGGAGTTGAGCACCATGTTTAAGTAGATATTATAGCGGGGAGAAGGGGTGTTACACCACTGCATAGAGGGGGAGAGAGTTGGTGTTGACGGTAGCAAGATTGTTGATGTAGATCGCCGTCACGATCCTAGCCCCGACGGCACTCCGGCGCCACCGGGAAAGAGGGGGAGAGAGCCCCCCTCCTTCTTCTTCTTCCTTGGCCTCCCCCCTAGATGGGAGGAGAGTTCCCTCTCTGGTCCATGGCCTCCATGGTGGCGGAGGGGCAGGAGCCCCTCCGAGATTGGATCTCCCTCTCTGTTCTCTTCTGTTTCGCGCTCCCCAGATCTGGCCCTTCACCGTTTCTTATATTCCCGGAGATCCGTAACTCCGATTGCGCTGAGATTTTAACAAGATTTTTTTCCATAAATATCTTTCTTGCGCCAGAAGAAGGGCTCCAACCGACGTTCGAGGAGGTCACAAGACACCAGGGCGCGCCTAGGGCCTGGGGCGCGCCCTGGTGGGTTGTGGGCACTGTGGGCCCCCGTTTGTGTTGATTCCACCTCCCAAAAATCACATAAATTCCAAAATAATTCTCCGTAAAGTTTTATCGCGTTTGGACATCGTTTGATATGGATTTTCTGCGATACAAAAAACATGCAAAAAAACAGGAACTGGCACTGGGCACTGGATCAATATGTTAGTCCAATAAATCATATAAAAAGTTGCCAAAAATATGTGAAAGTTGTATAATATTGGCATGAAACAATCAAAAATTATAGATACGACAGAGACGTGTCAGATCCTCGCGAGAGAAACCCCTTCTCAGCAAGGTCCATGATCTCTTCCTTGCATCCTTCTCATGCAGAAGAATTTGCCTGGTGTGATTATGAAGTAGATTCAGCTCAGCCAGCAATTCCATCTTTTCCTTCCTATCCATCCTGATATGCCTTTCCAAAGTCTGCTGTGTGCGAATGCAAATTTCATACAGTGATGGATTTTCCTCTCGAGGAACTTCAACCTTGGCTTCTTTGACCTTCAGTGCATTCTAGGATGCTGAAGCATTTGCATTCGTATCAACAGGTTCCTTCCCCTTTTTGTATTCCTTCACGATGCACAGAGTGTCACGGACAGGTGACGCGAATACTTTCGGTGCATAGGCCCAGAAGAATTTTTCATTTGTGAGCTGCTTAATGGCATACATGATCCAAGGAGCATAGGGCTTGAGCGACTGAGGGCTGTCTGCAGCACATGCCAGATTCCGAATGAAAAAGTCAGGAATGTCGAATTTGATTCCCTGAGAGATTGACACCAGAGCATTTCCCATGATGCCTTTGATGGAGTTGGGCCAATTGGTTGGCATGATGGTATTGCACAGAATGTGGAGTAGCACTTTGTTGTCGTAGGCCAACTTCTTCAGGTCAACATCGATGCATTCATCACCCACCAAAGTGGGATCCATCAGGATATGGAGTTGTTCATCAGACACTTTCTAGAAATGCAGTCTGTGTTCTCTGTCATTTTCAAATTTGCACTGAGGTAAATTGATTAGGGCCAGAAAATGATCTGCTGAGCATTTGATTCTCTCTCTACCTGTCATCCATTTGAGCGTCCAGGTTGAAGAGTTTTCCATCTGCCCTGTGATGTACAACATGGCATAGAACTGAAGGATAATCTCTTTGTTCCATCCATGATTGAAGCGCATAAAACTCTTCAGAAGTGCATGCTCAATATGGTCAAGGGTGTTGTGGAAACAGGGCATTTCTTCGAGCTTGGCAAAGTTCAGCATCTTGTGATTGAAAATCATGTGCTTGCCAAACAAGATCCGAGCATAATATATTGCCTGCTCCTCTCTGCAAAACCTCAGGGACAAAGATGTTCTTTCTCCTTCATAGGGGCTCACCCCAAAGAATGCAAGCTTCGACGAGTGAAGCTGCTCATTGAAAGCTGGGCCATGGGGGCCATACTCAGAGGAAAATAGCAGAAAGGATTCTTGAGGATTTTTCCGATAAACTTCTTCGCTGATTTCCATCGGCTGAACATCATCAGCTGCAGATGTGTTCTCATCAGAGAGTTGCACTGGGGCATGAGGTACAATGACTTTCTCTAAAGCAGATGGCACGGGGTCATTGGACTGAAAATCATTTTGCTTTGCTGGAACTCCTTCGGCGGCTATCTCAGACTCAGGCACAAGGGCCTTTTCTTTTGGTGACTCTACAATTGGTGGTGGCATAAAAACTTCTTCAGTCTGCTGTGGCAGCACTGGTGGCATGACCTGGTGGGACAGAACTTGTGGGGCAACTTCTTCATCTTTCTCTTCGTGAGCCATGGGCTCTTCAGACTTCTTTTCTTCCTATTCTGGTTGTGAAGCCAAAGAACCAGGAGTAGGATCAACCTCCATCGGGGCAGGAGCACCAGATGAGGAGACCATAGGGGCAGTATCTTGGGCAGAAAATTGCTCCCCCTCGACCTTTTCTCCCTCCTTAGTGGATCCGGAGGGTTCAACTTGAATATCCTTCACTGGTGATGGGACTAGCTTTTCCATCTCAATTTCTTCGTCAAAATTTTCTTCGGGAGCATTTTGCTCGGGCACAGTTTTAACTTCATCAGGGTTGACAAGATAAATGTCCACTACATCAGCTTCTTGTTCGACTGAGGTAGGAACTACCACAGCCTCAACTTGTTGCTTGGTTACTTCCTAGGGACGAGGGGATGGAGGAATCTGTTGTAGTGGTGCACTTGTGTCAATGGGAGCATCAGCTGAGGCAGTTTGGACATGACTGTCCTTGACTACTTTTGGCTTATTCGCTCTAGCCTGAGCTCTCTGATGTTTTTCTTCTTTCTCTCTGCATCGAGCAATATTTTCCTGACGCTGAATTTCTTCAATTCTTTGATCACAAAGCTGAGAGACATCCATCTTCATCCTGGAGTGCCACTCAATCTTGTTATTCCTCATGGTAGTGAGGGCTTTGGTGGTTTCAAGAATAGCCTTGTTCACATCTTTTCTTTCAGCTTCAGACTTTGCTTCCCTCCTCATCTTCTCTAGAAGCTTCTTGTCATCGACAGCTTGATTGAGTTCTTTGGTGATCTCCTTCAGATCAGTGAAGTGCTTTGCTACCATTTTGGTAACATCTTATGGTAGACCCAAACTACCCAACTCAGCTGGATTTGCATCATAGGAGGCACCTTTAATGATGTCGAATATCATCTCAAAATCATATTCCTCTATGGAAGCAGGAATGATTTTCTTCGCCTTCTTAGCAGAAACAACAGCTTTTTCATTAGTGACCAGCTTTCTCTTGGCAGCTGGGGCAGCAGAACCTGAAGGTTTATTTGAGGGAACAGGTGCAAGTCTTGGTGAAGATCTCACACGTGGTGACTTCTTGGTAGGTGATGTAGTGTGATATGGCTTATCGAGCAACGCTCATTGATCGTACATGGGAATTTCATCTCCACCATTACCATCTGAAGATTCCTTATCAGACGAGGCAGATGCAACATTTCTGGACTTACTCGCAACAGACTTCTTCTTCGAAGCTCGAGGAGAAACTGACTTCCTCTTCTTCTTCTTCTCTTTTCGAGCAGACGCCCTTTCCTTCTTCTCGATCACATCCTATTGAGTCAGCTCAACATTCCGCTATTCAACTTGGTTCTTCTTTGCAAGTCTGGCTTCATGCTTAGCCTTTGCCTTTTCCCTCTTTGCAACTTCTTCGGGAAAATCAGCTATGGTTTTCAAAGAATCGGCATGAGCGTTGGGATGTGGTGCTGGCCTTACTTTCTCATCTTCTAGTCCTAGGCATCCTTCTGCAATGCAATCATTCCAGGGTGGAGTGAATGCAAACAGAATCTGGTATTTCCGTTGGACGTTCTCATAATTGAACCATTTCTTCGCCCAGTGTCGGCGAATCTTTTGCAATCTATTGTTCCTGTCTTGAGCTGTTTCCACACCTGGTGGAGTCCTATATGTTTCCTGATCAGACATCTCAGCTGTAGTTTTTCTTTCTCTTCCTCTGCCACCCTTTTTGGGATTTTCATCTGAGAGCATGGTCCTGGAATCTGTGACTAGCTCATCTTCTGGCTGACTATGAGCAGAGGGAATATCATCATCAACTTCATCAGCAGATTCTGATTCGGCCTTCTTCTTCGGCGTTCTAGGTGGCTTTGTTGATTTTCGTTCAACCATCTTTGCTTTGTCAGCCACCCTAGGCTGCTGAGGGATTTCTTCCTCTGAACCAGAATGCTCATCCGAACTATTTGCCATGACCACTCCTGAGGAAAAACACAAGTACGAAAGAAAGCACAGACGAGGTCACAAGCATGCACAGAGGAAGTTTTAACTCAAAACAGATGGTTTTACAGGAAGAGCCAATGGGTTTAAGTCATGCACTAGTAAGCTATCATTGAGTAAATTCCAGTATGCCTAACAATGACATAACCGATACTCTAAACTTTCGAAGAGCATACACAATGAACCCTAGACCCAAAGGACAGGTACAAGGAACAACTACAAACCGTACAAGTCAAAACTAACAGAGCCTAGAAGATCTACCGCACAGAAATAACATGGAATAAATCGAGTCATGAGGAACTGCTCTAGAATAGGAGTTGAGTAGAGCAAGAACCGGATCTGAATGCCCTAACTTGGCGAGACAAATCAACTATGGCAGCGCAGGTAGGAGAAGTTACCACTCTGGCGCATTCAACGATGACGGAGCTTCGCCGGAGTTGCATGGCAATGCTTGACGTCGATGCTGCTTCGAGCTTGGGCTCGGGCGGAGAGCGAAGGTAGGGTTTGAGGTCGAACAGGAAAAGAGCAAGGAAGAAGAGACCCAGAGGAGGGGTTTATATAGCCTGAAGGACAAACCGCCCACTCCGAAATCTATGGACGGAAAAACCGGGACGTTCCACATTCAACGGACGAGATCACGATGAAGAGATCGTGGGCACGTGTCAGCCGTTTCCTATGAATTTCTCGGTAACTGAACTGGATGTCGAAAGGTTTGAGGAATGGCAAGCGCCAAAATAGATGAAGGAATTGAGGATGATTTAATTCGCGATCAAGGATGTCGGAAAGAAATCTTCTTCAGATCAAATGCATGTTTGTGACATGAAGAACAGAGAGAAAAACAAGATAGGAACCGAATCGAAAACACAAAATCAACTGAAGGAGAAAGTGAAAGCACTGCGAATGAAAACAGGGAAAAACAAAAGCACCAACAAAGATTTGACTCAGGGCATAAGATGAGAGTGTGATATTCCTAAGATTGTTTCCTACAAGAAATGATTAGTTCTTCTTCACAACCCACACCTGTGTGGGAGATGTTGATCTCATTTGCTTCGCCTGGCTTGGGATATTTCTTTGGCGCATTATGCGAGACACATGAGCACTTTGATAGTAATCATATGAATAGGCATTGAAGTTGTTTCCAGATGCATGAGTATAATGATTAGAAGATATGCGCATGTACTTCTTTTGACGCAGATGAGGGTGATAATCATTCAAAAGCGATATTCGATTAGGTTGTGTATGGTAGCCATTCCCTCATCGAGAATTGTCCTGCACAGTCAGATTAGCAGTAACAGATAGATTTTCAATGGCACTTTTCTTCAGCCAAATTTGCTTCTTGGGTGAGCCTGTCCTGCAGTTAGGACCAATGTATCGAGCGAAAACTTTACCATTCTATTGCTTGAACAGTTTGTAATTTGAGTCATTTGACTCGTTAGTATCAACAGGAATGGGCGAAAGATAACCAGATAGAGTTTCAGGTTCGAGGATTTTACTTTTTGCACGAACCCAAGTTGTTCGAGGATATTGTTCGGCAGACCAATAGGATCCATCCACATTGAGTTTCTTTTCGAAACCCAATCCTTCCTTCTGAGGATTTTTGTGAAGAATGGATTTCTTGAGAACATCACATAGGGTTTGATGACCTTTTAGGCTCCTTAGCATACCTGTCTCAAGTAATCCCTTTAACCTGCAATTTTCTTCAGTAATAGCAGCAATGTCCTCGAAAGAGGGGTCAATTACGGTACCAACTTCAGTAGTAGCAATATCCCTTTTAGCAGCATCCGAAATTTCAGCATGAGACTCAGCATTGCTATGTTCTAGACATTTTAAACACGGAGGAACAAAACCATCAGGAATTTGAATTGATTGCTCGGCGAAGAGAGAAGCTTTCTCTAAGACCAGTTCGTTATGAGACTCTTTCAGTGACACGAGTTTCTGATTCCTATTGAGGAGTTCATTTGATAAGCCCTTGTAGTCAGCTGAGAGTGAGTCATATCGAATGGTGAGATCATCAATAGTTGAGGAAAAAGCATCTTGCTCTTCAATCAACTTTTGATTCTTCTCCATCTCTTCGACCAGTAATCCTTCAGTTTTCCTGAGATTTCTTTCAAGCATCTCAAGTTCATCATGTTGAGATTTAGCAATTTTGACCAGCTTGGCATAAGATATGTATTCAGGAGAGTATTCATTCATGGATCTTAGGTGTTTGGCCGATACCTGATCTTTTGATGATTTTGCCATGAGACAGAAGGTGATTGATTCATCATCGCTTGAATCATCATTACTTGAAGCATCATCATCAGTATCTGATTCGCTAAACTTCTTTGATGATTCAATAGCAACATATGCATTACTTCTTCCAATCCTTTTGTAAAATTCTTCATCATCTGAATCAGTATCTGTTATTTCTTCTTCAGAGTCAAGAGTCAGGTTGGTACAGGCTTTGTTCAGCAGAGAGATTTTCTTCATGTTGGAATCAATGATTGCTCTGGCATTTATGTCAGTGACTAGTCTCATCGAAGAGGATGAAGTGGGATCCTTTTTCTTCGAGAGCTTAGTGTGACAATCCATTCGAGCAAAGCCATTACAGTGAAGATGCCTCCAACGATTACTAGGTGCTTCATCCCAGCAAGGACAATCTGTTATGACATGACCGAATTGTTTGCATTTGAAGCACTTCATTTCTTTCGGAGGTAACTGTCTTGAGGATTCAGCCACCTCATTGTCATCATCATTCACAAGATACAAGTTTTGTCTTCTAAGATCACTCAGCCATTGTGTGAGCATTTCCAATTCTCTTGTGATAGTGTGTTGATTCTCAACGTCTTCTTCTTCTTCAGAACTGCCATAATGTGAGGGAATTTCTCCTTCACTTTTCGAAGAAGATTCTTGATTTGCATTTTCCATCTCTTCTTCGTGAATCGATAGCAGTGTCATGACCTGAACATAGTGAAGCTCTGCATAGTCAAGTCGTTGTTTGATTTCGGCTACAATTGTAGCGACCCGACCTCAAACGGTCAAGCCTCTGTGTATCTGTGCCATCCCTGGATCAATATGCTGGCACACACAGTACATCAATGTATATATCAAAGTGCAATCACATGTATAAATAATGTAAAACTGATATATACCTTGTAAATCTCAGCGGAAACAGACAAACGGGTGTGGAGTCCCATCAACGCCATCGGCAGGTTGAGTGTAGACCGTAACCCAACAACGAAACTCACTCGTCGTAGAAATAATCCTGCAACATGATACGTTGTAGCCGTGTAGGTCAGTACATTGAATGTACCGACAAGATCACAATAAGAGATAATAGATGATAAACTATTCTATATGCAATATGGCTTTGTGGATCTGTGTCTGAGGTTTTTGCGTAAAAGCTGGTTTTATTTTCCCTACATCAAAGGAATATCAGAAGTCTATACTACAGAGTTATCTACAGCGACATGGTTCCGCCAACCGATGTCTCATAGCCCAAATCATCATAAGTTGCCCACAATTAAGTTATCAGTCTGGTGTTGAGAGTTCAGAGATAGATCCAAGTCCAGATGCTCAAATTGTCCATAACCGGGGACACGGCTAATCGATTAGGTTTTTAACCCTCTGCAGAGGTTTGTACACTTTACCCGCAAGATTCAATCCCTCTTTTTACGTTCTCGCACTTCAGGGTGTTTGAGAACAAGACGACAGAAACATGGTCTTCCGAAGAGTTCCCCTGACCACTGTCCGGTGCTTATCCAATCCTATCGTAGTTCTACATCTGCTAGCACTGTCCCAGCCAGAGTCACAATAAAGGTCAACCAAGCCAGAGCCCATAATGACTTGCGGTTGCACAGGTAAGCTTCCGGACATGAAGTATTCTTCCGTCTCTTTGAGTCTGGGTGAAGCTTTCCGCAAGATGTCATGGCGCTTCTCCATGCATCCCGGGTCATCCACTGGTTGCTCCAGGGTGCCCATCTAAACCATCCTTCACCCAGTAGTGTGTATTGAATTCTTGTCTCGAGTCTTGAAATCTGAAGACGCAGTCCTTGCAGATGCCATCATGAAGTTGTCGTCATTGACGTAGAATCCTTCATTCTCACACCACTCCCGAGCACTCATACCAACCCCGTCTACTATAGCGTAGCATTAAAATAAATAACGTCCCAGGCTTGGTAACAGGGGTGATGGGTTCCTACCTCATGCATACTACTCAACTACAAGGATTCAATATCACTACTAGAGGGATTGTTACAAAGATGACACTAAATGCAATAAAAACATAGGTATGAAAAGCATGGTCAAAGTGAACTTTCCTGGTAATACTTGATGAAGATAATAACACTCTCAGAATAATGACTTGGTAGAACTATTCATCACTCCGTTGAAAATCTATGAAGTCAAACATAGCAATTCATATAAGCAAACATCCTAGCAAACAATTCTAACACTCACAATAAAAAAATCAACAAATAAAATGCAAATCACAAAGAACACAAAATAAAAACCAATGAAAACTACACAAGAAAATTACTAAAGAAAATTCTAAGACATAACACAAAATAGCTTTGTCCTAAGTAAAATTTAACAACAAAGAAAATACTAAACTAATAAATAAAAAAAAAAATAAAATATAAAACAACTAATTTTAACAGAAAATATTTTTCATAAACTTTTAATAGCAAAAAGAAACAAATAAAAAGCTTTTGTAAAACTCTAACTATGATCTATACAAGTTTTCATACAATAAAGAAAATATTAAAAAATAAAAAAAATTGTTCCAAAAACAAAGTAAAACTTGTCAAAAGTTGCAAAAGAATAATTGAAAACAAATAAAAACAAAAGAAATAAAGTTAAAACAAAAACAAAGTCAAAACAGGCCCTGTTTAGCAAAACCCTAATTTAAATTAACCTAAAAATAAAATACTAAATACTACTGGATAAACAAGGGTCCTAGTGACCAGGAGCAAAAGGAATCAATCAAAAATACATTCTAGAACTCAAACTAGATCCAAAACTGTGTTTGAAGCATATGAAATAATACAAATTTAAATTATTAAAATTTGGAAACTAAGTACGCAAACAGAAACTTCAACCAATTTGTGACACAATGCAAAAAGAATCACTCAATTTGGATCTAAAACATAAAAGCTATAAGCAATCTAAGATTTAAACTATTTCTGTTTTTAAAACAGAAACAAAAATAAACTAAAAAACAAAGAAACAGGCAGGTGCTTCGTGTCGGGCTGCTATTGGGCCTAAGCAGTGGGCGATCTGAACTAAACGACGCTCGGCCGATCTTTAACTAAAACACGAGCAGGCTAAAAAACGATCTGGCCGGTCTAGGCTAAACCGTGAATAAACCGAAACAAAACTAATCTAATAAAAAAAACTACCTATTCGCGTGAACTAATCTGGGCCGTTGAAACTAGATCGGAGGGAGGAGAAGGCATACTACGGCGGTGGCAACTCCGGCGAGGTCGGCGGCGGTGGCGGCTCGAGGATGACGCAGGCGAGGCCTCCGATGGTCCTCGACGACGGGGAAGAGCACCAGACGACGCGGCGCTCGATGGCGAGCTTGGCGGTGCTTGGCAGCGGCCTCAGGGACGTCGGAGATAGACGGCGGCGCGCTCGGGGCGGCGGTGGTGTTTGGTGATTAACGGCGATGGCGTTCCGGTGATTCTGGAGCTCAGGCGACTTGCTCCAGAGGCGTAGGAGATTACGGCGAGTCGATTGGTGGTGGCGGCTAGGGTTGGAGACGATGGGTGCGATGGCGAAGAGCAAAGGCGTGCGACAGTAGAGGAGAACTCCGGCGAGGAATTGCGTTGAGGTGCGGGGTTCTCGGAGGGGGCTTTGGGGCGGAATCGGTCGAGGGGGACGAGTATTTATAGGTCGGGGGTCAACTTGGGGGAGGGGCGGATCGGTGATGCAATCCCGAGAAGATCGGGATTCCGGTGGCGCGGCGATGCTCTGGCGGATTCTTGCGGGAGGAGGAAGACGACACGGGCCCCACTGTCAGCGAGACAGGGCGAGCGGGAGGGGATCGGGTGACCGGGGCAGAGGCGGTTCGTGCGAGGGAGAGAGGCCATGGGCCGATTCGGCTGGCTAGGCCGTGGGGCGGAGGGAGAGAGAGAGCAGTGTTGGGCTTCGGCCTGGCACTGTTCAAAGAGTTTTTTTTAACAGAAAGAAAAAGAAAAGAAAGAGAATAATATAAAATATTATATAGGCATATTATATATCAAAATTTCAGAAAAAGAAATCCTAAATCATGAACATATTTTCATGTACAAATAATATTCACAAAAATTAAAATAAAGCAAACAGTGCTACGGTTGCATTTTAAAATCAAATAAAAATAGTTTAAAATATCAAAATGATTTCAAATTAGTTTTTCTCCATTTTTCTATTGTAGCGAATCATTTTACCCTATTTTCCATATAGTTTATTTTTTGGAGAAAAATAATTTGAATAAAAACCAAATAACTCCAAATTGAAAGTGGGTTTCAAAATACCTTCAAAGGAATTTTCAATTTGGTTCTTTTAAACTTCCAACTCATATTTCATATAATTTGAAGAAGTCATTTTATCTTCTCTCATGAAAATCATTGAGTTGCATAAAGTTTCTGAATTTTGAAATATTTCCAAATGGACTTCAAATCTTTTCAAAACCCTTTTCATTTATTTAAATGGAAGAAGTCATATCATCTTCACTCTAGGGGTTTGTGATGAAATGAATTTGAATTCATGGGGATCAAAATGAAAGGATGAAAGTTTGGGAAGGTCATTTCATTCCCTCTCATTCAACTTTCAAAAAGTTTCAAATTCCACTCAAATTCACATAATCAATCACACCACATTCAAACAAACAATCATAAATATTTATTTAATATAACATTCCAAAATTTTGAATTTTGGGATGTTACAAACCTACCACACTTAAAATGAATCTCGTCCTCGAGATTCGAAGAGGCTAGCAAGAAAAAGGTTAGGGTTTGGGGGTCTTCCAGCAAATCCATTGATCAGAAAATTCTAGTGTGCTACCACACTTAAAAGCAGGGTTATGGTCCCGACCAAGACTCATGTACTCCATCCCTTTGGGTTGACGGTGTCGGTCTTCTCATATTCTCCGGGATAACTCCTTCACTGGTGCTCTTCCGGTAGGGGCATAACCTTTTCCTCAATATCATGCGTCCTTTCATCATGGTAAGGTTCTTCCGAGACTGGGTCTTCTTAGCTGACAGGTATGTCTCCAAAACTAAACAACTATCGAAATCTCTTGGTGGTCAATCATTTATGGTTTCTCCTGCAAGAAAAAAAATATGGGTCTGGGCTGAATCTCACCGTATATCCTACGGTTGGCAACGGTTGCCTGTACTTGGATCAATCGTCCTACCATTCTAAGGTTTAAGCAAGGTCTCAATATTGTCGTCTCTCTACTATGGGTAAGTCACTCCAGATTTACCATCCCAATTAGCAAGAGCGAATGATAAGAGTAAGTCGGTATGGTGATCAATCCATTCCGCACCCAGATCATTACCCTGTATAAGGTTTAGCGAATCTTGCATTTCTAACACTCGGGCAGTCTCACTAGCATTGCAGAATTTCTCTTGTCCTCGAACTGGGTTCGAGTAAATCCATGGGTTTTGCAAGCTGAACCAAACATCTATCATTTTTTTAACACTCGGGTTTTCGTATCCTCCTAAGAAACGTCTGCTGATCAAATCATGACTTCTTCCAGTATTTCTTCTTCCAGGGAGTTCTTGATCCTTATTAATTTGCTGGGCCTGTGGGTTATGGCCCACATCAACACTTGTACAACTTTAACTCATCCTGGGAATTACCATTGTTCCATATTCCAACATTGCACCTACTTTAATTCCATCAGTACTTGCTTTCTTCATATCCATCATATCAAAAACAAAACTCCACCTCATTTTTTCCAAACTCCACACCGTGGAATATCATTATCCTTTCCATGGGTCAAGTGTCCTCACAGGGTAGTACCACCCTTGAAATGCACAAATTCTTCCATGGGCCATATTTCTCATATCCTCGAAACTGGTCTAGATCGGTGTTCATAGCGTAACAACTCATACAATTTAACATATGAAATCATCACACATTAATTTTATTGATACATGAATCCATTACAATCTCTGAGCACCCATTAAATAACTCAACTCATCAAACTCATGAAAATAAAGTTGCTTTCTACCACTCTTATGATCCATATCAAAATCTCAGCTACTCAGCTCCAGCCTTCATCTGATCTGAACATTCCCTAGCAAAATGTCCTGCTTCCTTGCAGCGAAAACAAATGACTTCCGATATGTCTCGAGGCTTCTTTGTGATTATGTAGGCTCCTTGGATTTTTAGCTTCTTTTCTGGACATTTGTCAGCGTAATGACCTAAATCCTTGCACCTGTAACAAGTGATATGACTAAGGTCCTTTTCTGCAGAAATTGGGTTGTTCTGGGGATGCCTTCGTTTTCTCTTCCTAGATTTCTCCGTAATGATGAGAGATTCTATTTCTTGAGGATCAAACTTCACTTCTGTTGTCGGGAAGTCTTCGAGATGCTCTTCTCTTTCCTTTGTGCAATACTGGGAATAATGTCCTTTTTCTCCAAAAGAATAACAGGCATGAGCGTAAAATCTGTTTAGGCCTTCGCCATCAGGGTCTTCAATAACTTCCTTCATCACGGATTCTTCTAAACTTTCCCCGAGGGCTTCTTTCTGCTGCTTGGTAATTTCTTCTACCTTGGGATAAAGGTGGCACTAAGCCGGGAAATGAGTAGCTCCTTCACACAGGAAACAAGTAACCTGCCCAGTCGGGCATTCTTCAGCTGGGTGATTTCCTTCACAATGAGGGCATCCATCCTTGTGTTCTTCATTGGTGTGTCCTATTTCTCCGCAAATCTTATAGGCACAAGGTTTCTTCATCGGGTTATCCCAGTGCTTCCGGATGAGACGGGATCTTAACAGAGTCTTCTTGAATTCTTCCCAAGTTCTTGCTCCATTGCATCCTTGTATGGCTTGATGCATTTTCCACCAAGTTGCAGCACTCTCAGTAAAGTACTGAAGAGCATATTGAACCTCATACTTCCTTGCAATCAAATTTTTCTCGAAGTGATTCTCCATGTTTTGAATCCATAGCTCTGCCTCCGGCTGAGTCATCGGTCCAGAGAATACCAGTCCTTCTTCATTCATCATCTATTGGTTCCAAGGGTTTTGGGATGAGATACGGGAGATAGAGAGATACACACAATACAAACAATAATTTTGAAAATGGGTTTTATTTGTGGCTGTCGAAAGACATCACACAAACATCAGCTCACAAATCACTGCATCTAACGTAAGTATATAACAGGGGTTTGGTCTTCTAAAGATCAAATAAATCTTCAGATTCTTCAACTCTTCGGAGTCTTCAACTGTTGTAGCTTCAACTCTTCTAATGCATGGTGAAATCCACTTTACTCTGAAGAGGTCATCAGTTTTCCGATATCTTGTCCTTCTTGGAGCGGCTTCAGTTGATCCTCCGTGTGGTCAAAACGGAAAGGGGTATATTCTAACTATTTAAGGTAAGTGCCAATATTTGATAAAATCAGAAAAGATGAGAAGTAATGGATCCTTTTGAAAATAAAATTTTAGAGACATCATGTCCTAGGGGCTTTCCGATTTCTAGGGTCACGTCCTACAGTCAACATGTGCTCTGATACCATATATGTAGCGACCCGACCTCAAACGGTCAAGCCTCTATGTATCTGTGCCATCCCTGGATCAGTATGCTGGCACACACAGTACATCAATGTATATATCAAAGTGCAATGACATGTATAAATAATGTAAAACTAATATATACCTCATAAATCTCAGCGGAAACAGACAAACGGGTGTGGAGTCCCATCAACGCCATCGACAGGTTGAGTGTAGACCGTAACCCAACAACAAAACTCACTCATCGTAGAAATAATCCTGCAACATGATACATTGCAGCCGTTTAGGTTAGTACATCGAATGTACCGGCAAGATCACAATAAGAAATAACAGATGATAAACTATTCTATATGCAATATGGCTTTGTGGCTCTGTGTCTGAGGTTTTTGCGTAAAAGCTGGTTTTATTTTCCCTACATCAAAGGAATATCAGAAGTCTATACTACAGAGTTATATACAGTGACATGGTTCCGCCAACCGATGTCTCATAGCCCAAATCATCATAAGTTGCCCACAATTAAGTTATCAGTCTGGTGTTGAGAGTTCAGAGATAGATCCAAGTCTAGATGCTCAAATTGTCCATAACCGGGGACACGGCTAATCAATTAGGTTTTT
The DNA here is from genome assembly GCA_011799875.1 of Thinopyrum elongatum. Taxonomy (NCBI): domain Eukaryota; kingdom Viridiplantae; phylum Streptophyta; class Magnoliopsida; order Poales; family Poaceae; genus Thinopyrum; species Thinopyrum elongatum. The sequence goes on from CM022299.1 coordinate 167,919,173, forward strand.
AACCCTCTGCAGAGGTTTGTACACTTTACCCGCAAGATTCGATCCCTCTTTTTACGTTCTCGCACTTCAGGGTGTTTGAGAACAAGATGATCGAAACATGGTCTTCCGAAGAGTCCCCCTGACCACTGTCCGATGCTCATCCAATCCTACCGTAGTTCTACATCTGCTAGCACCATCCCAGCAAGAGTCACAACTAAGGTCAACCAAGCCAGAGCCCATAATGACTTGCGGTTGCACAGGTAAGCTTCCGGGCATGAAGTATTCTTCCGTCTCTTTGAGTCTGGGTGAAGCTTTCCGCAAGATGTCATGGCGCTTCTCCATGCTCCCCGGGTCATCCACTGGTTGCTCCAGGGTGCCCATCTAAACCATCCTTTACCCAGTAGTGTGTATTGAATTCTTGTCTCGAGTCTTGATGTCTGAAGACGCAGTCCTTGCAGATGCCATCATGAAGTTGTCGTCATTGTCGTAGAGTCCTTCATTCTCACACCACTCCCGAGCACTCATACCAACCCCGTCTACTATAGCGTAGCATTAAAATAAATAATGTCCCAGGCTTGGTAACATGGGTGATGGGTTCCTACCTCATGCATACTACTCAACTACAAGGATTCAATATGACTACTAGAGGGATTGTTGCAAAGATGACACTAAATGCAATAAAAACATAGGTATCACTACTGGAATCTGGGTCTTTGCCATCTGCCAGCTCTTTGCCGTCTGCCAGCTGATGGCAAAGAGGCTCTTTGCCGTCTGTCTTCTCAAAGCAGACGGCAAAGAACCAGCTGATGGCAAACAGGGTCTTTGCCATCTGCCAGCTCTTTGTCGTCTGCCAGCAGACGGCAAAGAGTTCTTTGCCATCTGCCAGAAGACGGCAAAGTCCAAAGTGGACCCCACGGGGGTACTGCACTGGGTAGGTCACACGGGCCACTTCTTTGCCGTCTGCTGGAAGCGGCAAAGAAATCTTTTGCCGTCTGCCAGCAGACGGCAAAAGAGGGTTGCCGTCTGCTGGCAGACGGCAAAGATTTCTTGCCGTCTGCTGGCAGACGGCAAGAGGTAAGAGGGGCCCACAGTTTCACGGCGGTGGCGGTTTAACGGTCATCCTCTTTTCGTCTGCTGGCGGACGACAAAGAATTCTTTGCCGTCTGGCAAAGAGAAAAAAACAAAAAAAAAAAAGACGGCAATGCGGGGGGTTAATTTGGCCCCCGCGCGCGCGCCCTCCTCCACATCTCTTTCTCCGCCCTCCCCACCTCTGCCTCCCGCGCAGGCCGCCGCCGCCGGCCCCTCCCACGAGGCCGCGGCCCTCCACCGCCGCCGCCGCCCCGCCCCCTCCTCCACCCCCGCCGCCGCCCCCTTCCCCTCCACCCCCGCCGCCGTCCCCCCTCCCCCTCCACCGCCGCCCCCCTCCCTCCCTCCTCCACCGCCCCCTCCTCTCCTCCACCCGCCCCCTCCTCCCTCCCTCCACCGCCGCCCCCTCCCCCCTCCCCACCGTGGCCTCCCCTCTCCACTGCCGCTGCCCCTCTCCCTCCCCCCTCCACTGCCGCTGCCCCTCCTCATCCTCACCCTCCTCCACCACCGCCGCCCCCCTCCTCCACCACCGCCGCACCAGCTCCTCCTTGCCCTCTGCCCCCTCTGCCCAGCCCACGGTGAGCATCGGTCCCCTCTTTGTTCTTTTTTTTTGCATGTATGGATTTAGGAGTTGATGGATCTGTGGATGGATGGATAGATTGATGTAAGGATGGATGGATAGATGGATGTATGTATACAGGGGCGGTGCCAGCAATCTGTGGATGGATGTATGTATATGTGATTTTGAATAATTTGTAGTTGTTATATGGATTGCTAGATGGATGTATGCTGTGTAGATGTATGGATGGAAAGATGGATGAATGGTATATAGATGTATGGGTGGATTTATGTATGGATTTTCATTTAAAAAAATAGTGTCTTTTTATTCCGTTAGGTTAGATGTTGTTGATTATATTGTTCTGCGGTGCTTATGTTGGATTGTTTTTCATGTGCAGGGATCTTCTCTTCACCTCCAGGAGCACTGTCGGTCCCGTTGCCGTTGTCATCGTCATTCGACTACCGCCTCTACGGTCTAAGGGTGAGCTCGACTGTCATCTCCTCCCTGACCTTCCCCTATTTGCTCTGTTCCGGTCGTTGTGTCGATGGCTGGAGTTCAGTGCGGTGCAGTCGTTCATGGGTCGTCGAGGAGAGAAAATAAGGAAAAGAATCTCCGAGGGGTCGAGGGTCGAGGGTCGTCGAGGGGTCGAGTGGTCGAGGGATGACTTTCATTCTGATGGTGCTTCCTTTTGAAAGAGATGAGAGTGAGAGATGAGATGCTCTTGAAGGAAGGATACCGGCTGTTCGTAGGTGGTCGGTCTTTCTCGTCCTCCCCCTCTGTGACCTTCGTAAAGCAAGGGGAGGACGAAAAGACCGACCGTCACCGACGGTCGAAATAACATTGAGAGATGAGAGATGTTATAAGAGGAAAGACACCGGCTGTTGTCGTAGGTGGTCGTTGCTCCTCATCTCTTGCTGTGAGACCTTGGTAATGCAGCAAGGGATGGGAGTAACGACCGTCACCGACGGTCAAAATAAACAGGCAAGGAGTGCCCCACCATACATATATACCACCACTTGAGAGGTGAGAGTTGTTGAAGGGAGCATCGACGGAATGAAAGTCAACCCGACACCCCGACACCCCGACCCGACACCCCGTCATATATTTGTGAATTATGACTTAGGTCATATATTTTCTGATTTAAATGTGCAGTTCTTTCGTTGCTGCGAGGGTCTGGTGTTCGACGGCCTCCCCGTGCGTTCGACGAGCTCCGCCTCTGCGTTCGTGGGTGAGCACAAATGACATCTCCTCCTCCCCCCTTCATTTGCTCTGTTTCGGTCTTCGTGCCGATGAAACTTGCTAGCTGTAGGTGTCAATCATCAGTATGCGTGACCACTATGCGTCTCCCGTTCGAAAGGGTTACATCTATAAAGGGTGACCTATTTAGCTCCAAAATGACTTAATATGCTCCAAAATGACCTATTTAGCTCCAAAATGACTTAATATGCTCTAAAATGACCTATCTAGCTCCAAAATGACTTAATATGCTCCAAAATGACCTATTTAGCTCCAAAATGACTTAATATGGCATATTAAGTCATTTTGGAGCATATTTAGCTCCAAAATGACCTATTTAGCTCCAAAATGACTTATTTAGCTCAAAAATGACTTAATATTCTCCAAAATGACCTCTACTTAGCTTATTTAGTTCATTTATGACATACTTAGCCTATTTAGGTCAAAAATGGCCTATTTAACTAGGTTAGATCTAAAATGACACAAGTAAGCAATAAGAAGAAGAAAAGGAAAGAGAAGAAAAATTATGCTTCTTTTTCTTCTTCTAGTCTTCTTCTTCTTGTTCTTCTAACTTTCTTCTTTCCCATTTTGCAGATTTGCTTCAGATCACGGAAGCTTGCGTTGGAGTCTACTCTTCTCGTTGTCCTTCCTTTTTGTTTTGATTTTGTAGGATGAACAATTTGAAACTTGCTACGTATATATGTATGGATGGATGGTGGCTATATTGTATATGGACCGTTTGCTTAATTGTTGGATATGTTGGACTTTTCATTTGGTGTATATATGTGTTGGATGATGATATATGTGTTGGATATGTTGGATGATCCATATGGCAGGGATATGTTGGCTATATGTACTTGTTGAAATATTTTGAAATGAATATATATATATATATATATATATATATATATGTGAAATTGATTGAATTTAAGAAAAAACAGGGGCTATATAGCCAATTTGTCGTCTGCTAGCAGACGGCAAAGGGCTTTGCCGTATGCTAGCAGACGGCAAATTGGCCACGTGGCAGCACGCTGTTCACCTGGTCTGGCCTATTTGGCCTCTTTGCCGTCTGCCAGCAGACGGCAAAGGAGCAGGGTCTTTGCCATCTGCCGGCAGACGGCAAAGGAGCAGGCTCTTTGCCGTCTGCCAGCAGACGGCAAAGAAGGAAAGCTCTTTGCCGTCTGCTGGCTAACGGCAAAGAGCGCCGTTAGCCCCCTAACGGGGCTGTCACCTTTTTTGTGCCGTCCACAAGCTTTGCCGTCTGCTAGCAGACGGCAAAGAACTTTCCTTCTTTGCCGTCCGCCAGCAGACGGCAAAGCGGCCTTTACCGGCATCGGCTTTGCCGGAGTGTTTGCCGTCTGCTGGCGGACGGCAAAGCCTTTGCCGTCCGCCAACAGTGCCTTTGCCGTCTGCTTTGGCAGACGGCAAAGCAGCTGATTCCAGTAGTGTATGAAAAGCATGGTCAAAGTGAACTTGCATGGTAATACTTGATGAAGATAATAACGCTCTCAGAATAATGACTTGGTAGAACTATTCGTCACTCCGTTGAAAATCTATGAAGTCAAACATAGCATTCATATAAGCAAACAATTCTAACACTCACAATAAAAAAATCAACAAATAAAATGCAAATCACAAAGAACACAAAATAAAAAGCCAATGAAAACTACACAAGAAAATTCTAAGACAAAACACAAAATAGCTTTGTCCTAAGTAAAATTTAACAACAAAGAAAATACTAAACTAATAAATAAATAGAAAATAAAATATAAAACAACTAATTTTAACAGAATGTATTTTCATAACTTTTAATGCAAAAAGAAACAAATAAAAAGCTTTTTTAAAACTCTAACTATGACCTATACAAGTTTTCATACAATAAAGAAAATAATTTTTTTAAATAAAAATAAAATTTTGTTCCAGAAACCAAGTAAAACTTGTCAAAAGTTGCAAAAAGAAATAATTGAAAACAAATAAAAAGAAAAGAAATAAAGTTAAAACAAAAACAAAGTCAAAACAGGCCCTGTTTAGCAAAACCCTAATTTAAATTAACCTAAAAATAAAATACAAAATACCACTAGATAAACAAGGGTCCTAGTGACCACGAGCAAAAGGAATCAATCAAAAATATATTCTCGAACTCAAACTAGAGCCAAAACAGTATTTGAAGCATATTTGAAATAATTCAAATTTAAATTACTCAAATTTGGAAACTAAGTATGCAAACAGAAACTTCAACCAATTTGTGACACAATGCAAAAAGACTCACTCAATTTGGATCTAAAACATAAAAGTTATAAGCAATCTAAAATTTAAACTATTTCTGTTTTTAAAACAAAAATGAAAATAAACTAAAAAACAAAGAAACGGGCAGGTGCTATGCGTCGGGCTGCTATTGGGCCTAAGCAGTGGGCGATCTGAACTAAACGACGCTCAGCCAATCTTTAACTAAAACACGAACGGGCTAAAAAAACGATCTGGCCGGTCTAGGCTAAACCGTGAATAAACCGAAACAAAACCGATCTAATAAAAAAAACTACCTATTCGTGTGAACTAATCTGGGCCGTTGAAACTAGATCGGAGGGAGAAGAAGGCATATCGCGGCGGTGGCAACTCCGGTGAGGTCGTCGGCGGCGGTGGCGGCTCGGGGATGACGCAAGCGAGGCCTCCGTTGGTCCTCGGCGACAGGGAAGAGCACCAGACGACGCAGCGCTCAATGGCGAGCTTGGCGGTGCTCGGCAGCGGCCTCGGGGACGTCGAAGATAGACGGCGGTGTGCTCGGGGCGGCGGTGGTGTTCAGTGATCAATGGCGACGGTGTTCTGGTGATTCTGGAGCTCAGGCGACTTGCTCCAGAGGCGTAGGAGATTACGGCGAGTCGATTGGTGGTGGCGGCTAGGGTTGGAGACGACGAGTGCGATGGCGGAGAGCAAAGGCGTGTGGTGGCAGAGGAGAACTCCGGCGAGGAATTGCGTCGAGGTGCGGGGTTCTCGGAGGGGGCTTTGGGCGGAATCGGTCGAGGGGGACGAGTATTTATTGGTAGGGGGTCAACTTGGGGGAGGGGGCGGATCGGTGATGCAATCCCGAGAAGATCGGGATTTCGGCGGCACGGCGATGCTCCGGTCGATTCTTGCGGGAGGAGGAAGATGACGCGGGCCTCGCTGTCAGCGAGACAGGACGAGCGGGAGGGGATTGGGCGACTGGGGCCGAGGCGGTTCGCGCGAGGGAGAGAGGCCATGGGCCGATTCGGCTGGCTGGGCCGTGGGGCGGAGGGAGAGAGAGAGAGAGCAGTGTTGGGCTTCGGCCTGGCACTGTTCGAAGAGTTTTTTTTAATAGAAGGAAAAAGAAAAGAAAGAGAATAATATAAAATATTATATAGGCATATTATATATCAAAATTTCAGAAAAATAAATCCTAAATCATGAACATATTTTCATGTACAAATAAAATTCACAAAAAATAAAATAAAGCAAACAGTGCTACTGTTGCATTTTAAAATCAAATAAAAATATTTTAAAGTGCCAAAATGATTTCAAATTAATTTTTCTCCATTTTTTTATTGTAGGGAATCATTTTACCCTATTTTCCATATAGTTTATTTTTTGGAGAAAAATAATTTGAATAAAAACCAAATAACTCCAAATTGAAAGTGGGTTTCAAAATACCTTCAAAGGAATTTTCAATTTGGTTCTTTTAAACTTCCAACTCATATTTCATATAATTTGAAGAAGTCATTTTATCTTCTCTCATGAAAATCATTGAGTTGCATAAAGTTTCTGAATTTTGAAATATTTCCAAATGGACTTCAAATCTTTTCAAAAACCCTTTTCATTTATTTAAATGGAAGAAGTCATATCATCTTCACTCTAGGGGTTTGTGATGAAATGAATTTGAATTCATGGGGATCAAAATGAAAGGATGAAAGTTTGGGAAGGTCATTTCATTCCCTCTCATTCAACTTTCAAAAAGTTTCAAATTCCACTCAAATTCACACAATCAATCACATCACATTCAAACAAACAATCATAAATATTTATTTAATATAACATTCCAAAATTTAGAATTTTGGGATGTTACAACAATAGAATCGAATGATTCGTCAAGAGCACTTAACAACTTGTTCACCACATCTTTATCGGTGACATCTGTTACTCCTCGTTGGCGAAGTCTTTCAACAATGTCAGTCAGCCTATCTGTGAGTTCCATCACACTTTCCTTTCGAAGTCTTCTGAACCCAGTGAACATGGCGCGAAGCATTTGAGGGTGTGAGTCTGTTCTGGAGATAAATTCTTCGTGAACATTTTTGATGGCATCCCAGAGTTACTTTGTTGTGTTAAGGTTTCGGAACCGAATGAACACGTTCTTTGAGATACTTGCACAGATGATATCTTTTGCTTGTGCATCGAGGCGCATCATAGCCTTGTCATCAGAAGATGGAGCATCAGGGTGTTGAATGGTGTAGCCATCTTCTACAATCTGCCATAGATCATAGTCGATGGCTTGAATTCTGATTCTCATTCGTACCTTCCAGTACAGATAGTCATTTCCATCAAAGATAGGAAATCTTTCAGAGTGCGAGGATCTACCTGCAAGCGACATACTCAAAACTCCAAGGACATTAGACCTTTAATAAACAGAGATAGGCAGTACTGGCTCTGATACCAATTGTTAGGATCGAGAGTATATCGACCAGAGGGGGATGAATGGGAGATTCAAATTTTCTTTCGAAAGCTTTGAAACTTATTCCAAACACCGCAGCGAAATAGAGTATAGATAGGAAAGCACTGAATCATAGTTCTTCGTCAGAGGCATATTCATCCAGAAATGCATTTACAACAGAGCGAGCTTGATGGATAATGGGTTTAACTACGATGAGAGTTATGCAATAAGCAAACAGGTGCAACAGAATGAAACAAAACATAACGAATACTGAAGGAAGTGCAATAACAAGGATACAGACTAATGAAGAACGAAAGAAGACGAGGATAATGAGGGGAATTGAAATTACAACACATGATAAATTACACAGAACAGAACAAAGATCAAGAATCGAATGGCACTGAGCACGAATGAAAACTACTGAATGAATTGTAGTAGAGAAGATATAACCAGTGGTGCTCGATGGAGACAAGAGATTTGGTAGACCAGTTCACCCTTCTGCCAAAGGGCTACGTCTGGTTGGAGGGGCTATGACTTAACACGGAAGATAAACTCTCTTCATCCTATTCTCCTTCAACACAGAGCTAATCAGACTCAGCTTGATTTCACTCGTGGTAGATCCTTGTCGGCGATCTCCAAACCTTCGGTCGACCTTCGCGAACCACAATCACTCTTGGTTGCTGAAGATCAGGCTCGGTGAAGATAACAACTCTTCAACACTCGACGCCAAACCTATCCATCTAGAGAATGCGCAGCTCTCAAGAGTAATAGGTACAAGAACTCTCACTCAGAACTGTTGTGATGCTAAATAACTGTCTAAGTTTGGGCTCTTGGTTTTCTCTCGGTGGATCTTAAACTCAAATCACTCAGAGAGGGGTTGCTCAAATCAATCTTCTCAGAAATCTCAAGTGAAGCAGCCAGCGGATGACGTTGGAGAGGGGTGGCTATTTATAGCTGCAGCCTTCCCAAATGGGAAATGACCAAATTGAACATCGGCCTCAGCCAATGGCTGAACGACACGATTACAACGGTCGGATTTGAGCACAATGGTAACATTTCTTGCGGAGCAAGAAATGCTAACTCCTCGGCCCGAGGCAAATCTCTCGCAGCGAAGAAGATCACAGTCTCTTGATGGCAAGTATTTCCTTGAAGCACAAAGAGATTTCTCTCGCATCTTTCATAGGTTGTAGCAAAGCATCACAGTAGATCTAAGCATCGAGAACCTATACCCCTCTTAATATTACGGAGGTCCTATGACTCAAAAGACTCAAAGAAGAAAAACTCAATGAATACTACGTCTTCATTTTGTCTTCGACTTCAATCACTGCAGTCATTTTCTTCAGACGACAATATCGAAGCAGAAAGCTTCTCTATAGCAGAAAACTTTCGAGGGGTCGATTTCTTCACATTAATCTTCTCAATTCTATCACTTCAACAGATATAGCTTGTTCTTCTCTGCGGCGCAGATATGCTTCGGTGAAGTTCCTCGAACTCAGCACCGGAGACAACATACTCTTTGGTTGTGTATGGACTCTTCTCTCTGTGTGCACTAGCAAACAAATTAGTCCATACATGTTTCTGTCAACAATCTCCAAAACATAAGGTAGGCAGATATTGCACCAACAAAGATCTCTTCTATGTGCCCCTCAGACACCTCTTTCTCTAGCAAGCATGTCAGATTGATCAAATCAAATACGCCGTCATTTTATAACTTATTTATACAAAAAAGAGGTGTTTTTACGGGTTCTCAACCATCATAATAGAACTATGATGATCAGGTCTGAAGTAAACAAAAGTGACAACTTTGAGATGCGTTGGTAGGTTGGAATAAAAATGAATCAGTGGCTCTGAAGTGAGTACCTCATTAGTGGCACACTCTCTGTTGGCACTTCAGAAGTTCCTACTAGAATGGCTCAAAATTTCAGACATGACAACAGAAGGTTTACCAGGTTGCTTCAGGGGCTGCGAGTGGAACGTTGGAGGCTCGGATTGAACTAGGTTTTGGAAAAATGACTATATATGGATGTTTTGGTGGTTCCGACTGGAATTGCTTTGGCAACACCGAGTATCATTGCATAAGGAAGATATAGTGGAAAACTTGAAGGAGTTTGAAGAGTCGTTGGAGTTTGATCTCTAAGCACATGGAGAAAATGCTCATTGTCATATCCTCATTCCCTTTTCATAGTATTGGCATGCCTATGGACTCGATATGATCTTTGATCACTAAAATGAAAATGTAGAATCCTTTGGCTTGTCCAACAGTTGTCTTTAAGAATTTTTAGGGGTCACCTTCCATTCCAATTTTTTTTACCTAAAAGAACTTTTCCTTAAATATTCTTTGAAGTATCATTAGTTCTTTGAGATATGTTGACATGAAGTACCAAAATCCACCTTGGGTAGTAGATGCACTTTCACAGATATAGTCATGTTCAAATTCCTATCGAATAGATCGATTGTTACATGATAATCCCTCATAAAAGTAATATCAACTGCTAGATGCATGTAGAACATGTGTGAAAGCTTAATTATGTACAACAAGGAGAAGTGGTGTGAATGTACGTATGGAGATAAATTATGTTTGATAAGAGGATAATTTTTCAAAATGGGGCCACCGATCTTTGGCATAGCCAATCACAAAAATCGTATATAAAGGAGTTCAAACACTGGTACAGCGAGGTGTTATACAAATGGTTTTTAACCCCATTCCGCGACGGCATTTGGAACCGTCACCAAGTGAGTGTGGGCGATAGGGGGGTCCTTCCCACACGACCCAGAAACCGTCGGGGATATGCCCTCCTGGCACACACGCTCGGCAAAATGAGGTCATGTGGGACCGGCGAGCGATCAAATACGGTTATACGTATAGTAGTGCTAAAAAATACAATTATACAGGAGAAATCGTTTCCGGTCGTAAATACATCCCACACAGTCAGTCCCCGCTAAACCTTTCCGTTCGTATGTACATTCCACACAGTCAATCCAAGGAATATGTTTCCGTTGGTATGTACATCACACACGGTGCGTGGAAGAAACTGTGTGGCAAAGGCTGTCCATCACACACACTTTTTATGTGGTAATCGTTTGCGCAAGGTGGCCTAACGCAAACAGTTTTCAAGAGGATGTCGTGTGTGATTGTTCATTGATCCAACACGGTTTATTCCTAGAAACTGTGTGCGTTGTCTGAGGTCATCGCCCATGGTGCTTTCTCAATAACCATTTGCAATAGAAAAGCCCAATTAGCAGGCTAATTGTCCTATTATTAATAATCCATTTATTAATCTAATTGACATTTCATATTAAGCACACAATATATTTCATTTCCATATTAAGGAAGCAGGATTTCATAATTGAAATACATCAGAGTACAACATCATATAGCTTTAGCACTCAGCTACCCCATTACACAGCTGCACCAGCACCAAGTTTCAGATGCAACATCTACAACCTTTCGAAATTAGCATCATAGACAGAACATAGACAGATGAATCTCATCTAGAAAACTGCTGAAGCGGAAGGCGAATATTGAGCCTTCATTGATGTTGAAGGTCTTTGAAACTTTAGGCCAGTGCCTGTGGATGATTGACTGTCCATCCTTCGTCCTCTTCAGGAACACTTCAATATTAAACAGTGGGTGTCGTATGAAAACCTTCCTTGCCTCCTGACCATACAGGTGGTTTGAGAGGTAGTCATCAGTGAACTGCTTTGGAAAGGCCTGAAAACAAGGATATGCATAAATATCTTCTCCAGATTTGAAATGGCGCAAAGGAATTAAAAAGACAAGGTATAATAGTTAGTACCATCCCGTAGTGAACTGATGTCTTCTTCATTGTGCAGACAAAGATCTTGTTATTTTTTGTCGCTAATTTCTTTATCGTAACAATCTTTCTGAGTGTCTTGACTTGACTGATATTAATGGACAACTCATTTCCACATATGCAAAAAGGGTCAAACAGTGGGTCAAAACCTCTGACAGCAGGACCTACATGTGCAAGACCAAATTGTTAAAAACCTAATATTTAAAAACAAGAAGTGGAAAGGTGTGTTATTAACAACAGGCCTAATATTTAAAAACAAGCAAATGTAGTCATTCAAACTTGTATTGTGCAGGTCTAAGTACGCTAGTTATTGGCCCTGTTTGGATCCATGGGTTAGAGTTAGTTTGGGCTCAAATAGCCCTAAAGTATCCAAACATGAGGGCTAGTTTGAGCTAGTTGCGTCAAACCCACCCAAAACAACTATCCCACCCAAGAGGTGCTGATTGGGGCTAGTTCTCCTAGTGCATTTATTGTCAATCTAACACTGTCATCCAAACATCTCTTTGGCTAGAGTTAGTTCAGGGTTAGTCATTGTTGAGTATCATTGTTATTTAGGAAACATAGGATAGCGTAGGATTTATTCTACCTTGACTTGTACTCCAAGATGACCATGTACTCCTATATATATGCCCACGAGGCTCAAGCAATACAATCAACTATTCCACCAATCTCTCTCTCTCCCTTTTAACTTTCATGAGTTAGAAACTAACTCTAACCTCTAGCTAAGTTAGAGTAACCAAACAGTGCCATTGTTAAATCAAATGGAAAGGCGTGTTCAATACTCCCTCCGGTCCTTTTTACTCTGCATATAAGAATTGTCTGAAGTCAAACTTCATAAAGTTTGACCTTATTTATATGAAAAAATATCAACATCTAGCATGCTAAAGTTATACAATATGAAAATTTAAGTCATGACACATGTACTAATATTTATTTCATATTGTGAATGTTGGTATTTTGTTCTATAAAGTTGGTCAAACTTTAAGAGGCCTGACTTTAGACAAATCTTATATGCGAACTAAAAAGATTCGGAGGGAGTACAACATGCTTAACAGCAACCAAATATAGTCATTCATAGAGCTATTGTTAAATTTGGTATTGATGAAATTGAACTGCACAGTTCATACTAGCACATATAGAATATCACACTGTTAATAGCTGAAATAAACAAGGCATACTACGAACAACCAAAGATGGCAATTGAAACTGGACATATGCTAACTACAAACAACCGAACAACCATAAACCGTAGAAATAAACAAGGCGTAATGCAAACAACCTAATATAGCAATAAATACTGGATAGGTTCTCACTACAAAAGGGGTTCGAGAAAACAAATCATGGGTTTCCTCACTTGTCACAGATTGTCTCCCTCCTCGTGGTCGCCGTCGATGAGGTCTGACTTGCCAGCTGTGGATCCCAGGCCAGCGTCGCAGAACGTGTCCTTCAGAAATGACAAAAGGGGCTCCATGGCGATGAAGGATGGCAAATTGTTCATAACGAGCCGCAGGAGATCAGCGGCAGGGCCATCGATGAGATCAACGGCTGTCGAACCCGAAGAGTTGGGGTGGGCAACTTAACCTGTGACATAACCCGCGTCAAGCCGTCAGTGTCGACGACCTCGATGTCGTAGCCGGTGTCCGCGACATGCCAGAATACTCTAGCCCGCTGATTGAAAGGCTTAATCCAGGTCCAATCATCGTCGTCAGCTTCCTCGGCGGCCACCTCGCCGACGTCGGGCGAAGAGGCCGCGGTAAAGCTCTTTTGGGACATTCGCTCCTCGAGCTCCCCGGGAAGCGTAGCCGAGCTTAGGCTGCGACGCTCTGGAGTGGGGGAGGGGGGTGGGGATGGGGATCTCTGGGAAAGGGGCGTTTCGCAGGCGTCATCTAAGAAACTCAGGGCAGCGAGGGTATGTATATCGGTGGGTAAACTGCACATGCAGACCGGCAGAGGTTGACGATGGAGGTGGCGCGGCGGCGACGATAGCGACCTAGCTAGGTTTGGAGCGAGGGAGGGGTGGTGTGTATGTGTGTGAGAGGGGGATTTTGGGTGAGCGAAGGATTTGGGGTGTGTGTGTGGAGGGGCCCAAGGTCGTGTTTGAGGAAATGCCGCGGGTACTGGAAATTTTACTAGGCGGGAGTAAAATGGCGGGGCTACCGAAAATTTGGATCAAGGGATTGAAGCAGAGCAGGGCGGGAGTAAAATGCCAGGGCTACTGAAAATTTGGATCTACTGATTGAAGCAGAGTGGGAGTAACAGACATCACACACGGTCCAGACATACTAATCGTGTGCTATCAAACAGAAAAACCATCTACGCGGACGCGGGTAGATATTTTCGAGATTGCGAGGGAGTAGATATTTTCGAGAGGGGGAGGGGAGCCTCGTGGAGCCCAATCTACTGTGATCATGTGGGTGACACGGGCAGGGGCGCGGCACACGGGTAGTCCTAGGGAACTGTGTCTATTTCGTACCCGATCGCAGACAGTTGCTGCATCCTACTCGTCTGTTGTTTATAAATTTGGGCAAAAAATGCGGGAAAGGGTCGGAACATGAACACACTTGCATGTGGACCAAATATATGTATGAAAATGGTGGTTTGATGTTCAAATACCCAATGCACAACTTTGATGTGGCACCTGTCGCACAAAGCGCACGTTATTATTGCTAGCCCCCCCCACCCCCCCCCCCAAACACACACACTTCGGGTTGCCGGGAGGAGAATCCTAGCTATGAACGCATGCCCCCAAATAGCTAGGTCTGACATCTCACCGTACCGTAAAACAAAACCGAAAGAAAACTCACCACTCCCCCCTCCCCCACTTTGCTTCCGATCAAATGTGGACCGTGTGCAGGCCCACAGATGTGTTCTTCTGGCGTTAGATGGGTGACACCACTTACACCACCAACCTGCGGGTGGCCCAATGTGTGTGTGGGGTGGTGTGTGTGGGGTGTGATGTGCTATGATATTTAAATAACCAAATCACAAATTTGATGTGGCACATGTGCACGCAAATTAACCGGGCATCCCCAACCCCACGGAGGTTCATCTAGTACGAAGTAGTACGTGCCCCCCCCCCCCCCCACACACACACACACTTTGAGTCGGTGGGAGGGGGCATCTCACCAAGGCGTATTGTAAGACTGACCAAGAAGAATCACCACCTTGGTCGTATAACCTCTCTTGTTTGTTGGGTCAAAGTCATGCATTGACGTTCCACACATGGCCCCACAAAAATAGGCTAGCTTGTCGCCGATAACCACGCGAGGGAGTGCCTGAAGACAACCACTGCATGCATGTGTGGCCCAAACATATGTATGAAGTGTCATGTGGTGTTTGAATATACCCAATGCACAACTTTGATTCATGTGTATGCGAGCCCTCAAACTTAGGTCTCGAATCTCACCATGATCGACGTACGACTATACGGTAACGCGAACCAAGAGAAGAAGAATCCACCCTGGTAACCTCTCTCGCGTTGTTGGTCGAAGTGATGGAGACGTCCACGCGGGCCCACGAATATATAGGTCGTCGATGATAACCAAGCGAGGGAGAGTGTCCAAAGACAACCACTGCATGTATGTGCCCCAAACATATGTATGGACATGCATGATGCATGCATATATGTTTGAATACCAAAAGCACAACATTTTGATGTGGTGCATGCATGCGTCGAAAAACGCACAGTCCACACACAGATCTGGTTCATGATGCGTCGCGTGCTCCGTCCCCCCCCCCCCCACCACCACCACCACTTCGACCCGGTGGGAGGGATTCGTGCGTACACATGCGCGCGAAGTATAGTTGCATGTACCGAACCGTATAAGACGAACTAAAAATTAATCCCCTCCTAATTATAAGTGAAATTAACCTCTATCGCAGTCGGTCGAAGTGATTGACCAAGCGGGCACACAGAGATGGACGAAGCATCTCGCCGATAACCCCGTCAGTGAGTGCTAGAGGATAGCCGCCATCGCTTGCTTGTGGGCCAAACACATATGTATGGAGATGTGTGGTTGTGATGTTTTAATACCTAATATATATGCAGAACTTTGATGTGGCACCTGCCTCGGAAACCTTTAAGTCCCCCACAGACAAACCGAGGTTCATGACACGTAGTATATATATATATATATGCCCTCCTCCCCTCTTCGACGCGTAATATATACTCCTACGTACGTCCTGTAACACAACTCGAAAATAATCCTCCTTGTTCGTCAAATTACCTTTCTCGTTGTGTCATATATTAGATGGACGAGGACCTCGCGGGCCCATGGAGGGAAGAGTCGCAGGCGAATGAGTGACAACCATTGTATGCACGTGGCCTAATGTGTTGGTGATGTTTTTAATACCCAATATGCAAAATTTCTTTGCGGCACCTGCCTCGGAAACCGAAAAGTCCCCACACGGAGCGAGATCGATTCATGACGTGTGTGTAGTATATATGTGCTGCCCCGGCCCCCTCCTCCCCTCTTCAACGCGTACTATGTACTCCTACCACAACACAACCCAAAAAGAAACCTCCTTGCTGGGTCAAAGTGATGGAGGACAACCTCACGGGCCCACGGATGGAAGCATCGCACGTGAGTGAGTGTCCTATATGACGCGTAGTATTGCCCCCAGCTACCCTCTTCAACGCGTACTATATATATATACTCCTACCGTACGTATAACAAAAACCAAAAAATGACCATCCTTGTTGGTCAAATTGCATGTCATAGTGTTGGACGGCGACCTCGCGGGCCCACGCGAGTGAGTGTCGTAGGACCACCGCGTGCATGTGGCCCAAATATGCACGTCAAAGTTTTTCTGCAGCGAACATGCGACCAAAGGAGTTTAGTGTTGAAAATTGAAAAAAATAGATAACATCTATTCATTTTTTATACATTGATTGATTTCCCAGGGATTTAAATGTGCAAAATCAAATTTGATCTACATGAGACCCGTGATAGTGCACGAAAATGGATTGCAAAATCATATGTGTACGTGTCCCTGGGTGCATGTTTAGTCCCCATGCAAGAAATTTCTAACATCTAGAATCTTGATTTTAAAATCCAATAAATCCAAAACTAAGTTGAAATTCATGAAACTTATTGTGGTGTCATATGGACACCAATAGACTGTGATATTATTTATTTTTTCAAATTTGAGGCAAGTTTTGATATAATCTTCTTACATATAGGAAATTATAAATAATTATCAACCAATATCGCAAACGAACTTTTATTCGAACCGTGAGCATTAGACCAACAATATAAGTGCCGTGCTTCGGTTAAGCAATAAAGCGGCAAAATTAATCATCAAAAAGGAAAAATCAATATAATACGTGCCGCGCACGCGTCCCGTGTATCGTACGAGCGTGCATGAGTTGACGAGACGCATGCTAGCAGGCAGACCGGGAGGCTGAGGCATGCGCGTGTTCGCTACGCACTCACCATGCGGGGCGTGCTAGTAGTTGTGTGAAATGATGGTAGGCGTGCCAGCAGTCCGCCGCGTAGGCTCACCGGGAGGCGAGCCAGCCCTTTGACCGCCGCCCACCTCGCTCCCACTGCTCCATATTAATGGCGTGCCCGCCTTGCTCCGTGAAATGATGGTATAGGAATGCCAGAAGTCCATCGCGCAGGCTCACCGGGAAGCGAGACAGCCTTTGACTGCCGCCCTCCTCGCTCCCACTGGTCTATATTAATGGCGCGCCCGAGCAGCCGCACCCCCCCATCCTCGCCACACACACAATCCTCTTCCTTCCCCCGTATCCTCGACGCCGCTCTCAGTCCTCAAAGCCGTCAGTGTACGAGGATGCCGCCGAAGCGCCCCATCGGAGGGAGTGGCGATGTCGGGGCTGCTGAAGCACCGGAGCACGATGTGAATATGGAGACAGAGGTTTCCGTCACCGCCGACAAGGTGGAGAACGAGGCTGCCAACAAGCGGAGGTGGGTCGAGAAAGAACCGCAAGCGACTCCAGCAGGCCTAGACTTCATCAGCAGCCTCCCCGATGATATGTTGACAGTCATCATATCCCTCCTCCCAATCAAATACGGGGCGAGGACAACCGCCCTTTCCTGGCGGTGGTGCCCCCTATGGCTCTCCACCCCTGTCAACCTCCTCGACGCCCACGAGCTCTGCCATGGCTATCGCAAAAGCTTGGATGCGTTCTCCCAGATCCACGGCAGTCACCATGGCCCAATCAGAGGCTTTATCATGGGCAAGTTCCGTTCCAATGGCAAGGACCGAGCCAAGCTTGATGAGTGGTTCCGATCCCCCGCCCTATATCAGCTCGAGGAGCTCTGCTTTAATGATGGGCATATGCGCTCGCTGCCAACATCCGCGCTCCGTTTCGCGCCCACGCTGCGCCTCGCCAAGTTCATGAACTGCCATCCCCCCTCCCCCTTAATGACGCGCCCACTCTTTTTCTACCGCGACTGAAGCACCTCGAGCTCATCGTCGTCTGCATCCCAAAGGATGACATGGAGCGCCTTCTCCGTGGCTGTACTGCACTCGAGTTCCTTCGTCTTCAGGCGATGAATTGGTCGAGTACCTTCCACATCACCTCCAGGACTCTCCGGACTATTTATGTGTGTTGCTGGTGCTGCAACGAGAGATCACAAAAGGTGGACCACAATATGGTCATTGAGGACACACCTTCACTTGAGAGATTACTTGTAGTTGATCAACAAGGTCCAACAAGAATCAATGTCATTTCTGCACCGAAATTGACAGTGGTGGGCTACTCGTCTGTCAAGTACTACTACTTTCAGGTACAACAGTCGCCTTATACCTCTCCTTCTTGATATCAACATTATTTCTAGTTTTGAAGATGTATGTTCGTCTGTCATCCAACAAAGCTTCACCCAGATTCTGGGCACAGTGAAGGTCTTGGCACTAGAATCTATCGGCCCCAACCTGGACCAAGTTGTCAGTTTCCTGAGATGCTTTCCGTGCCTGAAGAAGCTGTATATCGAGGTGATGTTCCTTTCCTGTTAAATGTTAACCATAAGGGAGTTCAATTTTTTGCACCTTTTCCCAAGTTTACAATGACAATGTACTACGATTTCTGAAGGAATTTTGGAGAATTTCAGGACATACACCCCCCCACCCCATATTGGTTGCTTGATTCATATGGTTACAATCCATAAGCATTTCTCCTTTGGATTCATCTGTACTAGTTTTCTTAGGGAATTTTTCATCCAATCCAACCTCTTGTGAAGAAGGCTACATTTTTCTAGATTGTAATCAAATGCCCATGTTAATCATGTCAGATCGAAGATGGCACGTTGGTGCATTTTACAAATCCTGCAAACCAAATAGGCGTGTAGTAGTGTTCAAAACTGCATGTAGGCACTAACACGTTCTCTTCTTTTGCAGATAATAATAGGCCCGGAGGTGGATAATCTTTATAACGACAATCACATCGAATGCCTGGATCTGCATCTCTCAAATATTACTTTGAACTCCTACCAAGGGACCTTACCGGAGATTACACTCGCCAGGTTCTTTCTTGCCAGAGCAAGGGTGCTGAGGGTACTGAGGTTGAACACGCATTTAATTAGGAAAGATGAATGGTTTGTTGATCAGAGCCGGCAGGTACTGCAGAATGGAAGAGGCTCCAAAAAAGCTAAACTTCGTATTTGAAGAGCATATGACAGAGTAATTGGAAGTCATTGTGTTAAACCCATACATGACTTGTCAGCGGCTGATCCCTTTACAGAAATGACGAGGTTTGCAATGTTTGGATTTGGGCATTGTAATCTTTGAATTTGAACCTTGCAATATTTATGGTATTTGTTATATAACATAATTGGATGTCTAATTTGGTATTGCAATCATGTCCTATTACAAATATATATATATATATATATATATATATATATATATGTTGTTCTTCTGTACACAGAGCATAGATGTTCTGCACACAGAGCATATCACATCACACATGGACCACACTAGGTAACCCGTCGGCGATGAATTCATCAATCACAAACGGTTATATACTAGCAAGCGTTTGCCCACAAACACACACGGCTTATTCCATCACAAACAGCTCAGATGGATCAACTGTATGCCATGTATCGCACACGCAACTCTAATCTGATTCGTGCTTGATGTCTCCGACATCGCTCGCACAGTTCGTCTTATTTGCCACGTATCATTGTGACGGCCTCTGCTCGCGTCCCTCGGCAAGCTCTGCTCGCTGTTAGGCAACGCAGCGCGCTGTGCTCGCCGTTAGGCGCCGTGGCGCGCTCTGCTCGCGTCCGTCAGCGCGCTTGGCTTGTGGACAGCTTTTCCTTGCGTGTTCAACTGCTATATGCATATATATGGTTGCTCGCCGTTGAGGCGACCGCGGAGCGCTCTGCTCGCGTCCTCCGTGCGCGCTCTGCCAGCGGTTGGGCCTGCGCACGATCACGTCGGGGGCCCCATATGCATGCGGTTGCGCCGCGCGCATCGCCACGCGATGCAGTTACGTGCGGCACGATGGAGTTATGCGCTGCAAATTAGAACTGCCATCCAGGCGTGTCGATATACAGGGCCGTCCGGCTTCCCCTTTAATTCCCGCGGCCATTATAACCTTAGTCTCTTCAATCTTTCGATCGCGCCCCACAACACAACAAGCACACCACGACGACACATAGAGAGGGGATGTCTAGCAGCGCTCCAATGGAGTTCGGCGAGCATAAAGTGGAGACCCACGCGAGGGAGACGGATCTCTCGGTGGTGTACACCATCGACCCGGCCGTGGTGGACGACTACATCAACACCTTTGAGCAGTTGCTTGCTCGAGACAAGTACAAGGTGGTCGGCATCGACCTCCATTACACCGGCGGTCGTCCGAACATAGATCAGAAGGTTGCCGTCGCCCAGTTGTGCGTGCGCCATCATGTCCTCATCTACCACTACTGCATGGCCACAGAGCCTTGCGACCGTTTCACCAGGTTTGTCAACAGCACCGACTACAAGTTCGCTACGGTGGAAACCACCGACGATGTAAAAGCGCTCAGGGTTACGGGCTTGGCCTGCAAGAATCTTGTCGAAATCCGTGAGCACTACAGGGTCTGGGGCAGCACGAAGAAGGACTCCCTGGTTGAACTCACCTCGGCCATCATCAACCCATACTACAAAAAGATGAAGTAATATGCCAATAGAACACGTCCCATATCCTGGCACGGGGCCTGGATGCGGCAACTGGATGAACCTCACCTTAGGTTCGCGGCCAAGAGCATGTACACATGCTATGAGATGCACAGGCGGATCGTTGACATGAGAAAGTGCCTCGTTACCGAGATCGACGAGGCCGGATCGATCCACAAGCAGAGCAGTAGCGGCAAGCGTCCCAAGAAGTAGATGATGATCAGATGATCGTTTATCCTAGTTAATCATGCATGTAATATATAGTTGACTTTGGTGTGTGGAAATGTCATGTGTGTAGTAGCCACCTATGTAATTATGCATGTAATAGTTTACTTTGGTGTGTGCAAATGTCATGTGTGTAGTAGCCACCTATGTAATTGGATATTTAATTTGGTTATGCAACCATGTCCTTATAAGAGTGTGTGTGTGTGTATATATATATATATGTTGTTGTTCTGTATGCAATCCCAACGCACAACACACACGTCTTATTAGCAGCAATCGTCTGTGTTATTATCGGTCTTCGCACACATTTCTGATTACAGACCTATTTGCCGCGTATCACACACATCTTGTTAAATTGAACCATTTCTGTTCTCTTGGCTCAACGCAAACAGTTCATCTGAGTGAACCGTATGCCGTATATCGCACACACCTTGATCTGGCTGACCATTTCTTTTGTTTCGCCTAATCACAAACAGTTCATCCAAGTGAACCGTATGCCATATATCGCACACACCTTCATATGGCTGCCCGTTTCTGTTCTTCTGCCTCATCACAAACAGTTCATTGAACTGAACCGTATGCCCTGCATCGCACACGCAACTAAAATCTGAACCGTGTTTGATGCATCCGTCATCGCAAACGTTTTGCATCTTTTTTGACGGTTTTTTTTACATCACCGTTTGCGATTATTGCATCGCACACAGTTTCGTCGAAGGGTCTCTGATCGTAGTGTCGCGTTAGCAGCATCCTGCAGTAGTGAAATCTCCTCTATTTGTATTAAATCACTCTTGACATACTAATGACCTTTTATCATATGTAGGATTCTATCCGAACATGCAATAATTTCATAGAAGAGACCCGTCGACATAGTGATGTAGGGTGGAACCCTAATGGCCGATCTTTCACGATTTGGAGGGGAATTCCCGAAGAACACGATGAACACAAGAGAGGAAAACACTCAAATCAACGAGATCCAATCACACATGTGCTAAATCCACATACACAAAGGGCAGATACAAGATCCAAAGTCAGCAAAGGGGGATACAAAGGGGAACTAGTTGATCCCAATCCTTGAAGGAAAGAGGTCTTGAATCCTTGGAGGATCTTCCCACAAGAGCGGTCTTGAATCCACTTGGTGGATCTTCTCCTAGGAGGTCTTGGTCTCCATAGGAGTAGGGATAAGTGGATGAGCAAAGCTCTATCTCTAATGAGCTATTCCTTTGCTAACCCTAGATGGAGAGGGGAGAGGTCTATTTATAGTTCTAGTACATGTTGGGGACAAATGCATGGGTACATGGGCCTTCGGCCCATTCTCTGCGCACAGGCAGGTGCCGAATGTTCGGGCCTTCCCGTTGGGTCGGATGTCCGGGCTGGGGGCCGGATGTCCGGGCTAGCTTCAGGTGTTTCTGGCTACTCTCTGGATAGGAGTGGCCGGATTTATGGGCCGAGGCTGGATATCCAGGGTCGTCGGGCCGGATGTCTGGGCCCTATAGCTTCTACGCTGCTGGGCTGCTGCTGTTGCTGGATGTCCGGGTCCTGGGAGCTTTCTCCGGTTCCTTTCGTCATGCTCCTTCGTCCATGTACTTGAGGGCTTGTCCATCATCCCGAGCATCTCCGAGGTGGTCTTCTTCATACCTAATCACACATAGCATTCCGGCTTTAGATAGTAGCCATGTCTCACGTGGGTCATACGGAATATCACTAAGGAGAGATGTCACCTCGGTCTCGAGAGCTCTTGCATGTGCTCATGTCATCGGTCCACTTGGTGCTTGGGGAGACGTAGGTAGGTCCATGGGGATGACCGTAGGATGCTCCGCATCACATAGCCGACTTGTCTGCCAAAGTCTAACGCATGAGATCGAAGATCTTATCTATATGTTTATATGCCGCACCTCCCTATTCTTCTAAATCATTGCTCGGGCCAATCACATATCAAATATGAGTTTCTTAACTTACATTTATGATTAATGTCAAATGATTAAGGGCCTGCTGATTTAATTGAGATAAGTGTTAATCCCATATGCTAGTTTGAAGTGTTAATGACACTCGTACAAACTTGAAAAAATGGACCAGAATTTAGAAGATTAAGGATGGGGCCTTAGATTTTTTTTTTTGTGATACTAGATTGCAATGAGTCATGGGACTAGCAGAATTTCATGAGTGGGCTTGACCGGATCTCATATTGATATTGTGTCTAGTGCCGCTAGACTAGTTGGCCAGCACCACCGAGTGAAAGGGAGTTTGTGGGGAAAATTCCCAAGCGGGGTGTTCCACTACTAAGAGTACATTGTCCTTTCCATCAAACACCATTATGCTATTAATCTAATGTTTTGTTATGGTCGGGTACCAATGAGTTGACTGTAGTCAATATCGCCTAAGGTTTCTATGGAACATGTTCGCATAGTATTGGCACATCATGTGCCACAAAGTACTGTGGGTATAGAAGTGATGGTCCAAGACTTATTTTTTCCTTCCAAAATCTCTTTTCCTCTACACTCTATCGTCGAGTACCACCAAAGTGATAGGGTTGTTTTTGCATATACCTGTTGTTAGGGTCTAGCACAACCTTGAGGTTCATTGTCTCATACCTCTAAGCTATTGTCACTCAAATGGTAATGATTTGTTGAACGTCAATCCAAACCCACCTAGTGAGTTCTATCTGGCACCTCGGACATCCATTAATGTGTCAAATCTTACTCCTACATAACTTATTTAATGGCTCTAACGTATTAAATGGAACCTCTTTCATATGTCCTACTTTTTTCGGATGCTCTTACCGATGTGACTGGGTCGTCGGTAAAACTTTGACGCATGGGATCAAACATCTCATCTGTTTTGTTCATATTTCAGTGCACCTCCTACCCGTATCTCTTATAACCATTGCCTGAATCGATCACATACCAGAATATGACATTCATTGCTTATACAAATTTATCTGTTTATATCATTGTACTTCCACTGCACGTTCGGTTATGTATGGATGATTCATATCAAAGACTCTCACTATCATGACCAAGCCATGGATAAAAAGTTAAGCATGTGAAATCTTGAAAATTTATTAGCACAATGATCATTTGTGGTTTGTTCTAAAAACATGTTTTAAGAGTCACATTACTTGAGAAAGTGATGAAAGAGCTCAATGATTTCATATACCTTCTATTAGGGCCTAGCACAACCAAGAGGTGCAATGTCTAATACCTCTAAGCCAGTGTCACTCAGAGGACAAAGTTATGTTGTTCATCAATCTAAACCCACCTAGTGAATTCCGCATGGCACCTCAGGCATTTGTTAGCGCGTCAATTCTTACTCATCTATCTCATATTTAATGGATCTTGACGTATTGCAATGAACTTCCTCCATATGTAAGATTTTTTTGGACGCTCACGCCGACGTGACTCAGATGACAGTCAAACTCTGCGCATGTGAACAAATATCTCATATATGTTTATTGCATATCACAATGCACCCTCTACCACCCATATATCTTATAAGCAATGGCCGAATCAATCACATATCAAAATATGTCATTCTGTTACTTAAGTTTAGATACGGAAGTATCTTTTATATCAATGTACTTTCATTGTATGTTGGATTTTTTCTAGAAGTTTCAGATTGAAGACTCTCACGGTCGTGACCAAGCAATCGGTAAGAAGTTCAACACGTGAGATCTTGATCATTTATTGGCATGAAAGATCATTTTTATTTGTTCTAAAATATGTTTTAAGAGTCACATTAGTTGACGCATGAATTGAAAGAACTCGGTGATTTATTAGTATCACCTTTTTCATGAATCTAGAAATAGGATGTTGTAAGGATCTTTGATAGGCACAAAAGGTGGTAATTTACGTTTAGGAATAAATTATATTAGGTGGGCGACTCTTTTGTCAA
Source organism: Thinopyrum elongatum (assembly GCA_011799875.1). Taxonomy (NCBI): domain Eukaryota; kingdom Viridiplantae; phylum Streptophyta; class Magnoliopsida; order Poales; family Poaceae; genus Thinopyrum; species Thinopyrum elongatum. Next base: position 167,943,741 of record CM022299.1, read on the forward strand.
CCTAGGTTGCTGATCTTTTCGTAGGTGATCAAGAAATTCATCAATGCATCAAAGTCTTGATCCTCGATCTCACGTATAATGGCCCTTAACATATTAATGAACTTCAGCCATGTGTTGGGTTTCGTTCGGACATGCTTGATTCGTTTAGGTGAATCTTATTGGTGTGATCAAGTCGTCCACCAAAGTCTAGCGCATGGGGACTAAAGATCGCTTATATGTGCCCGCGGACACCTCTTTCTCTTGTCAGATCGATCACATCAAATACGTCGTCTTTTCATAATGTGTTCATACAAAAAGAGGTGTTTTTACGGGTTCTCCACTTCATAACATCCATTCGATACACAAGGTCAATTACCTAATTAATGGATATTCTCTCAATTTATAACAAAATCTTTTTCATTTCAACGTAAGCGAATGTGTATGGATTGGACACCGAGCCAATTTCCACAAGGACAATAAGACGTGCATGCATAAACATGATGTTGATTCTCCCTGCACCAGATCATCCATTTTAGCACAACTATGTGACTCGTCACCAAGGGAAGGAATAAGAAACTAAAAAAATAAAGATAAATACAAACAAAGCGCACCTAGAGACTGGAGAAAGGATTTATCATTTTGAGAGTAGATTGCGGCTTCTGCGCAAAAAGTGTAAGTCCCAAGCATTTTTTTTTGGAAAGTGCATGCGTGTAGAGACTAGAGGAAGAATTTACCGTTTTAGAAATATACCGGGACGTCAATGCAAAAGTTTGTTCGAGAGGGGGTAGGGGGCAGGAGTGTTAAAGCCATAAAGGTGCAAGCCCCGTAACGCTGCCGTTGTGTCCTTTGATCGGCTGCCATGAGGTGCGTTGTATGGTACCTCTAAGCCAGTGTCACTCAAATGACAATGATTTGTTGGTCATCAATCCAAAGCCACCTAGTGAATTCTGTCTGGCTCCTCTGACATTCGTTAATGTCTCAAATATTACTCCTCAACTCATATTTGATGGCTCTTGACGTATTACATTGAACTTCCTCCATATGTCGGATTTTTTTTGGACACTTTTACCATTGTGATAGAGTCGTCGGTCAAACTATGATGCTTTGGGATCAAACATCTCATTTGTTTTGTTCATATCTCAATGCACCTCCCACCCATATATCTTATAATCAATGCATGACACATATCAAAATATGTCATTTCATCATTTATGTTTCGATACAAAGGTATATTTTTATATCAATGTAGTTCCGATGTATGTTGGTCTATGTATGGAGGATTCATAACGAAGACTCTCACAGTCGTGACCAACCTATCGATAAAAAAATTCAACACGTGGGATCTTGACCATTTATTGGCATGATGATCATTTGTGGTTTGTTCTAAAAACATTATTTTAAGAGTCACATCAGTTGACGTGTGTGGTGAAAGAGCTCGATTTTTTGCATATATATCTTCTATTAGGGTATGCCACAACCATGAGGTGCACTGCCTGGTACCTCTAAGCCAGTGTCACTCCGAGGACAAAAGTTTGTTCATCATCAATCCAAACCCACTAGTTAATAACACCTAGCACCTCTGGCATTTGTTAACACATCGAATCTTAGTCTATCTCATACTCCCTCCGTTCCTAAATATAGGGTGTATAGTTTCTGGCGCAGAAATTAAAGAACGCACGTGGAGGAAAAATTTCACAAGTTTTGAGCGAGATTACACCTGACTAATTGACATGAGAAAATAGAGGAGCTTGCCTGATATAAGGAAATGTAATCAAATCCCTAAAAAAATTATCCAAACGAGTGGTGCAACGCAATACACCTTATATTTCGGATTTTTTCTCAAAAATCTACACACCTTATATCAAGGAACGGAGGGAGTATTTAGTAGCTCATTTCATATTACAATAAACTTCCTTCATATGTCGGGTTTTGTTCGGACGCTCTTTGCCAATGCCATTGAGCCGACGGTCAAACTCTGACTCATGGGATCAAACCTCTCATATGTTTTGTGCATATCACGGTTCATCTCCCACTTGTATCGCTTATAATTAATTCCTAAATTGATCATATATCAAAATATGCCATTCCAGTACTTATGATGAGATATAGAAGTATCTTTTATACCAATGTACTTCCAATATATGTTGGATTTTGTGTAGAGGATCCACGACGAAGACTCTCACCGTTGTGATCAAGCCATCGTGAAAAGTTCAACACGTGGGATCTTGACCATTTATTGGCATGAAAGATCATTTGTGATTTGTTCTAGAAATATGTTTTAAGAGACACATTAGTTGACGCGTGAGATGAAAGAGCTCAATAATTTCTCCGTATTACCTTTTATATACACGAATCTAGAACTAGGATGACAACAAAAGATCTACTATAAGCACAAAAGGTGATAATTTACGCTTAGAGATACATTATATTAGGTGGGCGATTCTTTTGTCAAACAAGGTTGTCGACCTTTTACAAGGAGGTTGACGAAGCTGTCAGTCAAAGTCTAGCACATGGGGATTGAAGATCACATCTAAGCGTTCATATCCCCCTCCTCGACACCCTTATATCTAGCAATCATGTCAGACCGATCACATCAAATACGACATGTCATAACATGTTTATACAAATCGAGGTGTTTTTATGGGTTTTCCACTTCTTTTTTGTAATTGGGGTTTTCCACTTTTCATCATCCATTCGATACACACAATCATTTACTTAATTAGTGGATATTCTCTTGATTTGTAACAATATCTTTTTCATTTCAACATGAGCTAACGTGTACGGACTAGGCGCCGAGCCAATTTCCACAAGGATAACAAGATGTGCATGCATAAACATGATGTTGATTCTCTCAGCACCACACCAGATCATCCATTTCAGCACCACTACGTGACTCTTCACCAAGGGAAGGAGTACAATAATAAGAAACTAAAAAAAAAGGAACAAAGTGTGTCCAGAGACTGGAGAAAAGGATCCATTATTTTCAGAATAGATTGTGCGGGGCTTCTGCGCAAAAAGTGTTGGTCCCACACATTTTCGCCGGCATGCAGAGGCCTGAGGAAGCATTTAATATTTTAAAAATACGCAGGGGCGTCGATGCAAAAGTTTGTTTTGTTTGAGAGGGAGTAGGGGGCAGGAGTGTTAAAGCCATAAAGGCGCAAGCCCTGTAACGCCGCCGTTGTGTGCTTCCATCGGCTGCCTGCCGCTTCGCCTCTCCTCTCCTCGCCTCGCCTCTCCACTCCCCCCCACCGCGCCGTTCTTTAATGGGGCGAGCCCAACAACAAACACTGACACAAGGAGAACACCACCCGGTTCCCAGACCAGACCAACTCCTCCTCCCTCCCTCCCTCTCTCCCCGCCCCCACTCCTCCTTCCCTCCCGGGGAGGACAGGACAGCAGAGCCCGTCCACCACCAACCCACCGCCACCCGCGTCGCCATGGCGCAGCCTGGTGAGCGCAGTCTCCTGGTTTTTCATGCGGCCGGCTTTGCTCGCTCGCTCGTGCTCATGCGGCTGCTGCTCTCCTGTTGTCTGTTGTTGTCGCTTGCAGGGCGGGGACGCGACCCGGAGCTGTTCGCGGAGCTGTGGCGCGCCTGCGCCGGGCCGCTGGTGGAGGTGCCGCAGCGCGGCGAGAGGGTCTTCTACTTCCTCCAGGGCCACCTGGAGCAGGTGCGTGCGGGTGTTTCGCTCGTGAATTCTCCTTGTTTCTTCTCTGCCGCTCTCCTCTGTTCCATCCATTTCCAATTCCGCCGCGGCCGGGCCACGCGCTCATCTGCTTGCTGGTTTTTTGCGCGCGCAGCTGCAAGAGCCGACGGACTCGGCGCTGCTGGCCGAGCAAATCAAGATGTTCCAGGTGCCATACAAGATCCTCTGCAAGGTCGTCAACGTCGAGCTCAAGGTAAACAATAATCCCCGCCGGCCGGCCACGCCGCCGCCTTTTCTTTTCTCCTCTCCGCCTGATCCTCCCTCGCGGCTCCGGCGTGCGCTCGCCGTCGTAATTAACTCTCTCCTATGTTGTTCTTGTTCGCGGCGGCGCAGGCCGAGACGGAGACGGACGAGGTGTACGCGCAGATCACCCTGCAGCCGGACGCTGACGTAAGTGTTCATCGCCACCCAAAGTTTTGTTCGCTGGTGTTTTTTCTTTCATGTAATTATCTCGTTTGGAAATGCCCCGAATTCCGGTTTCTGAATTCGTAGTGTCGCAATTAAACCTTTTTTTTTCTTTCCTTCTCTTTCTGTCTGTTCTTTCTAGTGTTTACAGCAAATCATTTAATGGGCATTACTCGAATTCAGAGAGTGTATCCCTCGTGTGGATTCGTGTCTTGAACTTTCTCCTGTTTGCAGCAAAACAAGCTACCCCTGATCTGCGACCCAACTCTGCCGGAGACGCCCCGGCCGGTGGTGCACACCTTCTGCAAGATCCTGACGCCGTCCGACACCAGCACACACGGCGGCTTCTCCGTGCTCCGCCGCCACGCCAACGAGTGTCTCCCGCCGCTGGTAAGCCCAATCCCCTTGTCCTCGTTAATCAATGCATAATTGCATTATTGCGTAACTGTACCGTACTGCAAAGATAAATTCCACTCTGGTTTGCTTTTGATTAGGACATGACGATGCCGACACCGACTCAGGAGATCATCTCCAAGGACCTCCATGGATCTGAGTGGAGGTTTAAGCACATCTACAGAGGTATGCAAACTCAGTGTTTTCCTTTTATTACAGTTACCTGCAGAATTGTTCAGTGGTCCGTCATCTGACTGCAGATCAGGACCAAATAAATTGCACTTGTTGTATATGTATATGCCTTCTGCTGCCTGATCCATGCAATTCTTGGTGGTTGTTGTATAGGTCAACCCCGCAGGCACCTTCTGACGACCGGATGGAGCACATTCGTCACATCAAAGAAGCTGATGGCCGGCGACGCCTTTGTCTACCTAAGGTTGGACATCAACTGAACCCCAGTGCTTATAATTCTGTTAAACTAACCATGCGTGACGGACAGGTTTACACGCAATGTTTCGTGGGAAGTATGCATCATCACAAAGACATTGTGTTTTGTTTTCGCAGGAGTGAGACAGGAGAGCAGCGTGTCGGGGTGAGGCGCCTCGTGCAGAAGCAAAGCACGATGCCGGCATCCGTTATATCAAGCCAGAGCATGCATCTCGGGGTGCTTGCAAGTGCATCTCATGCTCTCAAGACCAACTCCATTTTCGTGGTCTACTACAGGCCCAGGTTGGACCTTCTATTCTATCTGTATATACCGCCAGTTGTTTGATAAAACTGTCCTTACTCTTTGCTAATGGAAGTTAATTTTATTGTTTGTTTTATCTAGGTTAAGCCAGAGCCAGTACATTGTCAGCGTGAACAAGTACCTTCAAGCTAGTAAGGTTGGATTTACTGTGGGCATGAGGTTCAGGATGAACTTCGAAGCAGAAGATGTCCCTGTGAAGAAGTAAGGGCTCAGTCAACCTGTGGGTTTTCAGTCTGTTGCTCATCTTCTGCCATCATCTCAGTTTCACATGGTCCCATGTATTTTAAACCTGCAGGTTTTTTGGGACTATAGTTGGTGATGGTGATCTTTCTCCACAGTGGTCACGTTCTGAATGGAAGTCACTCAAGGTAAGATCAACACATTCTATTTTCTCTTGTTTGCATTGTATTTTTCTTCTCTTTTATTTAAAAAAAAGATGATTTTATTCATGGTTTATTTAGGTCCAATGGGATGACTCGGTCGCAATTTGCAACGGCCCTGAGAGGGTTTCTCCTTGGGAAATTGACTCATCTGATGGCTCCTCACCTGCCATCAGTGCACTGCTGCAATCATCAGCGAAGAACAAGCGTCCAAGGGAGACAAATGAAAACTTTGATCTTCCATCACAGGGTATGACCTGCAGATTTCTCATTGCTCGTGCTATTATCGACAAATAAATGGAACGTTCACATCATGATGTTTTTAATCCTTTTGGCTTAATCTGCAGAGCCGACTCAGGAGTTTTGGCTGTCTGGAATGACACAGCAGCATGAGAGGACATATGTTGGTTCTAGTGACCCCAACCGTATCTCTGGGTATCATCAAATTCTTTGGCCAAGCAGTGAACCCGCAGGGTATGGCGCCATGAGCAGCAGTTCGGTTTGTCAAACTCCATTGGGGCTTGGTGATGGTTGGCCCAAGGATTTCAACCCTGCACGCCAGGGGATCTCCCCTACCCTGTCAGAGATTACTCAGAAGCTGAATCGGGTTGCCAGCAGTGAAGGAAGAGCTCCTCCTCCTTGGGCTACGGCACTTTGTGGTGGTTACCGGGCTGAGGAACCTACTTCCAAGCTGTCCTGCAACACTACTCTGCCTCTGCCTGAACAAGTTGCACCATATCTGCCTAAAGTAGCTGAAAAGGCTAAGGAACCCGGTGTGGTTCGTCTGTTTGGTGTGAATTTGATGGAGAACACCAACAATGCTGCTGCTCCTACTGCTGGCAACGCAAGTGCCGGAGCCGGAGAAACTTCAGCCAGAGTTGCTGGTTCTGTTGAAGACTCTGGTCAGCTGTCAGCATTTTCAAAAGTAACAAAAATTGTGAACGAGAGCCCCAGGGAAATCCAAAGCCAACAGAGTTCTATTGGAAGGAACCGTGTGAAGGTACAGCTTATGTGCATCTTTTTTCTTCCTCCTCTCCTTGGATTGTCAACTGTTGTCTAACATTGTGTTGATGTTTGGTTTGTGCTAGGTTCAAATGCATGGAAATGCTGTGGGTAGAGCTGTGGATCTAGCAAGTCTGGATGGGTATGAGCGGCTGACCAGTGAACTGGAACAGATGTTCGAGATAAATGACATAAAACAGAACTTTAAAGTGGCATTCACCGACAACGAAGGTGACACCATGAAAGTCGGAGATGATCCCTGGATGTAAGTCTGTACATGTTCTCCATCAAGGATTGATAGTTGACTGTTCATCTGACATGATCACAATAAGTTATATATGGCTGACATACATACATTCTTTGACACCTGCAGGGATTTTTGCCGTATGGTGAGGAAGATAGTGATCTATCCCATTGAAGATGACAAGAACATGGATCCTCGTCAGACGTCGGTCTTAGCTGCTGCTCCAGATCAGGATCCCAAGGCTAACCTTTAGAATGGGGGGAGGGGTAGGATTGCTGGATCCTTTCACAGATGAAGCATTGGTTTGCAGATTTGTGGTATTGAATCCTTTCTTCAGAAGCACCCCGAAGAAAGATTGATTGATAACATAGGTTTCCAGAAAGAAAAATGGTGGTGACAATTTCTCTTTAGTTGGCTGTCAAAGAAACAAACAAAAGATTGACAATGTCTCTTTAGTCGTTTGCTTAAATATAGTCGAAAATCCATAAAGTAATAAAAGCCGGGAGGTATACAGACTTCTGGTGTAAGTTGTGTACATATTATATGGGAGATGACAATCATATGACATTTAGTTTATATCCTGTTTTAACTTCCTGTTGCGTTCATATGGCTGAATTTGGTTGATAAATGTTGCGACTAGAATTATCTTGATGGTAGCTTTCAATGCTGATCGGTATAGTGCTATTTAGTTCTGCACTGGTTTTGTGCTTGATGCTTTTCGCCGCTTAGGGCTTCCTTGATTCAAAGGATTTTTTTTTTACGGGAAAAGGTAGGAGCTCTGCCATTGCATTATAGGGGAAAAGAATAGTTACAGAGAAAAGTGAACCGAAGTTCCGAAGGAAAGAAAAGAGGAAAGAACAAAAACAGTCAATCAGACATGGGCTGATTACCCCTCCTCCTAATGCGACTACTCGCGAGATGCCTCCTTCAGGAGGGAGATGTCATCTAACACCAGCTGCAAAATAGCAGGATCTTAGGCCGTTTTTGCCTGAAAAACCCGTCGGTTCCTCTCTTTCCATATGTTCCAAGCCACATATACTGCAAATGTAACTTGCTCTTGCCGTCCCTCTGTTGCAGTCCTCGCATTAATCTTACGCCACCAGGATCGAATGGATGTTGCTCCCAGGGCAATGTGAGCGACGCGCTGCTGCGTGTTCCTGGCGGCCGCCCATAGCTCCTTGGAAAAAGGGCACTGGAGGAGCAGGTGCGCAGCCGTCTCCGGAGCCTGATCACACAAGGGACACACTGGGCTGTGCGGCCATCCCCGACGTCCAAGGATTTTCATACGTATTTTAAAAGATCGGAATCCTTAGGCCCTGTTCGGTTAATCCCCTTGCCAAAGGGATTGAAGGGGGTTGGAGAGGTTTGAGGGGGATTTTGACTTGCAAAGGATTTAATCTCTCCAATCCCTTTCAAACCTCTTCAAACCCTGCCTAACCGAACAAGCCCTTAGGAATTTTTCCTACGTTGGTCGTTTGATTTGTAGGATGGAATCCTATATAACTTATTTAAAAGATTATAATCCTTAGAATGTTTCCTATCTTGGTTGTTTGATTTGTAGGATTGACTTATATAGACAAAAATTTCAAAGCATTCCTTTGTACTACATTTCATATGTTTCTTTTTTTGCATCCATTCAAACTCCTTTGAAAACCTCCTTTGTTTTCTTTTGATGATTTCAAACAAACCAAAATTATTTACAATTTTAAGGATCTTCTTAGGAATTTTGGAGAATTAAAATCCTTCAAAACTTTTCTATGTTGGTTGTTTTATTCGTACCTATGTTCGTTGTTTGATTCATTCTTTGTTGGTCGTTTCTATTCGTGGGATTTAATTATATAGAAAAAATTCTAATCTTTCCTTTGTACGACATTCCGTAGGTATTTTTGCATACACTCAAATCCCTTTGAAAAAAATCCTTTGTTTTTCTTGTGATGGTTTCAAACAAACCAAAATATGTAGAATTTGAAGGGTTTTCTTAGCAATTTTGGATAAATAACATCCTTAGAAACTTTTCTATGTTGGTTGTTCGATTCGTAGGTTTGAATCCTATATATTTTTTCTGAAAGGTTAGAATCCTTAGGAATGTTTCATGTGTTGGTCGTTTGATTCTTAGGATTGAATACTATAAAAAGAACCTAAGCTTTCCTTTGTACTAAATTCCATAGGTATTTTCGCATCCACCCAAACCCCTTTGAAAACATCCTTTGTTTTTCTTGTGATAATTTCAAACAAATCAAAATCATGTAGAATTTGAAGGATTTTCTAAGGAATTTTTTATCACTAAAATCCTGAGAAACTTTTCTATGTTTTTGTTTGATTTGTAAGATTGAATCCTATGGGGGAAAATCGAATATTAGAATCCTTAGGTATGTTTCCTATGTTGGTCGTTTGATTCATACGATTGAATTCTATAGAAATATTTCTAAGCTTTCCTTTGTACTACGTTCCATAGGTATTCTTGCATCCACTCAAACCCCTTTCAAAAAATTGTTTGTTTTTCTTTTGAAGATTTCAAACAAACCAAAATCATGTAATATTTGAAGGATTTGCTTAGGAATTTTGGAGAACTAAAATCCTTATAATTTTTCTTTGTTGGTTATTTGATTAGTAGTATTGAAACCTATATAATTTTTTCTAGGGATTCCTTTCTACTACATTCCATAGGAATTTTATTATCCACTCAAACTTCTTGGAAAGATCCATTTATTTTCCATATGATGCAAGCTTTTCACCACTTACGATCTCTTTGATACAAAGGATTTTTGTACCAATCTTGCAAGATGTTGGTTGTTTGATCCTAGTATTCAATCCTATAGAAGTTTTCTCTACAGATTTCTTTGTACTACATTTCATAAGAATTCCAGCATCCACCCAAACCACTTGCAAAGATCCATTTTTGTTTTTCCTGTGATGCAAGATTTTCACCACTTACGGCCTATTTGGTTCAATGGATTTTCATAGGAAATTGGAAAGATTGGAATCCTCCTTGGGGGGCAGTCCGGCCATGGCACAGACCGCCATGCTCTGCTTTCTTGCCATCGCCTTCACCGCCCTCCTTCGCCGCTTCTCGTTTATGCGTGCACAGAGGGCTTCCTCCGACGCCACCTCGCGGACTACCGCTGCCGCCTCCACCGCGAGGGTTTCCGAAGCCTCCTCCATTGGAAGCCGCGCCCGCAGCCTCGCGCAGCGGGTACTCCATGCCTCCTTTTCGGATTGGCGACGACCCATGGAGGCGCATATGCCCTCCGTTTTGGTGCCAAATGCCGCGGGGATGAGGTGTCACCCGAACGGTTCCGACAGCACCGCGGGGTTGCGCCATGCGGTGGTCACTGCATCCGGCAAGGCCGCGAGCACCCGTCGTGATCCACCGACCCCGGAACCGAGAGCCATTTGGCCAATCGATTCTCACTAGCTCACTGAAGACCGAGGAGCGCACACTCTTCCTGGGAGCGTCGGAGAGCAACGTGAACGGCCATCTGATCCTCAGGGTTGCAAGGGATGAGATCCCATCCTCGGATCCGGACATCTCGGAGTCGGATCCAGTGGTCACCATGAAGGAGAATGCCGGAGCTCATCGGAGAGGAGCTTGGTACTGTGAGAGTGAAGTGGAGTGGAATGCGGCTAGGGTTTTGTCCGGAGTGCGGATATGATCCAATTTATATGGAGGTGGGTGGGCAGAGTGGGATGGAACCGATGTGGCAGGCGGGTCCGGGCATCCCCATAACTGCCCCACATATGGGCTGGATATATGGGTTGCCGGTCAGTCCAGGCGTTTGGCCGGATATGGGGCGTCCGGTTGATTGCATTTATTTGTCCGGGCAGCCCGCCCGGGCGTTTGGGGCGGATCTAGGAGGTCCGGTTGTAATGCTCTAAGGTAGTTCAGGACTTCAGCGTATGCATTTCGATGCGAGTTTGAGAAGAAAGACAAAACATTTTTCAAGTGTAATGCTAAATTAATGCCCATAAAATGAAAAGGGAGTGTGATTGTCAGTGAGGGCCTAGATTGATGGGATACAGAAGAGGGCACCGCAGAGGCATGCACTACAATCATTCTTGTCAACAAGAAGAAGAACTTGACAAGGGTCGATATTCACCTGTGTTGCAGTGGGATGTGCACCTGAGAGTTGTTTTCCCTCTGGCAGCAGTTGAACCCTTCTGTGTGCAGCACAGCCGCGATACGTCACGGTTTGACACTTTGCGGGGGACTGCGAAGCTCGCGGTCCGGCGTGATCGGAAACACGACAGGGTGCAGAGGTCACGCCAGAGGAGAGAGTGATCGGCGGTCGGTAGAACCGGCAGTGGCTTGGCGTCTCGTGCTGGACTGGCCTGTCTTGTCGGACGGAAACCAGGCTTCTGCGGCCGTGCATGCCCCGGCAGGGCTCTGCCGACCTCCAACTTCCGCCCACCGCCGGCGGCGCGCACTTTCCCCCCTCCGTCCTGTTGGAAATATGCCCTAGAGGCAATAATAAAGTGGTTATTATTATATTTCCTTGTTCATGATAATTGTCTATTGTTCATGCTATAATTGTGTTATCCAGAAATCGTAATACATGTGTGAATACATAGACCACAACATGTCCCTAGTGAGCTTCTAGTTGACTAGCTCGTTGATCAATAGATGGTTACGGTTTCCTGACCATGGACATTGGATGTCGTTGATAACGGGATCACATCATTAGGAGAATGATGTGATGGACAAGACCCAATCCTAAGCATAGCACTAGATCGTGTAGTTCCTCTGCTAAAGCTTTTCTAATGTCAAGTATCATTTCCTTAGACCATGAGATTGTGCAACTCCCGGATACCGTAGGAATGCTTTGGGTGTATCAAACGTCACAACGTAACTGGGTGACCATAAAGGTGCACTGCAGGTATCTCCGAAAGTGTCTGTTGGGTTGGCACGAATCGAGACTGGGATTTGTCACTCCGTATGACGGAGAGGTATCTCTGGGCCCACTCGGTAATGCATCATCATAATGAGCTCAATGTGACTAAAGAGTTAGCCACGGGATCATGCGTTACGGAACGAGTAAAGAGACTTGCCGGTAACGAGATTGAACAAGGTATAGGGATACCGACGATCGAATCTCGGGCAAGTATCATACCGGTAGACAAAGGGAATTGTATACGGGATTGATTGAATCCTCGACATCGTGGTTCATCCGATGAGATCATCGTGGAACATGTGGGAGCCAACATGGGTATCCAGATCCCGCTGTTGGTTATTGGCCGGAGAGATGTCTCGGTCATGTCTGCATGGTTCCCGAACCCGTAGGGTCTACACACTTAAGGTTCGGTGACGCTAGGGTTGTTATGGGAAATAGTATGTGGTTACCGAATGTTGTTCGGAGTCCCGGATGAGATCCCGGACGTCACGAGGAGTTCCGGAATGGTCCGGAGGTGAAGATTTATATATGGGAAGTCATCATACGGTCACCGGAAGTGTTCGGGGGTTTTCCGGTATTGTACCGGAACCACCGAAGGGGTTCCGGGGGTCCATCGGGAGGGTCCACCTACCCCAGAGGGCCCTATGGGCTGTATGGGGGAGGGAACCAGCCCCTAAGTGGGCTGGGCGCCATCCCCCCCTAGGGCCCATGCGCCTAGGGTTGGGGGAAACCCTAAAGGGGGGCGCCCCCCTTGGCTTGGGGGGCAAGCCTCCTCCCCCTGGCCGCCGCCCCCCCTCTAGACCTGATCTAGAGGGGCCGACCCCCTTCCCCCTTGGCCCTATAAATAGAGGGGAGGAGGGAGGGCAACAGCACCTCATCCAAGGCGCAGCCCTCCCCCTCTCCAACACCCCCTCCTCCTCCGTTGAGCTTGGCGAAGCCCTGCCGGAGAACTGCCAACTCCACCACCACGCCGTCGTGCTGCCGGAGTTGTCTTCCCCAACCTCTCCCTCCTCCTTGCTGGATCAAGGCACGGGAGACGTCACCGGCTACACGTGTGTTGAACGCGGAGGCGCCGTTGTTCGGTGCTTAGATCGGAATCGACCGCGATCTGAATCGCTACGTGTACGACTCCTCCAACCGCGTTCTTGCAACGCTTCCGCATCGCGGTCTTCAAGGGTATGAAGATGCACTCCTCTCTCTCTCTCTCGTTGCTAGTCTCTCCATAGATTGATCTTGGTGATGCGTAGGAAAAATTTTTGATTTACTACTACGTTCCCCAACAGTGGCATCATGAGCTAGGTCTATGCGTAGTTTCTATGCATGAGTAGAACACAAGTTGTTGTGGGCGTTGATTTTGTCAATTTACTTGCCGTTACTAGTCTTATCTTGATTTGGCGGCATCGTGGGATGAAGCGGCCCGGACCGACCTTACACGTATGCTTACGTGAGACAGGTTCCACCGACTGACATGCACTAGTTGCATAAGGTGGCTAGCGGGTGTCTGTCTCTCTCACTTTAGTCGGATCGGATTCGATGAAAAGGGTCCTTATGAAGGGTAAATAGAAATTGGCATATCACATTGTGGTTTTGGCGTAGGTAAGAAACATTCTTGCTAGAAACCTATAGCAGCCACGTAAAAATTTGCAACAACAATTAGAGGACGTCTAACTTGTTCTTGCAGCATATGCCGTGTGATGTGATATGGCCAAAAGGATGTGATGAATGATATATGTGATGTATGAGATTGATCATGTTCTCGTAATAGGAATCACGACTTGCATGTCGATGAATATGATAACTGGCAGGAGCCATAGGAGTTGTCTTATTTCATTGTATGACCTGTGTGTCAATGAAAACGCCATGTAATTACTTTACTTTATTGCTAACCGTTAGCCATAGTAGTAGAAGTAATAGTTGGCGAGACAACTTCATGAAGACACAATGATGGAGATCATGATGATGGAGATCATGGTGTCATGCCGGTGACGATGATGAACATGGTGCCCCGAAGATGGAGATCAAAAGGAGCAAAATGATATTGGTCATATCATGTCACTTTATGATTTGCATGTGATGTTTATCATGTTTACATCTTATTTGCTTAGAACGACGGTAGCATAAATAAGATGATCCCTCGCTAAAATTTCAAGAAAGTGTTTCCCCTAACTGTGCACCGTTGTGAAGGTTCGTTGTTTCGAAGCACCACGTGATGATCGGGTGTGATAGATTCTAACGTTCGAATACAACGGGTGTAAGCCAGATTTACACATGCAAAACACTTAGGTTGACTTGACGAGCCTAGCATGTACAGACATGGCCTCGGAACACGGAAGACCGAAAGGTCGAACATGAGTCGTATAGAAGATACGATCAACATAGAGATGTTCACCGTTGATGACTAGTCCGTCTCACGTGATGATCGGACACGGCCTAGTCGATTCGGATCATGTATCACTTAGATGACTAGAGGGATGTCTATCTGAGTGGGAGTTCATTGAATAATTTGATTAGATGAACTTAATTATCATGAACTTAGTCTAAAATCTTTACAATATGTCTTGTAGATCAAATGGCCCACACTAATGTTGCCCTCAACTTCAACGCGTTCCTAGAGAAAACCAAGCTGAAAGACGATGGTAGCAACTACACGGACTGGGTCCGTAACCTGAGGATTATCCTCATAGCTGCCAAGAAAGCATATGTCCTTGAAGCACCGCTAGGTGACGCACCTGTTTTCCCAGCAACTCAAGACGTTATGAACGCCTGGCAGTCGCGTAGTGATGATTACTCCCTGGTTCAGTGCGGCATGCTTTACAGCTTAGAACCGGGGCTCCAAAAGCGTTTTGAGCAACACGGAGCATATGAGATGTTCCAAGAGCTGAAAATGGTTTTCCAAGCTCATGCCCGAGTCGAGAGATATGAAGTCTCCGACAAGTTCTACAGTTGTAAGATGGAGGAGAATAGTTCTGTCAGCGAGCATATACTCAAAATGTCTGGGTTGCACAACCGCTTGTCTCAGCTCGGAGTTAATCTCCCGGATGACGCGGTCGTTGACAGAATCCTTCAGTCGCTTCCACCTAGCTACAAGAGCTTTGTGATGAACTTCAATATGCAGGGGATGGAAAAAACCATTCCTGAGGTATATTCAATGCTGAAATCCGCGGAGGTGGAGATCAAAAAGGAACATCAAGTGTTGATGGTGAATAAAACCACTAAGTTCAAGAAAGGCAAGGGTAAAAAGAACTTCAAGAAGGACGGCAAGGGAGTTGCCGCGCCCGGTAAGCAAGCTGCCGAGAAGAAGCCAAAGAATGGACCCAAGCCTGAGACTGAATGCTTTTATTGCAAGGGAAACGGTCACTGGAAGCGGAACTGCCCCAAGTACTTAGCGGATAAGAAGGCCGGCAATACCAAAGGTATATATGATATACATGTTATTGATGTGTACCTTACCAGCGCTCGTAGTAGCTCCTGGGTATTTGATACCGGTGCGGTTGCTCATATTTGTAACTCAAAACAGGAGCTGCGGAATAAGCGGAGACTGGCGAAGGACGAGGTGACGATGCGCGTCGGGAATGGTTCCAAGGTCGATGTGATCGCCGTTGGCACGCTACCTCTACATCTGCCTACGGGATTAGTTTTAAATCTCAATAATTGTTATTTAGTACCAGCTTTGAGCATGAACATTGTATCAGGATCTCGTTTGATGCGAGATGGCTACTCATTTAAATCCGAGAATAATGGTTGTTCTATTTATATGAGAGATATGTTTTATGGTCATGCCCCGATGGTCAATGGTTTATTTTTATTGAATCTCGAACGTGATGTTACACATATTCATAGTGTGAATTCCAAAAGATGTAAGGTTGATAATGATAGTCCCACATACTTATGGCACTGCCGCCTTGGTCACATTGGTGTCAAACGCATGAAGAAACTCCATGCAGATGGACTTTTGGAGTCTCTTGATTATGAATCATTTGACACGTGCGAACCGTGCCTCATGGGCAAGATGACCAAGACTCCGTTCTCCGGAACAATGGAGCGAGCAACCAACTTATTGGAAATCATACATACTGATGTGTGCGGTCCAATGAGCGTTGAGGCTCGCGGTGGTTATCGTTATGTTCTCACCCTCACTGATGACTTAAGTAGATATGGGTATGTCTACTTAATGAAACACAAGTCTGAGACCTTCGAAAAGTTCAAGGAATTTCAGAGTGAGGTTGAGAATCAACGTGACAGGAAAATAAAGTTCTTACGATCAGATCATGGAGGGGAATATTTGAGTCACGAGTTTGGCACGCACTTAAGGAAATGTGGAATTGTTTCACAACTCACGCCGCCTGGCACACCTCAGCGTAATGGTGTGTCCGAACGTCGTAATCGCACTCTATTGGATATGGTGCGATCTATGATGTCTCTTACCGATCTACCGCTATCATTTTGGGGTTATGCTTTAGAGACTGCTGCATTCACTTTAAATAGGGCTCCGTCGAAATCCGTTGAGACGACACCGTATGAATTATGGTTTGGGAAGAAACCTAAGCTGTCGTTTCTGAAAGTTTGGGGATGCGATGCTTATGTCAAGAAACTTCAACCTGAAAAGCTCGAACCCAAATCGGAAAAATGCGTCTTCATAGGATACCCTAAGGAAACTATTGGGTATACCTTCTACCTCAGATCCGAAGGCAAGATCTTTGTTGCCAAGAATGGATCCTTTCTAGAGAAAGAGTTTCTCTCAAAAGAAGTAAGTGGGAGGAAAGTAGAGCTTGATGAGGTAACCCCTCTTGAACCGGAGAGTAGCGCAGCTCAGGAAGATGTTTCTGTGGTGCCTGCACCGACTAGAGAGGAAGTTAATGATGATGATCATGAAACTTCAGATCAAGTTGCTACTGAAATTCGTAGGTCCACGAGGACACATTCCGCACCAGAGTGGTACGGCAACCCTGTCCTGGAAATCATGTTGTTAGACAACGGTGAACCGTCGAACTATGAAGAAGCGATGGCGGGCCCGGATTCCAACAAATGGCTAGAAGCCATGAAATCCGAGATAGGATCCATGTATGAAAACGAAGTATGGACTTTGACAGACTTGCCTGATGATCGGCAAGCCATAGAGAACAAATGGATCTTTAAGAAGAAGACAGACGCAGATGGTAATGTGACCATCTATAAGGCTCGACTTGTCGCTAAGGGTTATCGACAAGTTCAAGGGGTTGACTACGATGAGACCTTCTCACCCGTAGCGAAGCTGAAGTCCGTCCGAATCATGTTAGCAATTGCCGCATTCTATGATTATGAGATATGGCAAATGGACGTCAAAACGGCATTCCTTAATGGTTTCCTTAAGGAAGAGTTGTATATGATGCAGCCGGAAGGTTTTGTCGATCCTAATAATGCTGACAAGGTATGCAAGCTCCAGCTCTCAATTTATGGGCTGGTGCAAGCATCTCGGAGTTGGAACATTCATTTTGATGAGATGATCAAAGCGTTTGGGTTTACACAGACTTATGGAGAAGCATGTGTTTACAAGAAAGTGAGTGGGAGCTCTGTAGCATTTCTCATATTATATGTGGATGACATACTATTAATGGGAAATGATATAGAATTCTTGGAAAGCATAAAGGCCTACTTGAATAAGTGTTTTTCAATGAAGGACCTTGGAGAAGCTCCTTACATACTAGGCATCAAGATCTATAGAGATAGATCGAGACGCCTCATTGGTCTTTCGCAAAGCATGTACCTTGACAAGATATTGAAGAAGTTCAATATGGATCAGTCCAAGAAGGGGTTCTTGCCTGTATTGCAAGGTGTGAGATTGAGCACGGCTCAATGCCCGACCTCAGCAGAAGATAGAAAAAAGATGAGTGTCATCCCCTATGCCTCAGCCATAGGGTCTATTATGTATGCCATGCTGTGTACCAGACCTGATGTGAACCTCGCCGTAAGTTTGGTAGGAAGGTACCAAAGTAATCCCGGCATGGAACACTGGACAGCAGTCAAGAACATCCTGAAGTACCTGAAAAGGACTAAGGATATGTTTCTCGTTTATGGAGGTGACGAAGAGCTCGTCGTAAAGGGTTACGTCGATGCTAGCTTCGACACAGATATGGATGACTCCAAGTCACAAACCGGATACGTGTATATTTTGAATGGTGGGGCAGTCAGCTGGTGCAGTTGCAAGCAAAGCATCGTGGCGGGATCTACATGTGAAGCGGAGTACATAGCAGCCTCGGAGGCAGCACAGGAAGCAGTCTGGATGAAGGAGTTCATCACCGACCTAGGAGTTATTCCCAATGCGTCGGGCCCAATGACTCTCTTCTGTGACAACACTGGAGCTATTGCCCTTGCCAAGGAGCCCAGGTTTCACAAGAAGACCAGGCATATCAAGCGTCGCTTGAACTCCATTTGTGAACATGTTCAAGATGGAGACATAGATATTTGTAAAGTGCATACGGATCTGAAAGTCGCAGATCCGTTGACTAAACCTCTTCCACGAGCAAAACATGATCAACACCAGAACTCTATGGGTGTTCGATTCATCACAATGTAACTAGATTATTGACTCTAGTGCAAGTGGGAGACTGTTGGAAATATGCCCTAGAGGCAATAATAAAGTGGTTATTACTATATTTCCTTGTTCATGATAATTGTCTATTGTTCATGCTATAATTGTGTTATCCGGAAATTGTAATACATGTGTGAATACATAGACCACAACATGTCCCTAGTGAGCCTCTAGTTGACTAGCTCGTTGATCAATAGATGGTTACGGTTTCCTGACCATGGACATTGGATGTCGTTGATAACGGGATCACATCATTAGGAGAATGATGTGATGGACAAGACCCAATCCTAAGCATAGCACTAGATCGTGTAGTTCGTCTGCTAAAGCTTTTCTAATGTCAAGTATCATTTCCTTAGACCATGAGATTGTGCAACTCCCGAATACCGTAGGAATGCTTTGGGTGTATCAAATGTCACAACGTAACTGGGTGACCATAAAGGTGCACTACAGGTATCTCCGAAAGTGTCTGTTGGGTTGGCACGAATCGAGATTGGGATTTGTCACTCCGTATGACGGAGAGGTATCTCTGGGCCCACTCGGTAATGCATCATCATAATGAGCTCAATGTGGCTAAAGAGTTAGCCACGGGATCATGCGTTACGAAACGAGTAAAGAGACTTGCCGGTAACGAGATTGAACAAGGTATAGGGATACCGACGATCGAATCTCGGGCAAGTATCATACCGGTAGACAAAGGGAATTGTATACGGGATTGATTGAATCCTCGACATCGTGGTTCATCCGATGAGATCATCGTGGAACATGTGGGAGCCAACATGGGTATCCAGATCCCACTGTTGGTTATTGGCCGGAGAGATGTCTCGGTCATGTCTGCATAGTTCCCGAACCCGTAGGGTCTACACACTTAAGGTTCGGTGACGCTAGAGTTGTTATGGGAAATAGTATGTGGTTACCGAATGTTGTTCGGAGTCCCGGATGAGATCCCGGACGTCACGAGGAGTTCCGGAATGGTCCGGAGGTGAAGATTTATATATGGGAAGTCATCATACGGTCACCGGAAGTGTTCGGGGGTTTTCCGGTATTGTACCGGAACCACCGAAGGGGTTCCGGGGGTCCATCGGGAGGGTCCACCTACCCCAGAGGGCCCTATGGGCTGTATGGGGGAGGGAACCAGCCCCTAAGTGGGCTGGGCGCCATCCCCCCCTAGGGCCCATGCGCCTAGGGTTGGGGGAAACCCTAAAGGGGGGCGCCCCCCTTGGCTTGGGGGGCAAGCCTCCTCCCCCTGGCCGCCGCCCCCCCTCTAGATCTGATCTAGAGGGTCCAGCCCCCTTCCCCCTTGGCCCTATAAATAGAGGGGAGGAGGGAGGGCAGCAGCACCTCATCCAAGGCGCAGCTTTCCCCCTCTCCAACACCCCCTCCTCCTCCGTTGAGCTTAGCGAAGCCCTGCCGGAGAACTGCCAACTCCACCACCACGCCGTCGTGCTGCCGGAGTTGTCTTCCCCAACCTCTCCCTCCTCCTTGCTGGATCAAGGCACGGGAGACGTCACCGGGCTGCACGTGTGTTGAACGCGGAGGCGCCGTTGTTCGGTGCTTAGATCGGAATCGACCGCGATCTGAATCGCTACGTGTACGACTCCTCCAACCGCGTTCTTGCAACGCTTCCGCATCGCGATCTTCAAGGGTATGAAGATGCACTCCTCTCTCTCTCGTTGCTAGTCTCTCCATAGATTGATCTTGGTGATGCGTAGGAAAAAATTTTGATTTACTACTATGTTCCCCAACACGTCCTCCGGGTGAAATACGCTCCACCTAGCCGTCTCGCGCGCGCAGCGCGGAGACGCTGTCGTCTCAGCGGAGTCGGGGCTCTTGCGGAAACTGTGCGATGATCGATCAGTTTTTTTTAGGGGTCGATCAGTTTGGTGCGAGAACGCTGGCCCAAGCGACCGCGCGTTCCTGGGTCTATCACATGGGCCAGCCCACTAACTAGAGCGTTAAAATATCCCCATCAACTGACACTCAGGTTCTAGCTCAAAAAAAAACTGACACTCAGGTATTACATGGCAGATTCTCAAAAAACAATTATTACATGGCTAACTCTAAACATGGCTATCCCTAAAATAAGGTATTACATGGCTTGACGAATTCTAGAAGCGCTTGCTTGTCGGGAGGCTCTAGCCCTGGCAAAGGATCTCATGCTACATCAACTGAGGATTGCTTCAGATTGCAAAACGGTGGTGACTGATATTCATAGCGGCACGATGGGACCAATTGCACCAATAGTTCATGAAATTGTAGCTACTTCGAGTGATTTTATTTCTTGTACTTTCGTTTTTGAAGGTAGAATGTCCAACATGAAAGCACATAGGCTTGCTAAACATGCTTTATATCTAGGTGAGGGGCGTCACTTTTGGCTACTCAATCCCCATGATACCTATGTAACTCCGGTACTATAGCCGATTGATTAATAAAGCATGTTTCCCCTCAAAAAAACTGACACTCAGGTACCAGCTAAAAATCGAGTATTCCTTTGGCGCCTTGCGAGACACTCGCATCCCACTGAGGACACCCGCCAACACCGACACATGAGTAAGGTTGACAGTTGCCAATTATGTGGTGCTGCGGATTCATGGAAACACTCGCTCGTGGAGTGTACATCAGCAAGGTGTGTTTGGGCTCTGGTGGATGAGGAACTCTTCGAAAAACTGATTGAGGCGAACAATCCAAATGTAAAGAGGTGGTTAGTTGATCTCCGGGACTCATTATCACATGCTCAATTTGTCAAATTGGTCGTGACTTTGTGGGCAATATGGACCGACCGAAGGAAAGCTATTCATGAAAGTATATTCCAGAGCCCTATGGCTATTCATTTGTTTGTCGAGCGGTTCATCAATGAACTCGAGTCTACCGAAGCAATGCCGACAACCTCGACACCTAGGACTGCTATCCGAAACACAATTGCACATCCCTCCTGGAAG
Organism: Thinopyrum elongatum; assembly: GCA_011799875.1. NCBI lineage: Eukaryota > Viridiplantae > Streptophyta > Magnoliopsida > Poales > Poaceae > Thinopyrum > Thinopyrum elongatum. The sequence goes on from CM022299.1 coordinate 167,964,989, forward strand.
CCTCCGGCCGAAGGGTTTTGCAAAATTCATGTGGATGGGGGTTTGTCACATGATGGCAATGTTGGAGCTTCGGCTGCTATATGCAGAAACCGAGATGGTAGTTACTTGGGGTCCTCATCTCTTGTTCTCCGTGGTACCACCGACCCAACAACTTTCGAGATGCTTGCTTGCCGTGAAGTACTGGCCTTAGCACAGGATCTCTCTCTGTCTAAGATTGTTATTGCATGTGATTGCAAGTTTGTGGTTGATAACATTATGTCAGGTAGTGGAGGCAATTATGAGGCTATTATTAAAGAATTTAAAACCAGAACTAGTTCTTTTGTTAGTTGCCTAGTTACTTTCGAAGGTAGAGCATCAAATAGTGAAGCTCATAGTCTTGCCAAGCACTCTGTTATGCCTGATCAGGGTCACCACTTATGCCTGATCAGGGTCACCACTTGTGGGTTATCCATCCTCATGATCCATCTTGTATTCCTTTGAACATTTTTATGGATCAATAAAGTGCTGGCAAATCTCAAAAAAAAATGACGGTCGGTGATTTTGAGGGGCGACCTATGTCTCGTTAGAAGCGAGACCTAGGGAACCCTCGCTGAAGCGGAGCGCGAGATGGCCCTGACCAGGCGCGCGCAAGACCACAACCTCGATTTTTTTTAGGTTTTCTGTTTTCGTTTTTTGCTTTATTTTTTTAATTTTGTTTATACTTTAAAATATTCTAAGTATATATATTAGAAAAAAACTCTATGAAAAAATTTGAAAAACATTGACCAAGCATTTGTAAAATGTTAACTGTGAATAGAGAAAATGTTTATCACATATGCAAAAAATGTATAAAAAACAATGTGTATGAAAAAATTTGATCATGTATTTAAAAAATGTTAATCAATATTTGAAAAAATGTTGAAAACATATTTGAAAAATGTTAATCATGTATTTAAAAAATGTGTAGAGAAAAAATGTCGAACATACATTAAAAATTAATGAAAAATTTGATCATGTATATCAAAATGTTAATCAAGCATTAGAAATTTTTTTGAACAAATATTTGGAAAATGTTAGTCAAGCATTTGAATTTTTTTAAATATTTATAGGAAAATGTTGACCATTTATTAAAAAATGATCATGCATATAAAAATGTTAATCAACTATTCGAAAAACATGCTGAATAAGTATTCAAAAAATGTTAATCAAGCATTTAGAAAACGCTAAATGTGTATAAGAAATAAAAAAATGTTAATTTTTAGTTGAAAATTTTAAACAAGCATTTATAAAATGTTAAAATATATAGAAAAAATATTGATCATGTATTTTAAAAATATTAATCTTGTATTTGAAAAATGTTTTAAAAATATGTACAGATAAAATGTTGACCATGTATTCCAAAAAAGTTAAACTTGTATTGGAAAATGTTAAAAGTGTGTTCAAAAAACATATTTCCTATATAGCAAAAGTGTCTATACATAAACTATGAAAAACCAGGGGAAAACAAAAAGAAAAACAGATGAAAATGAGAAATAGAAAAACCAAAAAAATGAAGAAAGAGAAAGAAAATACAAAATGTCAGTGAAAACCGAGAAAGAAACAAAGAAAAAAGAAAAGAGAAGGAAAAATAATGAGAAGCATGAAAAGAAATAAAGAGAACCGCAGAAAAAGAAAGAATAGAAAAAAACAGTAAACATGGAGGAAGGAACGAAGAAAAACTGGTGACAGAACAAAGAAAAACAAAGAACAAAAAACCCGAAAAAACCAATGGAAAACCAGCTCTTTTCCTCTTAAGTAGGTCGCGCCCTATTATTTTCCTTGAACCCGACACTAACTCGTTGGCTAGCAGCGCTGCCTATCATGTTGCAGACCCGGGATCGAATCCTAGTTGCTCGCCTTTTTCTTCTCTTTCTTCTCCATTTCAGTTACAAGGCATGTTATTGGACCGGCTTGAAACTGTTGATGCTTCAGGCGAGACATCCTACTGTCTCACTTAATGCCTCAATTGTTACCTTTTGGGAAAAAGCAAGAAAAATCAAAATAAGGTCACGGATTTTAAAGTTTTCATTAAAAACTAAAAAATTACGAATTTTGGAAAAAGTTTTCAAATTTAAATAGTCATAAATTTTGAAAATTAATCATAAATTAGGAAAATTTTAATTGATTTTCAAAAAAAGTTCATCGCTTTTCAGAAAAAATGTCTCACCGATAATGAAGATAAGTTCACAAATTTGAAAAATAATCATGAATTTGAAAATTATACACAAATTTAAGAAAAAAATCACGAATTTGAAAAATAATTGAATTTTTAGAAAGTTGATGAATTTTAAAAAATAGTTCACAAATTTAGAAAAAAATGAATTTTAAAAAGTCCATGCATTTGAAAAAAAAGGAAAAAAGAAAACAAAAAACAAATCAAGAAAAATAAATAACAGGCAACAATAAGAAAAACAGAAAACCAAAAGACACGCCACGTGTGGCTTATTAACCCGCTGATGCAAATCGAATTCCTGTAAACTTGGTAATTGATCAATAGAATGATGCATGTTAGCTCTAAAAAATGGACACGACGTACTTTTTTTCCAAAAAAAACTAATAAGGCATTTTTTGAGAAACTTTCAATCTATTCATTTTTAATCATGGCAATACAACGAACACCAGAAATGATAAACATTATGTCCATATCCGTAGATCACCTACGGACGACCACAAGCACTGAAGCGAGCCGAAGGCGCGCCGCCATCGTCGCCCCTACCTTGTCGGAGCCGCGCAAAACCTATTGTAGTAGACAGTCAAAAAATCATTATGCTAAGACAATATGTTTTCTGATTGTCTACTACAATTGGATTAGCGCACATAACAGCAACCGCTGCTAATAAAGAGACGCGTAGATCGGAAGGATCCAACCTGAAGACAGACAAACGTAGATCAAAGAAGCCAGATTGAGCAGATTCACCAAAGACAACCACCGGCCGAATCCTGCTAGATCCGTCGGAGGCACACCTCCACGCGCCCTCCAACAGTGCTAGAAGCACCACGAGGATGGGGCTAGGCAGGGAGAACCTTATCCATCTTCAGGGAGCCGCCGCCGTCTCTAACAAAACTAACGAGAGTACAACCCAGATCGCAACTTGCGTCATACTCCCCTGTTTTTATTTACTCTACATATTAGCTTTGACCTAAGTCAAACTTGTAAAAAGTTTGACCAATGTTTCTAGAAAACAATCTAAGATTTCACAATAACAAATATATATACGATGTGAAAATATACTCAATGATGATTCTAATGGTATTATGAATGTTAATAATTATTTGTATAAACTTGATCAAAGTTTGGAAAATTTGACTTGAGCTAAAGCTAACATGCGAAGTAAATAAAAATAGAGGGGTTACTTTTGGATTAAGGGAAGCTAAAAAAATTTGGACTAAGGAGGCAAGGGTTTACAAGAGACTAAAGAAGCGTAGCCACCACTTTAGAGATACTAGCACAAATGCCCGTGCGTTGCAACGGAAGAAAACAACAAACTTCACATCAAGAGACATGGGCAATGAACCAGCAAAAGCGCAACAAAGGCCCTGATGAGTCGACGGAGATGTGGATGGAGTTGTGGGCAAAGAGGAAGGAGCCATTGATGATGAGTCATACAAACTCACTTGGGAGACGATGAATCACATGCTGCACAAAGTGACGTGGGCGAGGTCAGCTTGAGGGCTTTGACGTTGACGGATGCGTGGGCCAGTGGCGTCAACAATCTCCCTCTTATTGTGCTTCATAGCATGCTCTAATCCATCATAGTGTCTTCCATCATCCAAGTGATCGAGCTCGTAGCCATCGAAGCCCTAATCATCCATGATTGCCGCCGCCGCTGCACACCTCACCTCCGCGATGTTCCTGATGGACGCGAGTATTTTTTTCTTCTTCTTGAATTAAGTACTCACCAATCTAACTCCATATAGGTTAGAAGTATCTATAGAAACATATAGGTTAGAAGCATGTGGTCAAGTAATTTAGGTAGACTAAAACTTAGACTGGTCTGAATCTTATGGTATATAGTCCAAACTTACTCAACATCTCATCTTTTGTTTAAAATCAACTTGATAACATTGTTGACTCACCCGTCACCTAACGCTTATGTTTTCGACATTTTCTAGGTCTAACTCATCCAAATTAATTTGTTCCTTTATACCTTTTATTCAATGTTTGTACTCAGCGACCTACTCTTGTTGTGCAGGAACGCACGATATTTTTCGTTACTTTTTGGACTTAATTTAATTTTTGAGAAGTTATATTTTTTTGTGTATGGAGCGATACATTATGGAATTAATGAAAAAGATTTAAAAAATTATATGCATAATATGATCAACCGTATGGGAGCATGCTAAATACATACACCTAAAGGAAAAAAAATTGTTAGACTAGTCACAGTGGGGAGTAACTTAGAGTAGTAACATGCACATGTTACTAGTCTATATTACTACCTCTATAGTGGGGAGTAACATAATGTGTGGTGTCATGCATCACATCATTTATTAGGTTGTAGACCCATCTTGTCTTGATATGTGTGATGTTACAGTAACTAGCTATGTTACCACACGCCACTCTTTCTTCATTAATTACTTGTCACATCATCTATTTTGTCTAAATATGTGTGATATTACCACTTATGTTACTCCAACTGTGGGTAGTCTTAAGGACACTATCAATAGGAGAATTAATTTTTTTCCTGAAATCTTAAAAGTGCGCGCGCTCGTTGGAGAGAACGAGCGGCCGCTCTGCCACATGCATGTGTACCTTTTTCTTATCTGCTAGTGCATGTGGTCATCCGCATTAAATGTGAATCGGACCGGGAAAACAGATCCATGTTCGTTTATTTGGGGTATTTAAATTTTTAAAAAGTCATATCTTTCAAACTACGTGTTAAAATCCAGATCTGATGTGGACATAGCTACCTCAGATACGGCCAAAACTATTGCACACATTCAAATTTTACAGGTGAATTCTAGTAGTAATTATAAAATATATTATTTTATTATTAAATACAAAATTACTATATCTCTATTTATTTCATGCAGGATTAACGGAGATTTATTCAAACCACGTGTCAAGATACGGTTGCTTGTGCATATACAAATACATGCTTGTGTGTTCACACATCCGTATGATACGGCTGAGCCATGCAATGGTGCAACGTACATGCAAAGAGGAGAAGGGCTATGCCCATATGTGATGCATGCCACACGAGCATGCATGCAATTCAGCCCACACACACATGGGCTTGAGTAGGCCACGTGCAACGCCGGCCACGTGAGCGCCCCAACATCCATACAACGCACGGCTGGTCCATCGAACAACAAATCAAGGCGGCGGCTCCCCTACGTACTACTATAAATAATTAGCCTCCGTTTAGGGTTAGACTTGGGTTTCATTGTATTGTCTATCCATCACTACAATTCGCATCTACGAGACGTGTAGGACTACCGTTTTGTCAGACCCATAGTGGAACCCCAACTTTTCATCTAATTCGTGTGCTCAGTTTATCATCCGCAATTTCAGTTGCAATTCACCTTTGTTCTTGCTGGTTCTTCGGTTGCTTGCAGGAACTCGAACCTCGTTGTTCAGGTTGATCGTGCCTACGGCAAGGTCAATAACCATCGGAGATTGGTTTAGCGATTGTCGAGGCGTATCGTCGGGTACGGTATAGACGGATCGTCAAGGTCAAAATCCACCAAATCGATAGTTATCCCATCTCTCATCGAAAGATCGGGCCGCCGTCATATCAAGTGGTATCAGTTTTCAGGTTCATCGGTGAGAGATTTACAGTTTTCGTAGATTAGTTTATTTTTCTGTCCTATAAACCCATGAAAAAGCCAAAAAAAATATTAAATTAGTTCATCCAGTCAACCTACCTTTTTAGCCTTTAGCAATTTTTGCATCTAATTTTTGCTTCGTTGAATTTTTGGTTGCATTCATCCTAGTATTAGTGCTGGTTTAGATTAGTTTGGGAGAAAATTATCTACTGGATCGAACTTTGTTTTTTTGTCCACCATATTTTTCTTCGCAAGCTCTGTTCGTGATCTGGAAAAGTAAAAAGGAAGAAGAAAATTCTACTCCGTTACGTGTCCACCACACGAGTCCACCTGCCTGCCGCATAGGCTGCGCACCGACCCATCCAGTTCGTGTCCCATCACTTCTCCGCGTCGTTCGCCGCTTTCCAAGCGAACGCGTTGGTGAGTCCATCCTCGTCACGCGCCTAGTTTTTTTTTCCCACATACCCTGTTCTTATTTGGACTCTAGCCACGGCTGGTTGTTTTGTGTAGGTAGCTCTATCATTGTTACATCAACCGGCACCATCACACACGGGTTGTCTTTTGTTACATCTTTTTGCACAAGTTCCAAGAACATTCATTCGTGCCTGTAGTCTCATCTTTGTGTCGTCACTTTTGAGAGTAACCAGCCTGAGAAAAAAAAATACGAGAGAAAAAAGTGAAGAAAAAAACAGAGAGAAAAAAGAAAAAAAAAGTGAGAAAAAAAAGTAGCAAAAAAAAAGGAGAAAAAAAAAGGTTTTGCAAAGCTCCGGCCGGTTCACATCTTTTGAAATATCTCTTGTTGTTCAGAACTGTTACTTTGTGCATATACGTGATAATTGTTGCACATCTTCTGCTCTTCGTCGCCATACGCTATATTTATACCTCACTTATATCTAGCTATTTAGAGCTATTATATTTTTATCAGTTTCCACTCACTTGTTTCAGTATCTGGACTTAGATTGTTTTATCTCTTACTAGTCGACTGCCAGCACTAGTTAGGAGTTTGAGCAATTATTCAACTTGCATTACTTTTTGCTTAATTGTGCCAAATATTGTGAGTTGAGGAAATCTTCACCAAGCTCCACTTCCTATATTGCACCTTGTTCGGTCACTTGGTAATCGCTATATCAATCTTTTGATAACTTCTGACATTGCCAACGGCCGACAACCACTGCAGCACGGTAAGAACTGGTAAGAGCTGCAGCACGGTAAGAACTGGTAAGAGCTTGGTAATTGCTAGAGTGTTGAGAGAAAAATTTCCACCACCTCCGAGTAGTACTATAGAAACATTATACTTGTGATCTTGTTTTTGTATGGTACTGACCATGTCAGGTTCAAGAGCGGCTAATAGTTGGGTTGCGTCTGTTGTCGGAGATGACTTACCATATGTTGATGCAAATCACTCTTTCCCACCACAGAAGGTACGACGACCGTCACATGACGTACATCATGGTAGAAACACATATTATCGGGTTATCTCTTTGCCAAATTTCGAAGGTAAATATGACTTCGATTCATATATAGATTGGGAAATTGAGGTAGAAGAAATATTTGGTAGCCATGATTTTTCTGAGCATAATAAAATAAATGATGTCACTAAAAGCTTTTCCGGTTTTGCTTCAGTTTGGTGGAGAAATTATTGCAAATAAAATATTTATAATAGACCTACTACTTGGAAAGCTTTAAAACTCGTTATGCGAAACCGATTTGTTCCTTCATACCATGCTAGTGATTTGCTTAGAAAATTGCAATGTTTAGCACAAGGACATAACACCGTCGAAGAATATTATGATAATTTGTGCATTGCTTTATTTCGTTGTGACTTAGAAGAATGTGAAGAAGCTACCATGAATAGATTTTTGAGGGGATTAAACCGTGATATTTATGATATACTTGTGCATAAAGAATATTATACCATGAATGGTTTGTTTCGTCTTGCTTGTAAAGTTGAACAAAAAATTAATAGACATGTACATGAGACAAACAAACACACAATGCAAGTCCCTACCTTTCTTTCGGTTACTTCTTCTCATGCGCAAACTACTATGGTTGTTGGACCCACTGTTTTGAGAGCCACACCACTCCCGGCATGTAACATGCCACTAACAATACCTACATATTCTGAGCCAGACACACAAGGTAATAAGAAAGGTATTGAATCTACCCTTCCACATGAGATTGTTCCATGTCATGCTGAATTTACAGTTTCATGTGTTGAGTTGAATGAAATGCCATCTGTTTTGATCACACCAGTTGTTATGGATAATTGTGTTGCTACCTTCGATAAATTGTGTGATCAAACAACCGAAACACCTATTGTTTTGCATGCACCCACTGCTAAAATTGATTTCCTCGTTGATTTGAGTGCACCCAATTAATTAAAGGCCACCGTTATTGAACCATGTGACTTAATACTTAAATCTGATTTGGATCACATACAATTGCTTAAGCATGATGAAGTAATCGCTAGAATTTCCCATGTTAATTCTTTGTATTCTCTTTTGATGGATCCACCTATGCATTTGTCACGTGCAAGAACTAAAATAGATGAAATCACATGTTTGCATTCTATGAAAAGTGCTTATGCGCCTAATCTAACTTTTAACTTGATTTGTAAGGATTGCGTAGACAATGAATTTTTGGTGCATAGAATTTGCATCACATCTGATAATCTCAAGATACTAATAGTGAAAAAATGGAGAGAAATTAAAGCGGATGAATACATATACCACGTATACACATTGTCTCTTTGGTTAGTTTATTTTTAGATTATCCAAAGCCGAGGACGTCTTTGTTTTCAAGAAAGGGAGGATGATGTGGACATAGCTACCTCAGATACGGCCAAAACTATTGCACACGTTCAAATTTTACAGGTGAATTCTAGTAGTAATTATAAAATATATTATTTTGTTATTAACGACAAAATTACTACATCTCTATTTATTTCATGCAGGATTAATGGAGATTTATTCAAACAACGTGTCAAGATACGGTTGCTTGTGCATATACAAATACATGCTTGTGTGTTCACACATCCGTATGATACGGCTGAGCCATGCAATGGTGCAACGTGCATGCAAAGAGGAGAAGGGCCATGCCCATATGTGATGCATGCCACACGAGCATGCATGCAATTCAGCCCACACACACATGGGCTTGAGTAGGCCACGTGCAACGCCGGCCACGTGAGCGCCCCAACATCCATACGACGCACGGCTGGTCCATCGAACAACAAATCAAGGCGGCGGCTCCCCTACTTACTACTATAAATAATTAGCCTTCGTTTAGGGTTAGATTTGGGTTTTATTGTATTGTCTAGCCATCGCTACAATTCGCATCTACGAGACGTGTAGGACTACCGTCTTGTCAGATCCACAGTGGAACCCCAACCTTTCATCTAGTTCGTGTGCTCAGTTTATCATCCGCAATTTCAGTTGCAATTCACCTTTGTTCTTGCTGGTTCTTCGGTTGCTTGCAGGAACTCGAACCTCGTTGTTCAGGTTGATCGTGCCTACAGCAAGGTCAATAACCATCGGAGATTGGTTTAGCGATTGTCGAGGCGTATTGTCGGGTACGGTATAGCCGGATCGTCAAGGTCAAAATCCACCAAATCGATAGTTATCCCCTCTCTCATCGAAAGATCGGGCCGCCGTCACATCAAGATCCGTCTTCACTGTTGGATTTTTCGCGACGAGATCTTTGAAACTAGATCCCACATGAGTATGTTTCGACAAAAAAATCGATGCCAACTTTGATGCAACTTTAGTACTGCATTGTGCAACTTTAATATTGAATTATGCAACTTCTTTCAAAACTAATTTTTAATATTGAATTATGCAACTTCTTTCAAAACTAATTTTTAGAGCTGCATGATCCAACTTTCTATGAGGTTGCAACCTAACAACCATAGCAACCTATTGTGCAACTAATCTACTGCCCGGGCCAACTACCTAGTAGTCGATGTGCAAATCCTCCTCCCTACGAGTGGATATGTAGTTTTTCAATCTCGGCACACCCTTTCCCACTTCCCCTACCAGTGGTATGTGCAACTTAGTCTGTTGTTCACGCTAACTGCCTATTAGTCGATATGCAACTCCTTCCCCTCTCTACTTGTGGATACATATTAGTTTTAGTTGGCGGGGGCAACAGACGGAGTTGCACATAGTCTGCTAGGCAGTTGGCCGGGGCAACATACGAAGTTGCACATCTCACATGCCAGGATAGATGGATGGTGAAAACTCCACATTCATGAGGATAGTGAAAAGTTGCATATAGACAGGGTGCTAAAGTTGCACATCCCACTAGTAGGGGGTGGTGTGGATCGGGTGCTAGTAGGGAAACTACACATCCACGAGGGATACAAGAGAAAGTTGCACATCGCTGTTAGATATTTGGCCATCGCAGCATATGAAGTTGCACATCTACTGCTAGGCAGTTGGCCGATGCAGTAAATAGTGAAAGCACATCCACGTGTAGGAGGAAAGTTGCACGTCAACTACTAGACAGTTGGCCTCGGCAAGAGACGAAGTTGCACATCTCACTCCAAGGGGGTAGTTTGGGGGTGGAGGTGCCATCAGTAAAAACTGCACGTCCACAGGATAGGTTCAAAGTTGCATATCGACTGCTAGATGGTTGCACAAAATAGGTACTAAAATTGCACAAAAAATATTTTATCGAAACATACCCATGCGGGATCTAGATTCGAAGAGCACGTCGCAAGGATTTCAACGGTGAAAACAGTCTTAATTTGGATTCGTGGTTTAAAAGTTATGGCTTTTCAAAATTCATAAATCATGAATTAAATGCTAGAAAATCATCCACGCCATGCAGGGAAAAAGCCACAACCGAATGCATGTGGATCATTTAATGCACTGCTGATGAGTTGTTTCTGTTTAGCCAATTGAGACCATAAAAATATTTCCTAATCAGATGGAGGAGACAAATACTTTCCAAAAAAGTCCAGCTGCTGGGAAGCGCTAGCGAGCCAACAGCTGCTCGTTAGACGCGTCCAATTTTTTTTAATGAGAAATCGTAGGATGCATGCATGGAGTAAGTCTGTAAACTTGTGTACTGCATGCTGCTTGTTGACCAGATGCAGCTACCTTTACTCCTTGACACGTTGTCTAATTCTCAGGCAAGATCGTGTTCGTTTTCTTTCCGGCTGTGCATCTATGCCGGGTGCATTCATGTCTCAGCATGCATGCATATCTCCGTTTGATAGCCCACCACACATATATAGAAGCAGGTTTAATTAGCCTCTATTTGGGCGATGTGGGACTACTTAAGACACCTTCACCTTTGCACACAACATGACTTAGCTCAGCTGGCTGCGGCATTGTTCCTTAACAGGTGGTTTTGAGTTAGAATCTGGATGCCCGCACTTAATTTTGCTGGGCCCGATTTATAGGGCCACCGCAGCATACACACCTATTTTTTGCTGGGCCATCGTAGCACACACAACTATTTTTGCACACGCATATTAATTGAGTATCACCTCCGATATACGTATGATTTTAGCGGCTTGACAACGGACGAAAAACAGATGAAATTACGGTGGTAAGAAGCAATAGCCCCATTATTAGTGTGTGTGTGTCTATATATATATATATATATATATATATATATATATATATATATATATAAGGTATAGATATAGATATAGATATAGGTATAGATATAGATATAGATGAGCTTGGGGGATCTCGGGGCCTCATATATCTGTTCAAGAGTCTTTTAAGACGAGATTTGTGGTCCTCAACAGTAATGTTCTAACGATGGACAGGAAGTTGATGAAAATAAAGGTCATCTGGTTATTCCCCTTTTGTGGTGTCGGTGTGTCATGGTGCTTTTGTTGGTTCAATAATATTGAAGCTGGAGTCTTTCCTCGTTAGTATGGTGAAATTATCGTGGTTCGACAACTTGATATTTTAGGGGAACATCCATGTGCCAAATCCATTCAATGCTTATGGTTTCCCATCTTTTTATGGGCGAATCAAGGGGCTCTCTCAAACCTTTCTTGCTAATCAAGTTTATGGGTGTACGCAGTGTCTCTGCTCTTGTCTAATTGCATTGTCATTGTTGAAACTTTGGGATAATTTTATCTTCGAAAAAGTATTACCACAGATAAGGGATATCTAAGAGATTTTATTGTAATTCTTATTTTTAGGACTTACTTTACAGTTTATTAGATCTTTGATCCAAAGCAATGTACCAGCAACAGTTCTTGTGTTTGAAGAAAATAATAGATATTTTGCACACACAAAATTTACATACTTACTCATAAAGAAAAAAAATTGAATTCTTCACATAGCGCTCGGCCCATCGGCCTAAAATTGTGCTAATTTGCTTTAAACTACCAAAAAATGCTAATGTTTCTATATTTTGTCTTTATATGTGTGTTTTTGAAGCAACATAGTTATTGACTAATTTTAACAAATTTAAAAGAGTGGACGTGGGGGAAAATGTTCATGTACATGTGAAAAAATGTTCATGTACTTAAAGAATGTCTACATTTTACTAAAATATGTTCATCAAACTAAAATAAAGTATATGTATTTCTAAAAACTTTAGTAAATTTTAAGAAAGTATTCAAACATTTTAAAGTAACTTTCATATAAGTATAAAAAGTGCTAGGGTATTCTCAAAGCTGTTATTATAATTAATAAATATTGTTCCATGTTTTCTTAAAATATTTGTGTAATTAAAAATGTTGGTGCATCTAAAAAAAGTATTCAAGTATTTTCTTGAAATTGAGTGAAGTTTTAAAACTGTTCACGCCTTTTAAATAACACTAGATGATGCCCAGCACATTGTTGCGGGAATATTTTTTAGTATATTTTAATAAAATTTGATTCTATGGTACGCGCATATTTGGAGTGGTATGAAAACTAAAACTGAAAATACATATGTTTTTTGTCCTTGATTATTGCATGGTTGTAAAATATTTATTAAATAAATATATTGTAATAGAATGGAAATTCATACATGTCATGATGAGTCGGCATGCCTACATGTCGAGATAAATAGGTTAATGGGGGTTAAATATTGAGGTATGGAAGATTCATGTATTTGTCAAAAGAATTGTAAGAAATACATAAATGGAAATTGAAAAGGGGATAATAAAATAAAACATGAAAAGGGAACAATAAAATAAGAAGAAGAAACATGAAAAAAATCAATAGAGAAAATGCTAAAACTGGATAAAATCTGGTTAAAAAACAGACATTTTAAGAAAAACCAGGTCAGCAAAAACCCCGAAGGAAATTGCTCCTAGCCGAGATCGCGGCTCCCTGAAGGCGAGCGACTGCTATTACTTGCAGTAAGCGAGAAATAGCGTTTCCGTAGTGGAAGCTCTTATATACCGCCTTAAGCATTATATAAGAGACTGACACTTGAATACTTTAACTCGTACTGCTTTTTTACTTCTTTATATAAGAAGTATAAATAATTTATTTAATAAATTTCTGAACAACAAAAAATCAAGGTAATAATGGAGAAATATTTTTTTATATAGGAAAATTAAAAAATGTTCACGTACATGCATGTAAATGTTCATATGTATAAATAAAGATGTTCGAATATTTATAAAAATGTTCATCCATGTTGAAGTTAAAAACAATTTATTCGAAAAAAATCATATATTTGAGTGTAATTGCTCATCTTCGCGAATACCCAAAGGTTGCTTATATTTTCATAGATAGAAGAAAATAGAATGAGTACAGGGGGTACACCACATGTCATGAGGGCAAGATGGCGTAAACACGGTGCCCAGAGCAGGGAGAGTGGGTGCTCGGCCCGAAGAAGCAAACAACACAGCAAGATGACGAGTAATTGTTCATACATGCTAAAATATTGTTCGCATATTGCCCAGAAAAGGGAAAGAAAAAAGATAAAGCAATCACAAACTAGGAAAGGAAAAACGAAAAATTGGAAATGAAAAAGAAAGGAAAAACCTGAAACAAGTAAAACCAAAATAAGAAAAAAACTACATCAAACGACAACGCAAGCAGATAATAGGCTTCACCGAGTAACTAGAGCGCTCCAGGCGGAGCGTCCTTGACTCCCGCTACAGGCTCCTTCAACCCGCGGGTGGTCACCGCGACCCGGGTCATCATCTAAAGCTCTATCTTTTTCGTACGTCAATGATGCCCATCACACCCACATTCAGCACAATCAGCCCACACCTGAGCATCTCGTCATAGTCTACCTTCGACTGTGATGCCATAACCGGTCGCAACGTCTCTATTCTCGAGCCTCAACTCGGTCTATGAATCGGAATCGCCGTTGATGTCACGACCACACGCACAGTCTCCTACTCTGGTTCGACCTTTCACCGCGTTCTTCGACCATGGTGAGCTGAGCACTCCGACACTGCAGGTGTACACGGAGCTTTTGTAATCTCCCGTAGTGGGCGACACATAGGATTTGCGATGCAATGCACTATAATACTTAAATCTCTTCTCAACTTTGCGTAGCTCAGTGGTAGGGGCACGTTCATGTGTTCCAGGCCAGCCGGGTTTGGTATCGACGGGGAGCGAATATTTCAACCGCGTTTCTCACCCTTCTATAGAAAGAGATGCGCTTCGGTATAACAACCCCCCCCCCCCCCCCCCCCCAAAAAAAACGTATAAGGGGCAGGGGGGTCATTTCGCACAGCGTATTAGAATACGCGCCCGCCGTACGCCTGCCCGCGTCGCCGTACAGGCCGGTCGTGTATGCCCATCCGCCCGCCCGCCCGGTGTACGCCCAAACGCCCGTCCGCCCGCTGTGTACGCCCATATCGTTTGAAAAAAAAAAGACGCCCGATCGGGCGAACACTATTTTCCCCTCGCCTCTGCCGCCGCCGCCGCTGCCATCTCCGGCGGTACCTTGCCGACGGGGAAATATAGTCGCCGGCAGCAGCCAGTAATCTCGACGCGTTGTGCGCGTAGTCGACGCCGACAACTGCCGAGGTCGGGCAGACGCCGCCGCCGTCGTCTGCTCGGCGTGCTGTTTGCCCTCAAGCCTTCGTCACCGGCCAATATCAATGCTTTTGTCATGTCTGACGGCGGCAACGAGGTACGCGAGCCCTTGCCATAGTGATTTAAAAATGGATTTTAGTTGCGACGATGTTACGTGCTGTTTGAATGGATCTTTGATTATATATAAACGTGTATAGATGGAGGCGAAAATCGGATATGACGGTGATGATGGCGGTAGCGAGGACAGATCATTGTCATTGGATGTAGACGAACATGGCGGGGAAAATTATATGAGTTTGGATGAGTCTTACAGTGGCAATGTAAGTGGTCTGCATGTTGTCAAGCATAGTAAATACAAGCAACCGCGATGATACTAACATGTACTTGTTTGACTTTGCACAGGTAGGCGGGGATGATGACAATGAGGATATGGATGTAGATGATTCATATGCTGAAAGCGGTAGCCATGTAAGTTTAAAATTATGCAGGTTAGTTTAAAGTGACATGACAAACGCATCAAATCTTACATATCATATTTAAAATTTGCGCAGATGGATGTGGAAGAGTACTATGAGTGGAATATATTCGATGATGCCAATGACCAAAATGATGTCGATGCATCTTATAATGACAGCTCGAGCAAAGTAAGTAGTGCAAAGTGAATATATATGATAGTCCTCATACAACAACTTACTGACATATAAAGTTGTTTGTATTTTTTTTTCAGGGAGACATTGGTGGCCCGTGCGAAAACGATGACGATGCCAATGGTGATGAGTGCAATTTTGACATTGGGTACGATGAATACCAGCAAGACTCACTGGACAGGCGTTGGATGGTGATGGCCACGACGTTCAGGTCACAAGTGGAGGCATATGATTTCTATAACGACTATGCGAAAAAGCGTGGATTCAGCATTAGGAGGGACAACTTGAAATACGCGAAGGGTGTCGACGCACCTAAGCGCTTGAGGAGATTTTTCTGTTCGAGGGCTGGGAAACGACAGGCCAAGTTTTGTACCATGGAAGGGAGGAAGCGTAGGCTGAGAGCGGAGAGTCGGTGTTATTGCGAGGCCCATCTAACTGTGAAGCTTGATAGAGAGCGCTCCATTTGGTATGTCGGCAGTTTCAGCGATGATCATAGTCACATTCTTGCTAGACCGGATGAAGTTACATATCTCCGGTCTCATAATCAGATAAAGGAATATCAGAAGCTCGAGATCTTAGCAATGGCAGGTGCTGGGATCAGAAAACATATGATTTATGACAACTTCGTTAGTAGGTATGGATCATATGCAAGGGCTGGTTTCGGGAGGAGAAAGCTTTATAACATGTGCTATAGGGAGAAAATGAAGTTGCTAGCAAAGGGTGATGCGGACACTGCGATTGGGATCATGATGACCAGAAAGGCAAGGGATCCAGACTTTTTCTTTGAGCACACTGTTGACACAGAAGGAAAGCTTCAAAACCTGTTCTGGTGTGATTCTCAGTCACGTCGTGATTACCTTGACTTCGGTGATGTAACCGTCTTCGACAACACGTATAAGATGAATAGGTACGGAATGCCATTCATACCTTTTGTTGGTCTAAACAATCATCGTTGCACCACTGTGTTCGGTTGTGCTGTTGTGTTAGATGAGACCAAAGATACATATGTTTGGGTGTTGCAGACCTTCTTGAGAGCTCACTGTCAGAAGAAGCCGAGGTCTATAATTACTGATGGAGACGCAGCCATGATAAGAGCCATCAGGAAGGTCCTTACTGACGTGTGGCATCGACTTTGTTCGTGGCATATAGAGAAGAACATACAGAAACACCTTCACCACAAGTCCCTTAAGGAGTTCAGGTCTCTTATTTACTATGCTACTACACATGATGAGTTTGAGGAGAGACGGGCAGCTTTTAAAGCTAAATGGGAGTCGGAGAAAACTGAAACATGGTTGCGTAGGATGTATAGGAAGAAAAGGCTTTGGGCTGCGTCATATCTCACTGGTGGGTTCTTCCTTGGTATGCGGTGTAACCAGAGGAGCGAGAGTCTGAACTCTTGCCTTTATATGCATCTTGACTCTGGCATGACAATTGTTGAAATGGTTGTGCATTATGAGAACTGCATTGTTCGGCTCCGTGAAAACGAGTCGTACGACGACTGCATGGCCACACAGACACTCCCGGTAGCAGTACTCGACGAGTTCAAATACATTGAGAAAGCCGCTGCCCGTGACTTCACTGCGGTGAACTTTTACCTCTTGCAGCAAGAAATGAAGAAGGCAGCGGATCTTGAGATCATAGATAGACTCAGTGGAGCCGTCAGTCAGAGATTTATAGTGGCATGGAAAAATAACAGCCAACTGAGATTCAAAGTGGACTATACACCTATTAACTCAGAAGAAACAGTGAAGTGCAGTTGTGATAGTATGAATCGTAAAGGTCTCCCATGCAAACATGTTCTTTATATTTTGGCCAGGTTGAGCGTGAAGGAGTTACCTAAGTGCTTAGTGCTGCGAAGATTCACCAAGAATGCTAGAGGTGGACTACCCGTGAAGCGCACTAGCGATCTCTTTGCATGGGGATAGGCAGGTACTGAGGAGAGAACTAAGTACAGTGAGTTGACTATTTTGTCTGCAGAAGCATCTCATGCGGCATGTCATAGACCATTTCTATTTGACAAACTGAAGGCTGCTCTGGAGGATGTAATAGCGAACAAGGACGTTGAGGAGGAAGAATATGTGAGACAGCATAGGGTTGCGCATGACGATGCTTTTGTGCCGGATCGAGATCATGTTTTTGTTGGTGATCCACAGAAAGTAACTACGAAAGGAGCACCCAAAGTGCAGAATAACAAAGGCCGTGGTAAGGAACCTGGCGTGACTAAAAACGGTAGACCTAAAGGTTTCAATGAGAAGCCTCCTGAACGTCTATGTAGTTTATGCAAAACAAAAGGTCATTTCAAGAACAATTGTCCTACAAATCCTAAGTATGTGTATACGTTTCTTTAACATACTTTCGTTGTTTAGTTTATTGTTTACGAAATTTTGACATATATTATGGTCTTTCTATGCAGGAACATGGCATGATGATGATAGCACAGATTGTTTGAATAAGTGGAACATGTTCTTCAATAGAGTTGATGATTTATTTGGTTGTAATAAAAAATTCTACTTATAAATTTGTTTCTGGCACATCGCTATGGGAGACATGTAATCGGTGTTTACTTATGTCATATTTGTTGGCACTATAGTCGTTGTTTTTAATATGATATGCGATATACACATTTTTACTTTAGAATATATATTTGTTGGCACTATAGTCATTGTTTTTAATATGATATGCGATATACAAATTTTTACTTTAGAATATATATTTGTTGGCACTATAGTCATTGTTTTTAATATGATATGCGATATACACATTTTTTGTTTAGAATATATGATTTGATGTATAGATCATGTTGGGCGATCGGAGGCGTTTAACGGCCGCCGGTTGCTTCCATTTTTTTTAAAGTAACAGCTGTGTTGACACACGAACACGTCACGTGTACCCTCGATGCCGGGGGTGATGCACCACAGCTCACGTCGAAGGAGACCCGACCGACAGCGCGATACGCAAGACAGTTGGCGGGTGCTTTTAGGACCCGAAACTCCACACGCCCGGGAGGGACCCCGTCAGGGAGTGCGGCGGCTATGGGCTGCCCTAGGTCGATTCGCTCGCCCCTAGAGCCTCGGGATTCGCAGCTCTCAAACACGAAGAACAGCGAAGAACGAAAGAGAAAAACGATGGAGAGATAAAATGTAGATAAAAAAGTAGTATATTGATTTGTTCGATTGTGTGTTGTTTCAATCGGCCGTCACCCCTAACATATATAGGAGGCGACTGGACTTCCCGTACAAGTAAAGGATTCATCTAGGCTTTCCTTACAAGAAAATTACATCAATTCACGTCCTACAGTTCTAGTTTCAGTCTAACTCGGATTCAGCCCGAATCTGTCTCATACTTCTGTCCCGCTTCTTACGTGGGCTATAGAAATTGCATACTAACTCGGATGTAGTCGAGTTCAACATTAAACTTGTTCGCCTCGATGATCTGCATAATACAACGCGGGCCACTTCTCCTTTTAAGGCCATCTTTATGACTTTTAGGGCCCATCTTTAACTGTGGGTCGGATTCAATTATGCAGTTTTCTAAACTGTTCGAAACTTGTAACAACTTTGCATGATGTATACTATCTCCGATGATGATGACTTCAAAAGCAAAGCTGACCGTTTCGACGATACGCACAACTTCCATGTAGAACACTTTTCTATCCGAGGTCATCTGAATAACCTTTCGAGCCCATCTCCAACTTCTGGTCGGATTGACTTTGACAGCTTCCACTTTCCCGTCAATCTTTTTTCCGGCAAGCTTTCCACGCCGGCAAGGTTTCCACCCCGGCAAGATTTCCACACCGGCAATGTTTCCACCCCGGCAAGGTTTCTACCCCGGCAAGCTTTCACATCGGCAAGCTTCCACGCCGGCAAGCTTTCACACCGGCAAGATTTCCACCCCGGCAAGCTTTCACACCGGCAAGATTTCCATCCCGGCAAGCTTTCACACCGGCAAGCTTCCACGCCGGCAAGCTTTCCACGCCGGCAAGCTTTTCCTTTTGCTGGCAAGCTTTTTACTCGGATTTCTCGACTGAAAATATAGCCTGATCTTGATTTGCCTCTCCAGGTCGCATACGACCTTGGATTGAGACGATTTATATATGAAAATCGATCGCCTCGACGAGACGAAGCTTTCTCGTCTTGAAGGTTTTTCGATTCAAGGCCATCTTGATGGCCAATTGACTCGCGCGACCCATCAGACAGGGTGTTTGGTACCTCGCGCCATATTTCTGTTTAGGTTCAGTCTGCAGTGTATTGTTTCTAACTTTTGCATACGAACTCGGATTGAGATGATTTATATATGAAAATCGATCGCGTCGACGAGACGAAGACGATCCATGTAGAGTGCTTCTTCATCCGAGGTCGTCTTGAAGGCATAACCGACCGAAAAGCATTCGGAACACTAAATTCTGCCACTCGGAGCACAGTTTCGGCCCCTAAGATGTGGTTGGACGATGATAACCTAAACATCAAAGTTGTTCCACTCGGCGACGTGAAACTTTTCACGCTAAAAACCCTTTCACTCGAGACCATCTCATTTTCTTTTTATGCCATGCCAAAATCTGATGTCAACACATGCCCCCCTGTTTTTTGGCAAAGCTTGCATGCTGAAAAATAATATGCACGGTATTTGTTCTAAGGACGATGTCAACACTCCATCGGCCATTTATATATCTCAGGGCGATAATTATGTATCGGCCATGTTTGTGCTAAGGGCGATAATCATATATCGGCCATTGCCTACTTAGGCTTCTTGCCACACACTTGGGTGGTATTTCTTCAAGTACTTGCCATTGAGAGCTCTAGGTAACAATGTCCCTTGTACAAATTCCACCAAATAAGAGTTTCCCGGAACTACTCTTGTAATCCTAAAAGGACCTTCCCAACTCGGAGACCACTTCCCGAATTTTCTATCTCTTGAACCAATCGGTAGAATCACTTTCCAGACGAGATCGCCAACTTGAAAATTCTTCAACTTAACTTTCTTATTGTAAGCTCTTGCCACCCTCAACTTGTCTCTCTCTATGGCCTTTAAAGCAGCCAAACGTTTATCGGCAACCTCATCAATATTTTCCATCATCAAGTTATAAAAGTCTATTGCCGATAAATCATTTTGTTTGGCTATTCTCAAAGCATTCAAATTTACTTCCACTGGTAAAACGGCCTCTTGACCATATACTAGCTCATATGGAGTCACCTTCGTAGCACCATGCCTTGAGATTCTATGTGCCCACAAAGCTTCAGACAACAACTCATGCCATCTCTTTGGATTATCCTCAATCTTTTTCTTGATGAGCTTGATTAAAATTTTATTGCTAGACTCAGCTTGTCCATTAGCTTGAGCATAATATGGGGAGGAATTGAGCATCTTTATGTTGTAAGATTCGTCAAATTCTCTGACTTGATGTGACATGAAAGATGAACCTTGATCTGTAGTTAATGTTTAAGGAATGCCGAATCTATGAATAATGTGCTCAGTTATGAATTGGATTACCTCTGTATGTGTCATGTTCTTGAGAGGTACTGCCTCAGACCATTTAGTGAAATAATCGGTTGCCACCAACACGAACCGATGCCCCTTTGAGGAAGACGTGTGAATTTCTCCAATAAAGTCTAAACCCCATCCTCTGAAAGGCCACGGCTTGACAATAGGATGTAACATAGCAGCAGGAGCCAATTGAATATTACCAAATTTTTGACAAGCTTCACACCCTTTATAATATCTGAAGCAATCATTAATCATAGTCGGCCAATAAAACCCAGCACGTCGCAATAACCACTTCATCTTGGGAGCCGACTGATGAGTGCCACAAATGCCTTCATGTACCTCTCCCATAGCAACTCTTGCTTGGTCCTCGTCCAAGCACTTTAAAAGAACATCGTCAACTGTTCGGCGATAAAGGTCATCATCCCTCATCGTATATTTAAAAGCCATACGCCGAACAGCCATGTCCACCCTTCTACTTGGATCACACAAATAATCAATGATGGGTTTCCTCCAGTCTTGATTTTCTCCTGCATTGAATATTTCATTAGTGGCCGAAACGGTGGGCTCCGGTTCGGCCTCCCCTATGTTGGCAAGACTAGACATCGGCCTTTGAGAAATATGAAACATGCCATGATCAACATGATAGCCGGATGCTTGTTGTGCCAACTCATTTGCTCTCCAATTGTCATGTCTAGATATATGAGCAATGCTAAAATAATCCAAAGTAGAAATTATATCTAGACATTTATCAAGATAAACATTAAGTGATTTGTCAAAACATTGAAAGACTTTGGGTATTTGTTGCACTACTAATAACGAATCACCAAAAGCCTCAATATGTGTAGCACTTATGGCAAGCAACATCTCTAAGCCGAATAACAATGCTTCATATTCGGCTTGATTATTTGTGCAAAAATATTCTAAACGGCATGAGGCTTCAAAAACAGCACCATGAGGAGATATATAAACAATACCAACACCTTGGCCATTGCTACAAACTGAACCATCAAAATATAATCTCCAAGGTACTAATGAAACAAGGTTTATATCAACATCATGCTTGTCATTAATCCGATGCTCAACAATAAAATTAGCAACGATTTGGCCTTTCATGGATTTTAGAGATTCATAAGCCAAACCATATTCAATCAAAGCATAAGCCCACTTGCCAATTCTACCACTAAGAATTGGCCTATGCAACATGTATTTAATGACATCGGTTTGACAAGCTACTATGCAAGCACTCGGTACTAAATAATGTCTCAATTTTGTGCAAGCATAATATAAGCATAGGCATAGTTTTCCAATAAATGTATACCTTGTCTCGGCGTCCAATAAACGCCTGCTCAAATATGTAATAGCATGCTCTTTTCCTTCGGTTTCTTGAGTCAAAACAGCACCAATAACACCTTCTTCTGCTGCAATGTAAAGCTTAAAGGGTTCCCTATGCTTGGGCGCTTTCATCACCGGAGGAGTGCACAAATAGTTCTTGATCATATCAAATGCTTCTTGCTGTTTTGCCCCCCAAGTGAAATCAACATCGTTCTTTAACCGAAGGATAGGAGTAAATGCATCAACTTTCCCTGACAGATTAGCTATGAACCTTCTCAAATAATTGACCTTGCCAAGGAACTTTTGCATATCTCTCTTGCATGTTGGAGCCTCCACTTTCTGTATGGCCTCTATCTTTTTGGGATCAATCTCTATGCCATCTTCATGAATAATGAAACCCAAAAACTTTCCAGCCGACACGCCGAATGCACACTTCAAAGGATTCATCTTCAGTCCATATTTTTTCATTCTTTCAAAAGCTAAACGCAAATCGGCTAGATGAGATTCGAAAGCATCCGATTTGACAACAATATCATCAATATAAACTTCAAGTATAACACCAAGTAAATCATGAAAAATTAAATTCATAGCCCTTTGATGCGAGGCACCGGCATTTTTTAATCCAAAGGTCATCACTGTCCACTCAAATAAACCAAGGAAACCAGGACATCGAAAAGCCGTTTTGGACATGTCCTCTTCGGCCATAAAAATCTGGTTATACCCCGCATGACCATCAAGAAAGCTAATGACCTTATGTCCAGAAGCATCATTAATAAGCATATCGACTATTGGCATGGGATACTCGTCTTTAGGTGTAGCTCTATTCAAACTCTGAAATCAATGCACACCCTCAACTTGCCGGAGCCTTTCTTCTCTACTGGTACAATGTTAGAAATCCACTCGGCATACCTGCAAGGTCTAATAAAATTAGCTTTAAGCAAACGACCGATCTCTTCCTTGATCCGGTCATATGTTTTTGGATTAAACTTTCTGGCCGATTGCTTGTATGGTCTAAAACCAACCTTTATAGGTAACCGATGCTCCACTAACTCTCAGCTTAAACCTGGCATCTCATGATATTCCCATGCAAAGCAACAAACATATTCTTTCAAAAGCTCGATCAACTTAGCTTTATGATCGGCTCTTAAATTTTTGTTTACAAATGTCGGCTTAGGAATTGAACCATCTCCTATGTCTATCTCTTCTAATGGATCGGCTGACGTAAAACCTTGTCCTAATTTATCCATATCATCTAACTCCTCTATAGATTCATACATATCGTTCTCATTGGACCGATATTCAACAAGACGCTTTTGCAACCAATCTGAGTTAGAATCCATTTAAATACATCATACCTTGGAGCCGATTACCACCAACCGGCTTTAAAGAAACGGGCACGAAACCACTTTTTGTGGCGCTAAGAAAATCAAATTCTGATAAGTCGCGTCCCGTCAAGCAAGTAGCATTGGGATGTTGCCAATCCACCGATGCATCGGCCAAAGCAACACAAGCCGAATTATCCGCATAAATGACCTCCACTTCATCATCCACCCATTGGATCAAAAACTGGTGCATAGTAGATGGCACACATTGGTTTGCATGAACCCAATCGCGGCCTAATATCACATTGTAGTTACCTTGCACCTCGGCGACAAAGAATGCGGTAGCCAAAGTTTTGCTTCCCACCGTAAGCTCCACATACATTACACCTTTGGCTTCAGTTTTCTCTTTGCCTTCAAATCCATTAAGCACCATGTTGGTCTTTATTAACTCTTCGTCACGCAGCCCCAATTTCTTGAAGACCGAATATGGCATAAGATTCACCACAGCACCACCATCGACAAGCATTCTAGCAACCGGCGATCCATTAATATGACCTTTAAGGAACAATGGCTTCAAGTGTGTCACCGGTTCTTTTGGTTTCTTGAATATAGCATTTTTAGGACCAAAATCTAGCTGAGCCACCTTCCCTTCTTCATCTATAGCACGAAATTCAGCGGGTAAGTAATACACCATATTGATATCCATACTGTCGCGGACCGGTGTAGGCTCATAATCCAACATATCATCTTCCTCCTCGGGTGTGTTCATCGATTCTGAAATCTGTCCGAGCGAAGTGGAATCAATAGGTGTTGCGGACGATGTAATAGTGGTGGCATCGTCCTCCTTTGGTGGTGTAGGTGCTGCTGTGACAGATGTAGAAGCCACTGCACCTTGTATTTGTTTAGGCATCCATATTTGTTTTGTAGGTACCATGGGCCGAATGTCATTGAACAATTTATCTCTTTGCTTCTCGGCCTCCTGTTCTGCCATCTCTTGACTCCTCATGCGCTGCAGTCTCCTTTTTGTGCCTTGGTCAGACCGGAAGGGCACCACTTAGGCTGAGTATATTTTGGATCCCTCAACTTGGCCTTGCTTGTGCTAGCTTCATGATCATTAGCCATGGGACCTTGCTGGACAACAGCCACATCTTTATTGGAACCAGCCGGTTTTTCAACAATAATCGGCTCTTTGATTGTCAATTCTTTAGTGCCTATCATAATAGTTTCAGCACTAGTATTCTTCTCCTTTTGCTTGCTAGGCTCTGAAATTTCTGCACTTGGTGATTTAGCACGCCACACTTGCTTGCCAACCCTTTTTTGATTATCTTGCATTGGCCGATTGGCACCATTGTTCAAACGGCCTCGTGTGGGATAAGAAAGTCTCTCATGGACGGGCCTCCTTGGTTCTGCCCAACCCAGATGAAAAGCATAAGGGGCCATTGGGGGCTGCCACCATCCTCCATTGAAGTCTCCCATGTAGTATGGCGCATAGGGGGGTGGGGGCATCCATGGTCCCGGTGCCCACGACCCATATGGCCTTGCATGATGCTGAAATTCTCCCCGAGGGGGTGACCTTGAGCGCTTCAAATTTGATGACCGGTTAGAGCTAGAACCGGCCGCTTGACTGGCATACTTGGACAACAACATATCAAAAGTTGGCTTGATTTTCTTGCGCTGCACTTTAGTTTCATTCGTCTTCCACTTGCCAACCTCTGGACTCTTGGGCTTAACAAATTTGACATTAGTGTTCTCTTGCACTTGTGTTTGCCCCCCGAGTGTAGGATTCTTGATGGTGATCTTGATTATCTCCTTGCCACCGGGTTGCTTGTCAAGCACAACCTGTCTCCCCAAGACCTTGTCGCCCTCCTTGTCTTTCCTGGGCTCACCAACATTGACATTAGCTTTATTAGCAGATTCGGCTACCTCCGACCGAATGAGTAGCTTCTTCCCCTCCAACTCCACGGTATTCATTGGAAAGGGTTGTTTATCAACTTGCATCTCAGAAAAGTTCAATCATCCGTCATTAATGGCCGATTGTATCTGTCGTCGAAAAACATTGCAATCGTTAGTAGCATGAGAAAAAGAATTATGATACTTGCAATAAGCGCGCCGTTTCAGCTCTTCAAACGGCGGTAAGTATGAGATATTCTAATAATTTTGGCTTGCAGCAAAGCATCAATTATTTTATCACACTTGGCAATGTTAAAAGTAAACTTCATCTCTTCATCACGATTCTTATGAATCGGTTTCAGATCATTGCAAGTAAAGGGTTTGGCCTTAGATGGCCAAACAAATTCAGTAGCATAGATATCACCCTCATCGTCCGAGTGATCACTATCATATTCAACCATGTTCATCTTAGGACGATCAGCTTTATATCTATGCACTTCTTTGAGATCTTTGCTTCGGCTTTCGTGAGCCAAAGCCCTTTGTAAGACTTGGTTGATATTTAAGAACTCATAGCCTTCTAGCTTTTCTCTAATGGGAGTTCTCAAACCATTCAACACTAGGTCTGCCAAGTCTCTCTCGGTTATCACCAAACTATAACACCGGTTTTTTGTTTCTTTAAATCTCTTGACGTAATCGGAGACCGATTCATCATGCTTCTGTTTAACCGATGTTAGATGCGACAACTTGAGTTCATTGTCGCCACTATAAAAGTGATCATGAAATTTCTGCTCTAGCTGTGACCAAACCCGAATGGAACCATGTGGTAAAGAAGAAAACCATGAAAATGCAGTACTAGTTAATGATAAAGGAAACAAACGCAATTTCAATTCATTTAGCGAGCCTGCCTCACCTAATTGTGCTAAATATTGACTAACATGCTCCCATGTGGTTTTTGTGCCTTCTCCATTAAACTTAACAAAATCTGGAATTTTATATCCCGGAGGACACTGGATGGCATCAAAGTACTCGGGGTACGGCTTTTGGTAAATCCAATTCCGAGGCAACTCAACTCCAAAATTCTCTCTAAGCATCTTAGCCATCTCCTCTCTAAAATTAGCTAGGGCATCGTCTGTAGTAGACGATGAAGCTTGTTGCAATGGCATAGGAGGAGTAGGACTACTAGCTGTAGGTAGGAATTGTGGCATGTATGCCGAACCATAGTTCGGTAGTGGCCGAGTGGTTGTACCTGTAGGTAGGGTTTGGTTTGGCGTTGCCACTGAACCTGGCATGCTCATGATAGGATTAATGGGTGCAGCCACAATCTGATTGGTTTGGGTAGGATAATAAGTCATCGGCATGGGAGGCGCCGATGAAATAGGTAAAGCCAGATTAGGGTTTTGCACACTAGCAGCTATACCACCATTACCACTAGATGATTGAGATATATTCTTCTGAGCATTAGTATTTTCTAGGAAAGTTTGATAAACCAGATTGTTACCATCAGCAATACGACTCTCAATCTCAGCCCACTGCTCAGGAGAAAAGGCAGTACTTACAGAGGGTTTAACCTGCTCGGCTTGAAGAGGAGGGAACTTGATTTCTTCAATCGGAGTGATGTTGCCTTGGCGATCCTTCTTGAACTTTGCAAGGAACTCCTGATATTGCCTTGGCGATCCTTCTTGAACTTTGCAAGGAACTCCTGCAAGTCCTTCTCCTCGCGTGCCTTCTTGTACTCCTCATAGACTTGGCGATGATCGGCCGATATCTCATCAAGACTGGGCTTAATGATGTTATCGGCGTCTACCTTAGATGGCTTGGGAAGATCGGACATGGTGGATGATGATGATTGATCTTCAGTCCCCAGCGGAGTCGCCAAAAAGTGTGTTGACACACGAACATGTCACGTGTACCCTCCACACCGGGGGTGATGCACCGCAGCTCACGTCGAAGGAGACCCGACCGACAGCGCGATACACAAGACAGTCGGCGGGTGCTTTTAGGACCCGAAACTCCACACGCCCGGGAGGGACCCCGTCAGGGAGTGCGGCGGCTATGGGCTGCCCTAGGTCGATTCGCTCGCCCCTAGATCCTCGGGATTCGCAGCTCTCAAACACGAAGAACAGCGAAGA
Organism: Thinopyrum elongatum; assembly: GCA_011799875.1. Lineage (NCBI taxonomy): Eukaryota > Viridiplantae > Streptophyta > Magnoliopsida > Poales > Poaceae > Thinopyrum > Thinopyrum elongatum. The sequence goes on from CM022299.1 coordinate 167,992,537, forward strand.
ACGAGAGAGAAAAACGATGGAGAGATAAAACGTAGATAAAAAGTAGTATATTGATTTGTTCGATTGTGTGTTGTTTCAATCGGCCGTCACCCCTAACATATATAAGAGGCGGCTGGACTTCCCGTACAAGTAAAGGATTCATCTAGGCTTTCCTTACAATAAAATTACATCAATTCACGTCCTACAGTTCTAGTTTCAGTCCAACTCGGATTCAGCCCGAATCGGTCCCATACTTCTGTCATGCTTCTTACGTGGGCTGTAGAAATCGCATACTAACTCGGATGGAGTTGAGTTCAACATTAAACTTGTTCATCACGATGATCTGCATAATACAACGCGGGCCACTTCTCCTTTTAAGGCCGTCTTTATGACTTTTAGGGCACATCTTTAACTGTGGGTCGGATTCAATTATGCAGTTTTCTGAACTGTTCAAATCTTGTAACAACTTTGCAGGCCGTATACTATCTCCGATGATGATGACTCCAAAAGAAAAGTTGACCATTTTGACGATACGCACAACTTCCGTGTAGAACACTTTTCTATCTGAGGTCATCTGAATAACCTTTCGAGCCCATCTCCAACTTCTGGTCGGATTGACTTTGACAGCTTCCACTTCCCGGCAAGCTTTTTTTCGCCAAGCTTTCCACGCCGGCAAGGTTTCCACCCCGGCAAGCTTTCCACACCGGCAAGGTTTCCACCCCGGCAAGGTTTCTACCCCGGCAAGCTTTCACATCGGCAAGCTTCCACGCCGGCAAGCTTTCACACCGGCAAGATTTCCACCCCGGCAAGCTTTCACACCGGCAAGATTTCCATCCCGGCAAGCTTTCACACCGGCAAGCTTCCACGCCGGCAAGCTTTTCCTTTTGCTGGCACGCTTTTTACTCGGATTTCTCGATTGAAAATATAGTCTGGTCTTGATTTGCCTCTCTAGGTCGCATACGACCTTGGATTGAGATGATTTATATATGAAAATCGATCGGCTCGACGAGACGAAGCTTTCTCGTGCTGAAGGTTTTTCGATTCAAGGCCATCTTGATGGCCAAATGACTCGCGCGACCCATCAAACAGGGTGTTTGGTACCTCACGCCATATTTCCGTTTAGGTTCAGTCTACAGTGTATTGTCTCTAACTTTTGCATACGAACTCGGATTGAGATGATTTATATATGAAAATCGATCGCCCCGACGAGATGAAGACGATCCATGTAGAGTGCTCCTTCATCCGAGGTCGTCTTGAAGATGTAACCGGCTGAAAAGCACTCAGAACACTAAATTCTGCCACTCGGAGCACAGTTTCGGCCCCTAAGATGGGGTTGGACGATAATAACCTGAACATCAAAGTTGTTCCACTCGGCGACGTGAAAATTTTCACACTGAAAACCCTTTCACTCGAGACCATCTCATTTTATTTTTATGCCGTGCCAAAATCTGATGTCAACAAGCCGCTGGGCCGTCAGTGGCGCCAGCCGGCGCAAGGGGGCGTTCAAGAACACGGCGAAAATGGCGCAAGACACGAGGATGATTCAGGTGCCGCCGCATATGGCGATCCCGAGGCTGCAGCGCCCTCTGGCACAGGTGGCGCAGGTGGCCAGGGGCGAATCGACCTCGGGGGCGCAAAGTCCAACCCGGGAGCGACGCGCGGCGTGGGCCGGCTCGCCACATGACGCGTCCCCCCGTGGGCCATCTCGTGGCGAGCACGTGGCGCAGGCTCAGCCGCACGAGGCAAGCACGTGAGGCGCGGCGCGGGTGACGCTCGCCTCCTCTCGCTGATTGCCAGGTGGGCCAACCAGACCACGTGACATCACCACGCGAGCACGTGCCGTGCGTCGCGGGCGACGCTCGCCTCCTCTCGCTGACCGCCAGGTGGGCCAACCAGACTCGCGGGCCATCTCCAGGCGAGCAGGGGATGCGCGGCGCGGGCGACGCTCGCCTCCTGACACGGCCCTGATTCGGTTCGACGGGACACAGGATCTTCTGCCGCTGATAGTAGATCCGACACGGGATCCCGACGTGCCAACTCGAAGAACACGATCACAACACGGTATTTTAAAGCCCCAAGTTGGTACATTCGCATGAACGCTCGTTCAATGCAAAATTTAAAATAAATTTGTAAATAAAAAATGTTTAGAATGTACGTTAAATAAATCAGTCACGGGACATAATCTTGACATGTGAAAAATGTTTAAAACTCACATAAAAATAAATAAAACATCCACACACAATATTCAATCATGTTTCATAAGCATTCAAATAAATTCGAAGCCTGCATAGTACTCTCGCGTGAGATTTTTATTTCTTTTTCTTCTTTGCAAGTCGAATAACTTTGTTCTTCACTTGTGTAAGCGTATTTTCTGTTGACAAAATAACTTCAGCTATCATTCTTTCTCTCCAACTATCAATAGATTCCTGAAAAACAATGAAAATGATTTTAATTTCAACACTTTGATATAGTATGATGTAATAATTTTTCATACGCAAAATGTACACACCTGAGAAAAAACGCTTCTAAATTTTTCTCCGTCCCAGTATTGAAAGCAGCGAAGGAGGAACAGCCCACATGAGTTCCTGTGCTTGAAAACCAAAAGTGCAATTTTCGAAGCATGTTACGTACGACACCACTAAATCAATTACTGTATTTTGAAAGCACATGCAACATGCAACTCACCCATCTTCTTGTTGAGGCATGTCGTACGGGACAATAGGCCATGCGAACACATCCGGGAACGACATAATTAATTGCACTATCATTTGCATCTTGGATATCTCCTGCAAGTTGTTCTCTCTGAAAATAAAAAACAAATGATACAAACATGTTGAGTACATACGGTAAACAAGTGATAGGCTTAATTGTACACACATGATTACGAAACTTACAAAATTTTCAACGAGTTTCGTGGTAGATTCAGAAATTTCTTCCCCCATCAATGAATCAAGAAGTTGAAACTCTTTCTTTCCGGTGTGCATAACACATGTAATCCAATGGTTATTATCCTTATTTAGAGCAAAATAAGCCTGTTTGACAATTCAAATATTGTTAGTAAGCTCGCCTTTCACATATGCTAGTCATGTAAAAATAATTCTGCATTGCAAAAGGTACCTTAGGTTTTGCAAAATATTCTGTCATGCATCTGTTCAGAGGTTCATTTGCATGTGCTAAACCTTCCGTATCGCCTACCGACTTCTCTTGTCTGACTAAAGTTGGGCGAGTGTGCAGTAACCAGTAAGACCTACGTGTATGTACAAGATACCTGTCCTTGGCGATATTTGAATCCGAAATGTACGTCGCATAAGTGTCAATTACCTGAAATAGATGAGTATATTTAACATGGATGCATTATATTTAGCACATAGAAATAACCATGACAATTAAAGTACATACATCACCGGATAACCATGCATAGTTAACTATCTGGCAAGCTCGTGCCGCAGATAGTCCTTCATCTTTACCATTGTTGAATATTTCATGGTTCTTATGTTTTGGTGAGTGCTCGTACACTTTCACGTACTGCACAGCCGCACGCACCACATCATCCACAGAATGATCAAACTGAGGGCTTGTTTCATTAAATAGTTCTACAACACAAGTCAATAAGGTTATGGTAAAAATTTTGAATATAGAATTATGAAAGAAATATTCATACCGTGTTTAACTTACTCGCTTTCGCGGAACGTTTGGCACGTTTTTTCGGAGTCTTTTGAATATAAGGAGATTTCTGGTACTTTGACACAGTCCGCCTTCGCTTCCTTAGAATCTCCTCCTTCTTCTCTTCTATCTCGCTATTATCATCTGACATGCCCTGTGACAGTTCTTGCTCTTTTGGTTCCACTTCCCATCTCGTTGCTTCAATTTCATCTGTTTTTAAAGATGATGCCTCTCTTTTCTCCGACTGCTCTGGGACATCTATAGGATCATCCTTGTCACCCTTATAGCTACTCAAGTGACCAGTACTGAGTTTGAACGAATCCCCTCCTTCAGAATTCAAATCATAATTCCCACTACCATTTGGGCCATTAGGTGTGTGTATGTCATCGTACGGAAATTCTTTATCAGGGTACTTGTTTTCATACCTGGATTCACTATTCTGTCCAAACAGATTTTCTTCCTCCTCTGCCATTGTCCCTGGTTTGTACCGCACACCTGTTTTATTCATTTTCTCTAACAATCTCTGCAAAAGTAAGCACAGTAACATGTTATAACTTTCCGTCAAGTTCACGAATTTAATAGAGTACATACCAGAATTGCCCAATTGTTACCTGTGCGCATAACTCCGGCATACAAACCAATTCCTTACGAATTTCCTTCATATCATTCATAATCCGGTCCATAAAAGGCTTTAGGTTAGCAGGGACCTCGGACATAGTATCCACTTTTCTCTTTCCCATGACGGATGACTTTCGGCTACTAGGTTTCTTATTGCTTTCAGCATGCTGATCTGCAAGTTTTTTCATTCTATACTCGTTTGTAAAGCAGTCATCTATCTACAAAGTCAGTATTTAATGCAATAATAAGTACATAACAATTTGAATGGACCATCAACATATAGTTAAATATACATTACAATATTACCAATCCATGACCACGACCATTGTCCAGGTCGTACTTGTCTCGTTTCTCCGCTCTAGATTCTGTCCAGTTTTCATTAGGGGACTTTGCAACGACAACGGGTCATATTTGGGGCCGGTAGTTGGCTGCACCTTCTCCCAATATAAGTACTACAAAAAAATGACAAAATAAATTACAAACGCATAACATGAAGGAATATTAAATAGCATTAATTAATACCATACCTGGATTAGGGCTAGGTTGCCGCATGGCCAATGCCTTACACGGCCGTCCTGCATAACTTTACCGATCTCCGTCAAACAAGTTCGCAAAGTGAACGCGTTCAAGTTCAACGTGTTGATCCGCTTCATGTCATGCACCAACGCATAGTACTCCTTTGGTATGGAAATAGCCGACATCGGTGCAATAATAGTCCCCAACAAAACAAGAACAGCCATCCGAAGAAACTCATCGTCGGCGGATTTATTCCTCATAGTTTTTTGGATCAAGTAATCTATCAATATCTGACCATTTTTTTGTGAACGTACTGAATAGGAATTTTCTTTATTAACGTTTTTCCTTCCGTGGCAAGAACTCCAAAAACATCCACACCTTCATTCTTAAACCCAAATATTGAAAACACGTCGTCCGGTCGAAGTGAAATAAGACCTTTACTACCAGTTTCTTCTTGTATCATGAATTTTTTACTGCTTGTGTTAAAACCTTGAATCATAAAATGCAGCAAAAAATCTCTCATTTGTACTGATGGAATGACCAACATCTCTTGCAAGGTTGTTTCGTAGAACCTAATCGCTGAGCGGTTGTTAATCTCTCAACGAGACTTATCCACTTCTGTATGGAACATGGAATCATACCATCGATGTCCATACTGCATGTCAATTTCTTTTACCCATTAATATATATAACTATGCAATACCACTAGCAGAAACTGTACGGGGCGGGAAAATGTCACCTTCAACCGGGCGACAGCCGGCGAGCAGCGGCTGTGGCAGAGGGAAAGTGGGCAGCCGTATGTTGGCGAGATGCGGCGACGGCTGTTGGGCGTCCTTACACCAAGCGCGGCGACGCACGGCGTTGATAGCAGTCGGATGCGCCCGCTTTGCGGCAACTGTGAGGCGGTGCACGGCGATGATCGTGGGTAGGGCGACGAAGGGCACGGGGCGGCGTACGAGAGGCAAGTGAGGGTAGGGTTTCGCCGTGCGTGGCGGTATACGGCGATGAAAAGGAAAAAACGGCTTGGGCACCGACTGGGCCGGCCCGATACCGCCCACCCTCGCGATGCCATTCAGCCCCACCAGCAGGGCGTTGACCGCCCCACACTTATGATTATCTACGTGAAAATACGTAAAAATATACAAAAATTTCGGTGTGTTTCGACACTCGATGCATTTACTACGATTTTCTCCATGAAAATACACAAAAACGGTCTCCGGACGTGACGCAACGTCCGTTCGTACTCCGATTCCGTTGAAATTTGGCGTGGGGGCCGGTAAAGGTCACTCACACGCGCATGCAAAAGTTGGGTACTGTACGTCCATGTCCACATGTAGTTGTCGTACAACCCACAGGTATCGGTTAGGGGGGACGGGCAGCCGCGAGGTGTTCTCTTTCGCAAAGTCATGAAATGGCGCCATTTTTTTTTCACATGCTACAGTGTGCAACACAAGCACACATGCAAAATTTCGGTGCGTTTCGACACTCGATGCATTTACTACGATTTTCTCCGTGAAAATACACAAAAACGGTCTCCGGACGTGACGCAACGTCCGTTCGTACTCCGATTCCGTTGAAATTTGGCATGGGGGCCGGTGAAGGTCACTCACACGCGCATGCAAAAGTTAGGTACGGTACGTCCATGTCCACATGTAGTTGCCATACAACCCACAGGTATCGGTTAGAGGGGACGGGCAGCCGCGAGGTGTTCTCTTTCACAAAGTCATGAAACGGCGCCAATTTTTTACACATGCTACAGTGTGCAACACAAGCACGCATGCAAAATTTTGGTGCGTTTCGACACTCGATGCATTTACTACGATTTTCTCCGTGAAAATACACAAAAACGGTCTCCGGATGTGACGCAACGTCCGTTCGTACTACGATCCCGTTGAAATTTGGCATGGGGGCCGGTGAAGGTCACTCACACGCGCAAGCAAAAGTTGGGTACGGTACGTCCATGTCCACATGTAGTTGCCGTACAACCCACAGGTATCGGTTAGGGGGGACGGGCAGTCGCGAGGTGTTCTCTTTCGCAAAGTCATGAAACGGCGCCATTTTTTTTCACATGCTACAGTGTGCAACACAAGCACGCATGCAAAATTTCGGTGCGTTTCGACACTCGATGCATTTACTACGATTTTCTCCTTGAAAATACACAAAAACGGTCTCCGGACGTGACGCAACGTCCGTTCGTACTCCGATTCCGTTGAAATTTGGCGTGGGGGCCGGTGAAGGTCACTCACACGCGCATGCCAAAGTTGGGTACGGTACATCCATGTCCACAAGTAGTTTCCGTACAACCCACAGGTATCGGTTAGGGGGGACGGGCAGCCGCGAGGTGTTCTGTTTCGCAAAGTCATGAAACGGCGCCATTTTTTTCACATGCTACAATATGCAACACAAGCACGCATGCAAAATTTTGGTGTGTTTCGACACTCGATGCATTTACTATGATTTTCTCCGTGAAAATACACAAAACCGGTCTCCGGACGTGACGCAACATCCATTCGTACTCCGATTCCATTGAAATTTGGCGTGGGGGCTGGTGAAGGTCACTCACACGCGCTTGCAAAAGTTGGGTGCGTTTCGACATTCCATTCATTTTATACGATTTTCTCCGTGAAAGTACACAAAAACGGTCTACATTTGTTTGTTTGCCAATGATTTTCTACATTTGTTTTTTTTCAACTGCCAGCGCACACGGGCGGGCCATGAAGGCAATCCACGGCGGCCACTTGGGCGCCGTTTGCGGCGCACACGGGCGGGCCCATGAAGCAAAGCCACGGCGGCCACCGCCCAAACTGCTAATTGTTTAGTCCCACATTGCTAGTTTTGACGACGAATCATGTGTTTAAATAGCTGCATCCCTATATGACATTGGTACGTCTCCAACGTATCTATAATTTTTGATTGTTCCATGCTATTATATTATCATTTTTAGATGTTTTACAATCATTTTATATCAACTTTATATTATTTTTTGGGACTAACCTATTGACATAGTGCCCAGTGCTAGTTGTTGTTTTCTGCTTGTTTTTTACTTCGCAGGAAATCAATACCAAACGGAGTCCAAACGCAGCGAAACTTTTTGAAGATTTTTTTTGGACCAGAAGACATCCAGTGGGCCAAAGAAGTATCGAAGAGGGGGCCCGAGGTGAGCACAAGACACCAGGGCGCGCCTGGGCCCCCAGGCGCGCCCTGGTGGGTTGTGCCCATCTCGGTGACCTTCCGCACCGCCTCTTTGCTCTATAAATACCCCAATATTCCAGAAATCCTAGGGGAGGCGACGAAAATCAATTCCAGCCGCCGCAAGTTCCAGAAACCACATATCCAATCTAGACACCATCACGGAGGGGTTCATCATCCTCATTGGTGCCTCTCCGATGATGCGTGAGTAGTTCATTGTAGACCTACGGGTCCGTAGTTAGTAGCTAGATGACTTTCTCTCTCTCGTTTGATTCTCAATACAATGGTCTCTTGAAGATCTATTTGATGTAACTCTTTTTGCAGTGTGTTTGTTGGGATCCGATGAACTTTGAGTTTATGATCAGATCTATGTTTTTATCCATGAAAGTTATTTGAGTCTTCTTTGATCTCTTATATGCATGATTGCTTATAGCCTCGTATTTCTTCTCCGATATTTGGGTTTTGTTTGGCCAACTTGATCTATTTATCTTACAATGGGAAGAGGTGCTTTGTGATGGGTTCGATCTTACGGTGCTTGATCCCAGTGACAGAAGGGGAAACGACACGTATGTATCGTTGCTATTAAGGATAACAAGATGGGGTCTATTTCTACATAAATAGATCTTGTCTATATCATGTCATCGTTCTTATTGCATTACTCCGTTTTTCCATGAACTTAATACACTAGATGCATGCTGGATAGCGGTCGATGTGTGGAGTAATAGTAGTAGATGCAGGCAGGAGTCGGTCTACTAATCTTGGACGTGATGCCTATATAATGATCATTGCCTGGATATCGTCATGATTATTTGAAGTTCTATCAATTGCCCAACAGTAATTTATTTACCCACCGTTTGCTATTTTTCTCGAGAGAAGCCACTAGTGAAACCTACGGCCCCCGGGTCTCTTCTTTAAATTATTTGCCTTCGCGATCTATTTTTATTTGCTTTTATTTTCAGACCTATTAATCCAAAAATACAAAAATACCTTGCTGCAATTTTTACTTATTTATTTTATCTCGCGTTCCCACGAGATCTATTTATCCAATCTACTACAATTTTACCTATCCTTTTACCTGTGAGGGATTGACAACCCCTCCCTTACGTCGGGTTGCAAGTATTTGTTCTTTGTGTGCAGGGGCTGTTTACGTGGTGTTGCGTGGTTCTCCTACTGGTTCGATAACCTTGGTCTCATCACTGAGGGAAATACCTACCGTTGTTGTGCTGCATCATCCCTTTCTCTTTGGGGAAATACCGACGTAGTTCAAGTAAACATCAAAAGGAATTTCTGGCGCCGTTGCCGTGGAGACATCATCAACATCAACCAAGTTCCTAATCACAAATCTCATCTCCTTGCAATTTACATTATTTTCCATTTGCCTCTTGTTTTCCTCTCCACCACTTCACAAAAATTTGCCGTTTTATTCACCCTCTTTTTCGTTCGCCGTTTTCTCGTCAGATCTGTTTTTTAGTGCAATCTTGTTGCGTAGTCACAATGACTCAAGAGAACATCAAGTTGTGTAATTTCTCAAATACCAACAACAATGATTTTATTAGCACTCCGATTGCTCCTCCCGCCACTAGCGCGGAGTCTTGTGATATTAATGCCGCTTTGTTGAATCTTGTCATGAAAGATCAATTTTCCGGTACTCCTAATGAGGATGCCGCGTCCCATCTTAACACATTCGTGGATTTATGCGATATGCAAAAGAAAAAAGATGTGGACAATGATATTGTGAAGTTGAAATCATTTTCGTTTTCTTTGCGAGATCGCTCAAAAATTTGGTTTTCTTCTTTGCCTCGCAATAGTATCGATTCTTGGAATAAGTGCAAAGATGCTTTTATCACTAAGTATTTTCCGCCCGCCAAAATTATTTCCCTTAGAACCCAGATTATGAATTTCAAGCAACTTGAGCATGATCATGTTGCACAATCTTGGGAAAGGATGAAAATGATGCTAAGGAATTGCCCAACTCATGGGTTAAATCTTTGGATGATCATACAAAATTTTTATGCGGGATTAAATTTTGTTTCTCGTAATCTTTTAGATTCCGCCGCGGGGGGTACTTTTATGGAAATTACTTTGGGTGAAGCTACTAAATTGCTTGATAACATTATGGCAAATTATTCACAATGGCATACCGAAAGAGCTCCTACTAGTAAAAATGTTAATTCGGTTGAAGAAATTTCTTCTTTGAGTGAAAAAGTTGATGCTCTTATGAAATTGGTTACTAATAAAAATGCTCATATTGATTTTAATGATATGCCTTTGTCTACTTTGATTGAGCAAAATAGTGATGCCATAGATGTGAACTTTATTTCGCGAAACAATTTCAATAACAATGCTTATAGAGGTAATTATAATCCTAGGTGTTTTCCTAGTAATTCCTCTAATAATTATGGTAATTCCTATGGTAATCCTTCTTATAATAATAATAGGACACCTCTGATCTTGAAAATAATATTAAAGAATTTATCAATACTCAAAAGGTTTTCAATGCTACAATAGAAGAAAAGCTGAATAAGTTTGATGATATGTCTAGAAGTATTGATAGAATTTCTCATGATGTAGAAAATCTCAAGATGAAAATTTGTGTGCCTAAGGTTGAAGGATCAATTAAAGCTCTTTATGTTTCTATGGATGAAAGTAAGAAAAGAACCGCTATGCTTAGAGCTAGAGGAGATTTTTTAGAAAAAGCGTTTTCTAGTGATTGCTTTCATAAAAGTGATGAAGATCTTAAAATGATTGGTGTTTCTTCTATTGATTCCTTATTTAGTAAAATTAAAATTGATGAAAAAGGGACTGGAGAAGAGTCAACTTTAGCTAGAAGGCGTCCCGATAATTTGGAGGGTGAAAATCTTGTTGAAAAATTTGAAACAAGTGGGTTTGAAGAGGTCAAGACTTTAACTAGTGATGCGCCCACTCTTTTGGATTACAAAGACTTTAATTATGACAGTTGCTCTTTGGTTGATTGTATTTCTTTGTTGCAATCCATGATAAATTCACCCCATGCTTATGAACAAAATAAAGCTTTTACTAAACATATTGTTGATGCTATGATGAAAGCTTTTGAAAAAAAGTTGGAATTAGAAGTTTCAATTCCTAGAAAATTACATGATGAATGGGAACCTACTATCAAAGTCAAGATTAAAAATTATGAGTGTTTTGCTTTATGCGACTTGGATGCTAGTGTTTCTACAATTCTGAAATCTTTATGTGATGTGCTTGGTCTTACCGATATTGAAGAATGCTCTTTAAATTTGCACTTGGCGGATTCTACTATTAAAAAGCCTATGGGAAGAATTAATGATGTTATTATTCTTCCAAATAGGAATTATGTGCCCATAGATTTTATTGTTCTTGATATTGATTGCAATCAGTCTTGTCCAATTATACTTGGTAGACCGTTTTTACGTACTATTGGTGCCGTGATTGATATGAAAGAAGGCAATATTAAATTTTAATTTTCACTAAGGAAGGGCATGGAACACTTCCCTAGAACTAGAATTAAGCCACCATATGAATCAATCATGAGGGCATCTTATGAATCTCGAAACAAAGATGACAATACTTAGATCCTTTGCTTTATGCCTAGCTAGGGGCGTAAAACGATAGCGCTCGTTGGGAGGCAACTCAACTTGTATCTTTTTGCTTTTTAGTTTTCTTGCTGTTTTCAATAAAATACCCAATTATGACTCTGATTAGATGTGTTTTGTGGTTTAAATTAGTGTTTGTGCCAAGCAAAGCCTTTGGGATGATTTGGGTGATAATTGATTTGATCTTGCTGAAAAACAGAAACTTTTGCACTCAGGAAAACAATTTTTATTTTTAACAGAAGAGTGATTTTGATTTTATTATTTTTTCAGAAGATTAATAAAAAAATTTATCATGTTTTTCTAATTTTTCAGAATTTTTGGAGTTACATAAGTATTCGAAGTTTTCAGATTGCTACAGACTGTTCTGTTTATGACAGATTCTGTTTTCTTTGTGTTGTGTGCTTGTTTTGATGATTCTATGGTTTCCTTTGAAGAGTTTTTGCCATAGAAAAGTTGGAATACAGTAGATATAATTCAAAAATAAAATATGAATGGGTTTGCAACAGTACTTATAGTAGTGATTTGCTTTCTTATACTAACGGATCTCACGAAGGTTTTGTTGAGTTTTGTGTGATTGAAGTTTTCAAGTTTTGGGTGAGATTACGATGGATGAAGGAATAAGTATTAGCAAAAGGCTAAGCTTGGGGATGCCCGAGGCACCCCAAGATAATATTCAAGAATTATCAAGCAACTAAGCTTGGGGATGCCCCCGAGTGGCATCCCCTCTTTTTTCTAACGACCATCGGTATTTAACTTGGAGTTATATTTTTATTCGTCACATATTATGAGTTTTGCTTGGAGCGTCTTGTATGATATGATTATTTTCTTGATTTTCTTTTTATTTTAAGTCTTGAATCCTTGCTGGACACACCTTTTTGGGAGAGCCAAAAATTATGCTTTGCTTGCTCCTATGCTTCACTTAAATTTTTATGAGCTATGGAATTGCTCTAGTGCTTCACTTATATCTTTTTGAGCACGGTGTGCTTTGTTATTTTTGAAGAAATGCTCTCATGATTCACTTAGATTTATTTGGGAGTTAGTAAAATTTTAAAGAAATTCTCTCTTGCTTCACTTAGATTAATTTGGGAGAAAGAAATATTATGCTCATGTTCTTCACATATATTTGTTTGAGCTTATTAAAAGCAACATATGAAACTAGTACCAAAGTGATAGATATCCAAGAAGGATATAATAAAAACTTTCATGAAGATCATTGGACAAAATAAACTTGATTCTTAGTAATAGTTTTGAGCTATGATGATAGTGATATGTGAGTCATGTTGATGAGTAATTATGCTTTAGTAAGAATATTGGTGTTAAGGTTTGTGATTCCCTATGCAAGCACGAAAGTCAATAGTTATGCAATGAAATTATATCCTACTTGTGGTGCATTATTCGGTGTTAATTATGCTTAATGCTTGCTTACGAGATTTTTTGTTTCTTGGTTGGACGTTCTCAATCTTTTTGCTAGCCTTCATTTGCACTAAGTATGATCACTACTTGTGCATCCAAAACCCTTTAAACCAGTCTTGCCATATGAGTCCACTATACCTACCTATATGCGGTATTTCCGTGCCGTTCTAAGCAAATTTGTATGTGCCATCTCTAATTTTCAAAATAAATTTCTCTTTTGTGTTCTCGTACCGCTCGCGAGGCGGTGAGGGGTGGCCGATATTTTTCCATGCTAGATGTGTTATTCTCACGATGAGTGTTTATTCACTTGTCATTGCACGAGAGTACGGAAAAGGTATTAGGGATGCCCAGTCCCGAAATGAAAAATGAATTTACTTTATGTTGTCAAATAATAAATTCCTTGGAAAGTGTTGGTATGGAGGGCACCTGTGGATACGGTTAGCCATGGAAAGTGAAAGTATGATGGAAAAAGGAATAAATTTTAATTTCTGTTTGGGAACCGCCTATGATATATCTAGCATGGAAATTATTGGGAACTCTAAGTCGTTTTCGTTGGTGGGAAAAGTATGCCTCTCAAAATGTTTTTATCTCTCAATTTAAGCTTTGAGCTCTGGCACCTCTACAAATCCCTACTTCCCTCCGAGAAGGGCCTTTCTTTTACTTTATGCAATTTTTATTTTTACTTGAGTCTCCATCTTCTCTTATAAAGCACCAACTAAGGGGCACTATGATCGTAATTGAGCATTGGGTGTAGCTAATATTCGAGTGTGTTTCATGAATGGATCAGTGATTGAGCATAATGGGCTAGGGATAACTTGCTTTAGTGTTGATATTTTGAAAGACATGGTTGCTTGTTGATAGGCTTGAGTATTAAAGTCCTCATGTCAAAACTAGACTATTGCTTTGAACCATATAAAAGTCCAAATGTCCATGCTACAAAGAAAAGAATATGTGATGAACATGTTAGGCAGCATTCCACATCAAAAATTCTGTTTTTATCATTTACCTACTCGAGGACGAGCAGGAATTAAGCTTGGGGATGCTGATACGTCTCCAATGTATCTATAATTTTTTATTGTTCCATGTTGTTATATTATCATTTTTGGATGTTTTACAATCATTTTATATCAACTTTATATCATTTTTTGGGACTAACCTATTGACATAGTGCCCAGTGCCAGTTGCTGTTTTCTGCTTGTTTTTTACTTTGCAGGAAATCAAAACCAAACGGAGTCCAAATGCAGCGAAACTTTTTGGAGATTTTTTTTGGACCAGAAGACATCCAGTGGGCCAAAGAAGTACCGAAGAGGGGGCCCGAGGTGAGCACAAGACACCAGGGCGTGCCTGGGCCCCCAGGCGCGCCCTGGTGGGTTGTGCCCATCTCGGAGACCTCCCGCACCGCCTCTTTGCTCTATAAATACCCCAATATTCCAGAAACCCTAGGGGAGTCGACGAAAATCAATTCCAGCCGCCGCAAGTTTCAGAAACCACAGATCCAATCTAGACACCATCACGGAGGGGTTCCTCATTCTTATTGGTGCCTCTCCGATGATGCGTGAGTAGTTCATTGTAGACCTACGGGTCCGTAGTTAGTAGCTAGATGACTTTCTCTCTCTCGTTTGATTCTCAATACAATGGTCTCTTGGAGATCTATTTGATGTAACTCTTTTTGCGGTGTGTTTATTGGGATCCGATGTACTTTGAGTTTATGATCAGATCTATGTTTTTATCCATGAAAGTTATTTGAGTCTTCTTTGATCTCTTATATGCATGATTGCTTATAGCCTCGTATTTCTTCTCCGATATATGGGTTTTGTTTGGCCAACTTGATTTATTTATCTTGCAATGGGAAGAGGTGCTTTGTGATGGGTTCGATCTTACGGTGCTTGATCCCAGTGACATAAGGGGAAACGACACGTATGTATCGTTGCTATTAAGGATAACAAGATGGGGTCTATTTCTACATAAATAGATCTTGTCTACATCATGTCATCGTTCTTATTGCATTACTCCGTTTTTCCATGAATTTAATACACTAGATACATGCTGGATAGCGGTCGATGTGTGGAGTAATAGTAGTAGATGCAGGCAGGAGTCGGTCTACTAATCTTGGACGTGATGCCTATATAATGATCATTGCCTGGATATTGTCATGATTATTTGAAGTTCTATCAATTGCCCAACAGTAATTTGTTTACCCACCGTTTGCTATTTTTCTCGAGAGAAGTCACTAGTGAAACCTACGGCCCCCGGGTCTCTTCTTTAAATTATTTGCCTTCACGATCTATTTTTATTTGCTTTTATTTTCAGACCTATTAACCCAAAAATACAAAAATACCTTGCTGCAATTTTTACATATTTATTTAATCTCGCGTTCCCGTGAGATCTATTTATCCAATCTACTACAATTTTACCTATCATTTTACCCGTGAGGGATTGACAACCCCTCTCTTACGTCGGGTTGCAAGTATTTATTCTTTGTGTGCAGGAGCTGTTTACGTGGTGTTGCGTGGTTCTCCTACTGGTTCGATAACCTTGGTCTCATCACTGAGGGAAATACCTACCGTTGCTGTGATGCATCATCCCTTTCTCTTTGGGGAAATACCGACGTAGTTCAAGCAAACATCAGACATCAAGTCTTCTATCGTGGCAACCATACCTCACTATGCTTATGCAGGTTCTGCTCTGTCACTCCACAATCGTGGTGGAGTGATACATCATGACCTGCATCAGTGTTGCAAGGTATGTCTGTCCACGCTGAAAGACTTTTTTACACGCCAAAATATGACCTTCCTCTGCGCACGTCGTTCTGGTGAGCGAAGGCCCCGTCCCGAGGGAGTTTTTTTTCGACATCCTTCAAATGGACCTAATTTTTTTTCATACGTTTGTACACTCATGACAAGCAAGCATGCCAAGTTTCGGGCCATTTCGAACCTTCGAGAATTTTCTACGATTTTCCCCGCTCTGAAACCAAAACACACTCCCCGGACATGACGCGACATGAGTGTGTGCTCGGAACACGATGCAATTTTGGGCAGGGTCCTACGGTGGGCATGCCTACCCTGTCGCAAAACTTGGGGTCGTTCTGAAGATGGCCAAATTTTTTTTTATCATTGACATGTACATAAATATAACTCATTACATTAAAATAATATGGTCTATTTTAATATTTTTTTAAAACCAAATAAAACAATTCAAAACAAATGTTACATTTTATTTATTCGTAAGAAAAAACAGAAAAGTTGCCGCTGGGCGGCAACTAACGCCCCCTTTCGGCCCATCTGGGCGGTACACGCAGCGCCGACCGAGGTGTAATTTTAGTCCCACCTCGCCTACCGGAGCTCGCCCGCACCAGCTTAAATAGCAGGCGCCGCCCTACCCGCCATACTCCTTCGAAAAAAACTCCCTCGCCTACTCTCTCATCGCCGCCTAGTTGGGCCCGTGGGCCTTGCGGGGCCGAAAAGCGTTCCCTTTCGCCGTTGGCTTGATCGGGATCGGCCTAGTACGCCTCGCTCGGCTCCGGGCCGGTGATCTTTTTTTTAATTTCTTTTGATTCTCTTTTTCAAATATTATTTAATTTTTTTTCTTCGGTTTCATTTTTTATTTACTTTTCTAATTTTCAAATTTTATTTCTTACATAATCTATCTTTAGTGTTTTTTCATCTTTTTGCATTTCAACTTTTCAATTCTTATTTAAAATAAGACAATTTTAAATAACGGTCAAACAATTTAAACAATTATTTAACAACATCCATTCAAACACGCGATATTTCAAACTAGTTTTCAGAAATATTTTACATAATACTACATATTAAACTTAACTAAACGACATTACGAAAATAATTAAAACATAACTAAACGACATTTCGAAACTAAACTAAACTACTCGTCTTCGACGCCGCCGAAGTCTGCCTCGTCGTAGAGCCCGTCGCCGTCGTCGCTGCTGCTGCTGCCGTCGTCGAGGGGCACCACGGTCGCCGCGGGCGCCGCCGGCGCAGCCATTGTGTCCGCCACCGCGGCTTGGTAGCCAGGGAAGTTCGGCGGGTCCTCCGGGTGGACAGCGACCGGGGCGAGCTGCATGTACTCCTGGACCAGCGGGGGCGGCATCAGCACGTTCTCCGACTCCCGGATCACCGTCAGATAACTCGGCATGTCGTCCGGGTCGCCGGCCTCCGCCGCCAGCCACCTGTACTCGGCGACCAGAGCCGGCTCCGGCGGAGGCGCGCGGCTGGACCCTGCGCCGTCTCGCCCTCCTCGGGCCACCACGAAACGGCGGTCGCCGTTGCCGAGGCGGACAGAGCCGCGGTCGCCGCGGTCACCGCCTGTACCAGCACGGTGAGCGCACGCGTCGAGGACCACACGGGTGGACCGCGCCTCATCGTGGTGGAACAGCCCGTAGCCGGCGCTCGTCGGGGCGGGAAGGGTGCCGGCGGCCGCCTGCGCGTGGTACGGGGCGACGACCTCCTCGAAGCTGCGCCCGTCCCAAAGCTGGTGCCGCTGGGTATGGTTGTGCTTGGCGAGCGACCGCGGGCCGTCGTAGGCATGGAGGCGCTGCTCACGGTCGTCGGCGAGCCGGTCTGCCTAGACGGGGTTGTTGGGGGCGTACTGGGGGTCCTGGAGCTCCTCCGGCGACAGCCGCGCGCGATAGAGGCCGACGGCGATCGCGAACAGGTGGGTGCCGACTTCGGGCACCGGCGCCACCGGCACCCCGTCGATGCTCAGCCACCACCCCGACGGCAGCCACACATTGGGCGCGGCCGGGATGGTGAAGTGGGCGAGCTCCTCCGCCTCCTCCAGGGTCAGGTTGGGGCACGCCATCGCCGGCGACAGAGGGAGAGCGAGAGAGGGGGCGCGAGAGGAGCCGAAGGCCAGGGGAAGGCGAGGGTGCTGCGAGCGACGGCGCCCTGGTTGGCTTTTATAGCGGCCTCGGCAGGGTGGGGCAGGTCGCGGCGATTAATGGCGCCCCCGGTGGCGTGCGCAGGCGAGAGGTCGGCGTGCGCAGGCGGTCAAACACGCGTGAATCGACGCCGCACGCCGATCCACGCGCCCAGCTACGGCGGTTGATGCGACTCCTTGCTGCCCCGCGCCCAGCTACGGCGGTCGATGTGACTCCTCGCTGCGGCGGCGTTATGGCTTCTCCGTAGTCCGCGGCGAACTAATGAGGGCGGGCGACGGTGGTTAGGGTTAAGTGCGCGCGTGGGCCGCCCCCATTTTGACAAGGCGTACAGGGGCACGTAGGGGCGTACAGCGCATTGTACGTCCACGCGGCCACGTACGGCGCGGTTCGCCGCGGTACGCCGCGCGCATTGGATTTCTCATCCTGCCCTTCTTTACGAAGGGGTATCTTCTAATCTGGGCCGTTGAAGTGTCGGGGGGGTTGTACCGAAGACGAAGTGCTATAGAAATAAGTGTGTGTTTGCCCCTTTCATCTCGTTTCTTTTCCTTCCCTTCTAATCATGTGAAAACAACAGTCTGGTTCCAAAATTTCCACGTGAAAATTGATTGCATCTAGATGAACTCTGATTGTATCTCTATTGGCTAGCTAATATATATACTCATGGATCTGGTCTTCCTTCGTCTAAGTTCGTGTGTCTACAGATTGGATCCTTCGGATCTACTCTTTTTTTCATCGGCGGCGGTTCCTGTTCTGGTGCGTTGATTCTATGGGGTCTTAGCACGATGATTTTTCGACTCTCTGCTACAACAAAGCTTGCCCGCCTCCGGTAAGGGAGGGGCGATGACGGCAACGCGTCTTTGGCTCGCTCCAGTGCTTGTAGTCGTCGTTTGATGGGATACAGGCCTGAATGTAATTTTTACTTGTGTTTTTTGTACTACCTTGACAGTTAACAAATAGATCGTAAATTTTCCTTAAAAAACTCTTTCACCGAAAAAAGATTTTGTGAAAGATTACTAGTGACCATGTCCCCTAGAAAAAGGTTCTTGGCTAGGTGGCTTGTTAGGGCATCTCCAAGGCGGACCCCCAAACCGCCCGCATACATCCGGACCACGTGGTCCGGATGCGGTTTGCCATCCAATGCAATGCAGGCCTATATTGGTCCGCCGAGCGGTCCGGACATACTTTTTCCGGCAAATCCTAGACAAACGTAGGGGTGCTTTGCGGGAGTCCGGACAACAACCACATAGGACTTCGACACACCCGGCCCATCCAAAACCCCTTTCCGAAACCCGCGCCTCTACCCTCCCCATTTTCTCTCCTTTCTTCTTTCTCTCCTGCCTTCGTCACCGCTCCACCACCCCGGCCACCACGCCACACCCCTGATGGAACTCTACGTCTCCGTCACCTCCAGTGTTCCAGCCGGCTCCACCCCGCTTCTCCGTCGTCGTCGTTCAACCCCTCTCCTCCGATCGCCCAGCCAGGTACCATCCGCTACTGCTATACGCACCATGCCCGACACTTGTTCGATGAATTGCCAAAGCTAAAAAAGTTGTCCCTTCTTCTTTCAAGCAATGGATTCTGATTTGGAGTACATATACGAACACCATGTTGAGTCATGTGATGGCTCGTCCGACGAGGAGGACTACATGGATGAGACGGTGATGATGCAGGCGGTCCTTGAAGACGCGGAGCGTGCGGGGGGTCATGTTCTCAATTTCAAGGTATCGATCAAGGGTCATCGAGTGCTCAACCGCAACAGGGCGCACGGCCATTTGACACCGATGGCCGACTACTTTGCCTCCGATGCACTATTCGCTGACTATTTTCGTTGGCATTTTCGAATGCGCAAGACTGTCTTCGATCGTTTGTATCATGGAGTTCGGTCCTATGATGACTATTTCATCTTGAAGAAGGACGTCGTGAGAACGATTGGGTTCTTTGGTTACCAAAAGTGCACGACCACACTCCGGATGCTTGCATATGGCACGACCGCTGATTCGTGAGATGAGTACCTACGGATGTCTGAGAGCACATGCGGAGATGCCATGGTCAGGTTTGCAACTGCCATGGTCGAGATGTTTGGATCTCAGTACCTGAGAGAACCAACTGTGGCAGACACTGAGAGGTTCTTGGCAATCTCGGAAGTAAGAGGGTGGCCAGCTTTGCTTGGATCTCTTGACTGCATGCATTGAAAATGAAAGAACTGTCTGAAGGCTTTACAAGGGCAATACCAGGGTCATGTTAAGAAGTCCACCATCATTCTTGAAGCTGTTGCATCACATGGTCTTTGGATTTTGCATGCTTTCTTTGGCATGCCCAGGTCTCATAATGACATCAATGTGCTGCAGCGATCACCATTGTTTGTGAGGCTGACTGAAGAAATAGGTCCTCATTGCCACTATACTGTCAACGGACATAAGTACAACATGGACTATTTTCTGGTTGACGGTATTTATCCTTCGTGAGCTACCTTTGTCAGCACCATCTCCAACCCAGTTGGCCAGAAAAAGTCTCACTTTACCCAAAGACAAGAAGCAGCTAGAAAGGATGTCGAGGGGGCATTTGGAGTTCTGCAGGCCCGTTTTGCAGTTGTTCATGGACCTTCTAAACAATGGGTTCCAGAGACCTTGTGGGAGGTGATGACATGTTGTGTGATCATGCACAACATGATCATCGAGGATGAGGGTGAGGATGCTGCCGCAGTTGTAGAATTTGAGAACATGGGTGATCATATCAAACTTCCAGACCAGAATCTGACCACATTTGAAGAGTTTATTCAAGGGTTAATTGGATAAATGCCACTGCAATTCTACCGATTCAGAGAAATGCCACTGCAATTTCGCTCTTTAGAAAAACGCCACTGGAACTTTGCATCACCCTTGCAGATGCCATTATGTAAAATTTTAGACCAAAATACCCCCGTCTTCCTCCTCGTCATCTTCTTCGTTCATCCATCATGTCCTCATCTCCTCCTGTTTCCTCAAACCACCCATGGCGTAGACCAATCTCTCTCTCTCCCTCCCTCCCCTGCAGGTGCTGCCATGGTTGCGTACGCCCGACAACAGCACGTGATGGAGACGCATCCCACAACTCGCACCCACTTGCACCCCGGCATCGCTCGACCACTCGCCGTTCTGCCTCTGCTCACCAACAGCAAGAAGAGAGAGACATTGGGGGGAGAGAAAGAGCATCATGCACCGCCGTGTTCAGGAGCCCCAACAACTCATCGGAGACGCAAGAGGAAGGACGCTAGAGGGAGATGCCAGATGGAGCACCAGGAGAGGGAGTCGCTGGAGAGGCCTCACCATGAACTGCAGCTGCTGCTTTTGTGAAGATAGGGGAGATGTGGGCTACTGTTGCTTCGGGTGAGAGGGAGGATGGATGGAGGAAGAAGACGACGAGGAAGACGGGGCTATTTTGGTCCAAAAATTTACATAATGGCATATATAAGTATGATGCAAAATTCCAATGGCATTTTTCGAAAGAGGTAAGTTGGAGTGGCATTTCTCTGAATCGGTAGAATTGCAGTGGCATTTATCCAATTAATCCTTTATTCAAACGCATCAACAAATTCGGCATCGAGCAACTCACGAGCAGCTGAAGGAAGATCTGATTAAGCACCAATGGACGGCTAAATGAGACAACAATGTTGGAATGTAATATTTGAAACTTTTTTTAATTTGAATGTAATATTTGAACGCCTGTACTGTATGTGTGCGGCTATTTGAACGTCCGTACCGTATGTATGCGACTATTTAAACACACGGACTTTGAAAAAATTAGGGAGTCCGAATGTATACGGACAGCGTTGGATGACCGTCTTTCACATCTGTGTCCGCGGACTGGTCCCCTGTCCGCAGACAGATGCGGGAGAAAATTTGGGTGCCCACATGCCCTATGCACGTCAAACTAAAATTAGACAAGAGGAAGCTCGTGGCGTGAGGATGGACCAACATTGGTGAAGGCATGAAGCTGCTGGATCCATGTCGGACAGGAGCCGTGCACATACAGGATCAGAGCCGGCTGGTCACCACAGTTGCATGCAGTAGAGCTAGCCACCGCACGGGAAAGCGGTGGACTTAGAGCAACTCCGACCGGCCAACCTAAACGGACATCACTTTTGTCCGTTTGGATCGGCTGCCCATTCATCCGCGTCCGCTTTTTCAATTGAGTCGACCGGTGCGTCCAACGGGGACGGACATATTTTTTCACGTATCCGCCCCGGCATTCTGTCGAACACGTAACATGCAGCTCCCGCCCCGTCACGTATTGCTGCCCGGAGCTCCGAGCTCGCGTCGCCGAGCCTAGCCGCCATGCTCACCGGCGCCCCGAGCGCGAGGCGCCGCCCCGCCCCGCAGCTGCCACCGCAACCCCGAGCGCCACGTCGCTCCGAGCCGAGCGCGAGGCGCCACCCCGCCCCGCGGCCTCCACCCCACCCCGGAGAGGGAGCTGCTCCACCGGCGGTACCAACGACAGCGAGCGCGGGAAGCATGGTGGGTCGTCGCGGCGCGCATGGCGCCGGCTGGGGATGTGCGAGACGCGGCCAGGGATGGGCGAGACGCGGCCAGGGATGGGCGAGACGCGGCCAGGGATGGACGAGGCGCGACATGGCACCGGCGGGGATGAGTAAGGCGCGGCGAGAGCGGTGGCGTGGCGCGGCGTGGCAGGGCGAGTGAGGCCAGGTCGGGCATGTGGAGCGCGCGGGAACGGCGAGGTGGTCCGGCGCGTGGCTGGACAGCAGCCAGTGACCGTGGCCGCACCGGCATAGTCCCTATGCAGCGGCGTCGTCCATGGGTAGCTCGGCCGTCGGCGTCGTCCATAGGCAGCGGCGGCGGCGGCTAGCAGCTAGCATACACGCACGCGCTGCGGGCAGCTCGGCCGGCGGCGTCGGCTAGCAGCTAGCTAGCTAGCAAGCGCGGCGGGCAGCTCGGCCGGCGGCTAGCTAGCTAGCTAGCACTCACGGGTGCGGCCCCGACGATTTATTTTGCTGGCATGTGGGCCAGCGACGGACACAGACGGATAGAAAAGAGAGCTCGAGTGTCGTATCCGCTTTGTGTCCGCCTGTGACCTAAATCTGACTTAAATTTAAGACCAAAATGAATCTGAACGGACACAGAACAGACACAAAATAGAAATAGGTCCCTGCATTGGGCTGTGTTTTTTGTCCGCGTGGATCCAAACGAATACGGACGGACGAAATGAGTCGGCCGGTTCGAGTTGCTTTTACTTCACTAGTCTCCTCGCACGTCAAACGCTGCTATTCCCACACGGCCGCTACCGCCCGTGAAGACAGGGCCCGCGGGCGGCGTGGGAGCACAATGCGCCGTCGGAAGAAAGACCATGCCGATGCCATAATCCACGCGGATGGTGCGAATGCGGCAGGCAACAGGGAAGACGAAAGGGGAAGAAAGCCACACGGGCAACAACCAACCAACCGTGCGTGTCCGTGCTCGTCTGCTCCCACCGTCCCAACCCCCAAACCCCCGAGCCCCGACTGATCAAGAGGAGCAGTCGTCTCTCGCATGGGGACGCGCGCGCACCGGCAGATCACCGCTCTGTCCGCGGGTGCGTGCGTGCACTGCGCTGTTGTCCAGACCAAAACCGAAACCAGCAGTGCGGCACGCCAGCACCATCTGTGCCTTGCCGGGGTCGATTTGGTGGTTTGACGCCGTGTTGGTGCTCCACTGGCCACTGGCCACCGGCCACCCGGCCTGACTCCCTGACATGGCATGCTGCGCGAGTTTGGTTGAGACAGCTTTCTTTCGCCACCTACTAGCTCCATCCATCACCGGTTTTGGTTGCCCGCCCTGCTCCATCAACGCACGGGCTTTACATCCATCTAGTTGGCTAGGCCCCGTTATCAGTACGTACGAAGGGGGTGTCGAGCCCACGATCATAACCAAATACTCCTACAGTATAGGTCAGGCAAACCTGTTGTCGACACGAAGCGGACCCGTTCCTACCGTTCTGGCTCGGGCACTGCACCAGCACTTACGATTTGCCAGTGCCAGGACCTGCTTGTGTTGTGCTGAAAATGCGGACGACAGTTAAATTACGCGGGGACAACTTCATTTCTAGTTTAAATTCTGACGTTCAATGGCAGAGAAAAATCATAATGACATTTTTTATTTATGTGCTATACTGCTGGCGTTCACATATCGTGTACACTGTGAAAAGCACAATTTTATCATCGGTCCTTGTGTCAATTGTTGGAATTGTGTCGAATATATTTTGTACAAGGTAGGTGACAGTTGGACTTGAATTCAAACTGTGTGTGTATATATGATATGAAGATGTGTTCTAATAGGACACTCGTATCCCTATGCCTCTTACATAATGTGAGGGTAGACATACGATGTAACATATGCCAACATAATAGCACAGGCACACAAGGAAGCCGGTGACCGGGCGGCCGGGGTGCGGTATTAGAGCATCTCTAGCAGACCCCGCGAAAAGCCCCGACCCGCAAAATAACCGCCAAAATGCGGGTCGGCGCGGAAAATCCCGTCCGAACACTCAAACGCGGCCGGCCCGTAAAATTTTTTGAGGGGTGCGGCAAAATCTGGACCCCAATCCGCGAATACGCGGGTCCCCCCCCCCCCCCCCCCCGGCCCGTCGGTGCCCTGCATATAGCGGGAGCGGTTGGTGGGGAGGACATTTCAGCCCGCGCTTTTCCCCACCAACCACCTCCCCTCTCCCCCTCGCCCCGCCGCCGGGCCGCCGCCCACGATTCCGGCGAAAGTAGCCGGCGGGCCGGAAAGTTGCGGATCTGCGGCCCTTCATCGCGGGCGGCCGGATTTGGCTTTTCCGGCTGCCGGTGGCTGCGCCAAGCGATGGAATGGTCGGGGAGCATCTCGCGCAGCCCCGGCAAAGTCGCATCGCCGCATGTAGGTACGGGTTCGTCCTGTCGCCGCCGCCGACGATTTGCGGTCATGGATTCGGCCGGCCGTCCGCCGGGCTCGGCGCTCGCGCAGAGGCTCTGTGGCTCGCCGATGCCGCTCATATAGTGCGACGACTGCACGCGGACAGTGCTGCGGCTAACTTCGGGCACGCCGAAGCACCCCGGATGGGTGTTCTTCAAATGCGAAAACGACGGGGTACGTGCTGTTTTCATTCGGCTTTGGCACCGCATTCTTTGGTTCAATTGCGATAGCTCATTTTGAACATCATCATGTGTGTAGGAAGATGGATGCTCATTTTGGTTTTGGGAAGGCGAATACATTGATTTATTGATAGAAAGAAACTTAATAGACGTTCGTGCACTCCTTAGTAGAATCGAAGGCAATGAACCGGCTGCATGTGCAACTAGAGGGGAAGCAACGTCTACTTCTTTAGAACCAAAGATGAAGAATGAAGAATGCAAAATCAAGAATCCACAGATCAACAATGAATGCATGGAGAAGATATTGGTCCAACTAGTGGGAGCAGTTATGGAAGTTGGAAATCTTCTAAAATGCATAATTGTGGTTCTTGTTTTCTTTGGTCTTGCTATTCTAGCAAAGATTTGGTGATGTCCTATGTATCCAATGTTGTTGGAAAAGTAAAGAAATGCATTATGTTGTGTCAAATTGAGGTGCAAATTTAGGATTTGCGGGCCGGCGGGAGCGGCGCCAGACCAGCACCCGCAAAGCCGACCCGTAAAAGAGCATATTCCGCGAATATCCTTTTATACGGGTCTGTTTTGCGGGGTCTGCCTCTGCGGCCGTCCGCGCCGGCCCGCAAAACCGTTTTTCCACGAACTGCAAACGCGTTTTGCGGGTTGGCAGGATGCGGGGTCTGCTAGAGATGCTCTTATAGCGGTGTTATGGGGAGGAGCACCCATAGTCAGGCATCGGGGATGTTGCCATATTGGTGAATCTCATTAACAAATCTCGGTGTCGTGTCTCGTGTGATTGCTTGGTCCCTTGATAGATTGACTAGCGCCTCGGATTAATCCTAACAAATGGTATCATGCGCAAGGTTCGATTTGAAATTACGGTGTTAATCCAGAGGTGAAATAGAATTCATCGAATCAGTCGGCGGTCTAGTCCTACGACTAGAAAAGATCGATGGGGCGGCGGGAGTTATGTTCATGTCAGAAGCAATCAGAAGCGGTAGGGATCAGATACGTATGACGGCGACAGTAAGAGCATGGTTAATAGTATAGCCAACAATCGGCTATACGAGGTTGCCACATCATCTATAGCCAACTTAATAGCTAACACGTATAGTAGCTAGTTACTAAGTTGTACTACTTCATTAATAGATGGCCCATCTTACACTCTCACATTGTTTCTTGGAGCACGTGTTGCAGTCGGCTGCTAATCTACAGCCCGCTTCCCTTCTCTCTCCTCTTCTCTCACATCCAACTCAGCAAACATACAATATTTTAATCCTTACAGCCTGCTGACTATACCTTATTATACTTGCTCTAAGAGGCTGCCCTGGCGCGAGGCTGTAGCACACACACCAAAGCGGCATCACAAGAGGCCAGGCCTACAGGTTGGCAGCGTCGGCGAGATCCATTCCCTCGATCGAAGCGGCGGCGGCAACACTAGGTCAGGACTTTGGGCTGCAGGCACGTGGCCGAGCAAAGGCCCAGGCGGGGTCCTCGGGGCCGAAGAGCGGGGCTGGCGTGGCTTGAGTACAACAGCTGCGGTAGCAAGGTTGCCAAAGTACTGAGGGCTGCTATAGTAGGCACTTGTGATTTGTTGCTGAAAAAAGACGCCGATATTGCACAAATTTACATGTAGTGCCTTTTTTCCCTACGCCCGTCCGGCTAGGGTTTTTCTCCTCTTAGGCGATTCCGATCGCCTCTGAGTTCTACCCGCATACATCCAGCCTTAGGCTGTCCCCTGATCGCTTACGAGCTACGTCCGCCTTCGCACGGCCTGGTCTGTGCAGATCGTGTGACTGGAACGGTGACCTGCGATGGCGTCTCCCTCAGACGCCAACTCCGCCATGAGCGGTTGCGGCTTTGACGCGGCCGCAAAATCGGATCTGGGTGGCTTCTTTGATCAACTGGATCTTAATGATGAAGAGTTCGAGGATGTAGAAATTGATGAGGATGATCCCGAGATGCAGGAAAGTGTTCGCTGGCTTGCCCTAGCTAGGGTTCACACAAACAAAAACTTCAGCCCATCTGCCTTCTACAAGGATATGAGAGTTGCGTGGAACCCGGCGCAAAGTGTGAGATTTCGGCCGTTTGGCCCTAATCAATTCGTCGTCCAGGCGTCTTTCTTGGGGGTGATTGCAGCTAGAACTACGTCGGTATTTCCCCAAAGAGAAAGGGATGATGCAACACAGCTACGGTAGGTATTTCCCTCAGTGATGAGACCAAGGTTATCGAACCAGTAGGAGGACCACGCAACACTACATGAACAGCACCTGCACACAAAGAACAAATACTTGCAACTCGACGTGTAAAAGGGGTTGTCAATCCCTTTCGGGTAGCGGCGCCAGAAATTGGCAAACAGACGTGAGAAAGTTGTAATAGATTGATAGATGCAAATAAAAGCAAATAAAATTCAGCGAGGTATTTTTGGGTTTTTGATAATATAGATCTGAAAATAAAAGATGCAAATAAATAAAAAGGCAAATAGCAATGTAGATCTGAAAGTATATGATGGGAAAATAGACCCGGGGGCCGTAGATTTCACTAGTGGCTTCTCTCGAGAAAAATAGCATACGGTGGGTAAACAAATTACTGTTGGACGATTGATAGAACTTCAAATAATCATGACGATATCCAGGCAATGATCATTATATAGGCATCACGTCCAAGATTAGTAGACCAACTCCTGCCTGCATCTACTACTATTACTCCACACATCGACCGCTATCCAGCATGCATCTAGTGTATTAAGTTCATGGAGAAATGGAGTAATGCAATAAGAACGATGACATGATGTAGACAAGATCTATTCATGTAGGAATTAGACCCCATCTTGTTATCCTTAATGGCAACGATACATACATGTCATTTCCCTTTCTGTCACTGGGATTGAGCACCGTAAGATCGAACCCATCACAAAGCACCTCTTCCCATGGCAAAAAAAATCGATCTAGTCGGCCTAACTAAACCAAAGATTCGAAGAAGAAATACGAGGCTATAAGTAATCATGCATATAAGAGATCAAAAGATTCAAATAACTTTCATGGATAAAAAGATAGATCTGATCATAAACTCAAAGTTCATCGGATCCCAACAAACACACCGCAAAAAGAGTTACATCAAATAGATCTCCAAGAGACCATTGTATTGAGAATCAAAAGAGAGAGAGGAAGCCATGTAGCTACTAACTACGGACCCGAAGGTCTACAATGAACTACTCACGCATCATCGGAGAGGCACCAATGAGGATGATGAACCCCTCCGTGATGGTATCTAGATTGGTTTTGCGGTTTCTGGAACTTGCGGCGGCTGGAATTGTTTTTCGTCGACTCCCCTAGGGTTTTTGGATGTCCAGGGTATTTATAGAGCAAAGAGGCGGTGCGGGAGGCGGCCGAGGTGGGCACAACCCACCTGGGCGCGCCTGGGCCCGCAGGCGCGCCCTGGTGGGTTGTGCTCCCCTCGGAGCCCCCCTCAGGTACTTTTTTGGCCCATCGTGTGTCTTCTGGTCCAGAAAAAATAACCAAAAAGTTTCGCTGCGTTTGGACTCTGTTTGGTATTTGATTTTCTGCGAAGTAAAAAAAAAGCAAAAAACAGCAACTGGCACTGGGCACTATGTCAATAGGTTAGTCCCAAAAAATGATATAAAGTTGCTATAAAATGATTGTAAAACATCCAAGAATGATAATATAACAGCATGGAATAATAAAAAATTATAGATACGTTGGAGACGTATCAGCATCTCCAAGCTTAATTCCTGCTCGTCCTCGAGTAGGTAAATGATAAAAACAGAATTTTTGATGTGGAATGCTGCCTAACATGTTCATCACATATTATTTTCTTTATAGCATGGACATTTGGACTTTTATATGATTCAAAGCAATAGTCTAGTTTTGACATGAAGATTTCAATACTCAAGCATATCAACAAACAACCATGTCCTTCAAAATACCAATACTAAAGCAAGTTATCCCTAGCCCATTATGCTCAATCATTGATCCATTCATGAAACACACTCGCATATTAGCTACACCCAATGCTCAAGTACGATCATAGTGCCCCTTAGTTGGTGCTTTATAAAAGAAGATGGAGACTCAAAATAAAAATTGCATAAAGTAAATAGAAAGGCCCTTCGCAGAGGGAAGTAAGGATTTGTAGAGGTGCGAGAGCTCAAAGCGAAAAAGATAGAGATAAAAACATTTTGGGTGGCATGCTTTTCCTGTCAACGAAAATGACCGAGTAATTCCCAACACTTTCCATGCTAGATATATCATAGGCGGTTCCCAAATAGAAAATAAAGTTTATTCCTTTTTCCACCATACTTTCACATTCCACGGCTAACCGAATCCATAGGTGCCGTCCATACCAACACTTTTTAAGGAATTTATTATTTGACAACATAAAGTAAATTCATTTTTCATTTCGGGACTGGGCATCCCTAATACCTTTGCCGTACTCTCGTGCAATGACAAGTGAATAAACACTCATCTTGAGAATAACGTATCTAGCATAGAAAATATTGGCCACCCCCTGCCGCTTCATGAGCGGTACGAGCACACAAAAGAGAAATTTATTTTGAAAATTAGAGATGGCACATACAAATTTGCTTAGAACGGCAAAAGAATACCGCATATAGGTAGGTATAGTGGACTCATATGGCAAAATTGGGTTTAAGGATTTTGGATGCACAAGTAGTGATCATACTTAGTGCAAATGAAGGCTAGCAAAAGATTGAGAAGCATCTAACCAAGAAACGAAAAATCTCATAAGCGAGCATTAAGCATAACTAACACCGAATAATGTACTACAAGTAGGATGTAATTTCATTGCATAACTATTGACTTTCGTGCTTGCATAGGGAATCACAAACCTTAACATCAATATTCTTACTAAGCCATAATTACTCATTAACATGACTCACATATTATATCATCATATCGCAAAACTATTACAAGGAATCAAGTTTATTTTGTCCAATGATCTTCATGAAAGTTTTTATTATATCCCTCTTGGATATCTATCACTTTGGGACTAATTTTATATGTTGCTTTTGATAGCTCAAACAAATCTAAGTGAAGAACATGAGCATAAATTTTTCTTCTCTCAAAATAATTTAAGTGAAGCATGAGAGAGTTTCTTAAAAAAATTACTAACTCTCAAATAAATCTAAGTGAAGCATGAGAGCATTTCTTCAAAAATACTAAAGCACACCGTGCTCAAAAAGATATAAGTGAAGCACTTGAGCAATTCCAAAGCTCATAAAGATTTAAGTGAAGCATAGAGAGCAATTCTAACAAATCATGGCATAATTTTGGCTCTCTCAAATAGGTGTGTCCAGAAAGGATAATTGACTTAAAAATAAAAGCAAAACAAGCAAAGACTCATATCATACAAGACGCTCCAAGCAAAACTCATGATATGTGACGAATAAAAATATAGCTTCAAGTAAAATATCGATGGTCGTTAGAAGAAAGAGGGGATGCCACTCGGGGCATCCCCAAGCTTAGTTGCTTGTTCCTACTTTGGATAATAACTTGGGGTGCCATGGGGCATCCCCAAGCTTAGGCTCTTCTTACTCCTTATTCCTTCATCCATCGTGATCTCACCCAAAACTTGAAAACTTCAATCACACAAAACTCAACAAAACCTTCGTGAGATCCGTTAGTATACCAAAGCAAATCACTACTATAAGTACTGTTGCAAACCCATTCATATTTTATTTTTGCATTATATCTATTGTATTCCAACTTTACTATGGCTTATACCCTCCAATACAAACCATAGATTCATCAAAATAAGCACACAACGCAAAGAAAACAGAATCTGTCAAAAACAGAATAGTCTGTAGCAATCTGAAAACTTTGAATACTTCTGTAACTCCAAAAATTCTGAAAAAATAGGACAACAGATGCACAATGTATATCAATCTTGTGTAAAAAAATCAGATTTTTTCGTCGCTTCTGTGATTTTAAATAATTATTTTACTGGATGCAAAAGTTTCTGTTTTCCAACAAGATCAAATCAACTATCACCAGAGCTATCCCAAAGGCTTTACTTGGCACAAACTCTAATTAAAACACAAAAAACACAATCATAGCAGTAGCATAATTGTGCAAACACTCAAGAACAGAAAGAAAAAGACAAAAATAAATTTTATTCATTGGGTTGCCTCCCAACAAGCGCTATCGTTTTATGCCCCTAGCTAGGCATTGATAATTTTAATGATGCTCACATGAAAGACAAAAAATTGAAGCAAAAAGAGAGCATCATAAAACATGTGACAAACAAACTTAAGTCTAACATACTTCCTATGCATAGGAATTTTATAAGCAAACAAATTATCAAGACAAGAAATAGCTAGCAAATGCAAGGAAGAAGAATAAAACATAGACAATCTCAACATGAAGAGAGGTAATTTAGTAACATGAAATTTTCTACAACCATATTTTCCTCTCTCGTAATAATTACATGTGGGATCATATTCAAATTCAACAATATAGCTATCACATAACATATTCTCTACATGATCTACATGCATGCAAAGTTGACACTCTTCCAAAATAGTGGGATCATCAAATAAAGTCATGACCTCTCCAAGCCCACTTTTATCAAAATTTTCATAAGATTGATCATGCTCCAAAGTAGTGGGATCATTATTACCTAGAGTTGACACTCTTCCAAATCCACTTTCAATATTATCGCAAACATATTCATCATGAGGCTTAAATAAATTTTCAAGATCATAAGAAGAGTCACCCCAATCATGATCATTGCAATAAGTAGTAGACATATCAAAATTAGCATCCCCAAGCTTGGGGTTTTGCATATTATTAGCACAATTGACATTAATAGAATTTATAATAACATCATTGCACTCATGCTTTTCATTCAAGGAGCTATCATGAATCACTTTATAAATTCCTTCGTTTAACACTTCACCACAATTTTCAGATTCATAAATCTCAAGCAAAACTTCATAAAGATAATCTAGTGAACTCAATTCACTAGCAATTGGTTCATCGTAATTGGATCTTTTGAAAAGATTAGCAAGTGGATGAGAATCCATATCAATAGATTTTTAGCAAGAGAAGATGCAAGCAAATAAAAGGCACATGGCAACACAAGCAAACATGAGATCTGATGAGAAAAAGGCGAACAAAAAAGAAGGCGAATAAAACGGCAAATTTTTGTGAAGTGGGGGAGATGAAAATGAGAGGCAAATGGCAAATAATGAAAATTGCAAGGAGATGAGATTTGTGATTAGGAACCTGGTTGATGTTGATGATGTCTCCCCGGCGACGGCGCCAGAAATTGGCGAGTTGTCGGGAGACTATCTTGACTTGATCCTCCCCGGCAACGGCGCCAGAAATTCCTTTTGATTGCGGCTAGAACTACGTCGGTATTTCCCCAAAGAGGAAGGGATGATGCAGCACAACTACAGTAGGTATTTCCCTCAGTGATGAGACCAAGGTTATCAAACCAGTAGGAGGACCACGCAACACTACATGAACGACACCTACACACAAAGAACAAATACTTGCAACCCGGCATGTAAAAGGGGTTGTCAATCCCTTTCGGGTAGCGGCGCCAGAAATTGGCAAACGGGCGTGAGAAAGTTGTAATAGATTGATAGATGCAAATAAAATTCAGTGAGGTATTTTTGGGTTTTTGATAATATAGATCTGAAAATAAAAGATGCAAATAAATAAAAAGGCAAATAGCAATGTAGATCTGAAAGTATATGATGGAAAAAAGACCCGGGGGCCGTAGATTTCACTAGTGGCTTCTCTCGAGAAAAATAGCATACGGTGGGTAAACAAATTACTGTTGGACAATTGATAGAACTTCAAATAATCATGACGATATCCAGACAATGATCATTATATAGGCATCACGTCCAAGATTAGTAGACTGACTCCTGCCTGCATCTACTACTATTACTCCACACATCGACCGCTATCCATCATGCATCTAGTGTATTAAGTTCATGGAGAAACGGAGTAATGCAATAAGAACGATGACATGATGTAGACAAGATCTATTCATGTAGGAATTAGACCCCATCTTGTTATCCTTAATGGCAACGATACATACGTGTCATTTCCCCTTCTGTCACTGGGATTGAGCACCGTAAGATCGAACCCATCACAAAGCACCTCTTCCCATGGCAAGAAAAATCGATCTAGTCGGCCTAACTAAACCAAAGATTCGAAGAAGAAATACGAGGCTATAAGTAATCATTCATATAAGAGATCAAAAGATTCAAATAACTTTCATGGATAAAAAGATAGATCTGATCATAAACTCAAAGTTCATCGGATCCCAACAAACACACCGCAGAAAGAGTTACATCAAATAGATCTCCAAGAGACCATTGTATTGAGAATCAAAAGAGAGAGAGGAAGCCATCTAGCTACTAACTACGGACCTGAAGGTCTACAATGAACTACTCACGCATCATCGGAGAGGCACCAATGAGGATGATGAACCCCTCCGTGATGGTGTCTAGATTGGATCTGTGGTTTCTGGAACTTGCGGTGGCTGGAATTGTTTTTCGTCGACTTCCCTAGGGTTTTTGGACGTCCAGGGTATTTATAGAGCAAAGAGGCGGTGCGGGAGGCGGCCGAGGTGGGCACAACCCACCTGGGCGTGCCTGGGCCCCCAGGCGCGCCCTGGTGGGTTGTTCTCCCCTCGGAGCCCCCCTCATGTACTTTCTTGGCCCATCGTGTGTCTTCTGGTTCAGAAAAAATCACCAAAAAGTTTTGCTGCGTTTGGACTCCGTTTGGTATTGATTTTCTGCGAAGTAAAAAAAAATAGAAACTGGCACTGGGCACTATGTCAATATGTTAGTCCCAAAAAATGATATAAAAATGCTATAAAATGATTGTAAAACATCCAAGAATGATAATATAACAGCATGGAACAATAAAAAATTATAGATACGTTGGAGACGTATCAGGGGGATTGGGAGCGCATCATGCTGCAAGGACCATGGTTGTTCCGCAA
Organism: Thinopyrum elongatum; assembly: GCA_011799875.1. Taxonomy (NCBI): domain Eukaryota; kingdom Viridiplantae; phylum Streptophyta; class Magnoliopsida; order Poales; family Poaceae; genus Thinopyrum; species Thinopyrum elongatum. The sequence continues at coordinate 168,026,504 of CM022299.1, forward strand.
TATGGCTGTGCTATGTGCCCGTATGATGGATTCATTAAAGCGGAGGAAATAGAGATCGTTCATATGCCATTATGGCTGCAAATTTACAAGTTACCAGATCCATACTGTAAGCAGAATATTGTGGAGATGCTGCTGAAAGGAGCAGGAGAGATCATGTAGATGCGTCTGAACGGAAACACACGAGGTGATTACGTAAGGGTGAGGGTGAAACATGATATCCGACAGGCCCTTACAAAATTTGTTAGTATTGTCCATGCTAAGGAACGTCAAGTATTCCTGGTTCGCTATGAAAAGCTTGCTAGGTTTTGTAAGATGTGTGGCCTCGTTGGCCATGAGCATAAAGAGTGTGGACTGGGGGTTCATGATGAGAAGTCGCTCAAGTTCGGGGATTGGCTATATGCAGATACTCCTGGCAGGACCCGAACAGATGCAAGACCCAGTAGGGCGATTGGCCAAGAATCTAGAGTGGTTGGGACCCCTAAGGTGGGTAGGACTGTTACAGAACAGGAACCAATCGATCCATAGGTCGCGGATACTGCATCAAGCCCGGTGAAAAAACTCGGCGGTAGAATGGAAGTGGACAAGGACCCGAAGAAGAGATTGAATATGGATGAGGACGCGGCTATCCCTTGGGATGCGATAGGTACTTCAAAAATGCTGCTTGCTATAACGGACGGTAGCGGCATGGATCTGCAGGAGGGTGCCTCACCTACAAGCAGTAGTTCAAGCAGCAAAAGGTTGAAATTAGCCATGGACAGTGACAAAAATGAGATATCGTCGGCCTCCCTCGAGGAGGACCGCCGGATGCAATGAATATATTATCTTGGAACTACCGGGGGGGGGACCGCCGGACAGTTCGTGAGGTGTTGGCCCTCTCTAAAGCCAATAACCCCAAGCTTGTTTTTCTTTGTGAAACGAGGCAAGCTTAAGATAAAGTACATAAACTCAAGTGGAGACTTGGGCTGAAAGGATTTCATGGCGTTAACAGTGATGGAAGGAGCGGAGGTTTAGCACTCTTTTGGGACGAGTCTTTGACAGTAACAATCCTGGACTCTTGCAATCAGTACATAGATGTTCAGATTGTCGATGGCGGCGCCGGGGTCTCGTGGAGAGGGACCTTCGTGTATGGTGAACCGAGAGTTGAGAATAGACATATTATGTGGGATCACTTGTCTAGATTATGAGCTGTCTCGCAGGATCCTTGGTTTGTTTGTGGAGACTACAACGAGGCGCTGTGGCAACACGAACATTTATCTAGTGCAATGCATTCTGAGACACAAATGTCAGCCTTCAGAGATTGTCTACTCGTGTGTGAGTTGGAGGATCTGGGATTTTGTAGAATTCCATTCACATACAATAACGGCCAGGTTGGTGACCGTAATGTGCAGGTGCGACTCAATCGTGCTTGTGCAGATGACGCATGGAGAGATTTATACCCGGCGGCAAGGGTACTTCATTTGGCTACTTCTTGTTCAGATCATGCGCCATTACTGGTGCAGCTGCAGGGGTACCAGATCATCGGAAGAGAGTACACAACCTGAGGTATGAGATTATGTGGGAGCGTCATCCAACGTTCTCGGAGGTAATCGCCAAGGCTTGGGTGAACAACAAACCGACCAAGGGTCTGGGTTCCGTCGCGGGTTCTTTGGCAGGGATGATGAAAGAGTTAAAAAGCTGGAGTAATGAAAACTTTGGTAGCGTGTTAAAGGAGATAGAGACCCTCCGCTCGCAGCTCGCTGAACTTCAACTCGGAGGGGCAGATCACTCGCAGATTCGGCGTAAAATGAACCAGTTAGATGAATTGTTGTATAGAGAGGAAATGATGTGGTTGCAATGATCACGCATTACATGGTTAAAGGAGGGCGAGAGAAATACTAGCTACCTGCACAGGAGGGCAGTCTGGCGAGCTCGAAGGAATTACATAAAACGACTTTTAAAGGCTGACGGCTCCTGGTGCACAGCTCCGACGGACATGGAAAGAATGGCCAGGTCGTAATTTAAAGAGGTGTACACTAAAGACCCGACCCTTGATCCCAGGGAGGTTCTGGATTGCAATACCTCTAGAGTTACAGATGACATGAATGACTCACTATGTAAACCGTACTCTGAACAGGAAATTTCGGACTCCCTCTTTCAGATCGGCCCCTTAAAGGCCCCGGGCACGGATGGTTTTCCCGCTCACTTTTATCAGTGTAGTTGGGCTGTGTTCAAAGAACAAATTATTGCGGCGGTTCAGGATTTCTTCATTACTGGAATCATGCTAGACGGGATCAATTATACTGCCATTGTTTTGATCCCTAAGGTTCCCCATGCAAAGGAACTAAAGGACTTTTGTCCCATTAGTCTCTTTAACGTCATTTATAAGATTGTGTCAAAATGTACCGTAAACAGGTTACGCCCTCTACTTACAGAGCTCATCTCGGAGAATAAAAGTGCCTTCATCCCTGGAAGGCTCATCACAGATAACTCCATTATTGCCTTGGAATGTATCCATCATATTCAGACTCTGTCAGAAAATTTGGATGCCTTTTGTGCTTACAAGCTTGATTTGTCGAAGGCATACGATTGTGTTGACTGGGTGTTTTTGGAGAAGGCCCTTCTCAGGTAGGGGTTTTCTCAGCACTGGATCTCTCGTGTCATGGCATGCGTTTCTTCAGTCAAGTATTCTGTGAAGGTCAATGACAAGTTGACGGAGTCATTCACCCCTTCTAGGGGGCTTCGGCAAGGTGATCCCTTATCCCCCTTTCTATTCCTTTTTGTAGCAGATGCCTTGTCAGCTCTCATCAACAAGTCAATGCTAGAGGATGGGTTGAAAGGGGTCAAAATTTGTAGAGGTGCTCCCGAGATATCACATCTTTTATTTGCGGATGATTCTCTATTATTTTTTCAAGCGTCAGAGCAGCAGGCATTATTGGTGAAGGGTTTGTTAAACACTTACGCGGAGGCCACGGGCCAATTAATTAATCCATCAAAGTGCTCCATCCTTTTTTCTGATCATTGCTCGCCTGCTGTCGCTACAGAAGTAAAGAGTGTTCTGGAAATTACTCAGGAATTTTTTGAGCCTAAGTATCTTGGACTCCCAGTGCCGGAGGGGAGAATGCACCAAGGGAAATTTGAAACTATTCAGGAGAGACTCAGGAAGAGGTTGGTAGATTGGGGGGGAGCAGTACATGTCCTCAGGCAATAAAGAGATATTAATCAAGTGAGTGGCCCAAGTGATTCCGACTTATGTGATGAGCGTATTTAAGCTCCCTGTCTCCGTATGTGATGAACTAACACAAATGATTCATCAGTACTGGTGGGGTGTGGAAAAAGGGAAGAGAAAGATGGCGTGGCTGAGTTGGGATAAGATGAGGCTACCAAAAGCTATGGGCGGCATGGGCTTCAGAGATATGAGGGCTTTCAACCAGGCTCTTCTTGCTAAATAGGCATGGAGGCTCATTGATACACCTGACAACTTGTGTGCTAGACTGTTGAAAGCCAAGTACTTTGCTACCGGTCATCTTCTTGATACTGTGTTCTTGGGCAATGACTTGGCGTGTGGAAGGGCATATTGCATGTGCTTGAATTGCTGAAGAAGGGTATAATTTGGCGTGTCGGGAATGGGACTCTTATTCGGACCTGGAGAGATCCTTGGATCCCATGTCCATACTCTTATCGGACTATCACCCCGAAGCGCAATTGTTGCTTCAATAGAGTCTCTGATTTCTTGGATGGAAATGGTGCTTGGAGGATGGACACATTAAGAGATCATTTTTGGTCGCTGGACATCGAGCATATACTAAAGATACGAACTTCCCCAAGGCAGCGTACTGATTTTGTTGCATGGTCGCCTGAGAAAAGTGGGCTGTTTACGGTGAGAAGTGCGTATAAATTGGCCACGTGCGATCATGATGCTTCCTTCGCAGGAGGTTCTTCCAGCTCTGTCCCTAGCGGACGCCGCATGTTATGGAATTGCATATGGAAATCTTTGGTCCCCCAACGCATGAAAATATCAGCTTGGAAAGTAGCCACTGGAGCCCTACCAACACAAAAATGTAAAGTTTTCAGGCATCTGGCAACAAGATCCACGTGCCCCTTATGTGGAGTGGAGGAGGAAGGATCATTCCATGCCTTGGTGGCGTGCCCTCATGCCAAAAATGTATGGATCAGTATGCGTACAAGATGGCCCCTCCCTAGCGATGAGTTGTTGATTGATAATGGAAGGGAGTGGTTGCTACATATTTTATCTAGATGTTCTGATGATACACGGGATATGATCATCATGCTCTGTTGGCGTATTTGGCAGCTGCGGTCTGACCAAACACATGGTAAGGAGGTTCCTCCAGTTCATGTCACGGTCGATTTCTTGGACAGCTACTATCAGTCAGTCAAATTGGCTGGTCGGTTTTCACCTGAAGAAATTATTAAAGGGAAGATGCCATCTTCGGCTACCCCTCCCATGGTTGAGAAACCAGCGCCTCAAGCAGCGCCGTGGCTGAAACCACAACCAGGGCACGTAGCACTCTCGGTGGATGGGTCTTTCAACGGTTCCGACGGATCGGCTGCTACTGGGATGGTACTACATGACAACACCGGTCATATCATCTTCTCTGCGTACCGCGTGATCTTCCACTGCAACGACTCCTTGGAAGCCGAAATACATGCGATCATGCAAGGCATGGCTTTGGCTGTCCAACACTCTACACTTCCAGTTATCGTTCAGCCGGACTCATCGAAAGCGCTCTCTTGCTTATTGAACCGGGGACTTGAGCGTTCGGCGTATGGTCATTTGGTTAGAGAGATCAAAGAGTTAATGTGTAGTAGGGAGTTTTATCCTCAGAAAATTCTTCGTAGTCAAAATAGAGTTGCAGATCGTTTGGCCAACTATAGCCTCACCGAGAGCACAACTGCTATGTGGTTGACCTTGGCTCCACCTTGTATCGAGGATTTGTGGCTTCTTGATTGTAATATTACTTAGTAATAAAACTCCCTTTCCCTCGCAAAAAAAGATATTGCACGAATTTTTTGGCCCTGGAGAGGCCGGTCTGAATGAGCCGTTTGGGGCGGGATGCACTACAGCCCGAACGAAAAACGTTCGTACAAGCTGCCTTATGCCCCGAACGCACTTACCCTAGCCCTGCGCGAAACACTCGAACCTTGACTAACCCCACATGATCACTTCCGCCGCCATCCTCCAGGCCCAGCTCACCCCGCCTCCCCTCTCCGCCACCGATCCCCTCCATTGTTTATCTTCCCGATTGCCTTCATAGTTCTCCATGGCAATGTAACACCCCCTGTCATTAGCTACAGTAATCACTTTTGATAATGACATGTCAGCAAGCTTAATAGTGCATAATAATCATTTACATCATATTGCATTTCAACTCCTAAGTCAAATCCAAATTTAAATGAAAGTGAAATATAAAAATTGTTCAACATAAAAACTAAAATGTTCAGTAAATAACAAGTATTGCAGAGGCTAGTCTAAAATTGTAACCAACAAATAATAAAATAATTAGGTGGCACTAACATAATTAAAACAACAAGGATTAATGCATATTAATTATTATAAAAATTATGTGAACTCAAGTTGACTCCAAACCAATTTTTGGTAGCTGGCCCCACCGACGCCCATTCTCCCCCCCTCGCTTCCCCCCCCCCCCGATCCATTTCTGGATCGGGCCAGCGCCCGACGTGATCAACCGCCGCCGCTCGACGCCGCCTCCCCCTCGCCAGCGCCGACGCCGCTCGTCCCCCTCGCCGACGACCGCGCCCGTGCGCTCGCCCCGACTGCGCCGACCGCGCCCCGACGCGCCCGACCGCGCCCCGTCTCCGCCTCGTCGTCGACGCCTCGCCGGACCCCGTCGCCGTCATCCCCGGCCGCCTCCTCGAGCCCATTGCCCCGACCCTGCATCCGCGGTGAGGGCCACGCCCTCCCTCTCTCTCTGTCGCCGCCGTCGCCCCGCACCCGCTGGCCCCGCCTCGCCGCTGCCGCTCGCGCGCTGCCTCGCGCCCGCGCTCGGCCCCGCACCGCGCCCGCACCTCGCCCGCTCCAGCCGCTCGCTGCGCTCGTCCCTCCCGAGCCGCACGCGCGCGCGCGCCCGTCCGCCGCTCGCGCTACCGCGCGCTGCCGCACTGCTGCCGCTGCTCGCGCTCGCCCCTGCCCGTCGCCGCGCGCACGCGCCCGCGTCGCCGCGCCGCCGACCACGCGCCTGCCCCGTCGCCTCGGGTCAGCCTCGATGGGCGCTCGCCCACGGCGGCGCCCGCTGCCCAGCGCCCGCTCTGGTGGCACCCGCACCCGAGCGCCCAAACCTGCTAAGGCCCCCAGGGCCTATGACAGTGGGGGCCCACCCCCAGAACGTTTTTATAAAAAGAAAATAAAAATAAAAATAATAATAATAATAATAATAAATAATTAATTAATTAGTTAATTAATCCTAGTTAGGTTAATCTAATTAACTAGTTAGTGTTAATTAAACAGTAATTTAATTAGTTAATCCTAATTAGCCTAACAGTCTATGACAGGTGGGACCCACCCTGTCAGGACGCCTGCTGACGTCAGCATGATGTCATGCTGATGTCATCTCAGCACTGTTTCGGATAATGTTGATTTAAATAATTAATTAAATTCCAGAAATTAATAAAAACTTTAGAAAATCATATTAAATAAACCGTAACTCCGATGAAAATACTTTATACATGAAACTTGCTCAGAATTCCGTTACGAACCCGAATACGCCCTCCGTATTCCTGTCAGATGCCCGCAGCTATAAGAACATTGAACTTTTAGACCGTTTTCAGTAAATGAATAGTGCCCAACTTTAATTAAATAAATCCATATAAATTCCTAAATTAACTAAATCATTTAATTAGGCAGTAGAACACCCCGGCATATCATTTAGGCATGTCATACATATTGTTTGCATTATTGCCGTGAATTTATTGTTTCTCTCCCCCTCCTTCTCTCTCTCGATAGACGCTGAGACCGACGACGCTGCACCTGGATACGACTTCACTACCGACGAGAAGCCCGTTGACGACCCCTCTCTCTTGCCAGAGCAACCAGGCAAGCCCCCCCCCCCTTGAGCATTCCAGATATCGCCCATTCTATTCTCCTGCTTGCATTAGATTTTGCTACTGTTAATGTATGCTCCTATTCTGATGCATAGCCTGCTGTTATAACCTGTTCATTGCTACCTTACCTGCCTATGATAAACTGTTTAGTTTAGGTTGGAGTGAACCATCAGTGACCCCACCACCTTTCCTTTGTTGTCCCTGCTTGATCATCGACGACTCGATCAACGTGATCGTCGACCAGAGACCGACACCTCACTTCACACCCCCTTAGTTGTACGACTCTGCGTAGTAACTATCGAGTGCCGAGGGTGATACCTCGTAACGCACTCCTGATGAATACTCTGCAGTGTAGCTGTTCAGTCGTGGTCATCGAGGGTGATTCCTCCTTCTCCACTTCCGATACGACTCTGTCGTGCAACCCTCAGTGTGAACCTCGAGGGTGATACCTCATACGTTCACCCTGATGTTTTCGTCGAGTGGAATCCTCCGAGGGTGATTCCTCGGGTTTCCCCCTTGATGTTATGACCACACGATTACTTTGACCCTTGTTACAGGCGGGTCCACCCTGGTGGGTACCCGCTGGGGATCTATGATTTCGGATGTGCCGGAAGGGCACTCGAGTGTGACATTGTGGCGGAGCATCAGAGACTCTGATTGTCTCCGCGTGATACTAATTGAGCCTATTGGATTTGGGTGTGTGATTTGAGTGGGTCGACGTGCCCTATACGCACTACCACCACGCGGGATAATGGTTATGGGACCCTCTGCGAAGTACGTTTCTCCGAAAGCTCGTCTGACGTCACGATTCACCGTGCGGGCTGATTGTCGGGATTGGGCTGGATACTTCACTAACGAGTTCAGTGTCGCGCCTGCACCCCGGCCAGTCTCGCAACGCGCAGGGTGCCCAGGGCGATGGCCCAAGACCTCTAGGTGCATAGGTTAGTCCGGCGTGCTGACCTCTCTGCCGAGCCTAGGTTGAGCGCTGCTTTGTGTTGATCTTTCGAGGACGGGCATTACCCAGCAAGTGTGTCCGGCCAGAGTTGATCGAGCGTGTTGGGTAACAGTAGTGCACCCCTGCAGGGATGAATCTTCTATCGATAGCCGGTCCTACGGTAAAGGACGCTCAGTTTGTGTATCCCGATCTACTACTTAAACTGGATACTTGTTACTTAATTGAAGCTTCGGGATCGCTTTCTCGCTTGGGAGTCGAGGAAGGATTTTTAAGCTGTACTTCAACATGTTTGCTAAATAAAATGCTATTCTACTCTCTTCTACTGCTGCAAGATGATGGCTTGTGAAGATGTTTGAAGATGCTAGTCTTCGATAGGACTAGGCCTTCTCTCTATTCTGGCATTTCTGCAGCCCAGTCCACCTATACAGCTTTTCTCCATTGATAATGTTGCATATGTAGTATAGATCCTCGCTTGCTGAGTACTTCGGATGAGTACTCACGGTTGCTTTACTTTCTCTTTTCCCCATACCCCACCTTGATGATACATCAGACGATGGAGTCCAGGAGCCAGATGCCACCACCGGAGCTTACTACCAGGAGGGTCCAGAGGGTACTTACTACTGGATCGAGCCAGATGACCAGGAGTAGGATCGGAGGCTCCCAGGCAGGAGGCCAACGCCTTTCGATCTAGTGTTGCTGTTTGTGCTAGCCTTCTTAAGGCAAAACTTGTCTAACTATGTCTGTACTCAGATAATATTTGTATGACTGACTTATGTATTCGGATCTTCGGATCCCTGGTTTGTAATATTGTGGACCTTCGTTTAAATTGTGTTAGAGTTGTGTTGTGATATCTTCCCGTGAGTCCCTGTGCTTGATCGTACACGTTTGCGTGTATGATTAGTGTACATTGAGCCGGGGGCCCCACAAGTTGGTATCAGAGCCGACTGCCTGTAGGAAGCCCCCTTCCAATTCCTTGGCTGAAGTTGAGTCTAGACATCGAAAAACTAATTTACTAACTTGGCTGTGTGGCTTACGGGCCCACGTCGCCAACTGGGTGGTATTAGGATATTTTATTCCTCGTCTATACTCTGGGACTCTGATCTCTCTTCTACTCGGGTTAAATAAATTTTACTAACGCTGACACTTAGGATCTCGTAAATTCCGTCTACCCGGAGAGCTGGATATCTGTGCGATTTCCCTGTCATTGATCTGATTAGTCTGATAATCATTTTCCTTTCCATTGTTTTGTTTAACCTTTCTCTCCGAGTTGTGTTAAACTTCTCATTGTCATTTGACAAATCTGAATTTCCTCTGTTTCAGATGGACCGTTTGTTTCCACCACGTCCTACGACACAGCTTGTGCTTCGCACTTGGGCTCGTAATACCCCTGGGTTTCCAGCTGTCCTGATCGCTCTCATGACCAGACTTGGCTACCGTTGGTATCCTGAGTACTTGGTTTACGAGGATTACCGCGAGTTCAATCAGGAGCAGTACCATGCTGATGTTCGTATCTATGATCAGCAAAATGACTCAGACACCGAGCTACACCTTTTCCACGATATCGGCGTGACGATTGAGATGGCAGTCCATGATGCCGCCTACTCTGCCGTCGCACGTCTCCGAGGACAGTTCAGCGATATCTTGGATGACTCTGAGTTCCGATACATTCCGTATGCCCCTGCTGGAGATGCTACTGGATATTACACAGCTATCTGTGCCCCATTCGAGCCTCGTCGCTATGACCCGCGTGTTCTGATTCAGTGCACTCAGGCTCTGGATCGCACTGTTCGGGCTCTTGCCGTTGAGTTGGTTGCCACTCGAGCTCGTCTCTACGATGCTATGACGCAGTTGCTACCCGCTGTTCGCGCAGGGATACATCCTGAGCACATCCTTTACCCGCGCAGGACTCAGATGTATGCTGGTATTGATTGGCCTGCTATTGGAGGTCATACACCTGCACGTGGACCTCTTCTTACAGCTCGAGACCGGCTTCTGCATCAGAGTGCACACGGAGAGTAGGATCCAGCAAGTTGATCGATCATCGGTGTTCTCTAAACTCGACCTGAGGTTGGGTTATCACCAGATCCGTGTCCGTGAAGAGGATATTCCCAAGACTGCATTCGTCACTCGTTATGGCTCCTATGAATACACCGTCATGTCATTTGGCCTAACGAATGCTCCAGCTACGTTCTCCCGTCTGATGAATTATATATTCATGGATTACCTCGACAAATTTGTCGTGGTTTATTTGGATGATATCCTGGTTTATTCTAAGAATAAATAAGAACATGCTGAACACCTCCGTTTGGTACTAGAAAGGCTCCGAGAACACCAGTTGTATACCAAGTATTCCAAATGTGAATTTTGGCTTTCTGAAGTAACTTACCTTGGGCATGTGATTTCCAAGGATGGAATTGCTGTTAACCCCGAACGAGTTCAGGCTATTCTTGACTGGACTCCCCCGAAGAATGTCAAGCAAGTTAGAAGTTTTCTCGGACTTGCTAGTTATTGCCGTCGATTTGTTGAGAACTTTTCCAAGATTGCAAAACCATTGACGAATCTACTTCACAAAGGTGTTAAATTTGAGTGGACAGAAAAATGTCAAGAAAGCTTTCAGACACTAAAAGATAAATTGACATCTGCCCCAGTATTAGCACCCCCGGATTCCCAAAAGGATTTCGTGATATACTGCGATGCCTCCCGTCAAGGATTAGGCTGTGTCCTAATGCAAGAACGCAAGGTGATTGCTTATGCCTCCCGACAATTGCGTCCTCACGAAGAAAATTACCCAGTGCACGATCTCGAACTTTCTGCGGTTATTTATGCCCTGAAGCTATGGCGACATTACCTCCTCGGTAACCGTTGCGAGATATATACGGATCATCAAAGTTTGAAGTATTTATATACTCAACTGGATCTGAACCTTCATCAACAAAGATGGCTCGAGACAATAGCCGATTATGATATGAATATCTCATACACCCCTGGCAAGGCAAATGTAATGGCCGATGCTTTGAGCCGCAAGGCTTATTGCAGCAACCATATGGTTCAGGAATCACAACCTCTTCTTTATGAAGAGTTTCGTAAATTGAACCTCCACATTGTTCCACAGGGTTATCTCAATACCCTGGTTGTCGAACCAGATTTAGAACACAGCATCAAAACTATGCAACGGTATGACTCTGAAGTTGAAAGGATCAAGCGATACCTTGAAAAAGGAAAACCGTCGGAGTTCCATCTTGATAATGATGGGATCCTATTTTTCCAACACCGTCTCTTCGTACCTAAGTTCAAAGATGAGAGAGAACACGTTATGATGGAAGCTCATGACACTCCTCTGTCAATTCATCCTGGTAGCACAAAGATGTACCGTGACATTTGTCAGAGATACTGGTGGCCTAATATGAAGCGAGATATTGCTCGTTATGTTTCTGAGTGTGACGTTTGCCGCCGCTTTAAAGCTCAACATCAAAGGCCCGCAGGAACTCTGCAACCCCTTGCAATTCCTGAATGGAAATGGGACAAGGTCCAAATGGATTTCATTACTGGTTTTCCCAAATCCCAGAAGGGTAATGATGCTATATTTGTCGTCATTGACCGATTCTCTAAGGTTGCTCACTTTCTACCAGTTAAAGAGACAATCACTGCTAGCCAGTTAGCAGACTTGTATGTTTCCCGAATTGTGTCACTCCACGGTGTTCCGTTGGAGATCAGTTCTGATTTTGGCAGCCTCTTCACCTCCAGATTCTGGAATAGTTTCCAAGAAGCTATGGGAACACATCTGTCGTTCAGTACCGCTTTTCACCCTCAGTCTCAGGGTCAAGTTGAACGAGTTAATCAAGTGCTCGAAGATATGCTTCGAGCTTGCGTCATCTCCTTCGGTAAGAAATGGGAGGAATCTCTCCCGTATGCCGAATTCTCTTACAACAATAGCTATCAAGCTAGTCTGAAGATGGCACCGTTTGAAGTTCTTTACGGTCGTAAGTGTCGAACCCCTCTGAATTGGTCAGAAACTGGGGAACGCTCACTTTTCGGACCGGACATTATTCAGCAAGCAGAAGATCAAGTCCGCATTGTCCGTGAACATTTGAAAACTGCTCAGTCTCGTCAGAAGAGCAACTATGACCGAAAGCACCAGGAAATAGTCTATCAACCTGCGAGCAAGCTTACCTCCGCGTCACTCCGTTGAAAGGCACTCATAGGTTCGGAATCAAAGGCAAGTTAGCTCCTTGCTACATTGGCCCGTTCCGTATTCTTGCCCGTCGAGGAGAAGTGGCATATCAATTGCAATTGCCGCCAAATCTTTCTCAAGTACATGATGTCCTTCATGTATCCCAACTCCGTCGCTGCTTCAAGGATCCTATTAGAGCTGTGGATCATGAAGTGCTTGAATTACGGGAAGATCTGTCTTATCCAGAATATCCCATCCGTGTTCTTGATGAAGCTGAACGTCGGACTCGTCAAAAGTCAGTCAAATTCCTCAAGGTTCAGTGGTCGAATCATTCTGAAGATGAGGCCACTTGGGAACGCGAGGATCGTCTTCGTGAAGAATACCCCTCTTTCTTTCAGTCTTCCTCCTAATTCTCGGGACGAGAATTCTTGTTAGATGAGGAGAGTTGTAACACCCCCTGTCATTAGCTACAGTAATCACTTTTGATAATGACATGTCAGCAAGCTTAATAGTGCATAATCATCATTTGCATCATATTGCATTTCAACTCCTAAGTCAAATTCAAATTTAAATGAAAGTGAAATATAAAAGTTGTTCAACATAAAAACTAAAATGTTCAGTAAATAACAAGTATTGCAGAGGCTAGTCTAAAATTGTAACCAACAAATAATAAAATAATTAGGTGGCACTAACATAATTAAAACAGCAAGGATTAATGCATATTAATTATTATAAAAATTATGTGAACTCAAGTTGACTCCAAACCAATTTTTGGTAGTGGTAGGTAATGCCTAGTATTTGTTGGAGCAATTCCTATGCTTTACAAAATTCAATATGTGGCCTAACTATTTGCTAAACTGAGAAAAGGAAATAAATAAAAGAAAAGAGAAAAAGAAAACAGAACAGGAAAGAAAAAAAAGGGAAAAAGCCCCCGGGCCCAACTGGGCCATAGCCCAGCTGGCCGGCCCAGCTCCCCCCCCCCTTGGCCTATACCCTCCACAAGGCCGAACCTACGTCACCCCACTCCCCACTCTCCCCCCACCCCACCGACCCCATTCACCCCCCTCCGCTTCGCCCCGATCCATTTCTGGATCGGGCCAGCGCCCGACGCGATCAACCGCCGCCGCTCGACGCCGCCGCCCCGTCGCCGCCTCCCCCTCGCCAGCGCCGACGCCGCTCGTCCCCCTCGCTGACGACCGCGCCCGTGCGCTCGCCCCGACTGCGCCGACCGCGCCCCGACGCGCCCGACCGCGCCCCGTCTCCGCCTCATCGCCGACGCCTCGCCGGACCCCGTCGCCGTCATCCTCGGCCGCCTCCTCGAGCCCATTGCCCCGACCCTTCATCCGCGGTGAGGGCCACGCCTTCCCTCTCTCTCTGTCGCCGCCGTCGCCCCGCACCCGCTGGCCCCGCCTCGCCGCTGCCGCTCGCGCGCTGCCTCGCGCCCGCGCTCGGCCCCGCATCGCGCCCGCACCTCGCCCGCTCCAGCCGCTCGCTGCGCTCGTCCCTCCCGAGCCGCACGCGCGCGCGCGCCCGTCCGCCGCTCGCGCTACCGCACGCTGCCGCACTGCTGCCGCTGCTCGCGCTCGCCCCTGCCCGTCGCCGCGCCGCCGACCACGCGCCCGCCCCGTCGCCTCGGGTCAGCCCCGATGGGCGCTCGCCCACGGCGGCGCCCGCTGCCCAGCGCCCGCTCGGGTGGCACCCGCACCCGAGCGCCCAAACCCGCTAAGGCCCCCAGGGCCTATGACAGTGGGGGCCCACCCCCAGAACATTTTTATAAAAAGAAAATAGAAATAAAAATAAAAATAATTAAAATAAATAATTAAATAAATAATTAATTAGTTAATTAATCCTGATTAGGTTAATCTAATTAACTAGTTAGTGTTAATTAAACAGTAATTTAATTAGTTAATCCTAATTAGCCTAACAGTCTATGACAGGTGGGACCCACCCTGTCAGGACGCCTGCTGACATCAGCATGATGTCATGCTGATGTCATCGCAACACTGTTTCGGATAATGTTGATTTAAATAATTAATTAAATTCCAGAAATTAATAAAAACTTTAGAAAATCATATTAAATAAATCGTAACTCCGATGAAAATACTTTATACATGAAACTTGCTCAGAATTCCGTTACGAACCCGAATACGCCCTCCGTATTCCCGTCAGACGCCCGCAGCTATAAGAACATTGAACTTTTAGACCGTTTTCAGTAAATGAATAGTGCCCAATTTTAATTAAATAAATCCATATAAATTCCTAAATTAACTAAATCATTTAATTAGGCAGTAGAACACCCCGGCATATCATTTAGGCATGTCATACATATTGTTTGCATTATTGCCGTGAATTTATTGTTTCTCTCCCCCTCCTTCTCTCTCTCGATAGACGCTAAGACCGATGACGCTGCACCTGGATACGACTTCACTACCGACGAGAAGCCCGTTGACGACCCCTCTCTCTTGCCAGAGCAACCAGGCAAGCCCCCCCCCCCCACCCCCCCCACCCCCCCTGAGCATTCCAGATATCGCCCATTCTATTCTCCTGCTTGCATTAGATTTTGCTACTGTTAATGTATGCTCCTATTCTGATGCATAGCCTGCTGTTATAACCTGTTCATTGCTACCTTACCTGCCTATGATGAACTGTTTAGTTTAGGTTGGAGTGAACCATCAGTGACCCCACCACCTTTCCTTTGTTGCCCCTGCTTGATCATCGACGACTCGATCAACGTGATCGTCGACCAGAGACTGACACCTCACTTCACACCCCCTTAGTTGTACGACTCTGCGTAGTAACTATCGAGTGCCGAGGGTGATACCTCGTAACGCACTCCCGATGAATACTCTGCAGTGTAGCTGTTCAGTCGTGGTCATCGAGGGTGATTCCTCCTTCTCCACTTCCGATACGACTCTGTCGTGCAACCCTCAGTGTGAACCTCGAGGGTGATACCTCATACGTTCACCCTGATGTTTTCGTCGAGTGGAATCCTCCGAGGGTGATTCCTCGGGTTTCCCCCTTGATGTTATGACCACACGATTACTTTGACCCTTGTTACAGGCGGGTCCACCCTGGTGGGTACCCGCTGGGGATCTATGATTTCGGGTGTGCCGTAAGGGCACTCGAGTGTGACATTGTGGCGGAGCATCAGAGACTCTGATTGTCTCCGCGTGATACTAATTGAGCCTATTGGATTTGGGTGTGTGATCTGAGTGGGTCGACGTGCCCTATACGCATTACCACCATGCGGGATAATGGTTATGGGACCCTCTGCGAAGTACGTTTCTCCGAAAGCTCGTCTGACGTCACGATTCACCGTGCGGGCTGATTGTCGGGATTGGGCTGGATACTTCACTGACGAGTTCAGTGTCGCGCCTGCACCCCGGCCAGTCTCGCAACGCGCAGGGTGCCCAGGGCGATGGCCCGAGACCTCTGGCTGCATAGGTTAGTCCGGCGTGCTGACCTCTCTGCCGAGCCTAGGTAGAGCGCTGCTTTGTGTTGATCTTCCGAGGACGGGCATTACCCAGCAAGTGTGTCCGGCCAGAGTTAATCGAGCGTGTTGGGTAACAGTAGTGCACCCCTGCAGGGATGAATCTTCTATCGATAGCCGGTCCTACGGTAAAGGACGCTCAGTTTGTGTATCCCGATCTACTACTTAAACTGGATACTTGTTACTTAATTGAAGCTTCGGGATCGCTTTCTCGCTTGGGAGTCGAGGAAGGATCTTTAAGCTGTTCTTCAACATGTTTGCTAAATAAAATGCTATTCTACTCTCTTCTACTGCTGCAAGATGATGGCTTGTGAAGATGTTTGAAGATGCTAGTCTTCGATAGGACTAGGCCTTCTCTCTATTCTGGCATTTCTGCAGCCCAGTCCACCTATACAGCTTTTCTCCATTGATAATGTTGCATATGTAGTATAGATCCTCGCTTGCTGAGTACTTCGGATGAGTACTCACGGTTGCTTTACTTTCTCTTTTCCCCATACCCCACCTTGATGATACATCAGACGATGGAGTCCAGGAGCCAGATGCCACCACCGGAGCTTACTACCAGGAGGGTCCAGAGGGTACTTACTACTGGATCGAGCCAGATGACCAGGAGTAGGATCGGAGGCTCCCAGGCAGGAGGCCAACGCCTTTCGATCTAGTGTCGCTGTTTGTGCTAGCCTTCTTAAGGCAAAACTTGTCTAACTATGTCTGTACTCAGATAATATTTGTATGACTGACTTATGTATTCGGATCTTCGGATCCCTGGTTTGTAATATTGTGGACCTCCGTTTAAATTGTGTTAGAGTTGTGTTGTGATATCTTCCCGTGAGTCCCTGTGCTTGATCGTACACGTTTGCGTGTATGATTAGTGTATGATTGAGCCGGGGGTGCCACAGGCAAGATCGATGGAACCATAGCCGGATTTGTCCTCAATCAAGTGTAAAAAAACAGGTTGCTTGTTGATACGTCTCCAATCTATCTACTTTTCTAAACATTTTTGCTCTTGTTTTGGACTCTAATTTGCATGATTTGAATGAAACTAACCTAGAGTGACATTGTTTTCAGCAGAACTACCTTGGTATTATTTTTTGTACAGAAATAAAAGTTCTCGGAATTGGATGAAATTTTACGAAGAATTATTTCAGAATATATAAAAAATACTAGCAAAAAGACCTACTGGAGGGGGCCACCATAGAGCCACAACCTCAGGTGCCCCCCAGGGTGCGCCACAAGAGCTTGTGGGCCCCTCACTGCTCTGTTTGCCCTGCCTCCAATTCCATAAGTACCGTCTTCTCGAGAAAAAAAAATAGAGAAGAAGCTTCATCGCGTTTTATGATACGGAGCCGCTGCCACCTCCTGTTCTTCATTGGAAGGCCTGATCTGGAGTCCATTCGGGGCTTCAGAGAGGGCAAATCGTCGATGTCATCATCAATAACCCTTCTTCTTCAACAACCTCATGATGCTTACCACAGGGAGTGAGTAATTTCATCGTAAGCATACTAGAGGTAGATGGAGATGGATGAGATTCATCATGTAATCGGGTCAATTTGTTAGGGCTTGATCACTGGTATCCACTATGTTCTGAGATTGATGTTGCTATGACTTTGCTATGCTTAATGTTTGTCACTAGGGCCCAAGTGCCATGATTTCAGATCTGAACCCTTTATGTTTTCATGAATATATTTGAGTTCTTGATCCTATCTGCAAGTTATATGCACCTGTTATTGTTCTGAACTGTAGACCCCAAAGTGATAATAATTGGGATACTCCCTAGGGATGACTGTAATTTGAGGAGTTCATGTATTCACTATGTGTTAATGCTTTGTTCCGGTTCTCTATTAAAAGGAGCGCCTTAATTACCCTTAGATTTCCATTAGTACACCGCTGCCACAGGAAGGTAGGATAAAAGATGACATGCAAGTTCTTATTATAAGCACGTATGACTATATACGGAATACATGCCTACATTTAATTGATGAATCGGAGCTACCGTGTATCGCTCTAGGTTGTGACTGTTACATGATGAATTCCATCCAAATATCTATCACCACCCCATGCCTACGCTTTGCTTATATTGTCTTTGTTAAGTTACTACTGCTATTGCTATAGTTCCAACTACTACAAAATTGTTACAGTCACTGCTACTTTTACTATTGTTATTGTTGCCGCCACTATCAAACAATCATACTACTGTGGTACTAATACTTTGCTGTAAAGAAGCAACTTCTCAGGTGTGGTTGAATTGACAACTCAACGGGTAAGGCTCATAAAAAATCTTTGGCTCCCCTTGTGTCGAATCGATAAATTTGGGTAAAATACTACCCTCGAAGACTGTTGTGAACCCCTATACTTGTGGGTCATCAAGACTATTTTCTGGTGCCGTTGCCGGGGAGCATAGTTCTATTTATTGAGTTCACTTGGGAGGTAAATATCTACTACAATTTATATTCATTATGAAGAATCTGAAAGACACAAGAACCAAGATCGTACCCTCTAAGATGAGGGGAGGTAATGAATTGCCAACTAGCTCTACACTTGATTCACCTTCTCTTTTAAGTCAGCTTGCGATACCACCACCTGTTGTTCAATCTAATATGTCGCAAGAATTTGGTAATACTTCTGCTATTGATGAATCTATTGATGATGCTTCTACTCTACTTGACGAAATTGTGCCACTAGGTGAATTTCATGATGGTCAAATTGTTAAAGCTAAAGAATATGAAATTACTAAAAATTATGAATCACATGTTACTCCTAGCACTCCTACTAGAACTAAGTTGCTTGATATACCTGAGGGTTACATTATGGATGGGGTGATTACTATGAAATTTCTTGCTTGTAAGGATAGAGAGGATCTTAAGAATTTAATGAGTAGGCTAAAGGAAAAGGCTATGAATGAAATGATGAAATATGACCCTAAGTTTGCAACCTCCCTTATCTGTATTACTGATAGGGATTATGAATTCTCTGTTGATCATGAACTCATTACTTTGGTAGAATCCGATCCTTTTCATGGGAAATACTTTGAAATTGTTGTGGCACATCTTACTAAACTGGATGAAATTGCCACCCTTTTTGCTCAAGAGGAAAAGATTGACTATTATACATTCTTAAGTTGTTTTACTTTTCATTAAAGGGTGATGCTAAGGATTGGTTTAATACTCTAGCTCCTGATTGTGTGTGTAGTCCCCAGGATATCATATATTACAATATTTTCTTGCTCATAAGAAACAAGCTGCCTTACAGGAAATATATAACTTTGTGCAACTTGAGGAAGAGCATCTCCCTCAAGCTTGGGGGAGGCTTCTCTATTTATTAAATGTTTTGCATGATCATCCTCTTAAGGAGAATGAAATACTTGATATCTTTTATAATGTACTTACTGATACTTCTAGGGACTACGTAGATAGTTCTATTGGTTGTGTTTTCAGGGAACGAACTATTGAACAGGCTCAGGAATTATTGAATAATTTATTGATAAATGCCGATGATTGAACACTTCCTAAACCAACACCTAAGCTAAGTCCAAAGAAAAGGGGTATTCTATTACTCAGCCAAGAGGATATGCAAGAAGTAAAGAAATCTATGAAAGAGAAAGGTATTAAATCTGAAGACGCTGCCACCTACTCCCTCCTTCCATATATAGGGCCTAATATGTTTTTCGAGATAGCCTTTGACCAATGATAAAACTATTAGTATATGAGATATATGATGTAAAAATTATATCATTAGAAACTTCTTTCACATACGAATTCGATGGTATGCTTTGTGTAACATGCATGTCATATATCATTGTACTAACCCGTGGTTAAAGGTAACCTCAAAATCATATTAGGCCCTATATAACTGGAAGGAGGGAGTATTGAAGAAATACATGGACTCGACATCCCGACATAGGTAGTAGAGGTAAATTCTCTTTATAGGATTGATGAGGGAGACATTCCTTATAATAAATCTCCAAGTCACTATTTTGATGAGTTTGATAATTTCATCGTTAAGCAAGAAAACTTTAATAGGCAAGTGAGTCATCAACTGAAACATAATGCTATTATGATTGAACGCTTGAGTGATTTGGTATTTAGAATTTCTAGTGATGTTAAAGGTTTACGTAAACATTCCTCTATGGTTCGCACTTAGCTAGAACAAGTTTCTAAATCACAAAATGATTTGCTTAAGGAAATGAATAATAAACTCAATGATCATGTTGTTAGAGTAATGACTAGAGGTGGTAGAATGACTCAGGAACCTTTATATCCTGAGGGTCATCCTAAAAGAATTTAACAAGATTCTCAAAAAATTAATGATGATGCACCTAGTTCACTTAAGAATAAGAAAAATAAAAAGAATAAGGATCAAACTTTGCATGCTTCTAGTGAACCTATCATAGAAAAATCTCCTGAGAATCCCAATAATGTTTCTATTTCCGATGCTGAGACACAATTTGGTAAGGAGCATGTACTTAGTAATAATGATAACAATGATGCCAATGATGATCATGATGATACCCCACCAGGCAATAATAAAGAATTAGATAACGAAATAGAAATATAACCTGAAGTTGAGCTTGATGACCCACCTCCTAAGAATAAAAGAGACTTTGTTGCTAGGAAACATGGTAAAGAAAGAGAACCATGGGTTTAAAAACTTATGCCTTTTCCTAGTAGAGCCTTAAAAACTAAAGATGAAGATGCTTTCAATCGCTTTTTTGATTTGCTTAGACCATTATTTCTACAAGTACCTTTGACTAATGCTATGAAAATGCCTCCTTATAGTAAGTATATGAAAGATATTGCCCCTAATAAAAGGAAAATACCTGAGGCTGAAATTTCTACCATGCTTGCAAATTATTCTTTTAAGGGAAAAACACCGCAAAACTTAGGATATCCCAGAATACCCACTACACCATGCTCCATTAAGAACAATTGTATTAAAACTACTTTATGTGATCTAGGAGCTGGAGTTAGTGTTATGCCTTTCTCTCTTTATAAAAGACTTGACTTGAGTAAGTTGACGCCTACTGAAATTTCTTTGCAAATGGTTGACAAATCAGCTGCTATACATGTCGGTGTTTGTGACGATGTTCCCGTTGTAGTTGCTAACTGTCGGTGTAAAAACCGGCAGACCTCGGGGTAGGGGGTCCCGAGCTGTGGATCTCGGACAGATGGTAACAGGAACAGGGAGACAATGTTTACCCAGGTTCGGGCCCTCTTAATAGAGGTAAAACCCTATGTCCTGCTCTTCTTTATATTGATGAAGATGTTACAAGTACAGAGTTGATCTACCTCGAGATCTTCAGATGTGGTCTAACTCTAGGGCTAGGCGAATGAGATTGCGTTGATGTCCTCTCTATGGGCTAACCCCTCGGCTTATATACACGCCGGGTAGGGTATCGATGGTTACAAGGTCGGTATTCTCGCGTAAAGGTGGTGGCAGAGGGCTTGGAGTATATGGCAAGTCTTCGGTAGATGTGGTCTTGGTCTTCTCCCTAGCATGCAGCCCCCGGAGTCCATCTTGAGAAGAACGAGGGCACTTTGATCCACCGCGAAGAGCATGGGCCGGCTAGGTTGGTACCCCCTAGCCCAGGACACCGTCAGTAGCCCCTGAATGGGCCTTCGATGTCGAGGACGACGCTCTTGGACGTCGGTTCCGGAGTCTTTGGCTCGACAAGCAAGTTCCTGCATGCAACCTCCAAGCAGTCTTTGGAAGTCCAATGAGTCTGTCGGGTGGTCCCAGCTCTGTCGCACGTGGCACCAGCTTCCTAACCTTAGCAATTATGCTTTTACGGGGAAGCAAGTCACTTTATTGCAAAACGCCAAAGCGTCGGCCTCCTCCCCCCTTTATTTACGGGCCAGACGTGCGGATTACCCATGCACCCCCGCCCCCATCTTTTTAAACAACCCACACCAGGGCTTTCCCCTCTCCCAAGTCCAACATCGACAGCTTCTCATGGCGAGTGACACAGGCTCTTCAAGGCATCCTCATGGCTCAGAGAGAGGTGACTGGGGCAGCTGCACCGGTGCGCTCATTCAACTAGAGCGCCTGGCCAGGCAAGGATATTCGCCAGATTCAGATCTGACACCGACCCGCCCTGGTTTGACATCCATCAACGAGCAGGTACACGCGGAGAACTTCCCTTCCCCTCAAAAGGACGAAAGTGTGTGCTTTGTTTCCTTCCTGCTACGCGGCTTAGGGTTTCCCATCCACCCCTTTATCCGAGGACTGCTGGAATTTTATGGGCTGCAACTCCACCACCTCACACCAACTCAATTTTAGACATTGTGGGGTACGTCGCCTTATGTGAGATGCACCTCGGGTGTGAGGCACATTTTGCATTGTGCCCTGCTCGCCTGTCGAACGGTTATTTGAGGTCGGAGCAGCAGAGGTCTGCTGGATTGACGAATCCGAATACCCACCAAGCACACCTCGGGAAGATGCCGACGTTTGGGCGACCGAGTGGTTTTATTTGGACGATGTCCCTCTTCTTGACCCTGTTCGACCCGAACGTCCTCCCTTCACCTCGAAACCCCCGAATAGGCGCTACAGCTAGAGGCCGGAGGGTACCACCTAGGAGAACGGTGCCGAGGTAACCAAGCTGGCAGCCCGAGTGAAGCAACTGGTGAGGACCGGCCTCACCATAATAGACGTAATGGCCACGGCAATAGACTGGAGAGTCCAACCACTTAGGCAACACCCTCACCTGTTGTGCGCATACAACAGGACCGACGATTCCTCCCGAACAATTCGACAAAGCTTTTTTGACCAAGCAACCTTTGGGACGGTCATGGCTGACATCTACCAGGGAGCGGCGGAGGATTTCGCCCGGCAACAATTCCGAGATGGACTGTCTTATTATAACCTCACCGACACAGTAAGTCATCTTATTCTTCCTCGTTTGTCCAGGTTGTTTAGTAATGGACTCATCTGACCGACCCTTTATTGATTTTGAACAGACATGGAGGCGCTGGGTGGAGGCTCTAAACAGTCCGGCACCCGAGCCGGAGACGCACCACCGAGCGGAGGACCCTCTTTTTCACGAGGATGAGGACCTAGCCCTTATCTATGAAGGGAGGAAATTTTATATGGAGTGCATTGACGGCTCAAGGGTGGTCGTTGCCCCCGACACACCGGGGAAGAGGCCGGCCTCATCGGTAATGCCCCTTCCTCTAATCAAAAGCGAGCCCCTCGTCCCCAAGCCCCTAGTCGCCTGATTTCTCCTCCAAAGAGATGGTGTTCAAAGCGTCCATGCAGGGAAGTGGCTCCTTGAGGGAATCTCCCACAGGAGGCGCAAAAAGCACAAGCCGAGGGCATGGGGGCAGGCGAAAGTGCTCCCTTAGCTACCAGGTAACTGTGACTGCTGTATTTTGTAAAGGCACCATCTCGGGCCCTGACCCCCTATGTTTATTCGCAGGCGGACCTCTTTGTCTTCCATGGAAGCAAGAGCGAGGGCCGAAAAGATGACGACTTCGCACAGGGAAGCTGAAGTACGCTCTTCCCCGGGAATTACTCGCGAGGCTCTCCAACTCGAAGGCTTAGAGACTAGCTCGGCTACGCCATCCGAGGTCCAATGCGCCACTAATTATCGGCGGCGAAACACTTCCCTAAGGAACCCAGCCTTCTTAGATCGGGAGTTCAATGCACTCAGCGTGGTGGATGCGTACCTCGGGGCGACCAGAGGTGCTTTTGATGAGTCGCTGGACATCATATCGCAAGGTTTACGGGTAAGGCCTTACTCAAGTTCATATTGCTTCGGGTTCGTGCAGCTTCTTATTTGTTTAAACAAGTCTACCTATTATGGTAGTAGCCCCTAAGGCTTGGTATGGGCGAATGCGACCATATCAAGGCTTGAATAATGACCGTGCCTGGCGTTCTTGACAGGAAGCTCGCGCTAAGAATGATTAGCTGACTGAGGCGCTTACCCAGACCAAGGGAAAGCTAGATGCTGCCTTGGCCGAGGTGGAGCAGGTGAAAAAGTTCGCAATGGAGGTGCATGGTAAATGCTATTCGGGTATTGCCGTTACGGAAATGATCAGATGGCCTGATAATTGAATCCAATGTAGCAGCGGAAGCCCTAGGTCATCTTGAGAGAGACCTGAAGCAGGCCCGCGAGGATTTGATGTATGCATAATCGCAGCACCAAGCAAACCAGCATGTGGTTACCCAAAGGGTGGATGGCGTTAATGCGCTAAGGGCTAAAAATACTCGACAAGCCCGAGAAATTGAGAGCTTGAAGGCTCAAGTTGCAGCGCCAAGTAAATCATGCCCAGGTGAGAATTATCCGCGTTGTTTCAGCAGGCTGACTTGTGTTCCTTTGTAGTGTCTCTGTCCGGTCTGCCCCTTGATGCCCATGGTCTGGTACCCGAAGACATGGCGGCACATCTATTCGTAGTGCATGAGAATGCACAAAAATCGATGAAGGACATTTTCAGAGCTTCATGGCCCGAAGTGGTGCGAGTGCCTAAAGACATGGACATCCTTGCCGAGCAGCTAAAAAGAGCTCAACGCCGAATCCAGGCTTGGACGTTGTCCGCCTGCCGAGAAGGAGCGCGGGAGGCCTGGGCCATGGTTATGACCCAGTATAAGAGGCTTGACATGACGGCCTTGGCCGAGGTGGGACCCATGGGACCAGACGGAAAGGAAATACCTACTAGGCTTGCATATGAAAGTGTCATGCCTGATGCTCGATTCTCGCAGAAAGACTGTGCTCTGGATACCTTGATAGATGGTCTAGACCGGGTGTAATTATTTATTATTTTGTCTATGACTCTATGTACCGAAGTACTTTTTACATCAGTGTTCTGTCCGTACTTCCGAACTCTGTCAACCAGCCATCGGCTTCTACCTCCTCGGCCAGTGGCCGAGAAGTGTCCCATACTACTGGCCGAGGTAATCGGACTAGATGCTTTGGGTGACCAGGCAATCCGGCTATATGGTTCGAACGACGAGAGGGAGGCGAAGAGTTATGTTATATTACTTTTTAACGTAAGAAACATCTTCCGAGAAAAATAGTTCTTCCAACAGTTCCTTAATTTCCTCGGGTAGCTGTGCCAAACACATGTGTCCGAAGACGGGTGACCTCGGGGGTAAGGCCCCTGTCCGGGGTTTTGACAGACCCTATCCACGCTAATCCGATGTCATGGCCGACCGATTCAAACATTTAAGAGTGCTAGCTTTTGGCTTTGTCCGTCTGAGGTACTACACCAGAGAGTAACAATCATAATGGTGATCCCTTTACCCCTTAGCCGAATGATCGGGAACGTAAGGGGCAATTACAGGAGCCGGGCAACCCAGCTTGGCCAAATCTTAAGTCGAATCGATGCATATTATGGCTTGAAGGACAATGGATGTAAGGGGTGGAACGACGCATGTTTTGAAAAAGAACATGCCATAATAATATTTGTTCTCGAGGTCATTCGAAAGATGTCCCCGAGGTGTCTAAAACAAAGAAGTAAAGAAAAAAAGAAGTAAAGTGCTGTATGTACCTAGACGGGCGGTGTTCGGGGTTTCAACCATAGAAGCGTCAGAGCAGAGCCACATTCCAGGGGTTAGGCTCTAGACGTCCGTCCTCTGGATCCCGAATGTGGTAAGCGCCTCCGATTAGTACCTGGTCGACGATGAATGGCTCGTCCCACCTAGGGGAGAGTTTATGTTTCTAATTCTCTGGATGGAGCCTCATGACCAGGTCCCCGACATTGAAGGCCTTTGCATGGACCTCCCTGCTGTGGTAGCGCCAGGCTTGCTATTGATAGATAGTCGACCGTGCCTGAGCGACGTTGCGTTCCTCTTCGAGGGCGTCTAGGGCATCTTGCCGATCGATTTTGGCTTCCCATTCTTCATACATGTGTATCCGAGGTGCGTCATGTATGATGTCGCAGGGGAGGACAGCCTCGGCGCCGTATACCATAAAGAACAGGGTGTATTCAGTGGACCTGTTCGGTGTGGTGCGCAAGCCCCATAGGACGGAATCGAGTTCCTCTACCCACTTGCAATCAGCTTTTTTAAGGGCACGTACTAGCCTTGGCTTTATGCTAATTAAGATTAATCCATTTTCCTGTTCTACCTGCCCATTTGACTGTGGGTGGTATACGGATGCATAATCAAGCTTGATGCCCATTTTCCCGCACCATGCTTTGACCTCTTTTGTCGTGAAATTTGTCATGTTGTCTGTAATCAGACTATGTGGGATACCGTAACGGTGTACTACCCCGGAGATAAACTCAATTACTTGGGCAGCTTTGGCCGAGGTGACTGGTTTTGCTTCGATACATTTAGTGAATTTGTCAACCATGACAAGTAAGTATTTATTTTTTCTTGATCCGCCCTTGAGAGGGCCGGCCATATCTAGCCCCCAGACCATGAAGGGCCAAGGATAGGGATAGTGCGGAGAACCGTGGGGGCATGTGGCTTTGTTTGGCAAACACTTGACAACCTGGGCAACGTTGTACTAATGCGGAGGCGTCGGTGCCCACAGTCGGCCAATAGAAACCAGCTCGTAAGGCTTTACTGACCAATGTCCGAGCAGCGGCGTGATATCCGCTCATGCTGGAGTGTATTTCCTGAAGTAGTAATCTTCCTTCCTCCTTGGATATGCATCGCTGGAGGACGCCCGTAGTGCTTAACTTATAGAGTTCTCCTTCGTGAACCTTGTAGGCTTTAGATTGCCTTACTATCCGACGTGCGTCGGTTTGGTCATCAGGGAGTTCCTTATGGAGCAGGTATGCAAGTAGCGGCTGGGTCCAGGGTGCGATGACTGCCATGACTTCGTGTGCGGAATCCGTTTCATGAATGGCCGAGCCACCCATTATGCCTTGTTCTCCATCATCCTCGGGTGGGGCAGGTCGCCCGACATCGTTTGATGCCGGCGTTCCCTGTCATCTTGCCAGACCACGGATGGCTTAAAGAGCCGTTCAAGGACGGTATTATCAGGGACTTTGTCCTGTTTGGTGCCCATTCAGGCAAGTATGTGTGTGGCCTGGTTGCTATCTCGGGGTATGCGATGAAATTCCAGCCACTCGAACCTAGCCGAGATCTTTAAGACGACATTCCGGTAAGCGATCATCTTTGGGTCATTGGAATCGAATTCACCATTGACTTGGGAGATGGCAAGGTTTGAACTGCCTCAGACCTCCAGGCGTTTAACGCCCATGGAGACTGCTATCCGGAGTCCGTGTAACAGGGCTTCGTATTCGGCCGTGTTGTTGGAGTCTATATACATGATTAGTAGTACGTATTGTATGCTGTCTCCCGTGGGTGTTGTGAGCACTACGCCAGCCCCTAGGCCAGCAAGCATTTTGGAACTGTTGAAGTACATGGTCCAATGTGAATAGGTGCTATATTCTTGGGGGAGTTCGGCCTCTGTCCATTCGGCCACGAAGTCGGCCAGCACCTAAGATTTAATAGCTCGGCGTGGTCGATAGGTGATTTCAAATGGTAGGAGCTCTATTGCCCATTTGGCTATACGCCCCGTTGTGTCCCTGTTGTTCATTATGCCACTTAATGGGACATCGGATGCCACGGTCACTGAGCACTCTTGAAAGTAGCGCTAAAGTTTCCGTGACGCCATAAAAACGGCGTAGGCTATCTTTCGAGAGTGAAGGTAGCGTGTTTTGCAACGGGGTTAGGACCTCAGAGACGTAGTAATTGGGCTTTTGGACCTGGAACTTATGGCCCCCCATGTCTCGTTCGACCATGAGCACTACGCTGGCCACCTGGTTTGTAGCCGAGATGTACAATAACATCGGCTCACATTTGCCTAGTGCTGCTAAGATGGAATTGGTGGCTCGGAGGGCTTTGATGTCTGCCAGGGTTGATGTGGCCTCCTCGGTCCATTTGAAATTCTTTGTCTGCTTTAATAGCTTATACAAAGGTAAAGCTTTTTTCCCGAGTATTGATATAAAGCGAGTTAATGTTGCCATGCATCCTGCTAGCTTTTGTACATGCTTGAGCTCTGTTGGTACCTCTAAGCGGTCCAGGGATTGTATTTTTGCTAGATTAGCCTCAATCCCTCGGCTGGATATGATAAAGCCGAGGAGTTTGCTGGCTGGTACTCCGAAGACGCATTTATCCGGATTGAGTTCAATCCGATACTCCCGTAAACTGGTGAATGTGTCACGAAGGTTGTCTACCAGTTGTCCGACATGTTTGGTTTTTATGACCACATCGTCTACCACTACAAAAAAAACCACTTCCGTGATGATACGCGTTTGTCACAGTAGGTCACGTTTTCTATCATTCATGTACATCCATGACGATTTTATGACAGAATCAAGATAGTCATACATGTGCTGTCGTAGAAGTGTTCCATGACAATACCAAAATTATCATCACGGAAGTGTCCACTTCCATGATGATAAATGGCGCATCATGGAAGTTCCTTCATCAAGGGTAACCGACACATGGCATCCACCGTAACGGGTCGCCGTTAACCTATCGGGTTCCGGTTTGGATCCGATAACCCGTTAACAGCCCGAACCAATGGGGATTTTCCACGTGTAAAATTCTCAATGGCCAGAGGAACCACGTGTCGGCTCAGTGTTGGGACAGATGGCATCCACTCATTGGACGGGAGGCGCCTATGATACGTTGACACATGGCACAGCCCAACAAAGGCCCATTCAGGTGAAAAGGCCGGCCCATTTGACTTGGTCAAAAGGTAGCGGGCCGGCCCACGGAAAGCCTGTTAACGGCCTGTTCGCATATAGCCCATTTATAACCCGCTAACTCACGACCCGTTATGGCCTATCCGAATTAGGCCCAGTAGCGTCATCTGGGCCGTCCAATATGATTCCAGCCCGTTGTAACTTCCGGCCCATGTATGGCCCATGACGTCTTTCGGCCCATACGAGGCCCTTTGTAACTCTAGGCCCATTAAAGGCCCGTGGTGAAACTGGCCCATAATGAACAGTGTATCGCTTTATACCCATTAACGGCCCATTATTTCATTGGGATGTTTCCAGCCCGTGTTAACTTTCAGCCTTCTAAGGGCCCATTTATTTTTGGGCTCATTTCCAGCATTCGGTTACTTACGGTCTGTTACTGGCCTGTTTCGCTTGTGGGCCAAATTCAGCCCGTGGTTAGAGTCAGCCCATTTGTGGCCCATTAACCCGTTGGGCTGTTTTCATAGCGTCATCAAATACGGCCCATTAACGACCTGTGATGCATGTCGATAGAATTAAGCCCGTTATACATTTCGGCCTATTAACGGCCCATTATGGTCGGGCCATAAATAGACGATTTCCACTCTAGCCCGTTTACGGTCCATTTTGCGGACCGTTATTGGTCCATGAATAGTACGACCCATGTTTGGCCAATCGATCATACGGCCCGTAGAAGGCCCATTGATTATACCACCCATAGAAGGCCCGTGGATCCTACGGTCCGTAGGAGGCCCATGGTCACTATAGCAGGTAGCAGGACCATGGTTACAATGGTCTGTATGTTGCCCATGGTTATTGTGGCCTACTTATAAAAAATAGGTTATTGTGGCCACTAGAAAAACGCGAAAAAAGAACTGTAGTGACTACAAGCAAACAACTAAACAAGACAATAAGGAAATAAATAAGCATGCAACTAACGCTAGGCTATTACGTCTATTATACATATTACATCCACTGGGCATCAAAATTCGCCACCAGTGCAAATATAGGGAACAAAGCAGCATATTACATACACTGGCCGTCTAAATTGTCCACCATTGCAAATAAACGCGGCAGCAAAACAAGTCCATAACTGAAACAACTTCAGAAGAGCTCAAGAAATGTTATCCTGGGTATCCACCATGCTGACGTTAAGCTTAGCAAGCTTATTAGCTTTCTCCTGTTTGGCGCTAAAATCCTCCAATGCTTGCTGTTGCACCAGAAAGTATGCATCTGAATTCTCCAGGGACTTCCGTAATCCTTCAGCTTCTTATCACAACATAGCTGATCCATGTCTTTCAGCTTATAGTTGAGACTCAAGAAACTAAACTGATTCAAACAGTGAGTTCGAAGAGCTTGTGCCAGCGGTAGTAGCCAGTAACTCGAACACTACACCAAGACATGACTTTGGGGTTGTCTCATTGTCTTCAAGATAGTTTTCCTTAGCTGTTTTATCAGCTTTGTAGGAGACCAACAAGTATGTCTCACTATATTGAACCTTATCTGCATTACTTCCTTTACCATTGCTTAATAAGGTACTCTTCCCCAATATTCTGTCAGCATTCCAAAAGAAGAAACAAGCAGACACATAATAGGTTTAGCATGCAGTATATGAAACTTATTTCGGTGAACCAGTTCAGTAGTAAGGTGGATAGTATTAAACTACAAGTCTTCTATTACCAAGTAGTACATAATAAAATCATCAAACAAACATATATCTATGTCCTATGGTCACTGCATTGTCTTGCCAAATCAAAATAGAGACACGGTTCAAATCATATCAGTTCAAGACAAAGCAACATTGAAAGAATACAAGTGTGGGAAACTACACGGCACAACAAGATTTCAGATGGGTGCCACGGGTATACATGTACAACAACACTATTGGCTATGTTGTGATGCTAGTAATGTGCATGATATGAGAAGTCAACTGTATACACAATTGAAATTGAAAGCAACAGAGCAATTTAGAAGAGCAAACCTGTTAAAGAAACATGCTTAAACATACGTGTTGTGCCATTGGAGTTTCGATTGGATCCTTCAATTTAAAAATAAGTTTGTATGAGTAAATACAGTGATACAAGAGCAAATCAGTATGCACCATAGCAATGGAATCTTAAATGAGAACAATTGTTCTTCAGGTTTAAGCACTTGTTCTACACGAACAGAGTACAGTAAGACGCAGGCATATAGTACTTAAAAATAAAAATAAGCTCATAGACCTTACCACATTCTTGGTTCGGGACCAGTACAGAACAAGGCGTTCCCAGTCATCGTCTCGTAAATGTGTCTCAGGAGAACGTAAGGGAATTTGATGAGTTTCTTTGCCAATGAAGTACATTTTCTTCAGGTAATTCCGATACTGCCACCAAGCATTCTTGAAGATAGCAGAGGTATTAGCACAGGTTACCTCATCCCGAGTGTCCAAATTGGTCCTTCTCTATAGAGAAAAATGGGAACATTTGCTGTATTATAACCAGCATGGAGGTAGAATATATGGGACAAAGCAAAGTAATTACCATGAATAACATTACTTACACATAACTCCTGGACGAACACCTGCAACTGGCATTTTCCTTCATCTTCAGTATAATATTTCCATGATGGGAAGATACACACATAGGATTTAACAACATCAAATGCGATAGATGCTAAACTATGAATGGATGGTTGTGCTTCGTCCACAGAAATAGGTGTACTAACTGGTGGAGTTGGGGTTCGTCGTGGTAGTACTGGCGCTTTGGGCACTAGAGCTGCCTTACTAACTGCTCTTGTTTGGGAGCTCTGTGGTGGAGATGGTGCTGTGGCAACTGGAACTAGGTTACTATCTGCTGGGGTTGGGGTTAGATTGGGTGAAGCTGGTTCTATGTCCATCGTACCAGGGGTACAATATGCGAGAGTCTGGGTTATGTTTGGTAGGGCTGGTTCTCGTGCATGTACAACCGGGGTGCTATCTCCACCAAGAGGTAGCACTGTTTTATTTGAAGACCGTGTTTTTACTCCACTAGATACTGCCATCGCCCGCTCCAATCCAAATGGCTGATAAACAAGAAACGTAGTTGAATGTACGAACCTTGTATGAGAGACATATGCAATAGATAGTGCGGAAAAAAGAGGGCATGAAATAGTTCACATGTATATTGTTTAACTAAAAAGGATAGCATGACTTAATTTCACAGATATGATGTCTATCTAAACTGGATAGCATAGCATGACATAATTCAAAGATATGATGACTAACTAAACAGGATGGCATCAGATAATTATATGATGTCTTTAGTAAACAGGTTCGCATGACATAATTCACATACATGTTATCTAAGTAATCAGGATCGCATGATATAATTCACATATTTGATTTATATACTAAGCAGAGGGCATTCGCATATATGATGTCTGAACTAAGAACATGGTGTTGAATATTGTGTATATGATATCTAAACTATGCAATGCAAGACACCATAAGCATGATATGAGCATTATAACCGTGCCAAGTTAGAGCATACACCTCGGTGGGGGAATAGGACTGGTCATCTGTCTCTGAATCCATCTCTGAGGAGCTATCGGGGCCTAGCAAGAGATCTGCTTCGACAGGTAGCACAGTCTGCTCTGAAGACCTTGTTTCACTCCAGATTTTTCCATCACCCACTCAAATGGCTAATTCATAGGAAGAGTAGTTGAATGTACAAACATTGTCGACAAATAGAAATGTAATGAAGAAAAGGATTGGCAAGATATCATTCAAATATATGATGCCTGATTAAACAGGATGGCATTGCATATTTCACATATATTATGGCTGGCTAAAAGAGATGAGATTGCATAATTCACATATATGATATAGAAACTAAACAGGTGGCATTACAGAACATGTCTAAACTAAGCAGAGGACATATATGATGTCGAAAGTAGGCACTGTAGGGCAACATATGCATGATATGACCAACATCACCATGCCAAGTTAGAGCAAACACCTCGGCGGGTAAATAGGAGTGGTCAGCTCCGTCTGAATCCGCCTGAGAACAGATATCTTCCTCTAAATTACAATCTGGAGGGGGGAGGGTTTGCCATTGCACCCACCATGGAGCGATGTCTGCATGACATTGTATTGCCGCGCAAAACTATTCTCTTTTTATCTACATGTTCAGCATGACTGTGTACAATATCTGACATGCATACGGAAAAAGTATAGTGAGATTATGTGAGGAGAGCATGCAGAAATCTAAAGTGATGGTAACAACCAGTGGATAGATCCAAAAATAATGATAGCAGGCTGATGATAGTTTTAATTTAATAAAAAGACAGATGATGATTGCTTTACTGTTTGTTTCCCATCCAAGATGAATAACATAGGCATACCCTAGATGAACCAGATAATAGACAGAGATACTATTCATTGTTGCCTTGATATGTGCCCCACAAGCATTTTAAAACTCAAGTTTGAGCATTAATTTGGACCTGACTTGGAGTCTAAGAGGTGAACAGGACGATAAAGTAGCAGGTAATATTAAGCAATGCATAACATAAGCAGAAACAAAAGAGTGCGACCTCTCTTGTGGACCCATGTACTCCTCATGATCATCTGCTGAGTTGATGATGGTGATTCAGTTGCGGTGGGTGCCGGCAACAGGGAAGAAGATCTGAGGTGGTGAAAGACGGTCAGAAATCGTGATGTCTAGTATGGTAGATGCTTCTGTTGATGGAGTAGCTCAGGTGAGGTGGACGACGTCACGGCAGGAGCAGGACAAACCACACAAAGTTTTCTTCGACATCTATCTGTAACTGAAATGATTCTGTAAGGGCTACTTCGACCTGCAGGATTCTAAAAATGCAGGGATAAAAAAAACACCGTGATACACTGATGCACGCACGTGCTAAGCAAATGAAAAAAAAGGCTTTCGCAATCGCATCTAGATACCGTCTGCAAGCGAGTGTGGGCGATGCATGGGTCAATCACAGACGGCAACGGAAAACCGTGTGCACCGGCAAGAATCGTAAGTGACAGTCTGTTAGTTTGACTTGTGTGCGATGACAAACAATACAAGCGACGGATAACAAATTTGACTCGTGTTGGATGCCAAAAAATAGAAGTGACGGTTTGTGAAATTCACCCGTGGGCGATTACATTGACGGACACTAAAAAAAAGTCACCGGCGACGGGCGGCGCCGCTGCACAGCACGGAGCTCGCCGGTCACCGGATCATTGCTTCGCCGTCGGTCACCGGAGTAGCTTTCTCATCGGTGTTGGAGGAGCGCCTCCTCCTCGGTCGCCGGAGCAGCTTCCTTGTTGGTGTTGGAAGTGCGCCTCTTCATCATGGATTCACCAGATTTGCAGGCTGAGGCGGCCGTAGAGCATGAGGACTGCGAGCACCAACACAAGTAGCAGCATCAACGCCGCCAAACCCGCATGGCCGCGGCCGTGGAACCAGTCGATGCCGCAGAGTTTGTTGCCGCCAATGCAACAACTCGTCACCAAGTCCTCACCACATCCATCGGGCGGAGCATGTAGGAGAAAGGAATCTTCTTAGCAACTTGGAAAAATGAGAAAACAGAGAAGATAGGGGAAAGAGGATGTGCTCACCGTTGCAATGTCGCGGTTCCTCCGGTGGCCCACTAACGACGAGAATGCCCATGGTCTCGCTCTCCCACTGCCGCACTACTCCTAGATCAGCGGCCGGGAAGGAGGGCGCCCGATGGCAAAGTCCTCTAGAACGGAGACCGGGCTCGTCGGTAGTTCTTCCATGAGCTCGTCGCGGGTTGCTGGCGTGACGAAGCACCTCAGCGGCGGCTCGATGCCCCCCGGTCGACTGGCCGCGGCCTGCTGCGTGGCTCAGCCAAGGTCGCGGTGCTGCACACTGCCAACACGACGAGGGGGCCGAAGCGGAAAAATGGCAGAGCAGACGGCGGCTCGCTGCAACCACGGCAAACGCCAAGAGAGAAAAGTGGATCGGTGCTTGCTCCATGTGCGTTGCTGCACGAGATTGACTAGATGTATGGATGACCGTGGTGAGGAGCTAAGGCTTTTTTTTAATACGTGAAGAGATAAGGCTGGATGTGTGGATGTGGTGGATGACCGTGAAAGAGATAGGCTAGATATTTTCTAGTGTGTGGATGGATGGATGCATTGCCACCTCATCGATCCATGGCTTCAATGACTTCACCAATAAGAATTCAACACACGCATGTGTGTTTTCTTGCCACTCATTTTTTTTAAAATTGTTGTCACAAAAAATTGTCAAATTTTCTCGAATTTTTATCACAACATGCTGAGATCATATCATGACACCATGACAAGTTTCGTAGTTTTTAGACTTCATTTACATTTTCTGGAATTAAAAAACCAATAAATTCCATGTATGTCGGTGATTCTTGGCACCTAGATCTTTGAAATTTCTTTTCATTTCTTGTATATGTCATACAAATATACTCAAGATGCAAAATATGATTTTTCAAACCATTTTTCTGCAGTGTTTCTTGAACTCGTGGTTCAAATTTGAATTATATCCATTAAATGTCTACAAATGCACTTAATGACTTAAATATAGCAAATGAGCTCTGAAAAATTCCAAATTTCAATACGGAGTATTATATGGTATATGTTGGGTGTATAAAAAAAATTCAAGGTCAAACGACGAAAAAAGTTCAATTTGCCTTGTAATTGGTGCATTCACTCTCAAAACCACGATCGTTCATCGGAGATGGCTCAATTTCTAAATAGTGTACATAAAAAAAATTGTGAAATCTTCTCAAATTTTTACAGCAACATATTGAGATCATACCATGACACAATGTCAAGTTTCATATTTTTCAGACTTTATTTATATTTTCTAAAATTAATAAATAGGTAAACTCCATTTTCGTGCTTTACTCTTGCTACTTAGATCTTTACAAATTACTTTTATTTTTTGTATATGTCATATAAACATACTCAAGACCCTAAATATGATTTTTCAAACCATTTTGTGCACTATTTCATCTACTCGTAGTTCAAATTTGAATTATATCCATTAAATCTCTACAAATGCACTTAATGACTTAAATATAGCACATGAGCTCTAAAAATTTCCAAAATTCAATACAGAGTATTATATGGTATATATTGGGTGTATAAAAAATTTCAAGGTGGAACGATGAAGAAAATTTCAATCCGCCTTCTAATCGGTGCATTCACTCTCAAAACCACGATCGTTCATCGGAGATGGCTCGATTTCTAAAGAGTGTACATCAAAACTTTTGTGAAATCTTATCAAAATTTTACAGCAACATATTGAGATCATATCATGACACAATGCCAAGTTTCATATTTATCAGACTTTATTTAGATTTTCTAAAATTAATAAATCGGTAAACTCCATTTTTGTGCTTGACTCTTGCTACATAGATCTTTACAAATTGCTTTCATTTTTGTATATGTCATATAAATATACTCAAGACCCTAAATATGATTTTTGAAACCATTTTGTACACTGTTTCATGTGTGACGCCCCCGGCTCAATCGTGCACTAATCATACACGCAAATGCACACGATCAAGCCTAAGGACTCATGGGAAGATATCACAACACAACTCTAAAGCATAAATAAAGTCATACAAGCTTTATATTACAAGCCAGGGCCTCGAGGGCTCGAATACATAGCTCGATGGCATACAAGCGTCAGCGGAAGCATCAGATATCTGAGTACAGATATTAAAAGAGAAACAGAAGGGCCTATAGAAAGGCGGGGCAAAATAAAACACTACGATCGAAAGGCGCAGGCCTCCTGCCTGGGACCCTCCGAACCTACTCCTGGTCGTCAGTCAACTCGTAGTAGTATACACCCTCGGGGTAGTAGTAGCGATCATCGGCGGGGACAGTTGTCTCAGGGGCTCCGTCATCTTGGTCACGACAAACTGATATGGGGAGAAAAGGAAAACAAAGCAACCGTGAGTACTCAGAAGTACTCAGCAAGCAAGGATCTACACTACATATGCAACATTATCAAAGGAAGGCTGTATATGTGGACTGGGCTGCAGAAATGCCAGAATAAAGGGAAGGCCTAGTCCTATCGAAGACTAGCATCTTCAGCGGTCTTGCAGCAATAGAAGAGAGCAGAACAGATCAATATAATGTAGCAGTAATGATATCAACCTCACCCAAAGATCCTTTCTCGACTCACTGCGAGAAAGCAATCCCAGAGCCATACAGTCATCGACCTCGACCTGAGATCCCTTCTCGACTCCCTGCGAGAAGCAATCCCAGAGCCTCATATCCAGGTCTCATCTCAAGTTCTAGCTGTATCGATCGGGATACAACTCCGAGTGTCCGTTACCGTAGGACAGGCTATCGATAGATGTTTTCTTCCCTGCAGGGGTGCACCAACTTACCCAACACGCTCGATTAACTCTGGCCGGACACACTTTCCTGGGTCATGTCCGGCCTCGGCCAAACGACACACCGCAACCCTACCTAGAGCTCAGCACAGAGGTCCCCGCCGGTCTACATCCTAAGCGCAAGGGGGTCTTGGCCATCGCCCCTCGCCCTCCGGGTCGTTGCGTGCCGGGCGAACCAGGCTCCACCCCTCAGGATGGTGCCGGCCCGGCCCGGCCGCAGTGCTGAACTGGACGTCTGACAAAGCTTTCGGCTGATGCTACGATGCAGAACGCCCATACTATGCCCACGTGATGGTTAGTGCTATCAGACCAGAGGCCTGCTCGGATCAAATATCCAAATCGTTAGTGGACTAGGGCTTGCGGTAACGAGCAGAGACTCACGAAAGATGTGACCCCGTCGCCCCGTCTCGAGGACTTGCGGAAAGGGCCAAGAATGCCCGGCCACGCCTCGTATTCTCACTCGGGCACCACACAGGCACCCGTCCTCATAACACTCGCCTCTCAGGCGCACGCGGGTACCCCTCAGGGGCGACCCGCCTATCCAAGTAACAGTGTAAAGTCCAAGTATCCGTGTGTCCATAACATCAGAGGAATCCGAGGTATCACCCTCGTTGAATTCCCACTCGATGTATCTGTCAAGGTGAACTCGGAGGAATCACCCTTGATGGGTTCACACTCGGTGTGTTGCACGACAGCGTCGTTACCGGAAGTGGTGAAGGAGGAATCACCCTCGATGACCACGACCAAATAGCTACTCTACAGAGTTAACATCAGGAGTGATACAAGAGGTTTCACCCTCGGCACTCGATAGTAACGCTGCAGTGTCGTTACAACTAAGGGGGGGTGATGTGTGGTGTCGGGGCCTGGTCTTCAATCCCGTTGATCGGGTCTTCTGATAATCCAGCGGGACAGTCGGGATAAGTGGGGTCACTGATAGGTCTCTACCCAGCCTAAACTAAGCAGTTTAGGATATGCAGGTAATTATCAACAACAGGTTACAATAAACAGGCTATGCATCAGAATAGGTAAAGCAGCAGCAGCAGCAATTCTAATGCAAGCATGAGAAAAATAGAATGGGCGATATCAGGATGATCAAAAGGGGGGCTTGCCTGGTTGCTCGGCGGCAAGGTTGTCAACGGTGTCGTCGGGCTCCGGAGCTGCGTCAGTCTCGGGGACTACGTCGGTACCGGAATCTACCGGAAAGAAGTAACAAAGGGGAAGCACAATAAATAACAGAGCAATCAAAGCATCACAAAGCGTAGCATGGTAAATATGTGGTGCTAGAGGTGACCTAACGTATGGTTGCACGTCACCGAGGAAGGAGGAATCCATCCGGGAATGTTTTCCCGGTTCCGGTCATTTGTCAGACAGACGACCGAAGGGAACGGTTCCATATTCGGATAGTCAGGGACATGTGACGGACGAACGGACTACGTATTCGGATTCGTCTCGTCGTTCTGAGCAACTTTCATGTACAAAGTTTTTCGATCTGAGCTACGGATTATTTTATATGAATTTCTAAAGATTTAAACATTTTCTAAATTATTTTAAATCAGAAAATGTATTATTGCATCAGCATGATGTCATGCTGACATCAGCAGTCAACGTTGACCGTTGACTGGGTCAACCTGACAGGTGGGTCCCTCCTGTCAGTGACTGTTAGCCCTAACTAACAAATTAATTAGGTTAATTAGTTAATTAGGTTAAATTAAACTAGATTAATTAAGTTAATTAATTATTTACTTAATTAGTTAATTGAGATTTATTTATTTATTTTTATTCCTTTTTCTTTTTTAACCTTTTTTCTTAATTAACGTTCTGGGGCTGTGGGCCCCTGCTGTCGGTGGCACAGAGGCCAGCGGGCGCGAGGGCGACGGGCGCGTGGGTGCGGGCGCAGCCACGAGCGCCCGATGGGGGCGAGCCCGGGTGCGCGGGGCAGCAGCGGGCTGTGAAGGTGGGCGTGGGGAGCGATGGCCGGGCAGGGCGAGCAGCGGCGGCCTTCGGCGTCAGCAGCAGTGCGGGACGGGGCAGCGGGCGGGGCCGGCGCGGGTGAGCGCGCGTGGCAGGGGCGGTAGCGGACGCGCACGGCGGCGAGTGGAGTGGGAGAGCACGGCGCGCTGTCCGCCACGTGGGGACGGGCCAGGAGGCGGCGGCCGGCAAGCAGCAAGCAGAGCAGCGCGACAGTGGAGCAGGAGCGGGCGACAGAGGTGGATGGCGGCGACGCGAGCGGCCGCGGGCGGGGACACGGGCCCGAGCGTGTCGAGGCGCGGGCGCGCGGTGAGTGCGGGGCGAGGGGAAGAGGAGGCCGGGGTTTGGCCTCACCGGCGTTGACAGGGAGAGGGTCGGCGAGGCTCGATGGAGCCGGCGGGGAAGAGGACGAGGAGGCGAGGTCCGGCGACGGCGTCCGAGCACGGCGAGGGACTCCAGCGAGGTGGTGGTGGCGACGGGCGACGAGGGCGGTCCGAGGCGGCGAGGGGGCGAACGGCGTCGAGGGAGGGGTTCGTCCACTCCGATCCAGATCGGATCGGGAGGAGGAGAGAGCGAGTGGGGGGAATGGGGGATCGGCTAGGGTTTCGGTTGGGTCTGCTGCGAGGCCATATAGGCCAGGGGGCGAGCGGGGGAGTGGGCCGGCCGACCGGCGGTCCAGCTGGGCCACGACTCAGTGGAGGGGGGTTCTGTTTTTTTTTATTTTTGGCTTTATTTCTTTTTCTTATTTTCTTTTCTCTCATTTTCTGTTTTGTATTTTCTTTTTAAACCAAATGACTTTTGCAAAATATGATACTTGCCAAAATAAATGATGTGCAATATTTACCACTGTAAAATGGTTTGGAGCATAAATGATTTTATCTTTATTTTATTTAATTGAAAAAGGGTTAAATAACTCTGTTTTGTGGTTGTTAGAGTCACATAATTTATCTAGTATATGTTGAATATAATTTTAGAATTGTCTCTGGATTATTTACAATATTATGAACAATTTAGTTTTCAATTTTGAACAATTTTTATTTTCACTTTCAGTTTGAATTTCCAATTGACTTTGAATTTGAAATGAGATATGATACAAATGATATTTAAGCACTGTTGATCCTGGTGACATGGCATAATCAAAAGGGGATTACTGTAGTTAACCACTGGGGGTGTTACAAGTCTCCTCCACTAACAAGAATTCTCGTCCCGAGAATTCAGAGGTAGAAGGAAAAACTTCGGGGTATTCCGCACGAAGATTATCCTCGCGTTCCCAAGTGGCTTCATCTTCAGTATGATTGGACCACTGCACCTTGAGGAACTTGGTAACCTTTTGACGGGTCCGACGTTCAGCTTCATCGAGAATGCGGATCGGATGCTCCTTATAAGATAGATCATCTTGCAATTCGAGCATCTCGTGGTCCACTGCGCGGTGCGGAGATTCCTTGAAATAACGACGAAGTTGCGACACATGGAAGACGTCGTGGATATGAGAGAATTGCGGCGGCAACTCCAATTTATATGCTACCTGACCACGTATAGCAATTATGCGGAAAGGACCAATGTAGCGCGGAGCTAGCTTGCCCTTGATTCCAAAACGGTGGGTGCCCTTCATAGGGGTGACACGTAGATAAGCTTGATCACCGGGTTGATAAGTCAAACCCCATCGTTTGCGATCATAGTTGCTCTTCTGGCGGTCCTGAGCCGCCTTGAGGTTTTCTCGAACGATACGGACTTGTTCTTTGGCGTGTTGAATAATATCCGGACCCACGAGCGGTCGTTCCCCAGTTTCTGACCAATTTAGAGGGGTTCGACACTTACGTCCATATAGAACTTCGAAGGGAGCCATTTTCAAGCTGGCTTGATAGCTGTTGTTATAAGAGAACTCGGCATACGGGAGAGATTCTTCCCACTTCTTGCCGAAAGAAATAACACAAGCTCGTAGCATGTCTTCAAGCACTTGATTGACTCGCTCGACTTGGCCTTGGGATTGTTGATGATAAGCTGAACTCCAGGTAATATGAGTTCCCGTAGCTTCTTGGAAACTTTCCCAGAACTTTGAGGTGAAAAGACCGCCACGGTCCAAACTGATCTCCTTCGGAATACCGTGGAGTGAAACAATTCTGGAGATATATAACTCTGCTAACTGACTAGCAGTGATCGTCTCTTTGACAGACAGAAAGTGTGCAACTTTAGAAAGTTGGTCGACGACGACAAGAATAGCATCGTGACCCTTCTGTGACCTGGGAAGTCCTGTAATGAAATCCATCTGAACCTTATCCCATTTCCATAAAGGAATAGGTAACGGTTGCAGAATTCCAGCAGGCTTCTGATGTTCTGCTTTAACGCGACGACACACATCACATTCAGCAACATAGCGAGCAATGTCCTGCTTCATTCTAGACCACCAGTACCTTTGACGGAGATCACGATACATCTTGGTGCTACCCGGATGAATAGACAACGGGGTATCATGTGCATCCTTCATGACTTTGTCAGTCATAAGCTTGAAGCGAGGTACGACAATGCGGTTTCTGAAATACAAGGTTCCATCTTCAGACAGAGAGAAATCCCTGTACTTTTCAAGGTGAAGATTTTTCTTCATCAGATCAATTTCAGCATCTTTAGCTTGCGCATTCTTAACAGCTTTCTCGAGATCTGGTTGTATCACAAGGTTATTAAGAGATCCCTGTGGAACAATACGCAGATTCAGCTTGCACAGTTCCTCAAAAAGACGAGGTTGAGCTCGCCTAACCATGAGGTTGTCGCAATAGGACTTACGGCTTAAGGCATCAGCCATCATGTTAGCCTTGCTAGGGGTATAGGAAATACCCAAATCATAGTCCGCAATGGCCTCCATCCATCTTTGCTGACGGA
The DNA here is from genome assembly GCA_011799875.1 of Thinopyrum elongatum. Lineage (NCBI taxonomy): Eukaryota > Viridiplantae > Streptophyta > Magnoliopsida > Poales > Poaceae > Thinopyrum > Thinopyrum elongatum. The sequence goes on from CM022299.1 coordinate 168,068,020, forward strand.
GGTTTAGAGATGGCTGAGTGAACAAGTACTTCAGACTTTTATGATCCGTGTATATCTCGCAATGATTACCGAGAAGGTAATGTCGCCACAACTGCAATGCATAGATCACAACAGCTAGTTCTAGATCATGTACCGGATAATTCTCTTCATGTGGGCGCAATTGACGAGAGCCATAGGCAATCACTTTACGCTCTTGCATTAGGACACAGCCTAATCCTTCACGGGATGCGTCACAATAGATCACAAAATCTTTGCGAGAATCTGGTGGAGCAAGTACTGGGGCAGATGTCAGCTTGTCTTTGACTGTTTGAAAACTTTCTTGGCATTTGTCTGTTCATTCAAACTTAACGCCCTTGTGAAGCAGATCAGTCAAAGGCTTAGCAATCTTGGAAAAAATCTCAACAAACCGACGGCAATAGCTTGCAAGGCCAAGAAAACTTCTCACTTGCTTGACGTTCTTCGGAGGAGTCCAGTCAAGAATAGCTTGAACTCGTTCCGGGTTAACAGCAATTCCATCCTTGGAAATCACATGACCAAGGTAAGTTACTTCAGAAAGCCAGAATTCACATTTGGAATACTTGGCATACAACTGGTGTTCTCAGAGCCTTTCCAATACTAGACGGAGGTGTTCAGCATGTTCTTCTTTATTCTTCGAATAAACCAGAATATCATCTAGATAAACCACGACGAACTTGTCGAGGTAATCCATGAAGATATAATTCATCAGACGGGAGAATGTGGCTGGAGCATTGGTTAAGCCGAAGGACATGACCGTGTACTCGTAGGAGCCATAGCGAGTAACAAATGCAGTCTTGGGAATATCCTCTTCACGAACACGGATCTGATGATAACCCAACCTCAAATCAAGTTTAGAGAATACCGATGATCCAGCAAGTTGATCATGCAAATCATTGATCCGAGGAAGCGGATATTTATTCTGAATTGTGGCTTGGTTAATGGGCCGATAATCCTGAACCAATCGGTTAGTTCCATCCTTCTTCTTAACGAAGAGTGAAGGTGCTCCCCAAGCAGAGGAACTGGGGTGGATGAAACCCTTCTTAAGTGACGTGTCGATTTCCTCCTTAAGTTCAAGAAGGTGGTGCGGAGGCATCTTATAAGGACGCTTCGCAATAGGGGTCGTGCCTGGCTTCAAGTCGATGACAAACTCGACAGCTCTAGCAGGGGGTATTCCCGGAAGTTCTTCTGGAAACACATCTTGAAAATCACGAACAACTGGAACATTCTCGATGCCTTCAAGAGGTGAGGCATTCAATGCATTCAGAACATATATTTGAGTCTCAGCATCCCGAGCTATTCGGGCTGAGTATTTGACTGTCTGGCCAGAAGGGTGAGTGAGCCGGACTGATTCAGTGGCACAGTCAATCAAAGATTTATTGGGCTTCAACCAGTCCATACCCAGAATAATGTCTATGTTGGAGGTCTTGAGAGCAATGAGTGAAACGGGGAACATCAATCCTCCAATCACAATGTGATTACCGTGGCTTACCCTGGCAGTTTGCCAATTAGCCCCGGGTGACTGAATTACCAATGGGGTGGACATCTTCTCGAAAGGGATATCATGACTTCGTGCAAAACTTTCGGACATGAAGGAGTGCGATGCTCCAGAATCAAAGAGTACAGAAGCTGGGGTTTAATTCACTAGAAGGGTGCCCATCACAATGTTGGTGTCCTGTCGAGCTTCTTCAGTCTTGACATGGTTAACATGAACAAGCTGACTAGCCGGTGGTCTGGCATTACGATTTCTGCTAGGATGGTTTCGTCGGCCCCTTTTTCGGTCAACAGAACAACGTGATGAATTTTGCGGCTGACCCTGAGGATAGTTGAAAGCACGATGCCCTGGTTGTCCACACTTGCGGCATAAACCATCATTATGGGGAGGAGCTTTAACATTGGGTTGTCCACCCTGAATCGTTAGCTGTCTTGGCGGCGGAGGCAGACGAGGTGCAACATATGACGGTCTCGGTGCAGGGGCAGGTCGGTGATGTACATTGTGCGGGATCCACACTCGACGCTTCTGAACAGGCTGACCCGAGGATGAGCCAGCTTCATGAGTGCGCTTGAGCGACTCCTGGCATTTAGTCAGAGCTGTTTCAACTTGGAAAGATTTGCTGACAAGCGTTGCAAAGTCTGTGCAATCATGTACTGCCAGTGCAAGGTTTATGTCAGTACGCAGTCCTTCACGGAATTTATCCTGCTTGCGAGCGTCAGTGCAGACATCATCTTCAGCATAGCGGGAGAATTCGATAAATTTCCTCTTATATTCATCCACGGTCATTATACCCTGAGAGAGTTTGCGGAACTCCTGCTTCTTCTGGTCCATCAGACCTTGAGGAATGTACCGTGCACGAAAAGCTGACTGAAATTCCTGCCAAGTGGTTACAGTTTCAGTAGGCAACATACCCTTGTGGCTTTCCCACCATTGAGCAGCTGGGCCCTTCAGGTGGAATGTCGCAAAGGTGACGTAACTGCCAGGAGCAACATTAGCTGATTCCATCTCGAACAGGATGTCTCGAAGCCAATCATCAGCATCCATAGGATTGGTGGAGTTGCGGAAAACAGACGGGTTGAGGCGCACGAATTCTACCAGAGTTATTGGAGCATTCTGTTGCTGAGCATTCTGGTTTGGAAATTGAGCCATTAGTCCGGTCATAAGCTGCTGCATCATTGCGGCAATATAGGGTGGAGGTGGAGGATCGTCAGCCATCCTGCCAAATCAACAGGGGCAGTTTAGCAAGAAAAACTGCATGTGAATGGAGTTATTCATGATGTAACACGGGAAGAACAGGATAGGCATTAGATATATAATAGTAGTCGTCAAAGACATACCAATCCATGCACAGAGTTGGATTCAAACGGATAGTACGCGCACGGGAACGCTCGCAGCTAGACAAACTAGGCGGCGCGCATGCACGCGGTGAGGAATACAACAACATGACATAGCAAAGGCTACAACACGTCGGAGAAAACTGTCGGGGCGAGGGATCTGCAAGTGACAACACAGGGTGCCCTCGATAAAAGGATCCTGCAAGCAGAACCTGGTCCACAATCTTGAAGTAAGGGGGGAATATTTCAGAACACCGGATGGATGTGATCACGAGAACCTAATGTTGGAGTTAGTAAAATTTTAACCCGAATAGAAGAGAGATCAGAGTCCCAGAGTATAGACGAGGAATAAAAGATACTAATACCACCCATTTGGCGATGTGGGACTGTAAGCCACACAACCAAGTTAGTAAAACGGTTTTGGACCACTAGACTCAACTTCGGCCAAGGAGTTGGAAAGGGGGTTCCTACAGTCAGTCGGCTCTGATACCAACTTGTGACGCCCCCGGCTCAATCGTGCACTAATCATACATGCAAATTCACACGATCAAGCCTAAGGACTCACGGGAAGATATCACAACACAACTCTAAAACATAAATAAAGTCATACAAGCTTTGTATTACAAAGCCAGGGCCTCGAGGGCTCGAATACATAGCTCGATGGCATACAAGCGTCAGCAGAAGCATCAGATATCTGAGTACAGATATTAAAAGAGAAACAGAAGGGCCTATAGAAAGGCGGGGCAAAATAAAACACTACTATCAAAAGGCGCAGGCCTCCTGCCTAGGACCCTCCGAACCTACTCCTGGTCGTCAGTCAACTCGTAGTAGTATCCACCCTCGGGGTAGTAGTAGCGATCGTCGGCGGGGACAACTGTCTCAGGGGCTCCGTCATCTTGGTCACGACATACTGATATTGGGAGAAAAGGAAAACAAAGCAACCGTGAGTACTCAGAAGTACTCAGCAAGCAAGGATCTACACTACATATGCAACATTATCAAAGGAAGGCTGTATATGTGGACTGGGCTGCAGAAATGCCAGAGGAAAGGGAAGGCCTAGTCCTATCGAAGACTAGCATCTTCAGCAGTCTTGCAGCAATAGAAGAGAGCAGGACAGATCAATATAATGTAGCAGTAATGATATCAACCTCACCCAGAGATCCTTTCTCGACTCCCTGCGAGAAAGCAATCCCAGAGCCATACAGTCATCAACCTCGACCTGAGATTCCTTCTCGACTCCCTGCGAGAAGCAATCCCAGAGCCTCATATCCAGGTCTCATCTCAAGTTCTAGCTGTATCGATCGGGATACAACTCCGAGTGTCCGTTACCGTAGGACAGGCTATCGATAGATGTTTTCTTCCCTGCAGGGGTGCACCAACTTACCCAACACGCTCGATTAACTCCGATCGGACACACTTTCCTGGGTCATGCCCGGCCTCGGCCAAACGACACACCGCAACCCTACCTAGAGCTCAGCAAAGAGGTCCCCGTCGGTCTACATCCTAAGCGCAAGGGGGTCTTGGCCATCGCCCCTCGCCCTCCGGGTCGTTGCGTGCCGGGTGAACCAGGCTCCACCCCTCAAGATGGTGCCGGCCCGGCCCGGCCGCAGTGCTGAACTGGACGTCTGACAAAGCTTTCGGCTGATGCTACGATGCAGAACGCCCATACTATGCCCACATGATGGTTAGTGCTATCAGACCAGAGGCCTGCTCGGATCAAATATCCAAGTCATTAGTGGACTAGGGCTTGCGATAACGAGGAGAGACTCACAAAAGATGTGACCCCGTCGCCCCGTCTCGAGGACTTGCGGCAAGGGCCAAGAATGCCCAGCCACGCCTCGTATTCTCACTCGGGCACCACACAGGCACCCGTCCTCACAACACTCGCCTCTCAGGCGCACGCGGGTACCCCTCAGGGTCGACCCGCCTATCCAATTAACAGTGTAAAGTCCAAGTATCCGTGTGTCCATAACATCAGAGGAATCCGAGGTATCACCCTCGTTGAATTCCCACTCGATGTATCTGTCAAGGTGAACTCGGAGGAATCACCCTCGATGGGTTCACACTCGGTGTGTTGCACGACAGCGTCGTTACTGGAAGTGGTGAAGGAGGAATCACCCTCGATGACCACGACCAAATAGCTACTCTACAGAGTTAACATCAGAAGTGCTACAAGAGGTTTCACCCTCGGCACTCGATAGGAACGCTGCAGTGTCGTTACAACTAAGGGGGGGGGGTGATGTGTGGTGTCGGGGCCTGGTCTTCAATCCCTTTGATCGGGTCTTCTGATAATCCTGCGGGACAGTCGGCATAAGTGGCGTCACTGATAGGTCTCTACCCAGCCTAAACTAAGCAGTTTAGGATATGCAGATAATTATCAACAACAGGTTACAATAAACATGCTATGCATCAGAATAGGTAAAGCAGCAGCAGCAATTCTAATGCAAGCATGAGAAAAATAGAATGGGCGATATCGGGATGATCAAAAGGGGGGCTTGCCTGGTTGCTCGGCGGCAAGGTTGTCAACGGTGTCGTCGGGCTCCGGAGCTGCGTCAGTCTCGGGGACTACGTCGGTACCGGAATCTACCAGAAAGAAGTAACGGAGGGGAAGCACAATAAATAACAGAGCAATCAAAGCATCACAAAGCGTAGCATGGTAAATACGCGGTGCTAGAGGTGACCTAACGTATGGTTGCACGTCACCGAGGAAGGAGGAATCCATCCGGGAATGTTTTCCCGGTTCCGGTCATTTGTCAGACAGACGACCGGAGGGAACGGTTCCATATTCGGATAGTCAGGGACGTGTGACAGACAAACGGACTACGTATTCGGATTCGTCTCGTCGTTCTGAGCAACTTTCATGTACAAAGTTTTTCGATCTGAGCTACGGATTATTTTATATGAATTTCTAAAGATTTAAACATTTTCTAAATTATTTTAAATCAAAAAATGTATTATTGCATCAGCATGATGTCATGCTGACATCAGCAGTCAACGTTGACCATTAACTGGGTCAACCTGACAGGTGGGTCCCTCCTATCAGTGACTGTTAGCCCTAACTAACAGATTAATTAGGTTAAATTAAACTAGATTAATTAAGTTAATTAATTATTTAGTTAATTAGTTAATTAATATTTATTTATTTATTTTTATTCCTTTTTCTTTTTTAAACCTTTTTTCTTAATTAACGTTCTGGGGCTGTGGGCCCCTGCTGTCGGTGGCACAGAGGCCAGCGGGCGCGAGGGCGACGGGCGCGTGGGTGCGGGCGCAGCCACGACCGCCCGATGGGGGCGAGCCCGGGCGCTGGCCAGCGGCACTCGGCCAGCAGAGGCCATGGCCGGGGCGACACCGGTGCGCGGGACAGCAGCGGGCTGTGGAGGTGGGCGGGTGGAGCGATGGCCGGGCAGGGCGAGCAGCGGCGGCCTTCGGCGTCAGCAGCAGTGCGGGACGGGGCAGCGGGCAGGGCCGGCGCGGGCGAGCGCGCGTGGCAGGGGCGGTAGCGGACGCGCGCGGCGGCGAGTGGAGTGGGAGAGCACGGCGCGCTGTCCAGCCCATGTGGGGACGGGCCAGGAGGCGGCGGCCGGCAAGCAGCAAGCAGAGCAGCGCGACAGTGGAGCAGGAGCAGGCGATAGAGGTGGATGGCGGCGACGCGAGTGGCCGCGGGCGGGGACACGGGCCCGAGCGTGTCGAGGTGCGGGCGCGCGGTGTGTGGGGCACGGTGAGCGCGCGCGCGGTGAGTGCAGGGCGAGGTGAAGAGGAGGCCGGGGTTTGGCCTCACCGGCGTTGACGGGGAGAGGGTCGGCGAGGCTCGATGGAGCCGGCGGGGAAGAGGACGAGGAGGCGAGGTCCGGCGACGACGTCCGAGCGCGGCGAGGGACTCCAGCGAGGTGGTGCTGGCGACGGGCGACGAGGGCGGTCTGGGGCGGCGAGGGGGCGAACGGCGTCGAGGGAGAGGTTCGTCCTCTCCGATCCAGATCGGATCGGGAGGAGGAGAGAGCGAGTGGGGGGGGGGGGGGGGGGGGGGGGGGGGGGGGGGAATGGGGGATCGGCTAGGGTTTCGGTTGGGTCGGCTGCGAGGCCATATAGGCCAGGGGGCGAGCGGGGGAGTGGGGCCGGCCGACTGGCGGTCCAGCTGGGCCAGGCCCAGTGGAGGGGGGGGGGGGTTTATTTTTTTTTTTGGCTTTATTTCTTTTCTTATTTTCTTTTCTCTCATTTTCTGTTTTGTATTTTCTTTTTAAACCAAATGAGTTTTGCAAAATATGATACTTGCCAAAATAAATGCTGTGCAATATTTACCACTGTTAGAAAATGGTTTGGAGCATAAATGATTTTATCTTTATTTTATTTAATTGAAAAAGGGTTAAATAACTCTGTTTTGTGGTTGTTAGAGTCACATAATTTATCTAGTATATGTTGAATATAATTTTAGAATTGTCTCTGGATTATTTACAATATTATGAACAATTTAGTTTTCAATTTTGAACAATTTTTATTTTCACTTTCAGTTTGAATTTCTAATTGAGTTTGAATTTGAAATGAGATATGATACAAATGATATTTAAGCACTGTTGATCCTGGTGACATGGCATAATCAAAAGGGGATTGCTGTAGTTAACCACTGGGGGTGTTACATCATGTACTCGTAGTTCAAATTTGAGTTATATCCATTAAATGTCTATAAATGCACTTAATGCTTAAATATAGCAAATGAGCTCTGGAAAATAGCAAATTTTAACGCAGAGGATTCTATGGTATTTTTTCGGTGTATAAAAAGGTTCAATGTCAGACGACGAAGGAAATTTCATTTCGCCTTCCAACTTTGTGCGTTCACTCTCAAAACCACGATCGTTCCTCGAAGTTGGTTCGAATTTTAAAGAGTGTATATTAAAAAAATTGTGAAACCTTCTGAAATTTTCACCGCAACATATTGAGGTCATATAATGACATAATGTCAAGTTTTATATTTTTCATACTTCAATTAAATTTTCTAGAATTAATAAAACACTAAACTCCATTTTCGTGTTTGACTCCTGCTACATAGTTCTTTGGAAATTATTTTCATTTTTTGTATATGTCATACAAATATACTCAAGACCCTAATATGATTTTCAAACCATTTTTGTGCTCTGTTTCATGTTCTCATAGTTCAAATTTAAATTATGTCCATTAAATGCCGATAAATGCACTTAATGACTTAAATATACAAAATGAGCTCTGAAAAATGTCAATTTTAACACGGAGAATCATATGGTATGTGTTAGGTGTATAAAATATTTTCAAAGTCAAACGACGAAGGAGATGTCAATTCGCCTTCAAACCTATGGGAAAACCATTTTTCTCTTAAAAATGTACGCAAGGTATCACACACGGTTATTTTTATGAGATTGTGTGCGATGACTGTCTATATCACATAGAATTTTTTTAGAAAAAATGTGTGCAAGGCATGACACACGTGTGAGGTTTTAACACCATGTGTAATGATATGCTACATCACACACACTTTTTACAAAAATTGTGTGCATGGCATCACACACGGTTGCTTCATTAAAATTGTGTGCAATGATAGAGTACATCACACACACACTATTTGTTCAAACCGTATGTAAAGCATGGCACACGTTTGCGTTTGACGAACCGTGTGCAATGATAGGTTACATCGCACACATTTCTTTTGAAAAAACTGTTTGCACGACATCGCACACGATTGCTATTTTTGAACCGTGTGTGATATTGCGACATCACAAACGTTTTTTTTCCTAGTTGTTGCATCGCACACAGATTGGGTTACATCGCACACAGTTTGGTCTAATGGTCTCTGATACAAGTGTCGTCTTTGGACCTTCCTGCAGTAGTGATAGGATAGGAATGCATGTGGGAAACAGATCATTTGTAAACACAGGATTTCTGTCAACTTGGGTGTTTGGTTCACAGGAATTGGAAGAGCAGAGGAATGCAAAGAAACATGGCCAAATTAAAGTGAAACCATATGAAAGTGTGTATAGTTAGAATGTTATCCTGCCACTAGTGCACTTAGTCTTGTTTTCATGCATAGGATTTTGAAAAGTAGGTCCAGGTGGATGTTTTGCTCCATTCCTTTCAATGAAATGCATGAATAATTGAATAGTAGAGTACCATAGGAAAATTTCCTATTGCTATGTTTTTCCTTCACGTTTTCCTTTGAACCAAAATAGCCCTAATGGATCAACATGAATGTAGAGTAATAAGTGATGCGACAAGTGTACAACCTCTTTGGCGTAGCCGTGTCGACCTCAGCATCATTGGGTTGGTCGTTGAAGAAGTTGCGGTAGTGGTGGCTGTCGGAGGTGTGGAGGAAGATCTGAGGCATCTGTAGACGGCGTCCAGGGTATTGCTCTGTTGTGATGGATGGTTCCATCATTGGAGCAGCTCCGATGAGCCGTAAGACGTCGAGGTTGAAGCAGTACAAGACAGCCATCGCTAATCTCAAGTGGAATTCTAATAGCATCTCCAATAGATGATGTAAAATACATTACCAAAAAGTGATAGATGTAAAATTTACATCACCAAAAAACACCTGACTACAACAGATGAGGTAAAAACTGTTGACTCTGAACTTAACTGTCGGAACTGAAATTTACCGTGGAATCTGAATGTTACTGTCGAAACTGAACGCACTGGTAGCAGAGAGGCATTTCACATGTAGTTTAGGCTGCTCGAGCACTAGTAGTAGAGAAACAGTGATCTAAATCAGCAGGCAATTGACAAGGAACCCAGTAGCAGATAGCAGCTGGAGCAACAACGCCTGGAGGAGCAGCGCGAACTAGAGCCAGAGCAGCAGCCCGTGTACCAGCATCAGCAGCGCGAGCGAGAGCAAGAGCAGAGCAGCAGCACAAGCGAGGGGAAGAGCAGAGCAGCAGCGCGACCGAGCGAGAGCCGGAGCAGCAGCAGCAGCAGCGCGAGCGAGGGGGCAAGAGCTGGAGCAGCAGCAGCAGCAGCAGCGCGAGCGAGCGAGCGAGAGCCAAAGCAGTAGCAGCAGCAGCAGCACGAGCGAGCGAGAGCCGAAGCAGCAGCAGCAGATCCGGCTGGTATGGCTGCCGCCGCCGAGGGAGCCTCACACTGGGGGAGAGCCGCCGTGGAGATGTCACCGGTGGCGCCGGCTTTGAGGTAGCCGCGCCATGGGGATGTGGGATCGAGCACCATCGGTGCCGAGAGGTCGAGTTAAGGAGAAGGTGTGATGCGATGAGTGTACAACCTCTTTGGTGGCGCCGAGTAGGCCTCGGCTTCGTCCGAGGAGTCGGTGAGGATGCTGCGGTTCCGGTGGAGCAGGTTAAGGTGGCGCTGTGGGGATGGATCAGCTGCGATAGACGAGGCGATCGTCGGAGCAGCTCCTTGGAGGTGGAGGATGGGGCGGCTGAACCAGCGGGACGACGAGATCGACGACAGATCCTCATCCGGGGAGGTGGATGAGGGACGTCGTGCTGTTGCGGTGGACGACATCGTCGGGGAAGAGGCTCCGGCTGGGTAGCGGTGGGGTGGCGGACGGAAGAGGCTGCGGTTTCGCAGCTGGAGCAGAGAGGTTATGGCGGCCTGGGATTTCGAATGGCGAAAAGGAGGCGATGGGAGGGGTAGGACCATGACTTAGGGATGCAGTTGTCCAAAATATAGGGTGTGTTACAAAAGTACCCCCACTGATTTGAACTAGCGGCCCTTGCGGCTCAGGGTTAGAAGGGGGATTTCACGCGTCGGGATTTGGCAGCTGGAGGGAGTTTTCGCGCGCGTTGTAATTTCAGGATAGCAAGGCGCTGGTTGTGAAGGCACGAGTTTTGGGAGCACGATATCTGAATTTTCGGGATAACAAGGCGCAGGTTGAAATTTAGGGACAAGCCTAACATGTAATAATGTACGTACCAAATCAATTCGCACTTCCCTCAATGAAAAAAAACAAAAAAAAAACTATTCGCACCACACAAAGAGAGAGTCTTGTACCATTTTACTATACAAATGCTATTCAAAGCTATGAATCCATGTTATGTCCAATTAATTTTTTTCGCTCGCTGTATAATGCATGTAACCTACTCATACGAATATTTTAGTGCATTCCAAATTTCTTTACTACCGCTGTAATTCAAACTAAAATTGAATTCGTTTCTCCATTTGAATAAGAATCTACAATCATGATTGTTGCCAAGTTAAACCATTATTTGTATATTATCTTAACAACACACCACATGATTACTATAGAGTTAGATATGAACTATGTGTACTATATATATGAACTCGAATTCAAAATTTTGAATACACTTGATGTTGATTACAAATAATAGTACATTTGATGTACTAGCTAGATCTTCATAATCTAAACCATGTTTCATACGTACACTGTGTTTATCACACAAAGTATAGTGGCCCGCCCCCAGCATTATGACAAGTATTTAGCCCTGAGCTGCAAAAGCCACACATTATCACAAATTCAAATAAACGTTCTATATATTATATGTAGTATAACATGTTCATAACCACACCATGCGTATCACCATTATATATATTCATGCATGCGTTGGTTTAAAACACTATGATCTCTTGTTCAAATATCCGAATCCACTTTTATAATGAATTATGATCTCTGTTCATCTTTTACACCCACACAATCCTCTTATCTTTGTAGCTAGCGCTAACTTTCTCTCGTGCATGCACACACCCGCCTCCCTCTTACCCTCCCTCAGCATTCTCTAGCTCCATCGCGCACATTCGTCATTTCTCTTTAGGTCGTTCACCCACGGTGTGTGTACGCCCCCAACTCCTTCTTTCCGGCACACACCAATCGATATACCTCTCTAGCCAGGTGTGCCTACCACAAACACAAGCTTTCCCTCTTCTCTTCTCACCATCCATGCATGCCCCCTCTGTCTAATACGGTTCCACGCACGTGCACACTCCCGCCCCTCTTTTCATCGATCTCATACTCGCACAATCCTTCCCCCTCGATATAGTAGTCCTCTCGCACCACCTCCCAGCCGCACCCCTCTCTCTCTATCCTTCTCTCCGGGCCCTATTTGCTTCTAACACATGCATGCATGTATACCGATCGATCTCCCTACATATACCTAGGTCGACTATAACTCTTTTTCCCCATGCATCGATTGACGTACTTCACAAGTTATGTCTCTCCCTTTCTCCGACACAGGACGATTGATCTTCCTATGTAGTTACATATGCTTACCACAGCCATATCGTTCCCCCTCATCATTCGTGCATGCCTCCTGACCCGTCTCTCACACACACGTGCACAGACAGGCAGGCATCCCCTCTCTTATTGATATTGTAGTCGTGCCCTCCGTTTGTCTAGCAGGCCTCTCCCACCATTTGTGAGAAGCAACTCCACCACCAACCCTCCGACACTCTAGCTCTGTCTCTCTCCCAACCTTATTCCTCTCCTACACATATGCATGGATGTCGATCGATCTCCCTCAATACATAGGTAGGTCTCTCTCCTTCTCCACACATATACCAGTCGTTCTACCTCTATAGTTAGCTCTGTGCCCCCCACACCGATAGTCGAACGCTGTAGGTAGGTATCCATGCCACAGAGACAAACTGCACCTGTCCCCTCTCACGTTCCAGTAGGCCAGCCACCCTATATCTTTGATGTGGGCACACACAAATTCGATGGCACTCTTTATCGATCGCACACACACACACTTCATCCCTCTCTTCGATTCTATGGATATCGCACGCCGATGATACCTCCACTCTCTTCTCGTGGATCGCCCCCTCTATATATGATATATCTAGGCCTCTGTTTCACACACATTGCATATGTTATATTTTTTGTTTGAGATATCATCGACACATATTCCCTGTCTATCTCTCACGCACCCCCCAAAAAAACACTCACGAACCCACACACCATCTCTCTCTAGGTTTGTATCTCTCTCACACACACCCACATAGGTGGTGTACGTACATCAAGAGAATAGGTGCACATACTCACGCTTCATGCCCAACCACACCCGCGCGGGTACACGGTGGAGCTCAAGTATGAAATGGCAGCCCACGTGCTAATCTGAGAGCGTGTAGCGGTTGTTTACTTACGGAGGTCGTGTACCACGCGTGCACGAAACAAAGTTCGACTTGATGCGTTGGCCCGTTATTTAAAAAAAAGTTATATTGCTCAATGACACGTACACAGAATATAAAACGATTGTTATGGAGAAATAAGTAGTCCGCTCCACTATATACAATGGAGCCTGCCTGCTGGGGTTTGTCTCTCTTCACAGTATCTCACACAAGGCGGCGGTGGCCTCTCTCTCTCTCACTGTTGGTCACTGATCTGGCCGCATCCCGTCCGCTGGCGGAAAGGGAGGATGTGCATCGTTTCTCCGTTCAACGACGTCGAGGCAGCACATCCCGATCTGCGGTACCCACCGTTCTCTCTGACCAAGCTCTGGCGCGGTAGGGCCTACGCCACTTGCTTGCTGCCGTAGTATGGGCAGATCCTGCCCGCCGCCGCCCTCCTAGTTACATCGCGATGACCCCCAGGTATCCCCTCCGGCCTTGCTCCACTGCCCATCTTCCCACGTTGCTGCATGTGGATCTTCCTAGTTCTTTGCCCAAAACGTAGCTCGTCCGGCATACTTTCCATATTGCAATCTCGTCCTCACACGGTTTTAGATAAACAACCGTGTTGCTATCTTCCCTTAGGACAAGGAATATGCTTCTTTTTTGTCGTCGTATGTGTCATCAACTGTTATTGGCCAGTAATTGTTTCCTTTCTACCTTTTTTTTGCAAACAGGGCTGTCCATTTCACCTCATTGCTATTGCGACCTTTTGGTGAACTGCACAAATCACTTTTTTCTTAAGAGTGTCTTGTGCAGTTCCGCTAAAATGTCACACGGACAACGTTTTTACATTTCTGTGGGATTGCAGAAAGGGAGATTGGTTTTACTATCCTCCTCGTCCAACTTCGAGCCTAATCTTCTCTTACAAGTAGTTAGTCTTAAAGAGAGATCGCAGAGGTGATCAGCTTCTATTTGTGTGTGTTATGTTTCATCATCTAGTTCCACTATTATTGTAATCACACTGACTGCATATCTTTGCAAACAGGGATGATCAGCTTGATTTTAGTGGAACTGCACAAAATGATCAGATTGTGATGTTCCTCCATACACCTCTTTCTTGGCTATAGAGCTGTGTGAAACTAGCTGCCAACCAGTGAACACCATGGTCAGGAAATGGAGCCATGCCTACGAACAGCATTGATCAATTATATATTTTTCTTTATTTGTACACCTCACAACTTCGTCTTCAGTTGTGATGTGAATATTGGCGCTGATCTACGAATCATTGAGATGCATTAGCAGCCATGGTAGTTTCATTTGTATTTGATGAATGTTGTACCGAGACAATCTTGAGGCAAGAGGACACATGAATCCTAAGTTGAAACCTTTTTTTTTCTGCGGGAACCAAAGTTGAAACCTTCATAGCATTACAGTACAATTTCACTATGCTGGAAAATTATGCGTACATATAAACAAATCCTGAAAGATTGATAGCAATGCCAGAAACCATTGAACTTCGTGTCGCTGACATGTGGGACATCCTTCATCCGGCTCCACCTGCCATGCACCAATATTGAGAGTGCACAACTGCTGGGAAGATTCACCCCGGTCGTTGCGCCGCAGTAATAATGACTAGTGAGCAGTCAAATCACAGAGCCCCACCTTTGCCACAGTAAGTTGCTCGGACGAAGCAACCATCATTTCACTCTTCGTTGAATCCGCTTGTACTCCAATATTCCCAGAGTAATAAGTTGCTTGGATGAAGCAACCATCACTTCACCTTTCCCACAGTAAGTACTACCTCCTTTTTTATTCTAGAAACCACCACACGTGAATATTGGACGGTAGCAGCACAACATCAAGTGTACTAGCACTACTCAATTCAAAAATCGAAACCAACCAATGAACTACTAGATGGTGAGCGTTTGTTAGTATCATGTACTCCGTCTGTCCATGTATATAGGGCATAATGGGTTTTTTGAGACTAACAGTATAGGATATGCAGGTGGCTCAAAGCATACCGTCAATTTTGTACGTGAAAGGATCTTTGAATGATATAATTTTCAAATTATATAAAATCTTATCAATAGTCAAAGGCAACCTCGAAGAATACATTAGGCCCTATATATATACGTATGGATGAAGGGAGTAGTACTTTGAGAGAGACGAGAAGCGATATGGGCTGGTGGATTACTAGAGCTAGGTGTTGCAACACCCTGGATTTTGCCCATTTTCTTTTTCTTTTGATTTTGGTCTAGATTTGCTTTTCAGTGGCTTAGTGGTCTTGAAACCTGGAGAGATCACCTTTGATTCCTCTCCCAAGTGGCTTGTCAACATCAAAACCATCCCGAGACCTTTCCATTTCCATCTTGGACCCAATCCAATATTCTTTTCCTTGGGAATATTCCTTTTACTATTAAAGGAATAACCCTATTTGCCTTGGGTTGTGAAGCAACCCACATTTCCAGCATTCCGAAGATTCCCAAATAATTCTCATAAATTGTTTGGGTCATGTCTTCTTCAGATATGTCAAAACCCATCCTTGCCATGTTCAAATATATTTCATCAATAGTCATTTTCTTATTCTGCCCCAGCTGGCAGTTTGTGAAGCAAGTACCCTTTATCTTTGCTTGCTTGCTCTCAAACTTTTTGTGCACTCTTTACTATCCATATCATTGCCACATGCCAAATTTCAACCTCATTTGCCTAGTGAATATTCCTGAGCAATTTTTCAAATTTCTATTCAAACAAAGACCTTGTGAAGGAAATGCAAGCTAGGCATATCCAAATGAGTTGAAATTTTGGAACATCCTTCATATGCTCAAATCATAGCTCTCCACCAAATTTGAGCATCATTCCATCATCTATGTGATCACATCATCAAATCTTTGCTTCTGGAAATTATTATGGGTTGTGAAGCAACTATAATTTTTATTTCTCCATAATTCATGAATAATTTCTAGAACATGCTTCTACCTATATGATATCTCTCCACCCAATTTGGGCTCATTTTATCTATCCAATATTTCTCTAGAATTTCCTCAAGTTTCTGTCCAGTGGAAAGTGTTGTGAAGGAAGTACCATTTGGGTGTGTCCAAATGATATGAAATTTTTACAGTATGTTCATGTGTCCAAATAACTCCTAGCCACCAAAATTTATCTCAATCCAAGCATCTATGTGAGTGCCACATCAAGATTTGTATTCTGGACCAGATTATGTAGTTGTTAAGCAACTGTATTAAATCTTGATGAAAATCATTCCAAACTCCACAGGATTATAGTCCCTACTAATCTAAACCTCCCAGGCATTAGCTTTGGTTCCTATCACTTATCTGTTCATCACAATGGTGTAGTCAAGTTTGCTACAGCAAACTTGCAGTGATCTTTGCCATCACACCAGTTACCCGTTTGCTGAACTTTCACTTCCGGGATGCCTTGGGGAGCAAGGACTATCATGTAGACATGACTGGACGGGCCAGAGCACACTGCGTGCGCCAATGCACGTGGTGACCACGCGTTTGGCCGAGCCAAAATCATGCTCTGCACACCGACCGCGTCGGACGCGACCGTTCCGGCCACCTCGCGTTGCCCCTCCTTGTCCCGTCGCGCCGACTTAGTTGCCACCGTCCACGTACCCACTCCGGAACCCTCTCCCCCTTTGGACTCTTCCCCGACGAGCCGTCCTCGTCGAGGAACAGAGCGCGCTCGTGAGCCGCCGTCGTCTTCCCTCCCCTGGCCTTTTCCTCCCGAGTCGTCCCGTCCCTCCTGCTCCTCGTCAGGTCGGCCGCATCACGACGCCGAGCTAGCCTCCACCCGTTCGAGTCCGAGCACTGGAGCTCCGGTGACGTGTCCCGCGGCTGTGCTCGGCCTCCTCTGCCGCCCGCCTATATATAGGCCTTCCAAGCTCCTCCCGACCTCACCATCATCTCCACCTCACTCCCAGGACCCCGCCCAGCCTCTCGCCCGAGCTTCAGGGGCTCTCCCCTCTCCGGTTCGTCGCCATGGCCGCCGCCCCCTGTCCACTCTGATTCCGGTGAACCGAAGCCCCTCTCCTCCGTCTTCCACCTCTAGTAGATCACCCAGCCACCAGAGCCTCTCCCGCAGCTCCCCGTTCGTCGGCGGAGTCGCCATGGCCTCGTCCTCAAACTCCGGCCGAAGCCTTGTCCGCTGCAGCCGCCGCTCTCCTCGACGCCGACTTCCCCAGGATGTCTGGATGGTCCAGGGCGGCGCGGCTGGGCCTGCTGACCACGCTGGTAGGCGGCACGGCGCGGGAGGTGGACGGAGCCGCCGGCGGTCGTCGTCGGGGCGGCCGGCCTCGCCTCTGCCTCAGCGCGCGTCGGGAGAGAAGAAGGAGAAGGCCAGGAGGAGAGAGAAGCCGCATGGGACCCGCCTGTCAGTGACCCGAGTGCTTGGCCCCGCCTCTGCCAGCGTGGCAAGTGGAAGCGTCAACGCCAGAGTACGTTTTCACTTTTAGAAAGCGTATTCTAGTTTCACTTCGGCCCCGAATGCATTTTCTCCGTTCTAAAGGCGTATTCGCTGAGAATGCGTTTTCTGTTTTCAGCCCAGGGGCCTGTTTGTAGAAATTATTTTTACAGATTGGTCCCTGAACTTCGTCTGGCTATAACTTTTCAACCACAACTCCGATCGAGGTGAATCCAAAGCCCACTTCTTCGTCTCTTCGAACCCGTTCTGTTGGTACCATTTCCATAATGTTCTGACATTGTGAAAATGACCATTTTTTCCTTGCCCGTAAACAGCCCCCTCCGAGAGAGAACTGTTTCTGGCAATCGTTTCCGCAGACTTTTTGCACTTCTCCCCGGTGGTTTCTTCATACCCAGGCAAGCCACGACAGCCACTTGCATGATGGATTTGCAGTAGCTATGGTTTCCTACTTGAATAGTTATTTAATGTGTGCATGTTATTCTGTCTGAAAATACTGTATATGCTCATCCTTACATTCTGTCCATGTGCATCTTGCTAGTTATCAAGTAGTCGTTGGTAACATTATGCTCATGGTTAATACTGGCAGTAGTTCATGCTAAGATGATGACATGTCTGCATGTTTCATTATCAGTTGTTATGATTCATCTTGTTATCATGGCTCAGCACATCATCATCATTCAAGTTAAACCAGATGTTAAGCGAACTTGAACACCTGTTGGCTGAGTCATAGTGTGGACCGAATCGAGCTCACCAGTGCAACCACACTTGCTGGGATGGGGCAGCCATAATTCGTTCTATTGTCATGCCTCTCGCCGGTGCCTCCAACCAGGGAAGGTTATGAGCGCGTGCTACCTTGGCCCGGTAGGCGGCTATAACCTTGTGAACCCAGTTTTGGTATTGAGCACAGGTCCCCGTTTGGGACAGTTTTGTTTGGCCACGACGGTGGCAGGTGTCGGAAGGACACAGGGGTCACCCATGACATAGCCCAAAGGGGAGTGCGTCGGAGCGACCGGGGGAGTGCCATGCAATAGATTGGGTTTTGTCGGAACGTCGTTGGTCCACCCGAATGGGAGCATGAGGCCATGAGTTCCGTGGTGTGTGTACAGTGTACTAACCTCTGCAGAGTGTATATAACCTATTGATAGCCGCGTCCTCGGATATGGGCACAGTTCGTAGTAGGACACACTATGGGTCAACAGTATAATAATCTTGCTTATAACAACCCTGTTCGATGAGAGAGAAGTTGGTCGATCTTTATGTGATCACAAGAGGATCACCGTGGTATCAAGGATACCGACGTTGGTTGATCGTGATCACGAGAGGATCACCGTGGTATCGTGGATACCGAATTTGGTTGATAGTGTTATGTGGTGATCTCGGGTAAAGACCAAGCTCCTTGTGATCATGTTATCACTACGGTATTGTAATACCAAGTTTGGTTGGTCCCGAGGTTATCGTGTGGCACACACGATGGTAAGTTCTTACATGTGGTGGTTACAAGGTAACCCCGAACAGAGTAAGTTGCATCATGATAGCTTTAACCTGTTGCATGTAGTGTCATCCTGCTCACATGCCATGCCTATTCTGTTCTAGTGTCATTATGCTTCCACTTGCTTAACCTGTATATGCCATGCTGTTGCTTGTCTTGATTGCTTTGGTTGCTATGAGCTTGCGAGTACATTCAAAGTACTCACCTGGCGTGTCATGCCAGTTTGCAGGTCATGCCATGATTGCTTGCTTGTCGAGGATTTCGAGTTTGCGAGCTAGGATAAGCGTTCCAGCCAGAGTCCCTGCGGAGTGGAGTCCATCACCGCTGTCGTTGTTCCGCTGCCGAGGATACTCCGTTTCCTTGGGTTGTTCCGCTGTTAGCA